>CM067359.1:29727205-29777205 GCA_034401795.1 Chaetoderma sp. LZ-2023a | reverse complement strand
CATTATGATGTCATTGTACACATCACGCAGTTCATTATGACGTCATATGATGAGTGGGTACTCTGGAAAGGCGAATTGCGAAGCTAAGGCTTTATATGCTGTCCAAAGTGATCAGGAAATCGAAGAACGTTGTGCCACATATATGAAACTAGTCACAGAAAGAATTGATAACCTTGAAGCAACTGTAAGTAAAAAGACTGACAAAGCTTCCACTGATAATCTCGATGCTTCTGTTAAAGCTGTTGAAATGCAGCATACTGCATTAGTTAATAATTTGAGTAATTTAGCGAAACGAATGGAATTGATCAGAAAAGAACACAAAGAAATACATTTGTGTACTCACTCAACGGACACTACTTAAGAGAGCAAACGGGACAGAGAGAGGTAGGCGTTTTAGTTTCTTTCCATCACCACATATTACAACCATAGTACACATACCCAAGCAGAAAATCGGAATGATCAAAAGATGCTTCAACAACAAATCATCAAATATAATCACTGCATTTTTCAACTCCATCGTTAGACCTTCACTAGAATATGAATCTACAGTTTGGAATCCACGTCTGGTCAAAGATAAACAACCATTAGAAAAGGTGCGGAAACTGTGCTTCAAACTGTGCAACGAAATTCCTACCACTACGCTAGAGGACAGATGAAGACGTACAGATCTCATCGAAACCTACAAATACCTTAATGGCTATTATGCCACAGATGCAACAGCCCTCTTCCAGCGACCTCTAAGGGACTTACGAGGACATTCGTTCAAACTTTTTAAACAACGATGCAACACAGATATAGCAAAAAACTTCTTTCCATCCGGAATATTTGAGGACTGGAATAATCTACCAGAATCTGTCGTGTGCGCATCTACTGTGGAAGTCTTTAAAAGAAAGCTGAGGTCTGTTCCCATTGGCGAACACAGCTAACCCACCAAGTATCCAAGTAAGTATGCATTGTCCTAGACCACCAAAAGAAAAATTCACACCATATTGAATCTACTTTATCCACCGTATAGCCAGGAGTGAGAAGAGAGCATATCTTAAGGACCGGAGTGGTCAACATTAGAGTTCAGGAGAGGAAGCACCGATATTACGAATAAATATCGACACACCATTGAAGATAAAGCAAGGAAAATTGATTATTCGAGTGAGCTGGCAGAAGATTCTGTATAGGCCCTACACTACTGTCGTCGTCGTTGTCGTCGTCGTCGTCGTCGTCGTCGTCGTCGTCGTCGTCGTCGTCGTCGTCGTCGTCGTCGTCGTCGTCGTCGTCGTCGATGTCTTCGTCGTCGTCGTCATCGTCGTACTACATACCTGCACGTCGTCGTCCTGTCAACACACGAATTCAGCCAGCCATTATTCCTGAATGCGCTGACACACACGGATGACATTGTTTGAAATGCTGCAAGAAAAATGAATGGATGATTCCAGTTTATCCATCAATCATATCACGTCATAATCAACTAAGTGATGGGTATGATGACGTCATAATCAATTATGGCATGAATATCGTTGCTAGGTTCGTCACGAAAGCTTAATTGATGACGGACTAAGTGTTGTTGTACGAATTTTATTTACTATTTAATAAACATGTTGAATGTTTTGAAACTAATTTGACTGGGCGCGGGTACGGCCATAGCCAACAGCGCCCAGTCAAATTAATTGCAAAATATTCAACAACCTACCTGTATAGTTTTCTGGAAATTGAATGTCAGTGAGTTCCGGAATCGATTGACACACAGGCAAAGTGTGGGCGGAGCTTAGCTAAAGATGGGAGGGCTTCGCCAAATTGTTTTAAATTTAAACCGTATTTTACCCATAGGACGCAGTGGCTATTAACTCTCAGAGCATAACTGCTGGCTGGTATCCGGACAACAAGCAGCTGACCCGCATTCAGTTACTATTGCACTAAATACACCGCAATTTACACCGTTCTTATGATAAACTAAATCACTAAATTATTTAAGTCATACATTATTGGAAAGCGCATTCAATCACTTAAACATTTATTTTTTATATTTTTGTAAAATTTTCACAGATATTTACATATATAAAATACACCATTATACCTAGATTCATTAAATCAAGTGGACAATAGGAGCTATTTTAAAATTACGATCAACTGTATTAAATTTACAAAACTATAAAAACTGATATAGAAATGTATAGAAAATTAGCTTAGCTTTCCCAATATTAGTGAAATTAGTTCTTTATATAAAGCAGCCCGAGCCCTGAGAGTTGCTGACTACACACCATCACTAACTGTACACAACTCTGAAGGACACTTTATCGAGACTGACCAGGGCAAAGCCGAAGCAATTCGAGAATGGTTCAAGGAACAGTTCGCTGATCACGATGATGATCCCTTGCACACGTTCTCAGTAGACCCCAGGCCGTTACTAACACCGATTAAAACAGCAGAGGTTGAGAAGGCACTTAAAGCCCTGAAAAATGGACGTGCATCTGGACCTGATGGCATGAGCAATGAACTATTCAAATATGCAAGTGACATTATCTCAAACCCGATCACCCACATAATCAATTCAGCTTTTATGCACCACCTTCCCATAGACCCTGTAGGCCAAGGCATCCTTATCGCGCTACCCAAGCCCTAGAGGCCATCTGGCCCCCAGCCAATTTACGGCCCATTGTGCTCCTTAACAGCATACGGAAAATCCTATGCAATGTTACTCTATGCCGCATCCGAGACAAGATCGACGACTTCACCGGATCATGTCAAAGTGGCTTCAAACGTGGACGCAGCTGCGCAGACATTGTATGGGCTCAACGCATGCGTGTGTCGGTAGTCATGTCCAAAAACTGGGATTTCCACAAAATGGGCATTGACATGTCACGAGCCTTCGACACAATTAAACGCCCAAAGATCCTAGATGTACTACGCCAGGCCAGTTGCAATGAAAATGAGCTACGGCTAGTGAGACTACTGCTTGCAGACACCAAGCTGAGAGTACGAGTCAGGTGAAGTATGTAGAGTTTGAGACATCAATCGGCTTCCCACAGGGAGATGGTCTAGCCCCTGTGCTCTTCACCTGTTACCTGGCTGCTGCATTGAAATCCGTGCGGGAAAACTCCACAAGACCAAACCCCCTCCCAACCACCACCCCCCACCCCACACCCCCCGTGTCAATACTGGACATGCCGCTAGAGATGGAATATGCCGACGATGTGGACTTTATAGACGAGGAAAAGAAACCCCTTGACGAACTTCTCCCAATAGCTGCAAGCAAACTAAAAATTGAGGATCTCTTTATGAATGAATCCAAAACAGAGTTCACCCACATATACCTATCTACAAAGCATGAAACTAAAGAAAATGACGATTCACTCCATGGCGGCGAACCATGGGGGAAAAGTAAAATCCTGGGCTCACTGCTTTGCAGTACTGCTGACATTGCTGCACGCTGCATCATGGGGAACATAGCTTTCCAGTCCTTCTGGAAGCTATGGATTCGTAGATCAAACATGCCCTTTGTAAAAAGACTACGTTTATACAATGCAACCTGCGTATCCTTGATGATGTATAACTGTAACAACTGGGAAGCTCCAAAGGCAGCTCCAGACAAACTTGACGCCTGCCACCGCAAACACTTACGCACCATAACTGGACACCGATGGCCAGAGAGCATAATTTCCAGCGATGCACTATACAAGATGTGTAATACGCCACTGCTGCCATTAAAAGTCGCCCAGCAATGATGGTCCATGTTTGGCCATGTGCTAAGGATGCCAGAAGACACACCAGCACAGAGAGCCGTGGAATTCGCCCTACTCGGAGCCAGCAAATACAGAGCCAGGAGAGGACGTCATTGCATAAATCTGCTAAGCGTGCTACGAGGTGACCTCAAGAAAGCAGGATTAGGTACACTCAAATCAACAATGGGCCTGAGCAAGCTAAGGATTTTGGCTTAGGACAAGACACAGTGGGCAAAAGCGAAGAAGGACTGATTACAGCTGTATGATGTTTCTACTACTACAGCCGCAGAATACAGTAATCATACATACATAAGCTGCTTAAAGTGAGTTGTATCTGATTCTAATAGTAAAGTAATGCTTTTTGCACGTCTGCTATCAGAGTTACCAACCAGAAGTGGTAAGCGCATTGCATTATGGAAAAGGTATTTTCCCATAATACTTTAATCGAGGGAAAGATCTATTAGCTTAACGCAAATATAACTGAGATTATATGATTGGCTGTAGAGGCTGTAGAGGATACTATTTATTTATCTGCAAATACCAGACAGCAAAGGCCCAGCAGCGTCCTAATTCACCTTTCCAGAGTGTCCATCTATCAATCTGACGTCATATGGCGTCATAATCAGCTAAGTGGCGTGTAGGATGACGTCATAATCATTACGTCATAAATGATTATATATGGCCCGTCTTTAACGTTGAATAGTCCGACAAGTTGTATGAATTGTGTCTCTACTATTTAATAAACATGCTGTTGAATATTTTGAAACTAATTTGACTGGACGCTGTTGCTGCCATAGTTTCAAAATATGCAATAGCTTACCTGTATAGTCTTCTGGAATTTGATAGTCAGAAAGTTCAGAGATCAATCGATCCCAACAAGAGCGAGGTGTGGGTGGCGCTTAGCTAGAGATGGGCGTGGCTTAGCTAAAAATGGAAAGGTCCATTGTTTGCCGCTTCTAGGCAAAATGGCTGTGCCCATTAGAGGCTGTGCCCATTAGAGGCAGTGCCCATTAGAAGCAATGCCCATTAGAGGCTGTGCCCATTAGAGGCTGTGCCCAATAGAGACTGTGGCCATTAGAGGCTGCGCCCAATAGAGACTGTGGCCATTAGGGGCTGTGCCCATTAGAGGTTGTGCCCATTAGAGTTGCATAAATGGTATTTAGCTGCATTTTTCGAAATATTCCAATTGATTTCTGCTTTTCTGGTCATAGGTTTATTATTATATGAAATTATCATTCAATGCCATTTGATTGTTCGCTGGTCATTTCATTTTTGCTAATCGAGCAGACCGTTTCTTACAAGGATATGAATGAATGAATGAATGAATGCATCTTTATTCACATTAAGCCATTAGCCTTTGCGTGAAGACAATGGCAATAATACTAATATGTAGACAAAACCACTCCACAATGCTGGCTCTGATAGATATGTTGGAAAAAATAACAAATTCTCTAGAAAACAAAGAACATATTCTTGGCATATTTCTTGATCTTTCTAAGGCTTTTGACACAATTGATCATAAGATTCTAATAAAAAAAACCTATCTTATTATGGAGTGAGAGGAATTGCCCTAAATTGGATAACAAGTTATTTATCAAACAGAGTACAGTGCGTACAATACAATGGAGCTTGCTCTGGCAATGAAAACCTAGTCTGTGGTGTCCCGCAGGGATCAGTACTTGGACCTCTCCTGTTTTTAATATATATGAATGATTTACCCAATATGTGTCAGCACCTTTCATTAATACTGTTTGCAGATGACACCAATGCTTTTTGCCACAACAAGAATATAGAAACACTATATAAAAATGTAAATGAAGAAATGGAAAAAGTAATAAATTGGGTTAAAGTAAACAAATTATCACTGAATGTCGGGAAAACTAATTACATGCTCTTCACAAAATCTAGAAAACTAAAGAAAAATGACTTGCCAAAATTGTACATTGATAATCAGGAAATACAGGAGGCTGAGTTTGCTAAATTCTTAGGTGTCTACCTGGATAAAGATCTAACCTGGGAGAAACATATAGAGATTGTAACATCTAAGGTGGCAAGAAACATTGGGATCATGCGACGACTTAAATCATACTTACCACCTAACATACTAAAAACACTATATTGCACGTTAATACTCCCACAAATTACTTATTGCAACACTATTTGGACTAATACATATAAAATCAGACTGGCAAGACTAAAATCACTTCAAAAGCAAGCCATTAAACTTTTTGCACAAACAGGAGAGGCCCAAAATGTTTACAAGACAGAAAATTTATTAAAACTAGAAGATATTGGTAATCTCCAATTATATACAATAATAAAAGATTTTTTTAAAGGTAATCTACCAAATTCACTGTCTTCTCTCTTTAACCTAAACACTGAAATACACGCATACAACACCAGATCTAGACACAACTTTCACACAGAATACAATAGAATGGAAATCTCAAAACAAAAACCATCCTTTCAAGCTACACAACTCTGGAATAACACAGACACGAACACACGTACACGGATTATTAGTCAAAATTCCTGCAAACATATTGTTAAACAAATGTTCATTAATAAGTACTAAATCGAGTAATTGGACCTCACTCATATATTAGTTACTACACCTTCATGCGCCCGGACACCACAGCAATTACCAGTAATTCATCATGAAGAACCACCTGTTAACAATACTGATATTACTGCTCTTGCCCTGCCTCTACACTCCGGTTTGACATATTGTCCACATAAAATAAAAGGTACCGGTACTGCTGAATATTCTGGACCTAGTGGAATTTGTGGGAGAATTTTCTGCATAAAGCAGCAATGTCTTCTATTCCAAATGTGTACAGAAGATTACTTACGTCATAACCAAATCAGTTTGTTGCTAGAATCATGTTGGCCATTGCTATCTTTACTGTATCATTAACCATAATCATATTTTATTTAATTTATTTTATTATATTATATTTTATGTGAATGTCTGGCTCCTGGGTCTTACAGACAACACATCCCAAGGGACATAGCTCCTCTTGCTGGGTGTTTTGAAGAGGACTTGACCGGGGGCTGTGGTTGGCTAAGCCACCAATAACTCTCGGTCGGTGGCTTTTCTGAATATTCAGCGAGTGTGCAGCTTCTGTGTTAAATTCTGAGTCAAATTGGACCAGCAATCCAGCCATGACAAACACACTAAGAAACAGACTCGAACACAGATCCACATAGCCGGTTTACTCTCTTTCCTCTAGGGAAAGAAGGTGATAGACAATAATAATAATAATAATAATAATAATAATAATAATAATAATAATAATAATAGTAGAAACAGGATGAACTCCAACCCCTACCCAGCCCTTCATCCCCTAGCCCATTCCAATGAGTGAAATATGTTACCCACAGTATGAAGAACAATAAAAAACAAGTGAACCATGTTTGTCAAATGTCTTGTCTTTTTCTTCTTTTTTTCCTCTTCTTTTTCTATGTCAAATCCTATATTATTTGTCTGTAGTTATGTATAATATATTGTCATAATGCCTTATGTCTACTTATGTCAAATCATGTGTAATTTGTTTGTTATTTTATGTCAGGGGTCCACAAGCTAATAGGCACAGCCTCCAGTGGACTCCCTGTTATCATATTGTAATTTGTAATATTTACCAAGAGAATAAATCAAATCAAATCAGTATGACGAGTGACTATATAATAGATTTTATCATATAAACAAGCCTTCTAGCCCGTTCCGTGAGCACACGTGCCATATTCAACGGAGTATTTTCATTGGCTGTTGGGTGCGCAGCCCATTTAAATCGACCAATTAAAACATCGATTGATGTGAGCGTGACGCGTAGGGATTACTACGCGGTACTGTTTTACTATGATTTGTTTACTATGATTTGTCATTCATGAAAGGTCATGGCAAAATGTCATCGTTTGACAGTTTATCAGTCGGCAGCGAAGTACCGATTGATGGCCGTGGCTATAATTTTCAATGACCAGTTAAAATACTATTTAACGGCTGACATCGCCAGATTTTGTGCTTGTCACTATATTTTGCTGCGCATTCAGTATCTGTTCTCAAGTAGTGGTTCGTCACAGTGGCGGTATCGATTTCACGAAAATCAACAATGAGAAATCAGATAAAAGTCACATCAGCAGCTATTGGCAAATATTTCAAAATTACATTTTATATGATAAATAATATCTCAAACTCGGTCTCTTTTCATATCACTATTATGAACCTCGTTGAAAATTATCAATTTTGCACTAGCTAAAGCTCGTGCAAATTGATAATTTTCAACACGTCCATAATAGTGATATGAAAAGTGACCTCGTTCCAGATTCTCTATATAAACTGCACATCATATTCATGAGTTATAACTTATGTGACCATAGCACATACTTAAACATACTTATGTGTGCTATCTCGCCGACTTTCATCTGCACACCCACACGCACACGCACGCACCCTCCACACACATTCGTACGCACGCACACATATGCAATGATTCTCGGCTCCAGCATATATATATATATATATATATATATATATATATATATATATATATATATATATATATATATATATATATATATATATATATATATTTATATATATATATATATATATATATATATATATATATATATATATATATATATATATATATATATATATATATATATATATATATATATATATATATATATATATACATATATATATATGTATGTATGTATGTATGTATGTATGTATTTTTGTTTTATTGACGCACTGGCAACGTGCGGCTTCAATTTCCATGTGCTAACTTAGCCGACAGTGATGCACCCGTTAGTTTAATTTGTTGATCACCATCTCCCGGTCGGGAGATCGAACCGCCATTCTGCAACTCCGCATAGCATCAGCAACCAGGCATCTTTCCACTGGACCACCGCACCAAGACTAATAAGTCAAGGATTGGCCGACCAGCTTTCACATGTCTGATATACTGACACACTGACGATTCATATGGGACTATCTGTGGATGCATCTGTCACAATCAATCCTAGGCTTTTACGCCTATTGTACTCTGACTCCAGCACGGCTCTGGCAGTATATGTATTTTTGTTTTATTGACGCACTGGCAACGTGCGGCTTCAATTTCCATGTGCTAACTTAGCCGACAGTGATGCACCCGTTAGTTTAATTTGTTGATCACCATCTCCCGGTCGGGAGATCGAACCGCCATTCTGCAACTCCGCATAGCATCAGCAACCAGGCATCTTTCCACTGGACCACCGCACCAAGACTAATAAGTCAAGGATTGGCCGACCAGCTTTCACATGTCTGATATACTGACACACTGACGATTCATATGGGACTATCTGTGGATGCATCTGTCACAATCAATCCTAGGCTTTTACGCCTATTGTACTCTGACTCCAGCACGGCTCTGGCGGTATATGTATTTTTGTTTTATTGACGCACTGGCAACGTATATATATATATATATATTTAGTACAGCTCAGAAACAGATTAAACACGTCTCCAAACAAAACAGAAACGTACTGCTGAGTATCCTGAATATACTTGGACTGGTAGACATTGGTGCCATAGACAGCGATGTCCTCCAGCCCAACCACGCCCAAAACACTTAACTGTGCTCCATTTTATTTTGGAACCATTCCACGTCACCTCCGAGCTGTGCCGCATGTACTGCTATTTACTTGTATTTAGACATCATGTACTTACATACATCAATTTATATACTTTCAACCTCATAATAACTGTACAGAGGAAAGCGGTTGCGCATTTTGAAACCAATCCGGCAAAACGGCTGTTGCTACCTATGGCATCAACAGCCGCCAGTGGAAATAGCCCCATAATACCCAACAGAATATATAATGTTAAAGCATCATCAAAAACAATTTAAAGGAAATTAATATAACAATGTTACATAATACGCGTATGCATAAATCAACATGTTAAATTAAAAATATCAGTTGCTATGATTTCCTATTATCACACATGGTATGATTTGTGTACTTTGAACCAAGGCAACTGTACAAAGATAAGCTGTTGCGTACTTTGAAACCAGTCCGACCAGCGACTGTTGCTACCTATGGTATCAACAGCCGCCAGTCGAACTAGCTCTAAAATACCCAACAGAATATATAATACAAGTACACATATTGATGCAAGGCATCAATGGTAAATAGCGTGCCCAGAGGGTATTATAATTCTGAGAATAAACTCAACTGTTTCATGAAAAGATAAAGTTATATAAAGGCATACAATAAACACAAAAGAAGGAATATTTCTTGCAAAAAGATATGGGCAGTATTAGCTATGGGCTAGGAAAAGCAGCTTATATTTTTGGTCAGTCCAACAATTTTTCCATCCATCCTTTTCCTCCAGGCCAAACTCCTTAACAGAGAGAGGAACAGACAAAATTAAGAGCAGCCAGTGATAAGAAAATCGCACTACTGCATCAACAGAGTGTTACAGATCAAATTTGGGTCATTAGGTATCAACAACTTGTAAAGATAAAGAAATCAAGAGAGCTGGCAACCCAGTCAGTAGAAAATCAGCGCAAGAAGCAGTACAGACCCTGACACCTATTCAAACATATTTTTTTAAAACCTGTAAAGAAAATTTTAAACCTAAATCTTGATACTTTCTTAAACAGACGTGAAGAGCTTATTACCCGGAAATATATTGGTGTATTATACACTGCAATGCTAGTGAAATGCACAAAGCAAGTATATTTTTGATGCAATACAGGACCCCGATCTGTACCGACAGATAACCTTTTCAACAAAGTTAAATGGCTAGGATAGAACCAATACCGTGAACCTAGTTTTCTCCAACGAAAATTATATAGTAGAAAACATTCTGACTGAAGACCCAGTGGGAAACATCGTGATCTATTTCATTTAGCTATTATATCTATGTCACCTATTAAATGATTTCTTTACTGGAAACAGTGACAAACTATTAAATCAAATATTTTTGCTAGACAAAAAGGCCAAAATTGGCCTCAACCATAGTAATGATGACGACCTTGTTGACCATATATGCAAATGTTAGGGTATTAGCCTGATAAGTCAGGTTCTACCAGTACACGTGGCTAAAAATATGGGATATATAGAAATATTTTCACATTACTATAATAAATATTTGGTGGTAGAATTATTACAATATTTCGCACAGCACGAGAACATAGTGAGTTCTACATGGCCTTATGTTCGAAAACTGGATACAAGACATGTAGAGATATTCTGGTACCGAATATAGTACATTATTGGAATTTGACAATGGTGTGCCACTACTAAATTGCATATGACGAAATTACTGTATAGTAAACATTTTTTAAACCTTTGAAACTTTATTAGCGTATTCATATACGTATCTAACCATATGGGAGAACTTATGGGGTCGAACCTATTGCAAATGGTGTGGTACAGAAAATCGTTGATCTGACAGAATTTGCACCAATTTTCGGTATTGAATTGTGTACTATGAAATTACGTTCCTGTAGAATTTTTTTAAATTCGGAATACAACTAGCATATTTCCTATAAGTATTTGTGGGTGAAATTCTGGGGGTGAACGTATTGCAATGAAAACCATGAATTACCCTACATTTGAGCTTATTAACGTTGCGAAATTTTTCAATCTCACTACGCCGTAAGCTTATGCCTATACCTATCTAAACATATGGGTGATATTCTGGGCCGAACCCATTTTGAGCGATATGTCAGGACATATCGACACCTATCTGAATGTGGTGAATGTGAACCAACCATATTACAATGGGGCCATATGGCGAATATGTAGCAACATATTACCAAATTACTTGATGGTAGAATCGTGCAAAAGCACAGCTATATGTAAAAAAATTTATTACAAACTGAGATTCTAATACTGAATATAGTAAATTGTTGGCATTTGACAACTGCCCGTGACTACTAAATTGAATATTACGAAATTACTATGTGGTAGAAATCTCAAGATTCATTAGCGTATTCATATCCCTATCTAACCATATGGGTGAAATTATGTAGCCACACATATTGCAGACGGTAGGGTATTGAAAACCACAGATCTGCCAACATTGGAACAAATGTATGCGATGAAATTGCATACTACGAAAATACTTCACGTTCGAATTCTTTTAAATTCCTAATGTAACTAGCATATTCAAACTCCTATACGTCTATGTGAGCGAGGTTCTGGAACCGACCATATTACGGAAAGTAGGGCACCGAAAACCATGAATACACCATCATTTAAGCTAAATTTTGCGTATTAAAATTACTTCATCTAGAATGTGTTAGATTCGGAATATAACTAGCTTATTAAAGCTCAAGTCTATGTGGGGTAAATTATGGGGCTGAACATACTACAGACAATAGGGCACTGAAAACTGTGGTGGTTTATTAATACAATGAACCGTTCCAGTTTAGCCAATCTCTAGCTAAACTCCACCCATACCACTCTCGAGTTGGGATCGATGGATTTCTGAACTACTAGACGATAAATTTCAAGAAAACTATACAGGTAAGCGGTGGAATATTTTGACACTAAATTGACTGGGTCCTGTTGCTGCATATGGTAGCAACAGCAGCCATTCAAATTGTTTTCAAAATATTCAACAGCATTTTTATTAAATAACAAAAACACAATTCGTACAACGTGTCAGATTATTAAGCATTTAAGATGAACTAAATCGAGTCAGTCATGACGTCATTATTATGACGTTATCCTGTGCATCACTTAATTAATTACGACGTCATATGACTTAATATGATGGATAGACAACCTGAAAAGGCCCATTAGCAAGTGGCATTAATTACCCTCGCTCCGTCAGAGGATGAGTGTATTGTATTCGGGTCTATGTGCGTTCGGGATGGCAAGGGTCTACAATCTATGATTGGCCTTGTTAAAATGTGACCTATAAATATGGGTGGTCTCTTAATACAAGTGGTCCATATTGTGTGGACCACGCATTAACAAGTGGTATTAGCCATGTAATGCTCAATTTGCTCATGTCAATTTCAATAGAGGGATCCATTTCTAGGTATGCCACGCCTATTTCTAGCTAAGCTACACCCCTTTTTTGCGTGTTGGAATCGATGTCTATATATACGCTGAATAATGAATTCCCAGACTTCCAATTTCAAGGTAACTATACAGGTAAGCTGATGACTATTTTGAAACTAATTTGACTGGGTGCAACAAAAACCATGAATCGGCCTAAATTTGAACCGAAATTATTTCATGGTAGATAGTTTTAAATCTCACTACTCCGTAAGCGTATGCCAATACCTATCTAAACATATCGGTGACATTCTTGGGCCGAACCCATTATGAGTGATATGCGAGGACATACCGACACCTATCTGAATGTGGTGAATGTGAACCAACCATATTATAATGGGGCCATACGGCGAATATGTAACTACCTACGATGAGATTACTTGATGGTAGAATTGTGCAAAAGCACTAGCTCATATTGAGTTATATACATCCATATATAAAAATAATTATTACAAATCGAGAACAGAAATTCTGATACCGAATATAGTAAATTGTTGGCATTTGACAACTGTCCGTGGCTACTAAATTGAATATTCCGAAATTACTACGCGGTAGAAAACTCAAGATTCATTAGCGTGTTCATATCGCTATCTAACCATATCGGTGGAATTATGTGGCCAAACCTATTGCAGACAGGTAATAGTAGGGCATTGAAAACCTACAGATCTGCCAAAATTGAAACGAATTTACGCGATGAAATCGTATACTACGAAATTACTTCACGGTCGAATTTTTTTTAATTCCCATTATAACTATCGTATTCAAATCCCTCTACGTCTATGTGAGCGATGTTCTGGAGCCGACCATATTACATACAGACAGTAGGGCACCGAAAAGCACGAAAACCCCAACATTTAAGCCAATTTTTGCCTAATAAAATTATTTCATCTAAAATTTGTTAGATTCGGAATATACCTAGTATATTAAGGCTCAAGTCTATGTAGGTGAAATTATGGGGCTAAACATACTACAGACAATAGGGTACTGAAAACTGAATCACCGGAGATTTAGCACATTTTCTGTATGAAATTGTGCATTACGAAATTACTTCATGGTAACAATTTTTTAAACCTCAATCCATTAATTCACTAGCGTATTGATATACCTATCTAACTATATGTAGACCTTCTTAACTTAGCACATGCATAGGCCTACCCTTTCGGTTGATTTCTGTATTCAACAATCCGCTACAATATCATTGACAGCAGTTTTGACTGGAAATTTGGAACATTGGTAGTCTATCAATACTGCTACATAATTACATTGGCCCTACATGGATTTATTCCCACCGATGGATTAAAGACAAAAGGATACTACTGATAATCACACATCCATTATTCATTCGTATCCTGCGAGTTCTCTTTCGATACAAGATCGAGAAATGTATCTCGTATGTAGGGGCCTATTGAGTAGCCATTGACGCAGCGATTTCACGATCCAGTGTTGCTTTTACAGTCTGCTACAGAGATAGACTGGGTCCCGGTCTGTCTGGTATCCGAAGTTGAGTCTGTCTAACAGTCTAGTCATTGTGACAACGTAAGAAGATGACCGGTCATTACATTAGAGGTGTGGTTTCGAAGAAGCCAAGCCTTTATTTTTAGATGGATCCATTATTGTTAGCGAACTCTGTCTACTTTTTCGCCCTCTACAATATTATTATGCATGTTTTTCTTTTGAAATTTACCACACACATAGTACGCCTCAAGTCTGTCTGTAACAAGTCTGTAATTTTTACCCTATCTCGAATGCAACAAATGTGAATCATACTATAATACAATACGGGAAAGGTTAAACAGACATGGTACATCATCGTCGTCCTCATAATTTATTAACCCTGTATTACCTAAATTGAGTCAAGAATATTTGGTTATTGAGTGTCTATTTGCAGGCCAATAGACGACTGTTTTGAAGAGTTACTATTGGAATGACTGGCTCAATTATCGAGCCCGTCATTTCAGTGGTGAATTTTCAAAAACGATCTCTTGACCTGCAAATTAACATCCTCAAGATCACTGTAGAGGCCGGTTTTGGCGGCCTCCTCATGAAAAGGTTAAATACATTAAGAGAAGATGATAGACTTACATGGGCAGTCGTTGTCGTTGCAATACTTAATACAGGTCTATGATAGCAACACGTAGGTGGGTAGAGTGGGGTGGGCAACCAGTCAAAGTATTAAAAAGATATTCGTATAGTTGTCTTTATCTGAGATATTGAAATTTCGCTGTTAAACATTCTAAAGGATTTTGTTAGAAAAGCACACAATTCTGCCCAAGTAAGTCACATCTTGGTGGCAGTTGCCTGAAATGACTTCCATAGGCCTAACGTTAGTCAATCGGTCACTGAATCCGGATGGTATATTAATACATAAATACCGTGCTCGTGTTGATATCGATGGATCGCTGAGGTTCTTGACTATCAATTTCCAGAAAGCTATACAGGAAAGGTGTTGACTATTTTGAAACCAATTTGACTGGGTGCTGTTGCTGCTTGTTGCAGGCAGTAACATCGCCCAGTCAAATTTGTTTCAAAATATTCACCAGCATGTTTTGTAAATAGCAAAGACATAAAATTCGTACAACGTGTCGGACTATTAAGCATTTAAGACGGACTAAATTGAGTCATATATATATATATATATATATATATATATATATATATATATATATATATATATATATATATATATATACGCTGAATAATGAATTCCCAGACTTCGATTCCAACACGTAAAAAGGGGTGGAGCTTAGCTAGAAATAGGCGTGGCATACCTAGAAATGGATCTCTCTATTGAATATACGCTGAATAATAAATTCCCAGACTTCCAATTTCAAGGTAACTATACAGGTAAGCTGATGACTATTTTGAAACTAATTTGACTGGGTGCTTTTAAAGGTTTGCTGCCTCTGGCCGCAACAACGCCAGGTCAAATTAGTTTCAAAATATTCAACACGATGTTGATTAAACAGTAAAGACATACAATTCGTACACTTGCCGGACTATTCAATGTTAATGACTGAGCTAGATACGCCATTCATTCACACATTTTGGATTGTGACGTCAGCCTGTATATGAAGTAACTGATTATGACGGCATATCCTTCAGTTACAGATCGAACCCGGCCATTATGATAGAAAACGACTGTTGAATAAATAGCAAAGACATACATTTCGAACAGCGTCTAATAAAATTAGTTTCAAAATATTCAACAGCATGTTGATTAACTAGTAAAGACGTGCAATTCGCATACTTGACTGGCTATTCAATGTTCCTGGTGGAGCTAGATACGTCATTCATTACACATTTTGATTGTGACGTCCAGCTACATCTGACCTAAATAATTATGACGTCATATACAGAAAAATCCATTATCATAGAAAATGTCCTATGTCTAATTGCCGTCCAAGAGACCATTGTGGTTTTTCTTTTGCAATTTACTACTGGAATAGGATCGGTTATCCAACCAGTCATTCCAGTGGTAAACTTCCAAAACAAGTTCTCCGGTGGGTAGCTAATGCAAATGTACATTTCTCACGATCACCTCAAGAAGCCATTTGTGGTCAGTTTGATAGAGTGCTAAAGTGGACATATAAGTTCCGTTGGCTGTTTATTAAAATAATTAAGCGGTCATCGCCGCGCAAACTCTATTACAGTCGGACCAGAACAAATAAGAGAACTCGCCATGAATCACGTGCATGGAGATAATAATTATGAGATATTCAGCAATCTAAAAATAGAGCCGTGTCTTCGCGGAATTATTAGATCTCGTATCGATGGAGATCTCGCAAGACACAGCCCCACAATCCCCTGCGCGAAATGTCCGCGCCTATAGGCAATTCTAGCCAGCAATTAAAGCATCATCATAACGGTTTGAGCAGAATTAACATGAGTACCTTAATAAAAGACGTGTTTACTCACCCTCACAGAACTTGTCTGTATACAGAGAGCCATTTACGGCATTTATCCATTTCTGCAACGGCGGACAGATAGATAGGCTTCTACGAAGACAGCGGACCTCTACTAAATATTGTCTGACAAAAAAACAAATTTGTGATAATATTCATTGCCTTCCCATACCCTGCAATCCTACGAGAAGCAAAGTGGTGTTAGAGATTTGGATTTATTTTTCACTACCTCAAAGGTTATCCACAATATGTAGGGATTCTCATCTCTAGGACCTGACAGTCGTCATTTAATGGGCTAATTGTTCCTACACTGATTGCATTGTGCTTTGCTTACTTGCTTAAGTCGAGTACTGTTAAGTTGGGTTCTTGGTACGCCACTCTCATCCTGAGCAGTAATGAATCACCATTGGTCACGGTCTAGCACGCATTCATTTAGTTCCGAAGTTCTGGTAAGGTTGGTATCCCTCATCAGCACATCAACATTTCTTAATGGTCCGCTTCTTATGAGTTGAGGCTGCCTCAACGGTTAGGATTCCATTAATGCGTATGCGTATCTGTATGCGTATCCGTATGCATATCCGAATGAGTGATTCCACCTACTACTACTACCTACTACTACTACTGCTGCTGCTGCTGCTGCTGCTACTACTACTACTACCACTTTTTTGTGGAAAATCTGACGCTGACGCAGTCGGATACACTTCACGGAGGAACTCCTTTAAAAAAGGCTTGCAAACCCCCATAAAAATCGGATGAAATAGCAGGCTTTATTAATAGAATAACAATACAAACCTAACATATCAAAACAGTGCAAGCTAAAATACTCTATTATCATATACCACAACCGTGGCATAACTACATAGAAAACACAATTAATAAAGAGCTGATAACATAACATAGTTCAACAAAGCCCAAGTGTGGTAAGGCGACTCATCAATAATTAGCAGTAAGCTACTGCTACTCATTGACGCCATTGAGCCGATTCATGACCGGCAGGCTAAGTAGATCATATGTAGTTTAACGTAGCACACCTTATAGTAGTAGGGCCAAATGGCGAGTGCAGCTCGCCAACAAGTGGCGCCAGTTAGCCAATTCTTAAATGACGTAGTAGCCTTTATGTAATATAATGCACAAAGCAAAAGTATACAAACTATGACTACATGGATGGCGCTTTGGGTTCACATTCTAAATTTACTTCATTGTAAGTTTTTACAAATTACCCTGGAACAAATACACCTACAGCAAACATTTACAACAGGAAGCTAATTGTAGATATCATACTCTGTTAACTTGAAAATCGGATCACCTCCAGAATATTGACATAATGCTCATTTGATATTTAAATATACTGATTCCCAAGGTTAGGGTATTCGTCAAGATTAGAGTCTCCTAAGGCATTAAAATTTTAAAATAAAGGCAATTAAATTAAATTAAAATAGCATTTATCAATATACAGCAAGCAGCTAGTGTGCTAGCTTATACAAGTTCCGCTTCTGATATTTTTAGATATCGTATTCAATTGATACTAGGCCAGTTTTGCACCATACATCTTTAAATCTACTTTCTCTCCCATGTTCTACTAGCCTGCAAAATTCACAATGAATGCAGTTTATCACCAATGATCGAAATATAGCTTGTATGGCTCTTTGATGGTTGTTGCCGGTTTTATCTCTGGCCTCTGAACACCGATGGTTCCAGATGGCCCACACTCCTACAGATAACAGGGTTATTAACAATTCTTTCTCCTTGCTATTAATGATTCGTCCGATAGTTGAGCAATCTTTGAACAAAATTGTTTCAGCCCCTAAATTCACATATTTGGTTCCAAATTTAGCAAGGAGCATATTGATATATACCCAAAAGCCTGTAGCTATGCGACACTGAGTAAATAGATGGTCTATCGTTTCCTCCTCAGTATTACATAATATGCACCGGTCTGTACTTGTTATTTTACACATACAAGTAAGATGGCCAACCCATAGTCTTCGGTGGAGTAATCGCCATGCCAGGTCCCGTGCGTTTGCTGGTAGACAAGGTAGATGTATTGCTTTCCAGGCATTTTTCCAGTTCTTTGGCGCGCATCCTAAATTGCTCCAATGCCTAACCACAATAAGAGTCTGTCTCCGACTTTGCATTATAATTCTATACCAGTCTGTAGATGCCATGTTGTATTTTATATGCTCTGACATAAATACTAGTTGGCTGCAACATAGCAATGTTGCCACGTGCTTTCGGCAATTTGAACCATATAGCAGGTATTGCATTCTTTAATCTAACAAATAAGCGCTGAGCATCAATATATCTCATTGATGTTATTCTTGCTACATCTTGCATCACAATCCATTTACGAGATTTCGGATTTAACAAGTCACGTAAATATTGAATACCATTTTTGGCCACAGAGGGCAAATATAATACATCATCATTATCACGAATCAACTCATTGCCCCAAAGACGTTGCTCTAAGGCATCTTCCCAACAATTGGATTCTGGCATTGATCATGTAAATATTTTTACGGCTTCAAGCTGTTCTTTATATACATTTGGTATCTTTTGATGATTAGGTGGCAGTTTATTGCACATAAATAAACATTCTACTGGAAATGGGTCTATGTACCTTTGGAGAAGTGCCCTTGAAACACTTTACCAAGATGAGTTTGAAGTAAGTAACTTATTCAAGAATTTCAATTTTAAAGAAGCACACTTTGCTGAAACATTAACCAAATCCAGGCCTCCGACATGATTTTCATTGGTGATGATTGACTGTGATATTAAATGGGCTTTGTCCTCCCATAAGAAAGACAAAAGTAACGTGTTGATCTTTGACTCTACTGATTTAGGCATATGAACTACAGAAGCGGTATACCACAGTCCAGATAAAATTAAATTATTAAGGACAAGTGTCCTGCCAAAGACAGTTAGGCGACGCCGTTTCCAATTTAGTAATGCACACTTTAGCTTGGATAGCCTTTCTTCCCAGTTTAGTAATACATTTTGTTCTCTACTAAAGTAAATATCCAAATATCTAAATTTTTATGACATCATTTGACCAGTCAATATCCATCACATTGTCAGTTCTGCCCTTCCAATCGCCCAAACATAAGCCCTTAGATAAGCCCTTAGATTTGTCTTTATTGACCTTAAGCCCTGATGCCTTTTGAAAATCTGTTAATACTCCATTTAAAATTCTAAAATCCGTATTTTTACCCGCAAACACAGTCGTATCATCTGCATATTGAGAAACCTTTAGTGGCGTTTCTACGCTACATATACATATTCCTTGAAAGTCATTGCATTGCCTCAATGTATCCCCCAACGATTCCATAGCTATGATGAACAGAAGCGGGGACAGTGAGCAACCCTGTCTGATATCTCATTCCAACACTACAGGTTCGGATAGCTGAATGTTTACTAAATAGCAACCTGTTATATCAGTATATAAAATATTTACCCATTTAATAAATCTTGAACCAAAGCCAATATGGTCTAAAGACTTAAACAAAAAATCCCGTTCTAGTCTGTTAAACGCCTTCTCGTTATCAAGTGCTATTATTGCTGCTGGAATGCAATCCTTTTCAACTAATTCAATAAGGTCCCATATAAGCAGTGTTGTTTAATATTGATCTTCCTGGCACAGCGCAGGTTTTATCATCATCGATGACTTCGCCTGGGCCATCATCAATGACTGCGCCAAGTTTTAATGTTAGTGCCCGAGTAATAATCTTATAATCTAGACAGAGTAGAGAGATTGGTCTATAATTCTGTATTTTATTTCTGTCACCCCTCTTGTATATAAGCCGAACATATGCTTGGGCCATCGATGGAGGGAGATGCCCTTGCTTAAAAATGCTGGTTGCTATTTGTTCTAATACTGGACCAAATATGTGCCAGAATGTTTGATAAAATTCAACTGGAAGTCTATCGCATCCAGGAGGCTTTTCTAACTTCATACCTTTAAGGCATTTTGTCAAATCATCAATTGTTATTGATTGGTCACAGCTTTCGCGACATGAATCTGGAAGTCTTTTCGTTATATTAGCTAAAACATCTCTAGTTGCAGTTTCATCACTTCCCTCAGATTTATACCATGATTTGTAAAATTCGGATACTGTTTCCATCATTTCTGCATTTGAGCACACTGATACTCCATCATTAGTCTTCAGTGAGCGCATTGATTTCTCTATACCGCTTGCTTTTTCCAAGTTACAAAAGTAACGTGTAGGCTTTTCGCCCTCAGTGTGCATTTGTGCTCTTGACATTATTTTGGCGCCATTTAGTCTACCTTTTAATTTAACTAACAGTTCGTAATAATTATATTCCACATCATTAATTTTCTTATTAATTTTACACAACGACCTCTGAAGCTTTCCTGATGGAATACTGCCTTGAAATATATTTCAGGTCTGATTTAGCATCTTCCCACCATTCTGTTATACATTCATACGAACCTCTTTTTTCATCCCAATGCCTCCAACAACTTTCCACACATTTCCGATAGCAACTATCTCGTAGCAATGCTACATTACGTTTCCAAAATCCATCTCCTCGTTTGACCCAGTCAGCATTGTCTAATGTGATGGAAAACCTATTGTGACCAGAGAAGGCTACTGGTTTTATGTTAGTTTTACACATGTAACCGTTCAGTGATCGTTCTACATAGATCCTGTCTAACCTTGAAGCCAACGTTCCATTGGTTGAAAACCAAGTAAATTTCCGGCCTTCTGGATTTTCAATCCGATAAGTGTCTACCAAGCCTTTATTTTCACAAATGTGTTTCAAAATATTATGCGATGTGTCATTAAAATTAGACCTAGAGTTTCTGTCTTTAGCCTCATCTAATATGCAATTAAAGTCACTGCCCATAATTAGGTTTTCAGGCGTTCTGTCTTGAATTATTGTGGAAACATCATTTAGAAATTCACGGCGCAATTGATGAGAGGTAGGTGCATAAAGGCACATCAAATTTAAACTTGTGTTTACTACATAAATTGATACACAAATCCATCGTCCATTTGTATCTGATGACGACGATATAACGTCAACATAGTTGAGACAGCGGGGCAGGATAAGAATGGCCACCCCCGCACTATTATCTTGTGATAAAGAATTAAAAAATCTGCCCTTTTGAAATATCTTTGAGAGATTCATACACTTGAGTTTTTTGAATTTTGGTCTCTTGTAGAAAAGCAATATCAACTCTCTCATTTGCTAATTCTTCAAGCATGTGGCGCTGCTTGAATTCGGTATTTAATCCTCTGCAATTGATGGTGCAGATAATCATAATTTGTAAAATGATGTTTACAACCCCCATCATTAGATTAACTTGATTTGGTTTTTTTAGCTCGTTTCTTAGACTATTTACCTAATTTTCCTGCGAATTCAATGTTTCCTAGTTCTACCACAGACAAATATTCATATTGAAATATCAGAATCATGGTGCCATAGACGATATTTCACGCCTCACGCCGTCACATATGGCACTAACACTTCACCCCCTTCTGATCGGTACAGTACCATTTCATCTTTCATCTGTGAACACTGTGTTTGAATGGACACATCTGATTCTGCAACTGACATTGTATCATCATCCATATCATTTTCCTCAATCTCAGATTCTGAGCTATTGCCTTCTTTATCACGCTTATTGCCACTTAAGTTACATTTGGCAGGAGCGTCATTTACCATATCTTCAAGCTGACTTAAATCAAGTGGGCTTAGCGGAAAATCGACTGAACATTCCGTCTTCGGAGTCCTAAACTTATCCTGTCCTAATTTTAATTCATCTTTTAAGGAATTGTAAACTGGCTCATCTGTAAGTTCATCATTTTTCTGCATGTCTTTTACAGCCAAGTTTGGCTCCACTGCATTTTGATTATTTTCTTGACTTAAGGTTATACCCTCCTCTAATACTTGAATTTCATCAACTGTAGTTACTTTAACATGATTTGATGAATTATTTGTGTCATTTTCAGTGGCATGAACCACAACAACAGCTTCTGTAGCGATTGCTTCAGAAGCATTTGACTCAGTTGCATGTTTTGATTTTTTGGACAGCACCATTTAAAATGGTCAACTGAACCACAGAGCAAACATTTGTTTCGATTGGGACAATCTTTTGCCAAATGGTCAGTACTTAGGCAGATCCGGCATTCTTTACTTTGCCCTCTATACCATAAGGGCAGGACAAAGCTGCCATCAAGCATCAATCTGCTTGGTAAAGGGCTATCAACTTTATCAAACTAGATGTGTCTTACACCGTTTTCTAGCGTTCTGTCAAAGGGATTCGTTTCCCGTTCAATCTTTTGCACTTTGCCATACTTCTTGAGTTCATTCATTATTCTGTCATCTGGAATTTCTAGTGGAACTTTCATCTTCACTAGCAACCTATCTGACTCGATTTCCTCTACGTTACAAACTTCACCTTTTACAATAAGAAAATCTTCGAGAAGCTTTTCCTTGACCCCCTCATTTGACACTGTTACATTCCATACAGTTTTAGTAACATTGATAAGCCCCTGCAAAGCAGCAGGTCCAGCGCCAACGACGTCCTTTAACCCATAATACACGTCGATAGCCATGACACCCCGCCCCTTGGTTGTTATTTTAAGGCTTAGGGTACGCTTATAGGTTGCCATGGTGTTTTATAAAAGGAGGAAACCCATACTACTACGATATATAATACAAATATATACTTATATAACCAAGACGTCGGGGAAAGTGCTAAACACTAAATAAATAGTGTCCCCTTTTGAAACCCTGACGTCTACCAACACATATACGAATAGAGAGTACAGTTGTATATTTGTTAGTTTGAACCACTTATTAAGTGGTTCACTAACACCTAACCGAATAAAGTGGTTTCCTAATGTATACTAACATATTACAGTCATGTTAGTCTGTTCGAGTTGACCGGGGACAGCCAACTGACTATAAGGCTTTATATAATTAAAGAACTAGGCTTGCGCTTACAAATGACAAAGGAATTAAATCCACTCACTCAAGCGATCTTGTCAAATATAATGCGCTAGTCAACGAACTATAGAAATAGCATACTGGTGCGGGGAGAAATGTATTGCATTGACCACAGTAAGAGGAGACCTATTAAATGGCGGAAACCGCCAGCTAAGAGGAGTGCCTTTAGAAAATGGAGACACAAAATGCGCTCCAACCAAGACAAGAATTTACAAATTAAACACAAAGTTTGAAAGGAAATAATAATACGATATATATGTATAAAATTTATCTGCAAGATCGCACAAATTCGGGCAGCAATTGCAGCGCTAAATAAACGTGTGCGTTCACTTCGACTACTACTACTACTACTACTATCACTACTACTTCTACTACTACTACTACTACTACTACTACTACTACTACTACTACTACTACTACTACTACTACTACTACCACTACCAAAAACTACTACTACTACTACTACTACTACTACTACTACTACTACTACTACTACCACTACTACTACTGCTACTACTACTACTACTACTACTACTACTACTACTACTACTACTACTACTACTTTTTTGTGGTAACATGATCAATGGATCGTGTGGAAATCCATAATACCCAAAAATAAACTGACTGAAAGAACATTAAACATAGGATAAATCAAAGAGAACAAACGAGTATATCAGTCATGTGTATAAATAAACAATAAATATATGGTGGTTAAACGATTAATCTAAAAATTCAAAACAGCTAAATATGTCCCTTTACAAATTCCAAGTAACTAGCTCAACAACATTCCATTACAATTATAAAAGCTCACGCGAGCATAGACTGTGAAACAAAGACAGCGATTGGACGTATTTACCACACACAGTCAATCGGGAACAAATTAATCAATAATCAACACCCCGCAGGATAATCCATAAAAAGTAAACGCTACACTATTACACTGAGCTCAGTGAAGCGACAATGCAACCTACATAGTTGAAGAGGGTTGAAACTTAACAAACGATTTAAAACAGTACAATTTACTTTGAAAAAGAGATTCCATAATTATCCCGGGACAAACACAATTATATATATACATGCTAAGTATTTCCAATCTATTATTAGGAAGCAGTAGATTGAATGTTAAATTTATTTTAGTCGAAAGCAATTTACTTTTGGATTCAGATTCTAAAATTACCCCGAGACAAACATTATTAATAAAAATTGTTGGATTGTTTATTAACTTTGCCAAAAACAAAATGGGTTAACCTGTTAACCTGGGAGACGGGCAAACACTCTGTAAACAAATGGATAATGGTTTCCTCAGTGTCTGTACAAAATAGGCAGTGGTCATTATTTGCTATGCCAACTTTCTTGAGGAGGGGGCCCACCCATAGTTTTCTATGAAGCAATCGCCAGACAACATCCCTTGCTCGATTAGGTATGTGTGGTGAATGGATATTTTTCCAAACCACATCCCAACTCAGGGGAAAATGTTCAGTCCTTTCCCATGCCGTGACAGCCTTTGGAATAGTAATATTCTGTAGCATTAAAATATTATACCACCCCTTATTCCTTAACGTATAAGAAAAACGTTCATCAGTACTTTTCAGGATTAACTTGGAGCAAGCATCATTCACAGACCCATTAGGGAGAAGAAACCATTCCATTGGAATTGCTTCCTGTAGCCGTTTTAGAAGGCGCTGCACGTCAATTGGGCATAAAGATGTTACTCGTGATATGTCATATAGTGGTTCCCATTTTCGAGTTTTCACATCTACAATATCACACACATTTTGAATACCATGCTTAGCAAAAGAAGTGTAATATAAAACTCTGCCTTCATATAGAATATGATCATTCCCCCATCAGTACTGGCTGGAGGCATGCTCCCAGCAATGAGTTGAATCTTCTTTGCGAACAAACTTAGATAAAGCAGCTTTAATGTCCAAAAATACCGATGGAATCCGTATATGTAATTCGTTGGAGGTTTAGAAGACCAGAAAAAGGATTTAGCTGAAAATGGCTGAATACACCTTTTTATAAGGCATCTAGACACATTTGCCCACTGACTATCTGAATGAAGTAAATCATCTAATAATTTCAGCCTTAATGAGACGCATTTAATTCTTAGGTCTGGAATGGAAAGCCCACCATCAAGCTTATTATTAGTACAGACACGTTGTGAGACAAGGTGTGTTTTACCCTCCCACAAATAATCAAATATCATCTTGGTAATTTCCTTTTCAACATGTTTTGGCATATTAACAACTGCAGCAATATAACAAAGTGGTGACAATATCAAATTATTTGATCACTATTGCCCGGCCAAAAATAGTCAGACGTCGATTGCCATTGAATGATTTTCTTGCTCATTTTAGAAAGCAAGTTTGTCCAATTAATGGAATCATGGTTTGTTCACCTGAAATGAATGCCTAAAGTCTGTATTATGTCAGTGGACCAATTGATGCCTAATGGCTGATCATTTCGATCTTTCCATGGACCCAAAAACAAACCTACTGATTTTCCTTTATTAATTTTGAGCCCTGACGCTTTTTGGAAATTCTCCAAAGTAAGATGCAAACGATTAAAATCACTATTTTGGCCAACAAAAATAGTCGTATCATCGGAATATTGTGATAATTTCACTGGTGTCATAAGACCACGAATACACAGTCCATGATAATTTATATCTTCTCTTATTGTCGCTCCCAAGGTTTCCATACAAATTTCAAATAAAAGTGCTGACAGTGGGAAACCTTGTCGAGCCCCTCGTTCTAAGACAACTGGCTGGCTTATAAAATTGTTCACAAGGTATCTACTTGTAATGCCATTGTACAATATTCGGATCCATTTAATAAAATTGGGCCCAAAGCCGAATCGATTTAATGACATCAACAGAAACTTCCACTCCAAATGATCGAAAGCCTTTTCACTATCTAATGCCACAATGGCACCGGGAATGTTATCCTTTTCAACTAACTTCTTTCTTCTTCTTCTTCTTCTTTTCGTTCGCTGATCATACCGCCAGTCCTGTAAGTGACTATCGACATGATCATAAGCGTTAAGTGCATGGATCCATGGTTTATTAGAGAGAGCAGTGCGGCCTGGAACCTCCGTCTTCAGCACTCGAGGTTTCTGTCAGGGTTACCTCACCCTTACCTCCTTTAGTCGCCTCTTACGACACGCAGAGGATACGGAAGGTGTATTCTAAGCCCCACCTACAGGGCCAACTAGCTGAATCAGATCTCTAATAAGCACAGTGTTGGTTAATATTGATCTACCAGGTATTGAACATGTTTGAACAGGATTAATAATGTCGACCGGCACCTGACCTAGTTTTAGTGAAAGAGCTCTAGAAACAATCTTGTAATCAACTCCAAGGAGAGAAATTGGCCTATAATTTCGTATGTCAATCCGGTCACCCTTTTTAAATAGCAGCCATACATGTGCTTGAGACATTGTCAAAGGAAGTTTTCCCTGATGGAAAATCCTTTAACAATCTCACAGAATTTCGGACCAATGAGATGCCAGAGAGTAACGGAGAACTCAACAGGCAGGCCATCTCCCCATGGCGATTTTCCATTCTTCATTGTTTTAAGCGATTTAGTCAGGTCTTCAAAGGTTAAATATTCATCACAAATATCAGCCGACGGAGGAGTCAATGTTTCCTTAATATTAGCAAGTAATTCAGCTGCCAACTCTTCATCAATTTCTTCAGACTTATATAAATCTTCATAAAATGTCTGAACAGTTTCTAGTAGATCTTTATTTGAATTAACAATTTGCCCATTTATTTCAAGGCCCCTAATTATCTTTTCCACACCTCTAGACTTTTCTAGGCCACAAAAATATTTTGTCGGCTTTTCACCGTCAGAATAAAATTGGGCTCTTGATCTTACTTTTGCGCCTTCTGCTCTGTACATTTCTATTTGTGATAATTTTAACCTGGTCTACTCCAAAACCTCAGTCAAGTGAATATCGCCGCTTGAAACTTTACGAAAAATTAAGGTTTGTAGACCAATCAACCTTCTATCCTCTTTGCGCATTTTCATTGCCTTTTGAATAGAATATTGCCTTGATATATTAGCAAACCCTAGTTTAACATCTTCCCACCAAGAAATCAAGCTCTCAAATTCTGATATGTTGCGGAGCTTAAAACGCCAGAAACTTTCAAAATCATTCAGCAAGGAAATATTAAGTTTCCAAAAACCTGGACCACGTGTAACCCATTCTGCATTATCTAACACAGTGGAAACTAGGCAATGATCAGAAAAAGGTATGGGATATATGCCAGTATCCGAAATTAACCCTTTTAGCTCTCTCTGTACATAAATCCTGTCTAACCTGACCATTTGCTGTTACCCTTGTATATTCACAACATTCAGGGTTTAATACTCTATAACTATCTAAAAGGTGCTCACTGTCACATATTTCCTGCAAACGCCGATGAGACGTATCAGAGTACATCGATAACGAATGCCTATCCTTCTCTGGATTTAAAACACAATTAAAATCTCCACCAATAATAATATTTTCTGATCTATCATGAATTACTGGGCCAATAGCTGAATAAATTGCACCTCGTTGAGAATGGGATGCATGGGCATAAATAGACATCAAATTTAGTGTTGAACCAGACATTTCAACAGTCACCACGACCGATCTGCCTTACTATCAGCTTCTGATTAAATGATATTTATTAAAGTCAAACACCTGGGTAAAAATAAAATCGCCACTCCTGTATTTAAATCAGTGGCATTAAAATAGAATATTTCACCCTTAGAGAGTTGTTTGAAACTTTCTAGTACTTCAACATTATGGAACTTAGTTTCCTGAAGCATGACGATATCAGCTTTCAAATCAGATAATTTCTCTAGCAATATGCATTGCTTCAATTCATCATTCAAACCACAGCAATTAAGTGAGCAAATTGTCATTATGATTAAGAATCTATGCATAATACCCATAATGTCTAGTTTGGTTTTGTCTTCGTACTGTTTTTATCCCGTTTAGCCCATTTGCCAATCTTCCTAGTAAACTCTGAATTTGTAAGATCAGTAATGGTCAGATGTTGATACCGTGAAATGTCTGAATCACTCCGCAAATGCCTATAGCGAACACCTAAGCGTGTAATGTATGGAACTAAAATCTCGCCCTTCTCAGAGCGATACAGTACCATTTCATCGGGCTGCTGAGATTCCTGCGTTTGGATCGAGGTGTCAGACTCTGCAATAGAGATAGAGTCGTCTAAATCTTCATCCTCCCTGTCCTCCGCCCAGAGTTCAAGTCTTCTATCACTCTTTTAACCCCACCAGCAATAGTATCCTGTCCAATTTCCTGTGTAGAATGTATTAATAACACACCAGACTCTGTTAGTGGTGACAAATCAAATGGTACATCAACATCCAATGACTGAGACCCAAATTTTGTTTGTCCCAGTCCTAAACTCTGTGTATCATCAACAGCGTCGGAGTCATCATTTTCCTGGGCTATTTCAGCTGTTGCTGGAGCGGTAGCAGATATACCTGTCTCCAGAACCTCAATCTCATCAACGTGTTTTGCCAGTATTGGATCCCCAGCCTTACTAACAACTGGACCCCCAGTCTTACTAACATTGGGGTCCACAGTCTTACTATCAATGGGATATCCAGCCTTGCTAACAACATGTGCATAGGTGTGTGGCACATTGTTACTACTGTGTACTTCACCGGAATTGAGAGAAGCAGGATCCATATAGCTAACACTCGCCTCTTCCACATTACTTGCAGCATTCATCGATGATCTTTTATAACATCAAGATTTACAATCATCAGATGACCCACACAAAAGACACTTATTCTTGTAAGGACAGGTACTAGCTAGGTGTTCAGTATTTGTGCAAATACGGCACTCTTTAACCTGGCCCCTATACCACACAAGGAGGAAGAAGCTCCCATCAACAGACAATCTACCTGGAATTGGTTTGTCAATTTTTTCAGGCACAGCCGTCTTATCCCATTTTCAAGTGTTCTATCGAAGGCATACGTCTCCCTTTCAATTTGTATCATTTGCCCATATTTTCCCAGCTCGGCTGTAATACGTTCATTCGGAATTTCAAGAGGCGCCTTCACTTTTAGAATCAATTTATCCGAATCAACCTCTTCGATCTTACATATTTGTCCATTGACAATCAGGCGCTCTTCCAAAAACCTTTCTTTCACTCCTTGTGAACTGACCGTAAGATTCCAGACATTTTTGCTAATATTAATTATCCCCTTTAAGACATTTGGCCCAACCCCTACAGTGTCTTTTATTCCATGTTTGACGTCAATAGCGCCAACATTCAACCCAGCAGTGGTGAGCCTAAGGCTAAGAGTCTGTTTATAGCGACTTGACATGTTACTAGCAAGCATTCACATTGACCTAGATTACGCCTGTCTACTGCAGTGAATATAAATGGGCGTAGGAAGCGCGATTTCTCGACAGGTCAACTAGATAGGCCTAAGCGGAAAGCTCAGCCCGCAAAATGCGCTCTACTGCAGTGAATATAAATGCGCGTAGGAAGCGCGATTTCTCGACTGGTCAACTAGATAGGCCTTAGCAGAAAGCTCAGCCCGCAAAATGCGCTTATCAATAACAGAGATATGGTAGGCAAAAAGCCACCTAAACCTATATACACAATGTAACAAGACGGTTGCCAATTAAATACAATGGCAGTTTACTTGGCGACTCTAGTTGTCGAAACCAGAAAACCAGAGCCACAAAATACGACAAACAACGACGAATAAAACACAAACAGAAAACATCAAACTCAACCAAAGCCGTTGCAGCGAACAAAACGAAAATTACGTGAATACGAGCAGTAATGACGAAAGTATTCGTCAGAATTAGCAGAGCCAATTTCAGCACAGCTTTCAATGACTACTACTACTACTACTACTACTACTACCAGCACTACAACCACTACCACCCGATGCTCACCACCACCGGCTGTGTGTCTGATCTGTGTTTGTAATTGGCGTTTTTATGGTCTGGATTGCTGGCATCAAAGAGGCATTGACTATTTTCTAAATAATTCTATCAGCCTAAATAATTCTATTCAATGTTTATTTTGGAACACATTTGGTCGATTTGGGGAACGCCCACGAATGACGCCATAATAGCGTCATTTACAAGGAATCCCACATCCGAATGCTGTCCGTATCCGAATGAAATCGCTACATGTAGCTATCGGATTCGAATAAGGACAGGTTTCGCATATGCATACGGACATATGAAATCATCCTATCTATTTGTAATTGTAGCGAAAAAAAATTCGGATACGCATACGCATACGGATACGCATACGCATACGCATACGCGTTAGTGGAATCCTAGCTAAGAGAGTTAAGGTGCCTTTAACTGTGGACAGTTCCCTACGAGTTTTAATCTTCTTTATCAGATATTTGAGAAGAGTAAGTCCCCACACAATTCACCTTTTCAGAGTAGCCATCGATGATTTGACGTCATATAGCTAAGCGGCGCGTAGGATGATGTCATAATCATTAAATCATAAATGATTTTATTAGGCCCGTCTTTAACTCTTAATAGTAGACACGTTGCATGAATTGTATGTCTCTACTATTTAATAAAAATGATGTTGAATATTTTGAAACTAATTTGACTGGGCGCTGTTGCTGCCATATGCAGCCACAGCACCAAGTCAAATTAGTTTCAAAATATTCAACAGTTTACCTGCATAGTTTGCTGGAAATTGATAGTCAGGGAGTTCAGAGATCGTTCTTTCCAACACAAGCGATGTGTGGGTGGAGCTTAGCTAAAGATGGGCGGGGCATAGCTAAAAATGGAAAGGACCATTGTTTGTTTATTCTATGCGCCAACCAATGTACGCTTAGTGCTTTTTTTGCAAAAGCCTAGTGTAACATCCGTTTGGTTCTCTCTCGGGTCTGGGTGTTTTCACCATGCTTCGCACCCGTAAAGTTTCAAGTTTCAAGTTTATTAAAGTACTCCCAGGTCACAATGTGACATATGGGGATTACAAAATAATAGTTAATTTTTACAGGTCTGAGTGAGATTTACCATTAAAAGATATTATTATTATTATTATTATTATTAGTAGTAGTAGTAGTAGTAGTAGTAGTAGTAGTAGTAGTAGTAGTAGTAGTAGTAGTAGTAGTAGTAGTAGTCATACCAAGCTTATTGTTATCATCAGTGCTATAATATGAATATTATTGGTGTAGACATTCTTGTTATCAACATCGGTGACAGCATTATAGACAAAGACAATATAAACACATTACACATTACACATTATTAATATAAACATTATTACACAATATTTGTATAACCAATTTTAAAGTTAACCAAATTTAACAGTAGTAGTAGTAGTAGTAGTAGTAGTAGTAGTAGTAGTAGTAGTAGTAGTAGTAGTTGTAGTAGTAGTAGAAGTAGTAGTAGTAGTAGTAGTAGTAGTAGTAGTAGTAGTAGTAGTAGTGGTGGTGGTGGTGGTGGTGGTGGTGGTAGTGGTGGTGGTGGTGGTGGTAGTAGTAGTAGTAGTAGTAGTAGTAGTAGTAGTAGTAGTAGTAGCAGTAGTAGTAGTAGTAGTAGTAGTAGTAGTAGTAGTAGTAGTAGTAGTAGTAGTAGTAGTAGTAGTAGTAGTAGTAGTAGTAGTAGTAGTAGTAGTGATAATTGTGTTTGAAATAATTACAATATGATAATAACATAATAATCTCCGTTATGCAAATTGTTTAAAGATTTTCCGTATAAAGGCGCACAATTTTGTTAGGACCGACAAGTTTGTACTCGAGAGCAGTTGTCCGAATTTGTAGTGGTTTGGGCGGTTATGATAATATTTTGGAAGAAATAATTTTCTGTCATCACAGAAAAAGTCGCATAAGAATAGGTAATGATACTCATCCCCAATATCGTGTGTGTCGCATAGGCTACATACTCTTTCTTCCCTGTCTAAGCCCTCCCACCTTCCCTTTTCTATAGGTAACATATGATTACTAGTTCGAAATTTGACTAAAGTTCTTCTGTTTAATTTATTTAGCTTTCTAAGATACGGCTCTAATTTTAGTTCAGTTTTGAATATACTATATATTTTGGCTTTAGGCAAGGTGGTAATTTGCCCTGACCAAGTTTGCATGTATTGGTCTTTAAGTACTTGTTTCAAATATTGTATATTAGAATTTGTTATGGTCTGCGTTTCCCAGAGGTGAGCCATTCCGACATTTTCAAGTATACGTTTAACTGTGGTCAACCATTTGTATTCTGTATTGTTTTGAGTATAGTCATTGTAGATATACTTGTATAGTAAAGATGATAGCTTTGTTTCTTTGCCGTTTAGGAGTTTTTCGCAAAAATTAATTAATTAATATTTTATAGTAATTTCTAATGGAATTTGGCCTTGGTCTCCATATACCATATAACTAGGCGTTGTTTTCGAAATATTTAGTATCCGCTTATAGAATTGTACCTGAATGTTTTCTATTGAAGTAAGATTTTCTATCCCCCAGATTTCACATCGATAGGTAAGTATTGGTATAATCATCGAGTCAAATAATTTTAGTTGGCACGTTAAGGGTAATTCAATGTTTTCTATTCACCTATATGGTGAGTAGTGGGCCTTAGTAGCTTGTTAACGTAAGTGTTTCATCGCCTTGAGGTATCTACAATTGTGGAAAGAATGTATTCCTAAATATTTGTACATGTCAGTTATTTCGATTTGTTCACCTTCAATACTAAAATTTAGCCTTTCCCACCCCCGTTTATTGCTGCCAAAAATTAGTATTTTTTTTCTTTCTTTATTTATCCGAAGGTTCCATACTTGGCAATAGGTCACATATGCGTTTAGTATTGACTGCAGGTCTGTAGGGCTCTCGGCGAAAAGAATAGTGTCATCTGCATATAATAGCGCTAATAGTTTGATATAGAGATCGATGTTTTCTGTCAGAGCTAGTCCACTGCAACCAGAGCTTTCCAGGAATTCGCTGAGATCGTTTAGGTATATATTGAATAGGATTGGAGATAGATCTTCACCTTGCCTTAACCCCAAGTTACACTTGAATGTTTCAGAGGCAATGCCGTTCATAAATACTTTAGATTTTATGCCTCTATACATATTACGGATGACATTTAAGATTTTCCCATTGATATTTTCTTTAATTAATTTCCCCCATAGTGCCTCCCTCCAAACTTTATCAAAAGCTTTTCATAAATCTACAAAGACACAAAACAGTTTTTTCTTTATTTTTTTGAAAATTTCTATTAGGACATGGTTTGCAAATAGGTGACCGGTTGTTGAATATTTACGTCTAAAGCCAGCTTGAATTTCTTTTATTTGTTCCTTTTGTTCTAAGTAATTGTCTATTCTATTAGTTAATATACTAGTAAATAATTTGGCCAGGCAGCTGACTAATATTATAGGTCTAAAGTTATGTGGTTCCTCTGGACTGCCTTTTCCTTTGTAAATAGGTTTTATTAGTCCCTCTGTCCATGCACCTGGTATAATTCCTGTGTTGAAAACGCGATTAAAGAGCGTATGGTATATAGGAACCATAATATTTTCAGTTGACTTAATGTATTCATTTATTATGTTATCCCCACCAGCTGCTTTATTAGTTTTAAGTGAGCGCATTCCCTTTCTAATTTCCATTTCGCTTATTTCCATGTTAAGGGCGTCATTAATTGGTGTATCAGGAACTGACTGGTCGGGAGCGTTATGTGTGTCAGTTACATGTGCATGCTCGCTTTGCATTACAGTTTTAAAAAATTCAAACATATCATTAATACTAACTTTACACGGATCTGGAATTGGGTCCGAGGACTTAACAATTTTCCAATAATCTCGTGGATTGGTGCTACATAGTTGTTCTATTTTTAGTTTGAAATTTCGTGTATAATTAGCAATAGCGTTATTCATATTGGATTTATATATTTTACTAGCATCAATCAGAGTATTAAGGTGTGCGATTGTTTTACTGAGTCGATAGCTGGTTCGCAACTTGTGATAATTTTCTCTTGCTATTCGACAATCTTTATTAAACCATGGGCGATTTAAGTTTAGGGAGTACTTACCCTCTCCATGACCAGGAATCTTGTAGTGTCTCTTTCTCTCGGAAAGGTAAAATACTCTGGGATATGTTCGATTTTTGACAGATATATTGAATACATCATAAAGGACAATACTCGTAACACCAGGCAGAAGGGAACACGCAGAGAACGGCAACTTACATTGGCCATGCTTCTGCCAGCACAATAATCACAATTTTATTGGAATTAATTCCAGAATAAATCCATTCCTAGCTCGACCGTATATTTTTCCAATGACATTGAGCTTGAAACCTCAAGGTCATAACCCCATTCGATAGGGCATGCTCTAAAACACATGTTTAGACACCAAAGCTTTGAAAATAGATCATCTACATCCTGAAATATGTGACATTTTGTCATCTTCGCAATTGTTGCCATGGAAAGGGGTCATTCTTTTTTTCAAAATGCTCAATGATGCCAGCTTGGCATCCCTGGGATTCTTGATAGGGATGGGTGCATAGGGAGGGTCCATAGGGAAGGTCCATAGATACATAATCCGCAAAAAACCTATTGTGAGTACTCCAGTGCAAGGTTGGACCAGAAATCTCAGTTTGGCTGCCAGACTAACTTGATCTAACTAATCTAAATGGATTCAAACGGAAATGACGATATTAAAGGGGACCACAAACGAGCATTCGATTTCAATAAAAAAAACCACTATTTGATATTTTTTTAATTAATACGAATTTGACAGATTTTCAAAAATACTATCATTATTAAAACGAAGAGGGTCATCAGCTACGGCTCAAGTTCTAGTTTAACAAAGACCACGGTTTCTATTACATCTCATTAACGTGTTGGTGTCTGAACGATTGTTTATGAACTTATGAACTATCACTCATCAGCCACAAAGTTCCTTCACGCGATGATATCATACCACAACCATCATTCACACGATGACGTCACTGCGTGATTCCACGCGAAATTTAATATTAAGGAATTTGAAAATATGCCATTAATATATTTAATTTAATTTAAAGCGTACAAAAGCATCATTTGGCATACTATAACCGTTCTCGGGTTGTGTTCTCATTCAAGCAAAACGTTATACCGCATGGTGCTGATGCCCGTTACATAGAAATACAGATTTTTACATCAATCAGTGCCACTTCCAATGAGGTGCAGTCAAATGATTTAGTTTTCAAGATATTGCAAAGGTGCTTTTGAACAATAGTTAAGCGAAAATAGAAGACATCAGTGCTAATAACAGAAATTGATGACATGCAGTCAAACTTGTATTACGCCACCACCCAAGTGAGAATCAGAAGGCAGTCTCGTATGGCAAGCTGGTTTCTTAACCCTTTAATGGTCAATATTTTTCAGTAAAAGTGAAATGTTCAGTATATGTCTATTTGCAGGCCAAGACGTGGCAATTTTTGAAAATTTGTCACTGGAATGACTGGGTCGATTATCGAGCCAGTCATGCTAGTGATAAATTGTCAAAAAACAGTCACCTGGGCTGCAAATGGACATACCTCAAGAACACTGCAAGACTGCAGACAGGGATGGGGTCAATTCCATTTTATCAAATCCAATTTCACCTCAATTCATTTAATCAATTCCAATTCCAATTCCGTTTCCACATAAATTCAATTTATCAATTCCAATTCCACCCAGACAAGTTGAATTCCAATTCCAATTCCAATTCCATACCAATATTTACTTGAGATCAACATTGTTATATTTTAACCCTTTAATGCCCAAGAGTGGCCAGAAAATAGATTTATCATTAGCAAATGTCAATTTGCAGGATAAGGACAGACTATTAAAAAGATTTAACAATGCAATGACTGGCCCAGTTATGGAATCAGACATTTCACTGGTAAATTTTCAAAAATAGTCTCTTAGCACGCGCGCGCACACACACACACACGCACGCACGCACGCACGCACGCACGCACGCACGCACGCGTATATATATATATATATATATATATATATATATATATATATATATATATATATATATATATATATATATGCACTGGTCTTGGGGAACGATCATAAGGTATTTTTGGCAAATGTCAATTTGCAGGATAAGGACAGACTATTTAAAAAATTTAACAATGTAATGACTGGCTCAGTTATGGAATCAGACATTCCACTGGTAAATTTTCAAAAATAGTCTCTTAGCACGCGCACACACACACACACACACAGACACACACACACACACACACACACACACACACACACACACACACACACACACACACACACACTCACTCACTCACTCACTCACTCACTCACTCACTCACTCACTCACTCACTCACTCACTCACACACACACACACACACACACACACACACACACACACACACACACACACACACACACACACACACACACACACACACACACACATATATATTTTTGGTTTATATTTCTATATATATATATAAACCAAAAAAGTTTAGCAACAGTGAAGTTTGGTTTGTTGTATTAAAACTACGCGTCCATTTATAACCAAATTTGCAGGCATGTTACATATATATATGCAATGGTCTTGGGGAACTATCATAAGGTATTTTTGGCTGGCTTCTCCGTTAATATTTAAAACAATTAGAAGAAAAATTGTTGTTGCCAATAGGTAGTTATCTTTCAGTCAAATTACTGTCCAAAAAGTCAACATTCAGCAGATCTTATTTTTAGTTCATTTGACTTAATTATAGCTTAATGCCAAGTTTCTTTTCTGATGAATAGGGCTAAAGGTTAATGCCATGTCTAATTATTATAAACCTTGCTATAAAAATGTTGCACTAGAAAGCATTAGAATATAATGTATATAGTGCAGTACTGAGTGAAAGTACTGAACACATGTGTGTAGAGTTTGAATAACACCTCTAGTCCAGGTGCCTGGGTTTTAAAAGCTGAGACATTTCACAGAGGGGATTGTTCAATGATTCCTTTGTTATGTAGGAGGGTTTAATTACAGGGCAATTATCTTGTAATGTACTGCTTTCTTCACTCATTTCATTCCATGCATAGATGATAGTTATTACTTTACTGAACACTATTGCTAACATCTTGATGAATAATTTTAACACAATTTGGTTATCTTGGTTCTAGCTTATATGTCATAAGAATCATTTTAACTAATTTGTATGATTTTAAAGATGGCATGATTTCATAGAGATGAAACCCTGTTTCCAGGGAATGCAGAATGAAATAAGTTCAAGATCAGAGGCCTTGATTTAATAAATGAGGTACAAAGCTTACATAGGATAAAAAGGTTAATTGGTCAGTGGTCACTGGTCATGGAGAATTGAGTAAATTCAATAATGTATTAAAGTTCATAGCATTTATCAGATCTTTATTTTGTCAATTCAGAGAGTGAGAGATTATTTTTGAAAATTTACGACTGGAATTACTGGTATCCAGCTAGCCACTCCAGTGGTAAATTTTCAAAAACAGTCTTCCATTGGCCTGCCAATGAACGTTCTCAAACTCAATGCTGAAGATGTTTTGGCCGGCTTAGGTATTAAAGTGTTAAGAGCTAACTTGCTCATCACTGAATTATCAGTATCTCAAATTCTAAGTCTTCAAACCAAACATATAACTAAGTTGTTAAAATTTATTTTAATAGAAACTGTTGCAGCCATAGTAGACAAAAGTATTCAGTCAAATAAATTGTAAAATATTCAATAAAGCATCTAATAACAGCTGGCATAATAAATATCATCAATCTGCGTATAGAATGAAATGTGGTAAATGGTATCATATAGATAATTTAGGATGAAATGCATTAAGGGCATATAAAGATCAGTGTATAATACAGATATTACAAGTACATTTCATAGCCCACAACGTTCAGTAAATCTATGACAAATATGACTGGAACTGATTGGAATTGAATTGGAATTTATCAATTCCGGTCAATTCAAATTATTAATTACAAATTCAATTCCAATTCCGGTGTCTTAAAATTGATCAATTCCAATTCCAATTCCGGAGTCCTCAGATTTATCAATTCCAAGCCCAATTCCGGAATTGAATTGGAAACAATTCCAATCGGAATTGACCCCAACCCTGACCGCAGAGGCAGGTTTGGGTTTTTATTAAAGGGCTAATAAAGGTTCAACTACATTGCTTAATGAGATTTAGCAAATGAAGAGAATGGTCTTTAAGGCAGGTGGTCTCTTAACCTTTTCACCCATAAATCCTGGAAAAAGTGTATTCTTTATGATATAAAACTTATTTTGTTGAATAATTTGAAATTAATTTGACCCAAAGCCGCTGTGCCTTAGGCAGCAATGGCTTCCAGTTAAATGAGATTTAGCAAATGAAGAGAATGGTCTTTAAGGCAGGTGGTCTCTTAACCTTTTCACCCATAAATCCTGGAAAAAGTGTATTCTTTATGATATAAAACTTATTTTGTTGAATATTTTGAAATTAATTTGACCCAAAGCCACTGTGCCTTAGGCAGCAATGGCTTCCAGTTAAATGAGATTTAGCAAATGAAGAGAATGGTCTTTAAGGCAGGTGGTCTCTTAACCTTTGCACCCATAAATCCTGGAAAAAGTGTATTCTTTATGATATAAAACTTATTTTGTTGAATATTTTGAAATTAATTTGACCCAAAGCCACTGTGCCTTAGGCAGCAATGGCTTCCAGTTAAATGAGATTTAGCAAATGAAGAGAATGGTCTTTAAGGCAGGTGGTCTCTTAACCTTTTCACCCATAAATCCTGGAAAAAGTGTATTCTTTATGATATAAAACTTATTTTGTTGAATATTTTGAAATTAATTTGACCCAAAGCCGCTGTGCCTTAGGCAGCAATGGCTTCCAGTTAAATGAGATTTAGCAAATGAAGAGAATGGTCTTTAAGGCAGGTGGTCTCTTAACCTTTTCACCCATAAATCCTGGAAAAAGTGTATTCTTTATGATATAAAACTTATTTTGTTGAATAATTTGAAATTAATTTGACCCAAAGCCGCTGTGCCTTAGGCAGCAATGGCTTCCAGTTAAATGAGATTTAGCAAATGAAGAGAATGGTCTTTAAGGCAGGTGGTCTCTTAACCTTTTCACCCATAAATCCTGGAAAAAGTGTATTCTTTATGATATAAAACTTATTTTGTTGAATATTTTGAAATTAATTTGACCCAAAGCCACTGTGCCTTAGGCAGCAATGGCTTCCAGTTAAATGAGATTTAGCAAATGAAGAGAATGGTCTTTAAGGCAGGTGGTCTCTTAACCTTTTCACCCATAAATCCTGGAAAAAGTGTATTCTTTATGATATAAAACTTATTTTGTTGAATATTTTGAAATTAATTTGACCCAAAGCCGCTGTGCCTTAGGCAGCAATGGCTTCCAGTTAAATGAGATTTAGCAAATGAAGAGAATGGTCTTTAAGGCAGGTGGTCTCTTAACCTTTTCACCCATAAATCCTGGAAAAAGTGTATTCTTTATGATATAAAACTTATTTTGTTGAATAATTTGAAATTAATTTGACCCAAAGCCGCTGTGCCTTAGGCAGCAATGGCTTCCAGTTAAATGAGATTTAGCAAATGAAGAGAATGGTCTTTAAGGCAGGTGGTCTCTTAACCTTTTCACCCATAAATCCTGGAAAAAGTGTATTCTTTATGATATAAAACTTATTTTGTTGAATAATTTGAAATTAATTTGACCCAAAGCCGCTGTGCCTTAGGCAGCAATGGCTTCCAGTTAAATGAGATTTAGCAAATGAAGAGAATGGTCTTTAAGGCAGGTGGTCTCTTAACCTTTTCACCCATAAATCCTGGAAAAAGTGTATTCTTTATGATATAAAACTTATTTTGTTGAATATTTTGAAATTAATTTGACCCAAAGCCGCTGTGCCTTAGGCAGCAATGGCTTCCAGTTAAATGAGATTTAGCAAATGAAGAGAATGGTCTTTAAGGCAGGTGGTCTCTTAACCTTTTCACCCATAAATCCTGGAAAAAGTGTATTCTTTATGATATAAAACTTATTTTGTTGAATATTTTGAAATTAATTTGACCCAAAGCCGCTGTGCCTTAGGCAGCAATGGCTTCCAGTTAAATGAGATTTAGCAAATGAAGAGAATGGTCTTTAAGGCAGGTGGTCTCTTAACCTTTTCACCCATAAATCCTGGAAAAAGTGTATTCTTTATGATATAAAACTTATTTTGTTGAATATTTTGAAATTAATTTGACCCAAAGCCGCTGTGCCTTAGGCAGCAATGGCTTCCAGTTAAATGAGATTTAGCAAATGAAGAGAATGGTCTTTAAGGCAGGTGGTCTCTTAACCTTTTCACCCATAAATCCTGGAAAAAGTGTATTCTTTATGATATAAAACTTATTTTGTTGAATATTTTGAAATTAATTTGACCCAAAGCCGCTGTGCCTTAGGCAGCAATGGCTTCCAGTTAAATGAGATTTAGCAAATGAAGAGAATGGTCTTTAAGGCAGGTGGTCTCTTAACCTTTTCACCCATAAATCCTGGAAAAAGTGTATTCTTTATGATATAAAACTTATTTTGTTGAATATTTTGAAATTAATTTGACCCAAAGCCGCTGTGCCTTAGGCAGCAATGGCTTCCAGTTAAATGAGATTTAGCAAATGAAGAGAATGGTCTTTAAGGCAGGTGGTCTCTTAACCTTTTCACCCATAAATCCTGGAAAAAGTGTATTCTTTATGATATAAAACTTATTTTGTTGAATATTTTGAAATTAATTTGACCCAAAGCCGCTGTGCCTTAGGCAGCAATGGCTTCCAGTTAAATGAGATTTAGCAAATGAAGAGAATGGTCTTTAAGGCAGGTGGTCTCTTAACCTTTTCACCCATAAATCCTGGAAAAAGTGTATTCTTTATGATATAAAACTTATTTTGTTGAATATTTTGAAATTAATTTGACCCAAAGCCGCTGTGCCTTAGGCAGCAATGGCTTCCAGTTAAATGAGATTTAGCAAATGAAGAGAATGGTCTTTAAGGCAGGTGGTCTCTTAACCTTTTCACCCATAAATCCTGGAAAAAGTGTATTCTTTATGATATAAAACTTATTTTGTTGAATATTTTGAAATTAATTTGACCCAAAGCCGCTGTGCCTTAGGCAGCAATGGCTTCCAGTTAAATGAGATTTAGCAAATGAAGAGAATGGTCTTTAAGGCAGGTGGTCTCTTAACCTTTTCACCCATAAATCCTGGAAAAAGTGTATTCTTTATGATATAAAACTTATTTTGTTGAATATTTTGAAATTAATTTGACCCAAAGCCGCTGTGCCTTAGGCAGCAATGGCTTCCAGTTAAATGAGATTTAGCAAATGAAGAGAATGGTCTTTAAGGCAGGTGGTCTCTTAACCTTTTCACCCATAAATCCTGGAAAAAGTGTATTCTTTATGATATAAAACTTATTTTGTTGAATATTTTGAAATTAATTTGACCCAAAGCCGCTGTGCCTTAGGCAGCAATGGCTTCCAGTTAAATGAGATTTAGCAAATGAAGAGAATGGTCTTTAAGGCAGGTGGTCTCTTAACCTTTTCACCCATAAATCCTGGAAAAAGTGTATTCTTTATGATATAAAACTTATTTTGTTGAATATTTTGAAATTAATTTGACTCAAAGCCGCTGTGCCATAGGCAGCAATGGCTTCCAGTTAAATGAGATTTAGCAAATGAAGAGAATGGTCTTTAAGGCAGGTGGTCTCTTAACCTTTTCACCCATAAATCCTGGAAAAAGTGTATTCTTTATGATATAAAACTTATTTTGTTGAATATTTTGAAATTAATTTGACCCAAAGCCGCTGTGCCTTAGGCAGCAGTGGTTTCCAGTTAAATTAATTTCAAAATATTCAACAGTTTTACTGTATGGATGTCTTGAAAATATAGGGAATTCATCAGTGAAGGGGTTAATACAGGTGGTCTTTATAACAGGTTCAATTGAGTGTATTCCAAACCATCCATTTAACACATGCACATCTGGCCAAGTTAGCGGCAGAGATGGCCATGGGTATTGCGATGTTGGAGCTCATTTAGAAAAATAATTTGACTGAGTCATAGCTCTGCCTTAGGCAGCAACAACTTTCAATGAATCAAACACATTTCAAAATATTTTAACAGTATAGACGTAAGAGCACATAATACATATCTTTAATATTTAGGCAGCACTTGGATAATCTGTGGCAATAAAAGCGGTCATGTTATACATCACCAGGCGGTGGAAATAAAACTCCGATTACACATTAAATAACCGTTTTCCTCAGCTAGCTAAATATCTAAGATATCGATTGTGTCCTCTGACATCTATAATGTTGAATATTTTGGAATTTATTTGACAGAAATTGTTGCTTTCTAAGGCAGCAATAAATTTGCCAAATAATTTTTTAAAATAAACTTTAACTCACACTACCCACAACCAAAGAACTGAGCTAATTGACAACTGGGCTGGGCTACTCATTTCATGAGTTTTGAGTCAATCCCCCAGTGGTTTCGGAGAAGACTTTTAAAGAGATTTTAAAAAATCGGCCAAAACCCAAGATGGCCACCGGCCAAATTGGCCGATCGACTTCCTTTGAAGAAACTTAGATCTCTATGCCCTAAGGATGCTTCCTGCCAAATATAATTTAGATTGGCCCAGTGGCTATTGAGAAGAAGTTGTTTAAATATAAAGTTGACGGACGGATGGACGGACAGATGCTGGACGACGGATGGACAGTTGCATGGCATAAGCTCACTTGGCCATTGTGGCCATGTGAGCTAATAATTATCCTTGTGAATGGTGGTGGTGGTGGTGGTGGTGGTGGTGTTGATGTTGACGTCAGTGGTGTTAGTCGTCATGGTTGTTGTCGTACTGAGAAAAATGCTAGTGTTGTGTATGCCCGAATGACTTACCCACAAAATTCTTCATCTGGTGTCAGCTCTTTTAACTTTCGCCGAACACACATATCTAATATATCCTTAACTATGTCACATTGCGCATATGCAGGCGAGCTGAGGAGTGTGCCTAGAAAATCAGTACATGGTAAAGTCAAACGCCTTAATCCAGTCAAACCTGTCTATAATGGGCACTTACTTTTTGGCGCCACGTACTGGCGGCTCTTTAAGACGGATGGTTGGAAGACAATCCATTTTAAATTAATATTTAATGGAGGAGTCCAAAGCCGGATTAGGCCTATTTCATTTTGAGGTTACACCCTAAGATATGTATATATTTTCTGAATCCTTTTGATGTCCTGATTTGGAATCTGCGTGTTGTACAAATCGTTAGGCCTGCGAAAGATACCGTAATAATGACGTTATATATAGGACCAATAACACTGTAAAAATTAATTTAAGAAAATAGCTGCTTTCTTGTCTCGTTTTCCGCCTTACATTGAATGCAACCCAAGAAAAGTATTTATTTCCCAAATGCGTGTTATGTACTAATAACGGAACCACTACATGCACACATTTTGCTACCGACGGAAATGACGTAGGCTAATTAGCATAAGCAATATGGCGGCAGAAGAGAAAGAAACAATGCGTTTTAATGACTTTTCAGTTAGCGTATTGATTATTTGCAATGAAATTATAGAGTAATACACGAAAATAATTGACAAAAGGTAATTAAATTATATAAAAATCTATTCTCTCTTCAACCGGTGTAGCATATACTAAAATTTTACGATTTTTTAAAAGGGTCATGCCAGATCAGCTGCCTTAAACAAACCCGTAAATCCTTATAGACATATATAGAATATATCTGTCACAAACTCATCTGGCTGCCAAAGGTATCTCACTTGTTTCTAGAACAGTTTTTGCTGGAGAATCCAAATCTGTCAGGTGCTCTTTAAAATCTTTGCAAATTTAATGCGCTACATTGCATAAATATCACATGCTCCTACAGACATCTAAAACCATCTTCTGAAGCTTCGGTTAACTGAGTCAGTTACTAAGCTACAACTTGGCATACCATTTTGTCTTTCATACACAGAACATACCAGTTTGCATAGATATACGTACGTTAGTAGTGTTCGGTTCAGATGATGATATCTCTGCTACCCCATACAAAAGTTCCATCTTGCTGAGGTTTTTATCATCTTTTCTAAGGCTTTACTTTATCTATACCAAATTAAAAGGAGGTTGTGCTACAACCAGCGATACTATAATATGCTGGCAATGCATTACATACCTCATCACACAGTCTATTGCACATAGTGTTCACACTAATCTATCTGTTATCGGTAATTTTCATCACACAATCGTCTCTATGCTTCACAATGCTGCATGCGTATGCAAGGGTTACTAAAATATCAGTATCATTAGCGACCCTACTACGAGATTGTCGCTTTTTGAAACAAGGACGCTCGTCTTGCATCAACTTAGTGATGATTACATCTTTCATGATTCTCTATCCCATCAGCTACTAGAAACCCCGGTATTTTCAGTCTCTGTTATGACTAATGTAATTTTTAAATTGGCTCTTGCTTCATTCGATTTATAATGTTCCATTAAAAATTAATAAATTCTGCTTTGTTTTCGATGTTGGGTAGGAATGCATCATTAGTTTTTGAGCATGTCTGTCCCACACTTGTAATATAAGTCATCTTCCTATGGTTCCTGTGCATTTACAGTGTTTGTTATTTTATTTGATATTTCCCATATGTGTCCATCACATTGTTTAGTCTCGACGGATTTATATATATTGGTGGTGTACATAACTTCTGAAAAGTATCAGCATAATGCCCCCTAGTACCTCTTGAAGATACTAACCACACAACTGCCATACCGTCAATAAACCACTCGCTACATACTGGTGTAGTACTTGTTGCTGAATCTGTGTCATCAATGAGATGACTACGTACAGAGGCATTTAATGTTTGTCGCAAGTATCTCTCAGGTGACACCAAAGCAAGAGATACATATGTCAAAGGGCTTTTCCTACAGCTTATTTGAAAGCTTGTGTATCTTCTTCAAAGATATTCACAATTTTGGTTCCTTTTTATTTTTTGCAAACCGGTTTTCATCTTGGTGTTTCTAGTTACCTTAAAAATGCCTACACGATCACGCGACTTTTCTTTATTCAATTATCAATCAATTCTAGGTGAAGCTTTTATCCAGTGTGTGTGGATTTGAGCAAGTATTGAACAACTCTGTCATTTATCACTGTTACAAATTTGAGGTCTCTTACTGGTCCTGATGAAAGTGTTTGTTGTTGCAATGTTTGTACTATACACACCTTGCATCGGGACCACTTTCCACTTTCACATCACGATTTATTGTTGTTTCAATAATGAGACCCCAATGCACAACAGAAAATGGCTCTCCAATCAAATTGCCACCAAATCAATTCTCATTCAACTATCGCCAAGCATTTGTGTTGGTATCCGGTAGGCTATGCAAACGTTATGTACTGACGGTACTGATATGTTAAGTATCGAGCATAATTAATGTGACCAAAAGCAAACAAATGAGGAATCAGAGCCCGCTCTGCTTGTAGGTGCCGTTCTATGCTAATCTCACGAACACCACTAATCAGAGACAACAGTAATGACACAAATAGTGCATCAGTATGTGGCGAGTGAATTATTGATGGCATGGCTTGTCGAGGTTATGCTGATGCTTTTTAGAATCTAAGTACATCACCAACATATACAAATCTGTTGAGACTATCTATGTGATGGACATATTGTAAGAGGCGTGACTAAGGCCACTGCGTCACACACACGCACGCACGCACGCACGCACGCACGCACGCACGCACGCACGCACGCACACACACACACACTGGTTGGGCGACCTCTAGTAGTCATGTGTGGCGATTGGCCTGGCGGCATGATTTCTAAAAGAAAAACAAAACAACAAACCCGTACCATTAGTCTATCAATCCCATTACATATATTAGTAACCAATGCGGTTCATGCTCTTTATTCAGAATTGTCATTATTGTCATTATTCAGAATTGCTGAGACAGTACATGCTATTGGCTTTGATTTAATGCTCTGAGCATATGTTAAATGTGTCTACGGATAAAGCGAACCTGTTTACTAGTGCTTAACAAAACCAAATAACAAACATTATTGGGCTATTAACTACTATAAACATTATAATCAGATGCAGTGAAACTGGCCAGGTCCCCTTCTGGGTAACAGTATTGTGTCTGGAGACACTGGCTCTTGGAACCGTCAATCTCTTAGAGTTAGGTTTCAGACTCCAACGGTTACCACGTGTCCACCATTAGAATCAGTAGTCAGTTACTGTCGCTGCCTACTGTGCAAATCAGCAGCCGGCGAAGGGCCATTCCCTCGCCACTGCAGACGAAGGGTTAATCTGCATAGGCTCGCCCCCGTAAAACTTGCATGCGTCCTTGCGCTTTGAAGCGAGATATTCACAAATGACACATTTTTATTGCGAGTAAGCCACACGACCCCGCCATTAGACTTCACCAATGTGTATAACGCATAGCTAGAAGGCCAAAGTTCACATTTCCTGCACCTTGGGAATGCGATCATACATTGATTGACATATAGCGCAGAATAATTTAGGTCCTAAGGCATTGGACACACCAACCAGGTCAACAAAATTTGATTTAAAACTGCGATAAACGCTAAATAACGAGACACCCATTAAAAGTGGCGATATTCCATCGAGGTGTGTTGGCCTTCTTTTATGGACATTAGTAACAATATCGTCATGATGTTGGCCCCAGATGATAACGGATCTTTGCCTGACAGTCCTGGATCTGGGAGGCATATATAAGCAAAATTCCCAAAAAGACTGTTTGGTAAACAACAGAGGGCATTTTGTGCCGGATGGTATGGCAAATACCCTTGGATTCATTATATTGAAGCAAGTGACTCGGTATTTTGTTTTTATTGCTGTGTTGCTGAGAAACAAAAACTTCCATTTTTGACTAAGTATAAATATGATCTGTTTACAAGGATAGGATTCACCAATTGGAAGAAGGCATTCGAAAAGTTGGACAAACATGAGCAGTCGTCTTATCACAAGGAAGCTGTATCTATGGTGATGCTTCCAAGAAAAACAGGTGATGTAAGAATACTTCTCAGTTCAGTACACGCACACGAAAAAGAAGAAAATAAGAAAATATTTCATAACATCATAAGCAGTATACGATTCCTAGGACGACAAGGTCTTGCATTGCGTGGCAAGTATAAGCAAGAGGATGATGTGTGTGGAGAATTAGACAGTAACTTTATGCAACTATTGCATCTACTTGCTGGACAGGATGATAACATGAAAGGATGGATGCAGAAAAGGCAGGACAAATTCACTTCTGGTAGCATTCAAAATGAAATCTGAGAAATTATGTCATTGCGAATTCTTAGAGATATTACAAACATGTTGTCAGGTGTGTGGTTTTCCATTATGGTAGACGAAACTACAGACTTTTCAAATAATGAGCAACTTGTTATGTGCATTCGACATGTGTCTGATGACCTTCAGGCCCATGAGGAATTTATTGGGTTATATGAATTGTCTCGTACAACATCACAGGAACTAGTGAGTGTAATCGAAGATATACTTTTACGTATGAATCTGAGATTAGACAACTGCCGTGGACAATGTTATGACGGTGCAGCCAGCATGGCTGGGTGTAGATCAGGTGTAGCGAAGGTTATTATGGATAAAGAACCCAAAGCATTTTATACACACTGTTATGGACATGCTCTAAATTTGGCTTACCAGGATGCTATCAAGAACAATGTAATACTGCGCGACACTCTGGATACGGTTTATGAGATTACCAAGCTGATTAAGAAATCACCACAGAGAGAGGTTATTTTTAAGAAATACAAAAATGAAATGTCACCTTCATTGCCCAGTGTTCGTATGTTATGCCCTACATGTTGGACCGTTCGTGCCGAGGCACTAGAAAGCATTTGCAAAAACTCAGAAAGACATGGATAGAAGCAAAAGAGGTAACAAAGGATTCAGAAATGAGAGCACGAATTAACGGTGTTGCAGCACAGATGGAAAGTTTCAATTTCCTCTTTGGTATTATGTTAGGCAATAAAGTCTTGAGCATTGCAGATAATCTCTCGAGAACTCTTCAAAAGTCTGACATGTCTGCAAATGAAGGTCAGCATGTAGCCCAAATGACTGTCTCAACGTTACACTCCTTGAGGACAGATGAACAATTTACGATGTTTTGGGACAAAGTTTCTGAGCAACAGAACGTACTAGCTATTGATGAGCCACGACTTCCAAGAAGGAGAAAAGCTCCAAAAAGGCTGGAAGGTGGGTCTGCAGAACCATACTTCCCAGAGACTGTACAGGAGTTGTACAGAAGAACATACTATTCAGTGATTGACTACATCACAACAGCCATAGGAAGCCGATTTTCCCAAACCGGATTCGCAACACTGCTTCTCTTTCGATCAATACTCACCATTCTGTTACTTTCTGATACACAGCTGGCCTTGACAGCTGGCTCTAGGACTATAGACTTAGAAAGCTTTACCGACTCCTTGGAACCGGGTAATCGGCTCCCAACCGCCGAGTACCCGTCTACCATAGAGCTCATTCTTGTTTGCATAGCAACAAGAGCTGGCCATGTTTTTTCTTTGCAGGAAAGATTTTGAGGGTTTTTTGTGAAGGAAGTCTTGTCTGTGATTTGATAGTGTGCGTTCGTAAAAGGATATAACTGGATAAAATGGACAATACCGCCATTGAAGACCAGGTTGTATAATTCCTTATTATCCATAGTTAAAAGACTTAGGTCTCTAAAATTCGTTGTGTCGCATGTTCCAATTTCTGACCCCATAGAATCTGGGACGTGTGCTAACAACGAGATATGCCGGACGATCGCCTTCTTTAAACCCCAACAGGCGATCGGCAGATATGAAAATAGGTGTTTGCTACGGTATTTCTAACACGAATATCGGCTGACGTCGTTCTCCGTAGGATCCGAGCGGGTGATGTCACACCCGTGATGCTCGGATGTTTATGTGAAGAAAATGTTTTCATTAATTCGCGCATCTGTTCTGGGTGCCAGAATGGTACCAGAAAACTTTGGAATGGTCAAGTTTACGTGTGATCACGATCCGTTTGCAATGATCGGTGGTTTCAAAATTCTTGTGAGATGCGCGGTCTGCGGTTTTACCGTGTGCTACAGCAGTTTGTTTACATTTTGTTGTTTCTTCACATATCGTGTCGGCTTTCGTTAGGAGTATAATTTATATTGATTGGTAAATATACCCCGAATGCTATGCGATATGATTCCTGGAGCCGTGATACATCCTGGAGGATCAATTATGGGTGTATTTATGCCCGCTTCGTTCTTGTCGTCATAATCAATGCGATCTTTGCTGTAACGTTGCGGGGTGGGGTGCGGGAGGGTTACATTTAATTTATGGTCAA
>CM067359.1:29651705-29726705 GCA_034401795.1 Chaetoderma sp. LZ-2023a | reverse complement strand
GTGCAAGGTTGGACCAGAAATCTCAGTTTGGCTGCCAGACTAACTTGATCTAACTAATCTAAATGGATTCAAACGGAAATGACGATATTAAAGGGGACCACAAACGAGCATTCGATTTCAATAAAAAAAACCACTATTTGATATTTTTTTAATTAATACGAATTTGACAGATTTTCAAAAATACTATCATTATTAAAACGAAGAGGGTCATCAGCTACGGCTCAAGTTCTAGTTTAACAAAGACCACGGTTTCTATTACATCTCATTAACGTGTTGGTGTCTGAACGATTGTTTATGAACTTATGAACTATCACTCATCAGCCACAAAGTTCCTTCACGCGATGATATCATACCACAACCATCATTCACACGATGACGTCACTGCGTGATTCCACGCGAAATTTAATATTAAGGAATTTGAAAATATGCCATTAATATATTTAATTTAATTTAAAGCGTACAAAAGCATCATTTGGCATACTATAACCGTTCTCGGGTTGTGTTCTCATTCAAGCAAAACGTTATACCACATGGTGCTGATGCCCGTTACTTAGAAATACAGATTTTTACATCAATCAGTGCCACTTCCAATGAGGTGCAGTCAAATGATTTAGTTTTCAAGATATTGCAAAGGTGCTTTTGAACAATAGTTAAGCGAAAATAGAAGACATCAGTGCTAATAACAGAAATTGATGACATGCAGTCAAACTTGTATTACGCCACCACCCAAGTGAGAATCAGAAGGCAGTCTCGTATGGCAAGCTGGTTTCTTAACCCTTTAATGGTCAATATTTTTCAGTAAAAGTGAAATGTTCAGTATATGTCTATTTGCAGGCCAAGACGTGGCAATTTTTGAAAATTTGTCACTGGAATGACTGGGTCGATTATCGAGCCAGTCATGCTAGTGATAAATTGTCAAAAAACAGTCACCCTGGGCTGCAAATGGACATACCTCAAGAACACTGCAAGACTGCAGACAGGGATGGGGTCAATTCCATTTTATCAAATCCAATTTCACCTCAATTCATTTAATCAATTCCAATTCCAATTCCGTTTCCACATAAATTCAATTTATCAATTCCAATTCCACCCAGACAAGTTGAATTCCAATTCCAATTCCAATTCCATACCAATATTTACTTGAGATCAACATTGTTATATTTTAACCCTTTAATGCCCAAGAGTGGCCAGAAAATAGATTTATCATTAGCAAATGTCAATTTGCAGGATAAGGACAGACTATTAAAAAGATTTAACAATGCAATGACTGGCTCAGTTATGGAATCAGACATTTCACTGGTAAATTTTCAAAAATAGTCTCTTAGCACGCGCGCGCACACACACACACGCACGCACGCACGCACGCACGCACGCACGCACGCACGCACGCACGCAGGCACGCACGCACGCGTATATATATATATATATATATATATATATATATATATATATGCACTGGTCTTGGGGAACGATCATAAGGTATTTTTGGCAAATGTCAATTTGCAGGATAAGGACAGACTATTTAAAAAATTTAACAATGTAATGACTGGCTCAGTTATGGAATCAGACATTCCACTGGTAAATTTTCAAAAATAGTCTCTTAGCACGCGCACACACACACACACACACACACACACACACACACACACACACACACACACACTCACTCACTCACTCACTCACTCACTCACTCACTCACTCACTCACTCACTCACTCACTCACTCACTCACACACACACACACACACACACACACACACACACACACACACATATATATATTTTTGGTTTATATTTCTATATATATATATAAACCAAAAAAGTTTAGCAACAGTGAAGTTTGGTTTGTTGTATTAAAACTACGCGTCCATTTATAACCAAATTTGCAGGCATGTTACATATATATATGCAATGGTCTTGGGGAACTATCATAAGGTATTTTTGGCTGGCTTCTCCGTTAATATTTAAAACAATTAGAAGAAAAATTGTTGTTGCCAATAGGTAGTTATCTTTCAGTCAAATTACTGTCCAAAAAGTCAACATTCAGCAGATCTTATTTTTAGTTCATTTGACTTAATTATAGCTTAATGCCAAGTTTCTTTTCTGATGAATAGGGCTAAAGGTTAATGCCATGTCTAATTATTATAAACCTTGCTATAAAAATGTTGCACTAGAAAGCATTAGAATATAATGTATATAGTGCAGTACTGAGTGAAAGTACTGAACACATGTGTGTAGAGTTTGAATAACACCTCTAGTCCAGGTGCCTGGGTTTTAAAAGCTGAGACATTTCACAGAGGGGGTTGTTCAATGATTCCTTTGTTATGTAGGAGGGTTTAATTACAGGGCAATTATCTTGTAATGTACTGCTTTCTTCACTCATTTCATTCCATGCATAGATGATAGTTATTACTTTACTGAACACTATTGCTAACATCTTGATGAATAATTTTAACACAATTTGGTTATCTTGGTTCTAGCTTATATGTCATAAGAATCATTTTAACTAATTTGTATGATTTTAAAGATGGCATGATTTCATAGAGATGAAACACTGTTTCCAGGGAATGCAGAATGAAATAAGTTCAAGATCAGAGGCCTTGATTTAATAAATGAGGTACAAAGCTTCCATAGGATAAAAAGGTTAATTGGTCAGTGGTCACTGGTCATGGAGAATTGAGTAAATTCAATAATGTATTAAAGTTCATAGCATTTATCAGATCTTTATTTTGTCAATTCAGAGAGTGAGAGATTATTTTTGAAAATTTACGACTGGAATTACTGGTATCCAGCTAGCCACTCCAGTGGTAAATTTTCAAAAACAGTCTTCCATTGGCCTGCCAATGAACGTTCTCAAACTCAATGCTGAAGATGTTTTGGCCGGCTTAGGTATTAAAGTGTTAAGAGCTAACTTGCTCATCACTGAATTATCAGTATCTCAAATTCTAAGTCTTCAAACCAAACATATAACTAAGTTGTTAAAATTTATTTTAATAGAAACTGTTGCAGCCATAGTAGACAAAAGTATTCAGTCAAATAAATTGTAAAATATTCAATAAAGCATCTAATAACAGCTGGCATAATAAATATCATCAATCTGCGTATAGAATGAAATGTGGTAAATGGTATCATATAGATAATTTAGGATGAAATGCATTAAGGGCATATAAAGATCAGTGTATAATACAGATATTACAAGTACATTTCATAGCCCACAACGTTCAGTAAATCTATGACAAATATGACTGGAACTGATTGGAATTGAATTGGAATTTATCAATTCCGGTCAATTCAAATTATTAATTACAAATTCAATTCCAATTCCGGTGTCTTAAAATTGATCAATTCCAATTCCAATTCCGGAGTCCTCAGATTTATCAATTCCAAGCCCAATTCCGGAATTGAATTGGAAACAATTCCAATCGGAATTGACCCCAACCCTGACCGCAGAGGCAGGTTTGGGTTTTTATTAAAGGGCTAATAAAGGTTCAACTACATTGCTTAATGAGATTTAGCAAATGAAGAGAATGGTCTTTAAGGCAGGTGGTCTCTTAACCTTTTCACCCATAAATCCTGGAAAAAGTGTATTCTTTATGATATAAAACTTATTTTGTTGAATAATTTGAAATTAATTTGACCCAAAGCCGCTGTGCCTTAGGCAGCAATGGCTTCCAGTTAAATGAGATTTAGCAAATGAAGAGAATGGTCTTTAAGGCAGGTGGTCTCTTAACCTTTTCACCCATAAATCCTGGAAAAAGTGTATTCTTTATGATATAAAACTTATTTTGTTGAATATTTTGAAATTAATTTGACCCAAAGCCACTGTGCCTTAGGCAGCAATGGCTTCCAGTTAAATGAGATTTAGCAAATGAAGAGAATGGTCTTTAAGGCAGGTGGTCTCTTAACCTTTGCACCCATAAATCCTGGAAAAAGTGGATTCTTTATAATATAAAACTTATTTTGTTGAATATTTTGAAATTAATTTGACCCAAAGCCACTGTGCCTTAGGCAGCAATGGCTTCCAGTTAAATGAGATTTAGCAAATAAAGAGAATGGTCTTTAAGGCAGGTGGTCTCTTAACCTTTGCACCCATAAATCCTGGAAAAAGTGTATTCTTTATGATATAAAACTTATTTTGTTGAATAATTTGAAATTAATTTGACCCAAAGCGCTGTGCCTTAGGCAGCAATGGCTTCCAGTTAAATGAGATTTAGCAAATGAAGAGAATGGTCTTTAAGGCAGGTGGTCTCTTAACCTTTTCACCCATAAATCCTGGAAAAAGTGTATTCTTTATGATATAAAACTTATTTTGTTGAATATTTTGAAATTAATTTGACTCAAAGCCGCTGTGCCTTAGGCAGCAATGGCTTCCAGTTAAATGAGATTTAGCAAATGAAGAGAATGGTCTTTAAGGCAGGTGGTCTCTTAACCTTTTCACCCATAAATCCTGGAAAAAGTGTATTCTTTATGATATAAAACTTATTTTGTTGAATATTTTGAAATTAATTTGACCCAAAGCCACTGTGCCTTAGGCAGCAATGGCTTCCAGTTAAATGAGATTTAGCAAATGAAGAGAATGGTCTTTAAGGCAGGTGGTCTCTTAACCTTTTCACCCATAAATCCTGGAAAAAGTGTATTCTTTATGATATAAAACTTATTTTGTTGAATATTTTGAAATAAATTTGACCCAAAGCCGCTGTGCCTTAGGCAGCAATGGCTTCCAGTTAAATGAGATTTAGCAAATGAAGAGAATGGTCTTTAAGGCAGGTGGTCTCTTAACCTTTTCACCCATAAATCCTGGAAAAAGTGTATTCTTTATGATATAAAACTTATTTTGTTGAATAATTTGAAATTAATTTGACCCAAAGCCGCTGTGCCTTAGGCAGCAATGGCTTCCAGTTAAATGAGATTTAGCAAATGAAGAGAATGGTCTTTAAGGCAGGTGGTCTCTTAACCTTTTCACCCATAAATCCTGGAAAAAGTGTATTCTTTATGATATAAAACTTATTTTGTTGAATATTTTGAAATTAATTTGACCCAAAGCCGCTGTGCCTTAGGCAGCAATGGCTTCCAGTTAAATGAGATTTAGCAAATGAAGAGAATGGTCTTTAAGGCAGGTGGTCTCTTAACCTTTTCACCCATAAATCCTGGAAAAAGTGTATTCTTTATGATATAAAACTTATTTTGTTGAATAATTTGAAATTAATTTGACCCAAAGCCGCTGTGCCTTAGGCAGCAATGGCTTCCAGTTAAATGAGATTTAGCAAATGAAGAGAATGGTCTTTAAGGCAGGTGGTCTCTTAACCTTTTCACCCATAAATCCTGGAAAAAGTGTATTCTTTATGATATAAAACTTATTTTGTTGAATAATTTGAAATTAATTTGACCCAAAGCCGCTGTGCCTTAGGCAGCAATGGCTTCCAGTTAAATGAGATTTAGCAAATGAAGAGAATGGTCTTTAAGGCAGGTGGTCTCTTAACCTTTTCACCCATAAATCCTGGAAAAAGTGTATTCTTTATGATATAAAACTTATTTTGTTGAATATTTTGAAATTAATTTGACCCAAAGCCGCTGTGCCTTAGGCAGCAATGGCTTCCAGTTAAATGAGATTTAGCAAATGAAGAGAATGGTCTTTAAGGCAGGTGGTCTCTTAACCTTTTCACCCATAAATCCTGGAAAAAGTGTATTCTTTATGATATAAAACTTATTTTGTTGAATATTTTGAAATTAATTTGACCCAAAGCCGCTGTGCCTTAGGCAGCAATGGCTTCCAGTTAAATGAGATTTAGCAAATGAAGAGAATGGTCTTTAAGGCAGGTGGTCTCTTAACCTTTTCACCCATAAATCCTGGAAAAAGTGTATTCTTTATGATATAAAACTTATTTTGTTGAATATTTTGAAATTAATTTGACCCAAAGCCGCTGTGCCTTAGGCAGCAATGGCTTCCAGTTAAATGAGATTTAGCAAATGAAGAGAATGGTCTTTAAGGCAGGTGGTCTCTTAACCTTTTCACCCATAAATCCTGGAAAAAGTGTATTCTTTATGATATAAAACTTATTTTGTTGAATATTTTGAAATTAATTTGACCCAAAGCCGCTGTGCCTTAGGCAGCAATGGCTTCCAGTTAAATGAGATTTAGCAAATGAAGAGAATGGTCTTTAAGGCAGGTGGTCTCTTAACCTTTTCACCCATAAATCCTGGAAAAAGTGTATTCTTTATGATATAAAACTTATTTTGTTGAATATTTTGAAATTAATTTGACCCAAAGCCGCTGTGCCTTAGGCAGCAATGGCTTCCAGTTAAATGAGATTTAGCAAATGAAGAGAATGGTCTTTAAGGCAGGTGGTCTCTTAACCTTTTCACCCATAAATCCTGGAAAAAGTGTATTCTTTATGATATAAAACTTATTTTGTTGAATATTTTGAAATTAATTTGACCCAAAGCCGCTGTGCCTTAGGCAGCAATGGCTTCCAGTTAAATGAGATTTAGCAAATGAAGAGAATGGTCTTTAAGGCAGGTGGTCTCTTAACCTTTTCACCCATAAATCCTGGAAAAAGTGTATTCTTTATGATATAAAACTTATTTTGTTGAATATTTTGAAATTAATTTGACCCAAAGCCGCTGTGCCTTAGGCAGCAATGGCTTCCAGTTAAATGAGATTTAGCAAATGAAGAGAATGGTCTTTAAGGCAGGTGGTCTCTTAACCTTTTCACCCATAAATCCTGGAAAAAGTGTATTCTTTATGATATAAAACTTATTTTGTTGAATATTTTGAAATTAATTTGACCCAAAGCCGCTGTGCCTTAGGCAGCAATGGCTTCCAGTTAAATGAGATTTAGCAAATGAAGAGAATGGTCTTTAAGGCAGGTGGTCTCTTAACCTTTTCACCCATAAATCCTGGAAAAAGTGTATTCTTTATGATATAAAACTTATTTTGTTGAATATTTTGAAATTAATTTGACCCAAAGCCGCTGTGCCTTAGGCAGCAATGGCTTCCAGTTAAATGAGATTTAGCAAATGAAGAGAATGGTCTTTAAGGCAGGTGGTCTCTTAACCTTTTCACCCATAAATCCTGGAAAAAGTGTATTCTTTATGATATAAAACTTATTTTGTTGAATATTTTGAAATTAATTTGACCCAAAGCCGCTGTGCCTTAGGCAGCAATGGCTTCCAGTTAAATGAGATTTAGCAAATGAAGAGAATGGTCTTTAAGGCAGGTGGTCTCTTAACCTTTTCACCCATAAATCCTGGAAAAAGTGTATTCTTTATGATATAAAACTTATTTTGTTGAATATTTTGAAATTAATTTGACCCAAAGCCGCTGTGCCTTAGGCAGCAATGGCTTCCAGTTAAATGAGATTTAGCAAATGAAGAGAATGGTCTTTAAGGCAGGTGGTCTCTTAACCTTTTCACCCATAAATCCTGGAAAAAGTGTATTCTTTATGATATAAAACTTATTTTGTTGAATATTTTGAAATTAATTTGACCCAAAGCCGCTGTGCCTTAGGCAGCAATGGCTTCCAGTTAAATGAGATTTAGCAAATGAAGAGAATGGTCTTTAAGGCAGGTGGTCTCTTAACCTTTTCACCCATAAATCCTGGAAAAAGTGTATTCTTTATGATATAAAACTTATTTTGTTGAATATTTTGAAATTAATTTGACCCAAAGCCGCTGTGCCTTAGGCAGCAATGGCTTCCAGTTAAATGAGATTTAGCAAATGAAGAGAATGGTCTTTAAGGCAGGTGGTCTCTTAACCTTTTCACCCATAAATCCTGGAAAAAGTGTATTCTTTATGATATAAAACTTATTTTGTTGAATATTTTGAAATTAATTTGACCCAAAGCCGCTGTGCCTTAGGCAGCAATGGCTTCCAGTTAAATTAATTTCAAAATATTCAACAGTTTTACTGTATGGATGTCTTGAAAATATAGGGAATTCATCAGTGAAGGGGTTAATACAGGTGATCTTTATAACAGGTTCAATTGAGTGTATTCCAAACCATCCATTTAACACATGCACATCTGGCCAAGTTAGCGGCAGAGATGGCCATTGGTATTGCGATGTTGGAGCTCATTTAGAAAAATAATTTGACTGAGTCATAGCTCTGCCTTAGGCAGCAACAACTTTCAATGAATCAAACACATTTCAAAATATTTTAACAGTATAGACGTAAGAGCACATAATACATATCTTTAATATTTAGGCAGCACTTGGTTAATCTGTGGCAATAAAAGCGGTCATGTTATACATCACCAGGCGGTGGAAATAAAACTCCGATTACACATTAAATAACCGTTTTCCTCAGCTAGCTAAATATCTAAGATATCGATTGTGTCCTCTGACATCTATAATGTTGAATATTTTGGAATTTATTTGACAGAAATTGTTGCTTTCTAAGGCAGCAATAAATTTGCCAAATAATTTTTTAAAATAAACTTTAACTCACACTACCCACAACCAAAGAACTGAGCTAATTGACAACTGGGCTGGGCTACTCATTTCATGAGTTTTGAGTCAATCCCCCAGTGGTTTCGGAGAAGACTTTTAAAGAGATTTTAAAAAATCGGCCAAAACCCAAGATGGCCACCGGCCAAATTGGCCGATCGACTTCCTTTGAAGAAACTTAGATCTCTATGCCCTAAGGATGCTTCCTGCCAAATATAATTTAGATTGGCCCAGTGGCTATTGAGAAGAAGTTGTTTAAATATAAAGTTGACGGACGGATGGACGGACAGATGCTGGACGACGGATGGACAGTTGCATGGCATAAGCTCACTTGGCCATTGTGGCCATGTGAGCTAATAATTATCCTTGTGAATGGTGGTGGTGGTGGTGGTGGTGGTGGTGTTGATGTTGACGTCAGTGGTGTTAGTCGTCATGGTTGTTGTCGTACTGAGAAAAATGCTAGTGTTGTGTATGCCCGAATGACTTACCCACAAAATTCTTCATCTGGTGTCAGCTCTTTTAACTTTCGCCGAACACACATATCTAATATATCCTTAACTATGTCACATTGCGCATATGCAGGCGAGCTGAAGAGTGTGCCTAGAAAATCAGTACATGGTAAAGTCAAACGCCTTAATCCAGTCAAACCTGTCTATAATGGGCACTTACTTTTTGGCGCCACGTACTGGCGGCTCTTTAAGACGGATGGTTGGAAGACAATCCATTTTAAATTAATATTTAATGGAGGAGTCCAAAGCCGGATTAGGCCTATTTCATTTTGAGGTTACACCCTAAGATATGTATATATTTTCTGAATCCTTTTGATGTCCTGATTTGGAATCTGCGTGTTGTACAAATCGTTAGGCCTGCGAAAGATACCGTAATAATGACGTTATATATAGGACCAATAACACTGTAAAAATTAATTTAAGAAAATAGCTGCTTTCTTGTCTCGTTTTCCGCCTTACATTGAATGCAACCCAAGAAAAGTATTTATTTCCCAAATGCGTGTTATGTACTAATAACGGAACCACTACATGCACACATTTTGCTACCGACGGAAATGACGTAGGCTAATTAGCATAAGCAATATGGCGGCAGAAGAGAAAGAAACAATGCGTTTTAATGACTTTTCAGTTAGCGTATTGATTATTTGCAATGAAATTATAGAGTAATACACGAAAATAATTGACAAAAGGTAATTAAATTATATAAAAATCTATTCTCTCTTCAACCGGTGTAGCATATACTAAAATTTTACGATTTTTTAAAAGGGTCATGCCAGATCAGCTGCCTTAAAGTGTAGATCATGGCTGGCATTTTCTTTTGAAAACAGATAGAGTGATGCTAGATTAACATGTTATCATGCACTTTTATTCTTTTTAAAACGTGTATGCTAGAAGAACGTGATTATAAATGTTGAAAATTATGCCTTTTGCTGCTTCCTAATATCACTCGGCAAGTTCCGTAAAACCGGTGAAACGCACCACGTGACACGCGTCACAAGTGGAAGGGACGAGGGAATCCCCTCTAGTCGTTAACGTGTTATTTAGTCCGACTGGCAAGGAGAAAAGAGTTGCATTTAGATATATTTATGCAATTAAATTTTTTTAAATGACACAAAGATGCGTAGTACGATATCGAAACACACGTGAATAATTTATCCTTTGATTAATTTCCATCAGATTAAACTTTGGCAATGTTTGCCGAGCGATAGTATTGAGATTTCGGGGGTCTCGGTGGTAGGCATACATGTGTTAAAAATACATGAATTTTCACATTCAACGCTAGAAAAATGCGTCATACTATTGATTCTCATATAAAAAAAGAATTGTGAATCGTGTTCTAAAATCCCGCTGTACATAATTAGAATATATTTTCTAATATTAAACGATTTTTAGCGACAGCTCAATCGCCAATCCATCCCGCTAGCATTTAGCATTGCGCGAACCGAAGGTTCGTCGTATCTTCTTTCCAGCCACAAACGGGTAAATCGAGTCCACTAAACGATTCCTTCACAGGAATGCCGGAATCGCGATAATGATTGGATAAAACCCGCATTCTTTCAGCTCATACATATTAATGAGCAATAATAAACACGAAAGAAGGAAACCCCTTTATCTGAAATTAACTTTCTCGAGGTTCTGTAAAAATGAAATCTGTCAAAATCATCGGCAGCAACACATTTATATCAAATTGCCATTAAAATATTATGTAGTTATTAAATGTCAATTTGTCAATGTGTCCAAACTGTTTGAACATTGAATTGATAAATTGGCATTTAGTAATTAAATGAGATAATTGCTTACCAGTAGTGAATGGGTCAATAACTGACTTTTCATAAACTTAAAACTTTCTCAAGTATGATTTGGCTTTTAAATTTTTGGAAATCATACACTATTTCCTTTTTAAAGATAAAGGCCTATGTAAAAATTTAGCTGTTATGATAATAATTTTGAATCTTGAAAGCCAACACATCTGGGAAATGGGCTAAAGCTGAGCCTATAGGTTTATGTAAGTGTAAGCGCCTTGAGTGAACACTGATAGAATTGTAAACCTGGCATAAATCATGAATGTTACCTTGAAAATATCGACATGATAAATATATCAAACAAACAAATAGTTTAAAATCAAATTTAAGGGAGTGGCATGGTTCTCAACAATGGACTACTTAAACGACGAACCCAGTTCACGTCTCAGTGGTGGATTATCTTACCACAGGAGGAAACATTGACAATCTTCTTGACTCTTCTCTCATGCACCCAATAGTTGCCTACCTGTAGTGAACACTGATAATGCACGATCAGATCGAATGAAAGGTTCCATTGAACCAATAAAGAACCAACATGGCCACCAAACAGTAAATTATGATTGGTCCATGACAGACATGTTTTATCACTGATCAATTTCTTTTGAACAAACTTTAATCACCCTTAGTTATCGATGAAAGATCAGGAGTTTCAGCCTGAACCGTAAGCACTTCCTGTGATGTCATTTTCAAGAACAAGATGTTCACCTGAAAATGGATCAGTTAAAATTCCAGGCACTCAATATGGGGTACTCATGGCCGAATTTGGTTAAAACTGGGAATTGATTAACCACCCAAAAAATTGCTTCTGTGGTAGATCTGAGAAATGTCCATTTTCAGACCAGGACTCCAGTAGAATACTATTTTGTAAATTTACTACTGGAATGACTGGCTCGATAATCAAGCCAGTCATTCCAGTGATAAATTTACAAAAATAATCTCAACCCGCAAATGGACATTTTCTATGAGAAAATTGATACTTATTTTGAAGAATTTGAGGGGTAAATGGTTATGGATGAGACATCTGACCAATCAAATTTCTGAATAGAACTTCTGGAGCGTACCACCATAGGGTCCATCTAGTTAAACTTGGTTAAAATCAATCAAGCGGCTGAGGAGATGCATTTTGACAATTTCTGGGAACTTTTTCATAGAATCCAAGATTTTCACCCCAAAACTGACTAATCGAAGTTCTGAACTCAGAAGAGTAGCACCATACGGTTCTTATGGCCAAATTTTGTTGAAATCCACCAAGGAGATGCATTTTGACAATTTCCAGTAAATCATTTACAAAATCTAAGATTTTCACCGATCAATTTATGGATCAATCAGAATTCTGAAGCGATGTTCTGGAGCCTAACACCCAGGGGTAGATTTTAAGGATTTGTTCTACTAACCTAGACAGGATAATGCATCATCGATTTTACTATCCCGCAGCAAACTTCACTAACCCAATGTTTATAAGCTCAAAGCTGATCACTTCTTTAATCCAATCACTGATACAGAGAATCAGTTGAATATTTTGAAATTAGTTTGTCTGGAAAGCCGTTGCTGCCTTTGGTGGGTGGGTACTCAACATAATGGCATTAGAATAGCATTTTTTGTATTTCCTCTTTTGAGAGAAACTAACCCAGACAGGTTAGTGCAGGTGCAGTTTTACTAGCCCATATGAAATTCTACTATCCTCGGGTTAACAGGTTAGTCTTATAATCGAGCCCTGCTAAGACGATAAGATTCTCCCAGACATATTTGCCTGAAATTGGTCATAGAAGATGCGATTTTAAGGACAGCTGAGTCACGACCACCACGGCATAAGCTCAATTTGTCAGCATTTATCTCATAATCGGTCATAACTGTCATGATTTTTTACCTGCATCGCCAGACGCAAGGGTTAATATGAGAATGGAGTGCTTCGACTTCTTCTGGGTAAAAATCACAATGCAACAGCTTTCAGCAACAATTTTTTACAAATTGGACACTGTGAATAACTCTGGTTCAACTGGCCGAATGTTTGTCTATGGGGTCCTGAATATGTTTTGAGGTCAAAGCTAAATCTCAAACAGTAAAAGCTTTCAGTTGGCAACATTGCTTAAAAAAACAGACACTTTTGACGCCATAGCGGCCCAATTGAAAAATATACATGTATCAACGACATGAATATTGTGCAAATTTGTCCAGGTTATTCATTACAACCGAATTACCATTGCATAAGCTGACCCAGGATATGCAATTTGACCGACGGACGAACACCATGGCATAGGCTCACTTGGGCCTTCAGGTCAGGCGAGTTAATAATGATCTGATATTCCGAATATTCTCAGTTTATAGAAATTTAGCCATGCACAAGAATCATAGTAATTTCAATAGTTGATGCAACAACAATCTTCTATGATTTCACATAGAATGGCTGTACTAATACCCGAGTGTACTGTCAAGGCCCATGCTTTCATTGTGCTATGATTTCACATAGAATGACTACTAATACCTGAGTGTACTGTGAAGGCCCATGCTTTCATTGTGCTATGATTTCACATAGAATGACTGTACTAATACCTGAGTGTACCGTGAAGGCCCATGCTTTCATTGTGCTATGATTTCACATAGAATGACTGTACTAATACCCGAGTGTACTGTGAAGGCCCACGCTTTCATTGTGCTATGCGTTTCTGACCCCTGTTTGCTTTAACCCTTTCACGGATGAATTCCCCATATCTAATTTTCAAGGCAACCATAGAGGAAAACTGTTGAATATTTTGAAATTGATCTGACTAGAAACTGTTGCTGCCTTAGGAAACAACAACTTCCAGTTAAATCAATTTCAAAATATTCAACAGAATAAGTTTTATGTCGTACGGAATTAATTTTTTCAGGGATTTGTCAATGAAAGGATTATGCTAACACTGCCTTCCAGTAAAATTATTTGCTGAATATCCAACAGCTTTCTTATATTGTATTAACCCCATTGAAAAAGCTATAGACTGTCAGACTGATACTGGAGTTTCATGGATAAAACCAAAAGAATTAAGAGAATCATGGACAAAACATCATGGATAAATCTGGCTCACACTTGATGCATGTGGTTAAGGTAAAGGAAAAGGGAGCTTCCAAATGGTGTTGACCAGTAAAGAAGATACAATGAATCAGAATAACTTAAAGCAACTAAACTACCTTAATATGCCTCCCAATGCTCAGATGCGCGAGGAGAGATAAATCTAATTCTGTTCCTTTTTACAAGCGGTCCTGTTATTACTGTACTTGTTATATAACAGTGATCTACTAGTATATCTGCTAGTAAAAGCGATATAAAATACCCGAAACTATTCTGAAAACAATTTGACATGCCACTGGTATATGCAGCAAAGAATTTCAGTGAAAATGGTTTCAAATTATTCGCTGGCATCATTTTGTGACCATAGAAACAATCAGTGAAAATTACACTAGCCAACTGGAAAACATTTTGACTGAGAATCCCTGCTGCTGCTAGCAACTACTTCCAGTCAGATTGTTTTAAAAATAATCAGCAGTATTGCACCAGTAAATAAGCTCTGTTATAGGTATCAATGCACAAATGGAATACTATTTGCGTGGCACTTAAACCCCACTGATAGGCACTTACGTCCACTGACATCTTTGATTGTTTGCAATATGGGTAAAATAATTGCTCCGATTATTCAGATAAATACATGGTTAATGTCTATGTTTAGAAACATCGTTTTAAGTTATTCTGACTCATCTCTGGTATTTTACTGGAGTTAATAGGTTTATTCCTCTATGATGGTAGCAATCAACAACATTTCGATGTTCATCTTTTCATTTTCTTTAAATTATAATATATTATGGTGCCTGTTCTGGAGGTAGCGTTGATTGACACGCATCTTTGAAATTAATGATAATTTCAACAATTTCAAATGACTAATAACGAAATTTGACCATTTAAGCAATAATAAGTTTTTATTGTGAAAGATTATTAAATGTGTTGTATCGCAACAGTATATATATGATAATATTCTCAGAACATAGAGTCATAGACAGTAGAATTCCGACTGTTGATTAAAGCACAATATGTACCGAATTTTGTCCCATATAAATCAAATCTGCAGACAGTGAGTGAAATGTAGCCGCATGTGTGAATACTGCATATTGTTCACAGTAGGTTATCAATAATAGGTGTGTGTCACTGAAGGAAGCCTCCACACTGAGTGTCCGACATGGCGATAGTTCTCATCCTGCCAGGGGATTACACCAGTTCTTACTAAAGCACACACTATAACATCACATATTCAACTGAGCAAAGTTATGCACATGACACGTCGTTATCTCAGAAAGTGGGTCTAGTCCTCTAGATAAATGGTTAAACCACCTAAAATCACAGATTTCCTCAAGGGCAGTGTCACTCTCAGGGTAAGACTGACATTCTGCTACAGACGACATCAGTACATGAGTAACACGACTAGCACAGACCTGCAAAAGAAAGGACAGTTAAAGAGAGATGTTGAAATACATGTATGAAGCATGTTCCCCGAGTTTGTTGAATTGATATGAAGGATATTGAATCACTTTCAGAAGTCTACTATTTAAGTGAACAAGAATTCTAACTGAGACATATTTTGAAATAATACTGCTTTTAAACTGTTATTGTCTTGAATAGCTTACAGCATTATTCTTTCTAAAATATACATCGGTGTATCTACTTTCATAAAGATCTGACCGTTTTAATTACAGCCTCTCGATATCAAGAGCTATTCAATAATGATGTTGTGAATATTTTGAAGCTAATAATTTGACTGGAAGTTGTTGTTGCCATAGAGAGCAAAAGTTCCCAGTCAAATTAGTTTCAAAATATTCAACAGAATCTCCCCTACATTATAACAAATCGGTAATAGCTGGTCTGTGAGAGATAAAGGATTAATATCCTAATTATTATGCTTTGACTACACAGAATTTAATCATCTTGTCACCTTTAGTCGTTTTACTTTCAAAATATGGAGACACGAGTGCTTCAGTTATTGTACCTGTAGGCTTATCATGATTGTCTCATTACCCTTGCCCTGTAGAGGTAATACGGTATTGCATTCAGATCTGATAGTGTGTCTGGAGCTCAGTATCGCTCACCTGGAGTACTGTTGTCAGCAATAGTTTTTAGTTTTAAAAGCACACATTGTGGCCAGACATTTGTAAGAGTAACCTGTTAACCCTTTAATGGTCAAATTTGGTCAAAAAACTTTAATATCTGCCTATTGAATGTCTATTTACAGGCCAAGAGAATACAACTTTTGAAAATTTATCACTGGAATGACTGGCTCGGGTATAAAGCCAGTCATTCCAGTGGTAAATTTTCAAAATTGTATTCTCTTGGTCTGTAAAAATGGACATTCCTCAAGCCCATAACAGAGGCCGGTTTTGGCTGGCATGACCATTAAAGGGTTAAACAATTTTGGGAGGATTTCTGGAAACCCAAGATAGCTGCTGAAATAAATCCACCAATCAGTTTTATGTATATATTCTATTCGGATGCCTAACACTATAGCAGCCAAGTTTGATTGAAATCGGCCCAGTAGTAAAATTTATTAATTACTGATAAGTATTTTTCACCAAATTTCAGAAATCCAAAATGAGCACAAAAGATTTAACAACCAGATTCTGTATAAATGTCAAGAATCATACATGTCTCTCCAGGAGAATTTCGAAGCGGAGTAATCACCTGCTCTCCTGAATTTAAATTTAAACCAGTGAAGCGAGTAGTGTTAGTACTCGCCTCTATATTCTACCATCGTTACTAAACAATATAGGCAATCTATGAGATGTTCGCCTAGAATTAACCTTAGGCAAGAGGAGAGCAACCATTCGCCTCTCCATAAGTCATGATCATATAATGTAGCATCTTAGAGGTAATTACATACAGGTCTTGTTGAAACATACTGTCATCTTTAAGACAAAAATGTGTTTTGAAAGATTTTTGAAATCCTAGATAGCCATTGTAAAAATCAACCAATCAAGTAAGTTTGTATCAAAAAATTCCATGCGGTTTAAGGTCATGCCAGCCAAGCTTGGTTAAAATTTGGTCATTTTTAACAAGATTTAATTATACGTTTTGAAAGATTAAAAAAAATTATAGTAAAATCCAAGATGTCCAGGTCAAATCTTCAGGTGGCTATTGGAAAATTTACCAATCAAATTTCTGGATAAATTCTGGGAAGCCTACTATCATAGAGCTATCTAAGCACAATTTGATTAATATCGGTGGTTAATGGCCAGAAGTATTTTCATAAAAAGAATTATAGATGGGCAGGCGACAGAGGCAAAGGTCACCATGGTATAAGCCCGCTTAGTCACTTGTCCCTTCAGAATGGGTGTGCTAAAAATTACTGATCAAATTTGGATAAAATTTTAACACAATAAAGGCTGATACTGTGAAGAGAATTTTCAGATGTTGGCTGTGATCAGTCAACCAATTTGGCTCAAATTTTAATAGAAAATTTTGTAACCGTACATTAGGCTTCCACAATATGGCCATGTTTCATACGGAAAATCTGTCATTAGGTGGAGGGTGATCTTGCTCGCTCTGTAGTTAATATTTACCGGTAAGCAAATGTTTGCTTATCAGACTGAAAGTTCATGTTTCTTGTACAGCAATAACCGAATCAATATGGGGTGCTAGCATGCATGATGGTCAAGAGATTAATTTTTTTAAACTTATCACTGGACTGGATGACTTGATAATGGAGCCAGTCATTCTAGTGGTAAATTTTCAAAAAATATAATTCTCATGACTTGCAGATGAGCACACAGTAAGGAGATATGCTGATTTTTGTTACCAAATTTAACCATTAAAGTGTTAAATATTCAAACATTTATCCAGACAGACGAGATCTCTCTTGACATAAACAAAACCTTTGTACTACAATCAATTCTGGAATCATAGTTTAATCCTCATCCCATAGGTGGTAATGCATTTGGTATCCAGAAGTGTATCTACTACTGAGCTGATTTGGCTCAAATGTTAGCAACAAACAAAGGATCGTTCAGACTTTGGCCGCGATCCGGCCACCCGTGAAAAATTCAGATGTACATGGCCTACAAAACAAATAATGGCGTTACGGATATCCCAGAAGATACTGGTGTGATTTGGGTTAACACAGGTAGGTGTGTGTGTGGGGGGGGGGGAGTGATTGTACACTAATTCCACTACTTTGTTTATGTTAAAGCCCATTTTCTAACTTCAATGAAACCTTCAGGGTCAGTGAGGTCACCTTTAAAAACGGCTTCTGCAGTGGTCTTGAGAAATGTCCATTTGTAGACCAAGAAGGCTATTTTAGAAAATTTACCATTGGAAGAACTGGTTCGATAAACGAGCCAGTCATTCCAGTGGTAAAATTTCAAATATTAATCTCTTGCATCAAAATTTAAAAGAAATTCAAGGGTTAAAGGGTGAGGAGACTGTATACAGTGGCTACTTGTTTGTGTTCCATAAGGTGGTCTCTTCATAGGCATATAATTTCCACTCTGTGATAATATTACTGATTAACTTGGGAGGCATTTTAAAATTAAATGGAAATCTAAACTCAACCATTCATCGATTCTAAACTCAACCATTCATCGAAGAGGCTAAGGGACCAGTTAGTGGTGGTCATTGTCTTTATCTATGCCTGCTCATTAAAAATAGAGAGAACTAACATGACAGATGCCAGTATAGACTGGCGGTATAACCTTTTTTATTTTGGCCGTAGAAAAGATTGTGTGCAATATATCTGATATTATTTAAGTCCTCTATTGATTCTTTTAAGAAATTTTAATTTATGACGGTAGTAATCATTACACTGCTCAGATAATTCTCATGCCGGTTTGTACATGTAGCAAAATAATCTAATGCACACCAAACATACACAACAGCAAGATGTTTTAACAGTAACTAAATCAATATACATCATTATTATAGTTTTCTTACAACACACCTTTCCAGTTTTAGCTATGCCCCACTCATCTCTAGCTAAGCTACACCAACACAATGCTTGTGTGGGGATCGATCGATCCCTGCACTTCTTGACTATCAATTTCCAGAAAACTATTCAGGGAAGCTGTTGAATATTTTGAAACTAATGTGACTATTATTAAATAGCAAATACATACAATTCATGCAATGTGTCGGACTGTTAAACATTTAAATGGACTAAATTGAGTCATTCTTGCTGTAATTGATTACGACGTCATGCTATGCGTCACGTAGTTGATTATGATGTCATATGATGGATGGATAAATTGGAAATATCCATTAGGCTTATTTGTGTGAACAAAAGTAAACCTCCATCAGCGTACTAATGTCTATTTCCAGCATGCTAAACAGTTGACGATTGGTTTGGTTGAGTGAGATTAATGAAATTAATTACCTTCTAATAGGATTAATAAAATACAACTAATTGTTTCAACAATTACAATATGTAAATAATAAATTTATGTTTATACCTTTTATAACTTGAAAGCGAATTGACACCTCTGAGTGTAAAGTATCATTTCTTGCCCCCACGTGTGACGTTGTCCTGCACTGACTCAGTCATGGCTGGTCAATCATTTGCTCATCGCTACAAGCCAGCTTTTCAGGTGTACTCCAATCGTTGGACTATCAAAAGAATTAATTGGTATTCCGTCCAATGTGACTTTTAGTGCTCTACGGTACACAGTATTTCTTCATTTTGACTTTCTATAACCTATAAATGTGTGTTTACAAACCAAAATTTTCACAAAAACAAATAAACATCGTGAGGAACCGATTCTTATATACCAGTACCCGAGTACCCGCCAATTGCCTTTGAGCGGCCTCGCTAAGCGATCGTCCGGAAATGTGTATTACATTCTCCGCTTCAGATGCAGTATTGATCGATATTTAAATTCTATACGCTTATTAGCCCCAATCGACATCCAAATATCATATTCCCAATTTCCATACAAATCTGTCACGTCTGAGACCGAGTAGTCTATCGGGAAACGACGGCGTGTCTACTTTTTTCACGGGTTCCACTTGTGACGTCACAAGTACGAGGGATTTCCCGCTTCCCAGAAATCAGAGTTTTTGTTCGGCAATCCTCGGAAATTAATGATAATTTGCCTATATTTTTTTAATACGGCATTTATATTATTAACTAATACAATTTTCGAGTAGAGGAGGTTTATTTACCTAAAATAACTATTACTCTTGGTAGCCGAAATCTACACTTTAAACAAACCCGTAAATCCTTATAGACATATATAGAATATATCTGTCACAAACTCATCTGGCTGCCAAAGGTATCTCACTTGTTTCTAGAACAGTTTTTGCTGGAGAATCCAAATCTGTCAGGTGCTCTTTAAAATCTTTGCAAATTTAATGCGCTACATTGCATAAATATCACATGCTCCTACAGACATCTAAAACCATCTTCTGAAGCTTCGGTTAACTGAGTCAGTTACTAAGCTACAACTTGGCATACCATTTTGTCTTTCATACACAGAACATACCAGTTTGCATAGATATACGTACGTTAGTAGTGTTCGGTTCAGATGATGATATCTCTGCTACCCCATACAAAAGTTCCATCTTGCTGAGGTTTTTATCATCTTTTCTAAGGCTTTACTTTATCTATACCAAATTAAAAGGAGGTTGTGCTACAACCAGCGATACTATAATATGCTGGCAATGCATTACATACCTCATCACACAGTCTATTGCACATAGTGTTCACACTAATCTATCTGTTATCGGTAATTTTCATCACACAATCGTCTCTATGCTTCACAATGCTGCATGCGTATGCAAGGGTTACTAAAATATCAGTATCATTAGCGACCCTACTACGAGATTGTCGCTTTTTGAAACAAGGACGCTCGTCTTGCATCAACTTAGTGATGATTACATCTTTCATGATTCTCTATCCCATCAGCTACTAGAAACCCCGGTATTTTCAGTCTCTGTTATGACTAATGTAATTTTTAAATTGGCTCTTGCTTCATTCGATTTATAATGTTCCATTAAAAATTAATAAATTCTGCTTTGTTTTCGATGTTGGGTAGGAATGCATCATTAGTTTTTGAGCATGTCTGTCCCACACTTGTAATATAAGTCATCTTCCTATGGTTCCTGTGCATTTACAGTGTTTGTTATTTTATTTGATATTTCCCATATGTGTCCATCACATTGTTTAGTCTCGACGGATTTATATATATTGGTGGTGTACATAACTTCTGAAAAGTATCAGCATAATGCCCCCTAGTACCTCTTGAAGATACTAACCACACAACTGCCATACCGTCAATAAACCACTCGCTACATACTGGTGTAGTACTTGTTGCTGAATCTGTGTCATCAATGAGATGACTACGTACAGAGGCATTTAATGTTTGTCGCAAGTATCTCTCAGGTGACACCAAAGCAAGAGATACATATGTCAAAGGGCTTTTCCTACAGCTTATTTGAAAGCTTGTGTATCTTCTTCAAAGATATTCACAATTTTGGTTCCTTTTTATTTTTTGCAAACCGGTTTTCATCTTGGTGTTTCTAGTTACCTTAAAAATGCCTACACGATCACGCGACTTTTCTTTATTCAATTATCAATCAATTCTAGGTGAAGCTTTTATCCAGTGTGTGTGGATTTGAGCAAGTATTGAACAACTCTGTCATTTATCACTGTTACAAATTTGAGGTCTCTTACTGGTCCTGATGAAAGTGTTTGTTGTTGCAATGTTTGTACTATACACACCTTGCATCGGGACCACTTTCCACTTTCACATCACGATTTATTGTTGTTTCAATAATGAGACCCCAATGCACAACAGAAAATGGCTCTCCAATCAAATTGCCACCAAATCAATTCTCATTCAACTATCGCCAAGCATTTGTGTTGGTATCCGGTAGGCTATGCAAACGTTATGTACTGACGGTACTGATATGTTAAGTATCGAGCATAATTAATGTGACCAAAAGCAAACAAATGAGGAATCAGAGCCCGCTCTGCTTGTAGGTGCCGTTCTATGCTAATCTCACGAACACCACTAATCAGAGACAACAGTAATGACACAAATAGTGCATCAGTATGTGGCGAGTGAATTATTGATGGCATGGCTTGTCGAGGTTATGCTGATGCTTTTTAGAATCTAAGTACATCACCAACATATACAAATCTGTTGAGACTATCTATGTGATGGACATATTGTAAGAGGCGTGACTAAGGCCACTGCGTCACACGCACGCACGCACGCACGCACGCACGCACGCACGCACGCACGCACACACACACACACACACTGGTTGGGCGACCTCTAGTAGTCATGTGTGGCGATTGGCCTGGCGGCATGATTTCTAAAAGAAAAACAAAACAACAAACCCGTACCATTAGTCTATCAATCCCATTACATATATTAGTAACCAATGCGGTTCATGCTCTTTATTCAGAATTGTCATTATTGTCATTATTCAGAATTGCTGAGACAGTACATGCTATTGGCTTTGATTTAATGCTCTGAGCATATGTTAAATGTGTCTACGGATAAAGCGAACCTGTTTACTAGTGCTTAACAAAACCAAATAACAAACATTATTGGGCTATTAACTACTATAAACATTATAATCAGATGCAGTGAAACTGGCCAGGTCCCCTTCTGGGTAACAGTATTGTGTCTGGAGACACTGGCTCTTGGAACCGTCAATCTCTTAGAGTTAGGTTTCAGACTCCAACGGTTACCACGTGTCCACCATTAGAATCAGTAGTCAGTTACTGTCGCTGCCTACTGTGCAAATCAGCAGCCGGCGAAGGGCCATTCCCTCGCCACTGCAGACGAAGGGTTAATCTGCATAGGCTCGCCCCCGTAAAACTTGCATGCGTCCTTGCGCTTTGAAGCGAGATATTCACAAATGACACATTTTTATTGCGAGTAAGCCACACGACCCCGCCATTAGACTTCACCAATGTGTATAACGCATAGCTAGAAGGCCAAAGTTCACATTTCCTGCACCTTGGGAATGCGATCATACATTGATTGACATATAGCGCAGAATAATTTAGGTCCTAAGGCATTGGACACACCAACCAGGTCAACAAAATTTGATTTAAAACTGCGATAAACGCTAAATAACGAGACACCCATTAAAAGTGGCGATATTCCATCGAGGTGTGTTGGCCTTCTTTTATGGACATTAGTAACAATATCGTCATGATGTTGGCCCCAGATGATAACGGATCTTTGCCTGACAGTCCTGGATCTGGGAGGCATATATAAGCAAAATTCCCAAAAAGACTGTTTGGTAAACAACAGAGGGCATTTTGTGCCGGATGGTATGGCAAATACCCTTGGATTCATTATATTGAAGCAAGTGACTCGGTATTTTGTTTTTATTGCTGTGTTGCTGAGAAACAAAAACTTCCATTTTTGACTAAGTATAAATATGATCTGTTTACAAGGATAGGATTCACCAATTGGAAGAAGGCATTCGAAAAGTTGGACAAACATGAGCAGTCGTCTTATCACAAGGAAGCTGTATCTATGGTGATGCTTCCAAGAAAAACAGGTGATGTAAGAATACTTCTCAGTTCAGTACACGCACACGAAAAAGAAGAAAATAAGAAAATATTTCATAACATCATAAGCAGTATACGATTCCTAGGACGACAAGGTCTTGCATTGCGTGGCAAGTATAAGCAAGAGGATGATGTGTGTGGAGAATTAGACAGTAACTTTATGCAACTATTGCATCTACTTGCTGGACAGGATGATAACATGAAAGGATGGATGCAGAAAAGGCAGGACAAATTCACTTCTGGTAGCATTCAAAATGAAATCTGAGAAATTATGTCATTGCGAATTCTTAGAGATATTACAAACATGTTGTCAGGTGTGTGGTTTTCCATTATGGTAGACGAAACTACAGACTTTTCAAATAATGAGCAACTTGTTATGTGCATTCGACATGTGTCTGATGACCTTCAGGCCCATGAGGAATTTATTGGGTTATATGAATTGTCTCGTACAACATCACAGGAACTAGTGAGTGTAATCGAAGATATACTTTTACGTATGAATCTGAGATTAGACAACTGCCGTGGACAATGTTATGACGGTGCAGCCAGCATGGCTGGGTGTAGATCAGGTGTAGCGAAGGTTATTATGGATAAAGAACCCAAAGCATTTTATACACACTGTTATGGACATGCTCTAAATTTGGCTTACCAGGATGCTATCAAGAACAATGTAATACTGCGCGACACTCTGGATACGGTTTATGAGATTACCAAGCTGATTAAGAAATCACCACAGAGAGAGGTTATTTTTAAGAAATACAAAAATGAAATGTCACCTTCATTGCCCAGTGTTCGTATGTTATGCCCTACATGTTGGACCGTTCGTGCCGAGGCACTAGAAAGCATTTGCAAAAACTCAGAAAGACATGGATAGAAGCAAAAGAGGTAACAAAGGATTCAGAAATGAGAGCACGAATTAACGGTGTTGCAGCACAGATGGAAAGTTTCAATTTCCTCTTTGGTATTATGTTAGGCAATAAAGTCTTGAGCATTGCAGATAATCTCTCGAGAACTCTTCAAAAGTCTGACATGTCTGCAAATGAAGGTCAGCATGTAGCCCAAATGACTGTCTCAACGTTACACTCCTTGAGGACAGATGAACAATTTACGATGTTTTGGGACAAAGTTTCTGAGCAACAGAACGTACTAGCTATTGATGAGCCACGACTTCCAAGAAGGAGAAAAGCTCCAAAAAGGCTGGAAGGTGGGTCTGCAGAACCATACTTCCCAGAGACTGTACAGGAGTTGTACAGAAGAACATACTATTCAGTGATTGACTACATCACAACAGCCATAGGAAGCCGATTTTCCCAAACCGGATTCGCAACACTGCTTCTCTTTCGATCAATACTCACCATTCTGTTACTTTCTGATACACAGCTGGCCTTGACAGCTGGCTCTAGGACTATAGACTTAGAAAGCTTTACCGACTCCTTGGAACCGGGTAATCGGCTCCCAACCGCCGAGTACCCGTCTACCATAGAGCTCATTCTTGTTTGCATAGCAACAAGAGCTGGCCATGTTTTTTCTTTGCAGGAAAGATTTTGAGGGTTTTTTGTGAAGGAAGTCTTGTCTGTGATTTGATAGTGTGCGTTCGTAAAAGGATATAACTGGATAAAATGGACAATACCGCCATTGAAGACCAGGTTGTATAATTCCTTATTATCCATAGTTAAAAGACTTAGGTCTCTAAAATTCGTTGTGTCGCATGTTCCAATTTCTGACCCCATAGAATCTGGGACGTGTGCTAACAACGAGATATGCCGGACGATCGCCTTCTTTAAACCCCAACAGGCGATCGGCAGATATGAAAATAGGTGTTTGCTACGGTATTTCTAACACGAATATCGGCTGACGTCGTTCTCCGTAGGATCCGAGCGGGTGATGTCACACCCGTGATGCTCGGATGTTTATGTGAAGAAAATGTTTTCATTAATTCACGCATCTGTTCTGGGTGCCAGAATGGTACCAGAAAACTTTGGAATGGTCAAGTTTACGTGTGATCACGATCCGTTTGCAATGATCGGTGGTTTCAAAATTCTTGTGAGATGCGCGGTCTGCGGTTTTACCGTGTGCTACAGCAGTTTGTTTACATTTTGTTGTTTCTTCACATATCGTGTCGGCTTTCGTTAGGAGTATAATTTATATTGATTGGTAAATATACCCCGAATGCTATGCGATATGATTCCTGGAGCCGTGATACATCCTGGAGGATCAATTATGGGTGTATTTATGCCCGCTTCGTTCTTGTCGTCATAATCAATGCGATCTTTGCTGTAACGTTGCGGGGTGGGGTGCGGGAGGGTTACATTTAATTTATGGTCAATTTATTTGAAAATTAATTGTCTGCCTTCCATCCGTGTCTCGTTCCGCTTGCTTATTGTAGGTTTGTGCTTATTTTATAGGCCAAACCAGCCCCGCCATCATGTGACGAGTGCCATAAGTTTGTACGCGTCGTGTTTAAGGACCATGTCTGTTTTAGGTGTACGCCCTGTAACCTTGATCATCGTTGTAATGTGTGCGCAGTGTGGTCCGTCGATATGATGGTAAAGTTCCTTGGCCAGAAGGATGTGGCTGGGTGTGACGCAGGGTCAGGTGGTCCGAGGTTAAATCGTGGAGCGTCCGGTTCGGCCGGTGGGGGCGCTCCACGTCCCCAGCTGGAGGTGGCGGAGATGGCACCGCCGGCGTGGTTCAGTCCGGCTATGCAGGGTTTTCTGCATAGCGTTCTGCCCACGCTGGTGTCGTCACTGCTTCCGAAGGTTGGGGGCCAGTTGCTCTGCATGCCTGGTACGGACCCTGTCCTTGGACAGGGTTCTGGACTGGTTACCGAGGGGGCCGTATCGTACGGCCCCCTGGCAGTCCCGTCTGGCTCCGGCCTGGCGGGTTCTGTCTCTCTGTGGCCACCTCCGGGTTGTCCAGTAGCGGTGGCCGGTCCGTCAGGTGTGGGAGCCATCCGCCAGGACGGCTCCGCGGTTTCCTCGTCTGGTGACGACTCTTCGGAGTCTGAAGACGAGGAGTCCGAAGAGGAGTTATTGCTGCGGCCTGTGATGCCACGGGTGGAGCATATGGAGGTCGATTCCGTCCTGGACGGAACCGCCCTCCATCTGTCTGGCTTGGCGCAAGCCAGGGCAGCGGCTCCGCCTGTGGTTGAGGCCAATCTGGTACCGGGCACCGGTTCCGTGTCGGTTGGTTTGGCACCAGCTGGCGCGGTGACTGGTGAACAGGGCCGGGCGTGGTACTCACCTATCTCGCCCGGTCCGATGGTCGGACATGGGGTGCCGTTGGCGCCCGTGTTTGGCCACGGTTCCGCGTCCGCTATGGGTCCGTACGGTTTTCCGTGCGGTCCTATCTCATGGACTGGTATGGTTCATGGGGTGGCAGCGGAACCGGGTGGTACCGGAGTGCCTGGTGTGTCAGCCGCGGCTCCTTGCCGGGAGGCCGTGGCTGGTAGACCTGTGAGCGCGTCAACGGGTGACGTGTTTGCGGGTGTTTCCTCCTCGGAAGTAGACTGGTCCGAGGCTCTGGCCTGGCTAGCCAGGGTGGACCCGTCTGTGGTTTCGGCCACAGCCGAGGAGGATGCGCCCCGTCCGTCGGTTGCATCGATTCGGACGGGGATCTTGCCCGCGGCCCGGATCCAGTCAGTGGGACTGGATTCACGGTTCATAGAGTTGTTGGATGCTATTTATAGCAAGCAACTTGCGACCAAGGGCCAGCTCCCTGTGGCCTCCATGGAGGTGCGGGCAAGGTGTCGTATTCCGCGGGGGGAATACGACAGATATGGTGTAGTGCTGTCGGTCACGGAGGATGACCGGTGGGTCCTGGGGGTTCAGAGTGCTGAAGCGGGTGGCCCCGGTCCGGCACTTGTGGACAGGTCCCAGGTACACCAAGAGGAAGTCCTGTCCCTATGCGACGAGGGTGTGAGGGCAGCTATGAGTGCTGTCAACCACTCTTATCGTCTCCTTCAGTCGGTGTGGGCTGAAGCGGGGGCAGGCCACCCTGTGCCACCTGTGGCGCTTTCGTGCGTGAATGAGGGCTTGGTGCTGTCTATGGACGCATTGGCAAGGGTGCAGGCGCGTGTGACCAAATCCAGGAGGCAAATGGTTATTGACCATATGCGTCCGGCTACGGCAGTCAGGGAGCGTCTTCTTGGGACGCCCCTGACAGGGCGAAGCATCTTCGGTGGCCAAGCGAGGGCCATCCTAGAGGATACGGCCAGTATCGCGCAGAATCGGTTGGCGGTCAACCTATAGCTGGAGCTAGTGCGGCAAGCGCACGCACTAGGGGCTGTAGGGAAACCGCTAGCTGGACAACCTCCAAAGAAGCAGAAGAAGCAGAATGGCAAGGCGAAAGCTAAGCCTGATGCGACTTCTGCTTCAGCTGGTTTTTCTCAGCCGCCGCCGGCTAAGAAAGCCAGGAAGGTTGTGGAGGCTCCTACCCTCCCCAAGGTTGCTCCTGACGCCCTAGAGGCGGGAAGGGCAAGGGGAAGGGTAAGGGTAAGTCCTCCAAGGGCGGACAGAAGGGGGCGGATCGTACCTGAAGGTACGAGATCTCCCTTCATATCCGCCTGGACCACGCCTGTGTGACAGGAACAGCGGTGCCAGTTATACTCGCCGTGCCGAGACCGAAATGGTTCTCTCTCTCTCTCGTTAAGAGAGAGAGGGGGGGGAGCGGACCGCGAGCCGGACAACCCCGTTAGACGTCGAGGCATCTATGGTGGGTGGAAGGCTCATGCGTTTCGTCGAGGCCTGGCGAGGTGTGACGTCAGACAGTCTGGTCCTGGGATGGTTATCCCAGGGTTACATGCCGGAGTGGTGGGACTTTCCGCCACAAAATCTGTCTTTGGCACCTGTCTGGACACCCGTACCAAGGGAGCCAGACAAGTTAGAAGCCGTGCAAAAGGAAGTGTCGGGTTTGCTTCTGAAGGGAGCAATAAAACCAGCGAACCGGAACACGCCAGGCTTCTATTCAAACATGTTCCTTGTCCCCAAGAGCACAGGGGGATGGAGACCCATACTCAATCTCAGGCCATTAAATTGGTTTATCCATACGCCTCGGTTCCAGATGGAAACGCCGAGATCGGTAATGGCGGGATTGAGGAAGGGAATGTGGTGTGTGTCGATCGATCTAAAAGATGCATATTTCCACATTCCCATGAACCGGAGTTGGCACAGGTTTCTGAGATTTGCGTTTCAGAATCAAGTATGGGAGTTTACTGTTCTCCCGTTTGGCCTGTCGACAGCTCCGAGGGTTTTCACAAGAGTGGTCCTTGCGGTGACAGCGTTTCTCAGAAAAGAGAATGTGGCGCTACACACCTACATAGACGACTGGCTGCTCAAGGCAGACTCGGCAGCCAGGTTGAACGTGGATACTGCTCTGACTCTGAAGTTACTTTCAGATCTAGGCTGGATAGTCAACGAGGAGAAATCCGAGTTGACACCCACTCAACATTTCGTTTATTTGGGGATGCGATTCGATCTCGAGGAGGGCAGGGTTTACCCGTCAGAGCCCAGAGTGGTGTCTCTGTTAGCCATCCTCGAGAATTTTCGAGTGGGAAACCACATTCAGGCGAGGCGGTTTCTTCAGATGCTGGGTATGATGGTCTCCATGGAGCAGGTGATCCCGTTCGCTGCTCTAATGAGAAGACCTATCCAGTTGTATCTGATGTCTCTGTGGAAACAGAGAACAGAACCCCTGTCAAAACTGGTGCCAGTTTTGGAGCCGATAATATCGCATTTGCTATGGTGGAAACAGCGTCAGAATCTCCTAGTAGGGGTTTCGCTGCACCTACCTCGCCCCCAGCTGTCCGTGTACACGGATGCATCACTGAAAGGGTGGGGTGCCTGCCTGGGAGAACACCAGGTCTCGGGCACATGGACTCTCCAGGAGAGTCAGCTGCATATCAATCTGTTGGAAATGATGGCAGTGGAACTGGCGTTGGAAGAGTTTCTTCCGATGATCAGGGGCAAGGTGATATTGATACGGTCGGACAATTCGACGGTAGTGTCATACATAAATCGCCAAGGCGGGACCAGGTCACCCACACTTTGTATCAAAGTGTGGCACTTGATTCAATGGTGCAGGAATTACTCGGTTGTTTTGAAAGCAGCTCACATTCCTGGCCGATTAAACATTCTGGCAGATGCTTTGTCTCGCAGACAGAGAATTCTGCCGACAGAATGGTCCCTCAACCCTCCAGTTCTACGAAGGATCTTCGAGCATTGGGGCAAACCCAACGTGGACTTGTTCGCCACAAAGGAAAATGCTCAAATCATGACTTATGTCTCGCCGATTTCAGATCCAAATGCCGTCGATACAGACGCTCTGGTGATAAGCTGGAGGGGGATGCACGCTTACGCGTACCCACCCACCATCCTTCTGCCGAAGGTATTGGTGAAGATCAGGGAGGAACCGTGTCTGGTCCTGCTAATAGCGCCGTATTGGCCAAGCAGGGCGTGGTTCACGGATCTGCTAGATCTGCTGATGGAAAACCCAGTGCAGTTGCCCGAGATTCCGAACATAATCTCCCAGGCCAAGGGACGCTTCCTACACGAGCGTCCCGAAATGTTCAAATTGACTGCGTGGATGTTATCAAACAACGTTCCACGTCGGAAGGCTTTTCTCGACAAGCTGCTGATTTCATCGCGGCTGCGAGAAGGAGGTCAACCGTCAAGTCATATAACAACAAGGTTAACAGATTTGCAGACTGGTGTGAAGAAAAGGGTATTCATACCTTTCAATCCACTATTCAGCAAATAGCAGACTTTCTCTGTGAGCTGTTCTTTTCAGGACTAGCTCCCGTCACATTTGCTGGATACAAGTCAGCTTTGGCATCAGTTATCCCTTCTCTAGCCAACAGGGATAGTCCAGAGGTGGCCCAGTTAAATGTGATGGTGAAGGGAATGAGCAATCTCCGACCGAGACAACCGGTAGTCATTCCAGCCTGGAGTCTATCTTTAGTGCTTAATGTACTGGCCAAGCACCCTTTCGAACCGTTGCGTTCGGCTAGTCTAAAGCATTTGACTCTAAAGGCGGTTTTTCTATTGGCAGCTTCCTCAGCTAGAAGGCGCAGTGAGATCCATGCGCTTTCGGCAGAGAGGGGCCGATTTATTGTCTCTGGAGAGGGTCTGTGTCTTCTGCCAAGAGCAGAGTTTATGTCAAAGAATCAATCTTTGATATATCCCGGCAAACCGATCATAATACCGAAGTTAACTAGGTTTGATCGTGATGCCAGTGTCTGGTGCCCGGTCCGTGCTTTGACTCAGTACAAGAAACGGACTGACTCGTTACGGTCGAACGATAGACATCTATGGATCTGTCATAAGAAGCCTTATGGCGCCGCATCCATGGATACTATCTCTCGTTGGGTAGTCGAATGCATTCAGACTACTCATGAGATGGCGACTGGGCACCAGGTGCAAGGCGTAAGGGCACACGATGTTCGAGGAATAGCCGCCTCGACCGCCCTTTACAGTGGTGTTCCGTTAGAGGACATCATGGCCGTTGCACAATGGCACTGTGAGTCCTCATTTACGGATTACTATATGAGGGATGTGTCAGACTCGGCCAATCCACTCGCTTTAGCTGTTTTGAGGCGATAGTTAAGTGGCCACACTGCTCTTCACCATTTTTTCGCCTCGGTTAGAAAAGAACCTAAAGCAGGCATGGTCGAGCGTGAGGATGACAACCAGATTGTGTCACTGATGGCCGGACAAGTGAATGGTTGGAGGTGGTACGTCTGAAGTCCAGTTATCATAAGGTAATTCATTAGTGAGAGTTTTTTGTATTATGTCTATATATCATGTTCATTCATCTTATATATTCATGCTCATTCCGAGGCTAATACATGTGGATATGCAAGGAGCAGTTAACCCTCTTGGCATATTTGTGTTTCAGGCGAGATACATGTTCGTGAGTTCTCTCCCTTTTCTTAGGAGAAAAAAGAGTGGGGGGGGGCAGTGACGCGAATGTGATTCGGTTTCGATAACTTGACGGTCCTTTTAGGTCTCCGTTAGTCAAGTGTTAAGTCTAAAACCTTTCTCCAAGGGGAAAAAGTAGCATTTATGGCTTGCCCCTTCCCAGCAGGTTACTGAACAAATCTGGTGTATATCAGAAAGTAACAGAATGGTGAGTATTGATCGAAGGAGAATGCAGGAAATTTCAATTTCCCTTTCTCCGAGATCTAACAATACTCACCATTCTGTTACGGACCCAGCCTCCCAGCCCCACGGAGGCAAGCCATGGTTTTCTCTTGTTTGGTGGCTATGCAAACAATATGAGCTCTATGGTAGACGGGTACTCGGCGGTTGGGTCTAGTCCTAGAGCCAGCTGTCAAGGCCAGCTGTGTATCAGAAAGTAACAGAATGGTGAGTATTGTTAGATCTCGGAGAAAGGGTCATTGAAGTTTCCTGCAGTTCGCTTGAATCACTTCTTGCAACTCATTCAAATAATGAAGAATGTGCAACGTTATTGGAACATGTATGTGAAACTTATAAAGGTGATATCTGTGCACAGCAGTTAAAAGCTCAGCTCTCTTTGCTGCATCAAAATCTCCAAAGAACTGAACTGAATATAGGTGGACAACACTGGAAATCAGTGGTTGATTTTATTCTGTCACTCAGTAAAAATGAGAGAGACCTCTACAGCGAAGTTATCAAAGTGATTAAGCTAATACTGATAATGCCTGCAACAAATGTTGTCAGCGACCGAAGTTTCAGCGCACTACGACGCATCAAAACATGGTTGCGTAATAGCATGCTTCAGAAACGGCTGAACTGGTGTATGACCCTCCATGTACACAAGGACAGGACAGACAACCTTAGTGTCAGTGAAATTGCTAATGAGTTTGTAGGCAGAAATGAAAGTCGCAAAACATTGTTGGGAGATTTCTAAAAAAACTTAATGAGAAATTGATTGTATTACTATCTCTTTATTGCAATCATAATGACAATTATTCCATGTTTATTGTACAATAAATGTTATATTAATTACTTAAAGCGATGGAGGTTTTACATATAGTCATCATATATCAATAATTTAACGGTAACATTACTTTGGTTAAGATAATGCTTAGACTTCCTATGTTTATTGCCACTCGATAAGTTGTTGCTTTCTAATGCAGTAACAGCTTCTAGACGCATTGTTCTCAAAATATAAAATAATTTAAATAGTTTCTCTTAGCACAGGAAAGCAAACACCAAATACTGGTACAAGTATATATGCCAGAGTTTGTAGAATACATGCAGTTATTTACATTGATCTCTCCAACTCAGGACGATGATCAAACCCCTGAGTGTAAAGTGGTGGATAAGCATAAAGTTATTTATAGTAAGTCTAAGCGTTATTTTAATAAAAGTAATGTTACCGTAATTTTATTAATGCATGATGCATTGATGGGGATCAAATACTTTTGAAAGCATTTAAATGCAAATGCAAATACTTCATATTTGAAAATCTTCAAATGCAAATGCAAAAACTTGAAATTGAAAATCTACAAATGCAAATACGTGCAATTTAATTTTTCAAATGCAAATGAAAATGAAAATGCTTCACATTAAATAGTTAAATGCGTTTAAATGCAAATTTATGCATTTGCATTTGACCCCAAGCCTGATTTGAGAACATTTTTCCATGGGGTTACGATTTAGAGTAGATTATTAATATTTGAATTTGTCAAAATTTTTGGGGGAGTAACCCTATTCTTATTGACTGTCAAAATGGATTATTTTATTATGACCAGTAGTAATTCAGGGGTGGAAATGTTTTCCTGTCTACCTGTCAATGACAGGTGGTTTGTGTTGGTGATGGTCATAAAGAAAATCTACACATGACAGACCTGTAAAGGGTTGACTGATTAAAGTTTACTAAATATCAACTATGAAATATATTATATGAATTGGTGGGCTCTAAATCAGTAAAGTTAGAATGAATTATGCACTTTATAACCCTTTCAATGATGAAAAACTCTGTTGAATCGCAATTTAAAGAGGCAGACAGACAGGCAACGACAGCAGATCTGTTGAATATTTTGAGAATAATTTGCCTAAGACAGCAATGTGTTCCAGTTAAAGTATTTTCAAAATATTCAACAGCTGACCCATGCTGTTACCCTAAAATTTAGATAAGCGGTCAACTGTAGCCTGTTGCTGAACAGGTCATACTACTTTTACATGACAGGTAAAACAAACAGTTGACTAATTTTAATCATTTCGACCCTTGCCAGTGCTGCGTTTAAAACTACCTGATCAGCAATGCAATAAAGATTTTAGCTAATCCAATGAGTAATTAGTATTCACATTGTAGATGCAAAAGGGTAACCCATATATGGGTTACAGGGCATGATTTATCTGGTATCGTATCTCAATTTGCTACACACATTTAAGCCACTGCTATACATTCTGCATCATGCATAGCTGTATCTGCTATGCAAAATTTTCATGCGATTGCAATTTATCAATGATTTTCATAAGTTTCATCATTAACCCTTTCAGCGACTAATCACTGAAAAAGTAAATGCTTTACAATGTATAGCATATTCTGGTGAATATTTTGAAATTAATATGACTGGAAGCAATGGCTTCCAGTCAAATTAATTTCAAATTAATCAACAGCTTTTCCTATTTGTGTGCTCTGAGATTGAGATACAGGGAATTTATCCGTGAAAGAGTTAATTGCTATACATTTTTGCAGACACCTATGCCATTTATAATTTGCATAGCAATTCATGCTGTGCACATTTTATGAAATTCAAAATTATGCCCTGGTTTATAGATTGCATAGAAATGGTAAATATGCCTGGGTTTCATTGATAACTTTTCACTGATAATCTTTACTGGATATTGATCAGTGAATAGGTTTCAAGGATATTATTTTCTGCATCTAAAAGTATGACATTTACTATGTTTACAAGTGTACATGGCTTATTATTATTTACCAGTTATTTCAGTTTAAAAATTTTTATGAAATTATTGCTAAGTTTTCAAAGTTATTAAATCTCTATACAATTGCACATACACATACACAAGTATTATCAATAGGTCTATGGTAATGGACACAGCTAACAATTCACAATTCTATCAAGTCATAAAAACAAGTTTCTAGTGAATTCAGTCTGGGTTGAATAGCTACATGTACCATATTGAAAATATTTGGAATTTCATTCTACAGACAGACAGAGACTGTATGAACATGTTGTTTGAATATTGGTTCTCTTTCAATTGTTTCAGCATTTTACCAATGGAGATGGACCGACTGAAGACATTCCTGACCCGATAGACTTTTGTGTGGATCATGAACCACCACCACCAAAGCGCAAAAGAGGATCACATGTCATTCTTGCAGATATTACTCATTTGGAGGTGTAAGTACATGTACATGCAAAATTATATTTTTGCCATATACCAATATGCATTTCCATGTTGATTATTTTGAGAATAACTTAGAAATTAACAATTTGTCATACCAGTGGTAAATTTTCAAAAGTAGTCTTCTTGATCTGAACATGGGCATTTTCTATGACAAAATTGAAATATTCTTGAACAAATTCGAGGGTTAAAGGGTTAATAATAAAGATTTCTCTTAGTGAATTCATGTACATTTGCAGGCAAAATAAGGTTTCTTTAAATTTATCACTGGAATGACTGTCATGATTGAGGCAGTCAGTCTGGTAAAATTTACAAAATAAGACCAGATTGACCATTCATTCTACATACATGTACATATGCACAGCTAAAATTAGAGAACATGATATTTACTACATGCTCACTTTTAATTTGTATGTAATTAAAATCAATGCTTATTTGCTTTTCGAAATTTCTTTCAAGTCCTAGTTAATTATTTGAAAACTTATTGACTGAAATCTGTTGACTTAGGCAGCACTACAAGTAGAATTTTGAATGCAATTAATTTATCATTTCAGACTTTATTGTTCAAATTTGGTCAGGAAATTCTTTCTTTCATAGAAAATGTTCATTTAGAGACTAAGCAAGCGAGTGTTAACTTTCCAAAAAATATCTACTTCAGCTGTGGGATTGAGCAATGTCGATTTGCATACCAAGAGAAGTCTGTTTTAAAATTTTTGGCATGCTTTCTACATGAGAATATTAATTTTTTAAACCAAATTTGACCATTAAAAGATAACTAAACAAGCCTAATTGCTTAAATATAACTGAGTGTATTTCTGTTCTATGCTGTATACATTCTCTTACAGATATAGATTACCACCTGTATGTACATGCTACATACTATCTGTATGTACATGCTACATACTACACCTGTGACACATCATGTACTATTTACTGGACTCATACTATGTACATTTTAAATCCTGTCAAAGCATCAATCTTTACAATTAATTGAATTCTATGCTCTTGCTGCCTCATCCAAATACTTTAATTAAATACTCAGTAGTTGTCATGTTTGTCTTACATCCTTGTTTATGGAAATTCAGAATGAAATGAGACTGAGTGCTTGATAGATTCCATCTCTAATCTTTCTAAATTATATAAATATGTTGGTTTGATTATCATTGCAACATGCACATACATGTATCTGATATCATCATCCTTTGTCCAGTTTGTATGGTGTGGAGTATTATTTATCTACTCTTAATAAATTGCCATTTCACTAGAAATATTCATATTTACAGAGGAGCTGACCATGAAAACTGTCTTCCTACAGCCACAGATAGATCCCAGACATGCCAAACAAAACAGAAATCTGCCAAGGATGTCTCAATTCAAACTGAGCAACACTGTAAGTATATAGTGTTTTTGAATGATAGTTTCAACAAACATATGGTTTTATACACAAATCTGTGTATGCATTCATAGTCATGACTCATGAGCATGTCATATAAATTTGTATATACATATTTTCATGCATTATTTTGAGCATTTCTCACTAATTCAATGCAAGCAATGAGCAATAGCACATTTTTATTTCAACCATTTAACGGTAAGATTGAATCACGAAAACATACAAAACATCTATTTTAAAATTTTTTAACTGGTTTACTCCTAGGCTGTAGATAGTCTTCTTTTGGTCTGCAAATGGACATTTTCTATGAGAATTTTCTTGTACAAATTCGAGGGTTAAAGTGTTGGATACATCTATTGTAACACAACATTTAAAATAAAATTATCTGCAGAATTTTTGGACTTAAATTATGAAAAACAACAGCAGAAAATGCAACACTGATGGCCTAATAATATAATATTCCGTTGACATATATATATATATATATATATATAAACAGAAACATGTTGTTAGTTAGTACAATTTTGAACACGATGTATGAAATGTTCTATTGAATATTTTGGACTTAATTTGATTGGAAGCCATTCAGATCAAATTTAATCCAAATTTTTCAACAGTACATGTATGCTTTATTTTGCCTTGAAAAGAATTTTACGTTATTTCTGAGCTGTACTCTATGGACGTTTCCAATGTATCCGTCCATCATATGATGTCATGATCAACTAAGTGACATGTAGGCTTACATCATGATCATTATGTCATGAATGATTCGATTTAGTCTGTCCTAAGTGCTTAATAGTACGACACGTTGTATGAATTGTATGTCTTTGCTATGTAACAAACATGCTGTTGAATATGTTGAAACTAATTTGACTGGGCGCTGTTGCTATATAGGCATCTATGTGTAATACTTGAATTGTGAAAGACTAAGTGTTTTTTACGATTTTATGTGACAAGGAATGCTGGACAACTTTGAAAGTAAAATGTCTTTCCACACACATCTATGTGAAAATGGAATGGTCGTGCTTGTTGACAGAAAATAAATTTTCCATCTGATCTTATCATATCTAAACAGAAGCCTTCACATCATCTATTGGTTTGTTTTCATTTTCATTAAGGTACGGCTTTCCATGCAGTTTAACAAAGGTGGACAACTTCTGAAGTAGTAGTTCCATATAGGTTACATCTGGACTAACCCTTTCTACATGCAAATCCTTTTGTGTAAAAAATGACAAAGTCACAGAATTCTGCTCCAGTAATCATGAGCTGCCCTTGAACTTGTGCATAATGGTGATGTGACCGTTTTAGTGACACCTGTCCACTACTGTTAAGTTCCATTGGGAACTCTGTTACCTGTCCACAAGCACTTTCTATTTGCATATTTATAGCTGTGTAAGGACATTTTACTTCCAAAATGCCAAAACAGTCATTATCACAAACTTTGCCATCAGGGCTAGCTCCCAAAAAACAAAACTCATTGTTTACTATAAATCCACATTCATGGATGTGACGGGATGGATATTTAGCCAAGTAAGCTTGCTTTGCCTTAACCTTATTTGCTTTTCCATAATCTAAAGCAGGTGCTTTTATAATGGCCTTTTGGAAAATGCCCTTTAGAAATGATAGTGATGGTGTGGTTGCATTTCTACGATGTAAAACCCTTCCAAAATTGGAAGCTGTTAATCAGGTTGCTCTAACATCATACCACAACTTACAGGCAGCCTGCTTTCTAGTTAAAAATTCAAGCTCTTTTGGATCTTTGACTTCCATCCCATTATTTAAATCCAAAAATTCTACAGGTAATCTGCATTGCATGTTAATGGAGTTGAAGGTGCTTCTACTTCTTTCAGGTTTCTGGTCTGAAAATAAGACAAATAGTGTTAGGTTTAGCTTTCTAATGGTGAAATTGGGGGAAATATAGGTTTGTGATACTGCATGTCTATACATCTGGCCAGACAGTCTATCTAGAGGCTCCAGAATAATGAAATGAAACTGTACATTGTTGTATTATGAATAGATAAGGGTCGAGATTAAGAATTCTTCATTAACTCTTTCACCGATGAATTCCACATCTCATTTTCAAGGCACCCATACATGGTGACTGTTGAATTCTTTGAAATTAATTCGACTGGAGGATGTTTTTACAACTAAAATTAATTTCAAAATATTCAACAGATTATATATTACATGCATTGTAAAGAATGTACATTTTAGGGGTTTGTCGGTGAAAGGGTTAATATTATTTTATGGAATTCAGCTAAATGCCCCATTAAATATAGTGAATGTTGGAAATAGCATGTCTGTTCATTTCTTTGTAACTAATATCTCATCAACACACCTTGCTAAAGCTTTTATTGAGCTGTACATACTCTTATATCTATGCCAAGAAAATATACACCTAAAAAACGTAAGTTCCCCCTATAAATACAGACTAATATTTAATATAATTGGCTGCAATACACATTCGCACACAGCACCACTCGGACTAGAGGAACAATGTGTAAAATTGATATCCCAGAAACGGCGTTATGCATGACTGAGCATGGATGAAATGAAAAATTGACCCATTTCAAAAATATAAAAATACTGATTTAATTCAATATGAATTCAAATCATAACAACAATACAAATTCCAATGAGTCACAATCAAATAACAACGAATGGGAGTGCATTCACTCTATCACAGTTTTAGTATTGCTAATACCGTGCATATCCACCTGGCATTTTATGATGCCGCTAAAGAAAGATATTCAGGCGTTAGTAGCTAAATGTTGCTACATTTCTACAGACTATGATGGCTGTCATGATTTACTTTTCAACCAATCAGGAAAAGCCTAGCGTGTCTGCCTCGGGATATACGCTCGGTCATAGAGGTGCCAGCTATAGTTAGGCAATGCGGTATGAAAGCAATCGTACAGGCAGCAACAACTTCTAGTCAAATTGGTTTCAAAATATTCAATGATATGAGTGTTATATAAAAATGAATCTAATGCATTAGCGCTTACACTCGCTTGAGGAGACAAAATGGTGGCAATCACTGTTCAAAATTTGCGCGATATTACAAAGCAGATAATTATGATACAGATAAGGGAATGTGACATGATATGAATGAAATGGAATATATAAACCATAATCTATCGTGCAGTATAACATTTGAGATGAGATTAGTGTCCCTTTAAGTAATTTTCTGGCTCGCCCCTTCCCACCACATTACTGATCAAATCTGGTGTTATCAATAAGTAAATGTAATGGTTAGTATTGATCGATGGAGATCTAACAATACTTACCATTACATTACGGACCCGCCTCCACGCCACACAGAGGCAACCCATGCGTAATTCCCTCTTACTTATGCTATGCAAACAAGTGGCAGTTCATATGAAAGGGGACCCGGTTGTTTGAGCGGGTACCCGGTTTCAGGAACCAGTAGGAGTTTATGTTAAAGTCTTAGGGTACAGCCTCTAAAGTGGTTGTTATCAATAAGTAATGTAATGGTAATTATTGTTAGAGCTCAGGGAAATTGAAATTTCCTTCAGTTTCAGGCATTTTCGTACTTGAACAACATCAGCACACAGATCTCAAAATAAATGCTTTGATGAAGCACCATCAGGAAGTTGTCAAACAAAAGACTGCCAGAATAAAAGCCCTAAAGCAAGCAATCAGAGATACGGATGGTCAAATTGCAGATTTAAAGAAAGAGATTCAAAAGAGAGGTGGACAATTTTGTGTACAAGCCGTCTTAGACAAAGAAAATGTCAAAAATGTCTTTAATTACTATACAGGAATTACGTATATAAGATTCCTTTCTCTATTTATGTTTCTTTTCCCTGAAGGCTTTAAGCTGAAATATGATCGAAGGGATATCAGGAAGCTGGATCCCAAAGATTGTTTATTTTTAACTCTTAATTTTGGACTTAAAGACCTAGCAGTACAGTTTGGAGTGTCTGTTCAATCCAGCAGTAGTATTTTCAGAACAGTTATTTCTCATATGTATTTAAAGTTTGGACAATTAGGTATTTGGCCACATCGTGATGTCATAATTCAGAATATGCCTTCCAGTTTCAAAAAGGAATTTCCAAATACATTAATTATCATTGATGGAACTGAAATAAAAACACACATTCCACGTGACTTGGCACTACAAAGTCAATTATATACTAATTACAAGTCAGCTACAACACTAAAACGCTTACTGGGCTGTGATCCAAATGGATCTATTATATTTGTTTCTGAACTTCTCACAGGCTCAATATCTGATAAAGCAATCAGCAAAGAAAGTCGCTTTTTCGATCTTCTCAAGAAAATGATTGAAGTAGGATACGTTAATGTTGGTGATTCAGTTATGGCAGACAAAGGTTTTACAATTTCAGCAGAGCTTAAAGAGATTGAAATAAACTTAAATATGCCACCATTTGCTTCTTCTGGAAGCCAAATGTCTGTGGCAGATACTCAGCTAACACACAAAATTGCAAGACATCGTATCCATGTTGAAAAGACTTATTTCCAAAATAAAACAATATAAAATCTTTGCTTGTTGCATTCCTCCAACTCTTTTTCCACAGATCAGTCAAATGTGGTCTGTTTGTTGTTATCTAACATTATTTCAGGATGTCTTTGTAAAAGATAAAAAAACTTAAAATTTGATGATGAGATTCAGTTAGGCCACATTTACATGTATCTATTAGTGTGCGGAAGCCCTATTGTAATCACTGCGTCTGTCCATCCACAATATTTCGTAAACGGCATATCATACAGAACCGCTTCAGATATTTTTATGAAACTTGGTGCATGCCTCAGTTATGATACGTAGATTTGCCGTTTGAAGAATTCACCTTTATTGGTCCAATATTTTGGTGAAAATGGGCTTTTTAATGTAATTTAAAATCTTCGCCGAAGCGACTTGGGCGATCAATTGAAAGCTTATGAAAGATTGAGCATCTAGGAAAACAGCTGAACGAAGTTTGCTTGAGAGAACTTGATTGACCAAATTTCGACGATCAATTTTATCAGTGGCCATCTTGTTAGCTCACCTGGCCTGAAAGGCCAAGTGAGCTTATGTCGTGGCGACCGTCCGTCGTCCATCCGTCAACTTTTCCTTTAAACGACTTCTTCTCAAGAACCGCGGGGCCAATTTCAATTATATTTGGCAGGACGCATCCCTAGGGCATAGGGATCCAAGTTTGTTCAAATGAAGCCAATTAGGCCGGTAGCCATCTTGGATTTTGGCTGAATTTTAGAAACATCTTTAAAAATCTTCTCCGAAACCACTTGAGGGATTGAAGGAAACCTGATGAAATATGATCTAGGGCAAGAGCTCAACCATATTTGTTCAAGGGAACTTAATTGGTCAAATAATTTGGCGGCCATCTTGGTTGACCTGGTTTTAGCGAAAATAACTTCGCCAGAACCGCTGAAGTGATCAGGCCGAAATTTGGCAGATATGATTGGGGACTAAGGGCCATTCAAGTTTGTTCAAGGGAAGTTGCTCCGTCAAAAAACATGTCTGCCGTGGGCCAATCAAAATGTAGCGTGTTTGGCGGACATATTGGATTTTTTTTTATTTGATGGATTTTGAGGCCAAAATTGGTTCTATATATGTTTTTGGGTATTCTGAGCTCAAATTTGCAATATTCGAAACTGTCGGATAAACGGTTTGGCGGCCATCTTGCATAATTTTCTCGTCAAAAGCTCCCATCCCAAAATTTAAAATGTCTTCTCGAGAACTGCCAAGCCGATTTCAATTATATTTGGCAGGAAGCATCCTTAGGGCATAAGGATCCAAGTTTGTTCAAATGAACCAGATCGGCCAATTTGCCCAGCGGCCATTTTGGATTTCGACCAATTTCAGGAAATGCCTTTATAAATCTTCTCCGAAACCACGTGCAGAATCTTCATCTTCAGACTACGAGGTAAGCCAAGTTTGTTCAAGAGGACTTGATTTACCAAATGGTTCGACGACCATCTTGGATGACCTGGTTTTGACGAAAATGACTCCTTCAGAACCGCTTAAGGGACACGCCAAAATTTGTGCCATTAAAATTTGTGCAAGGGAAGTTGATCCATCAAAAAGACATGGGCGCCGTGGGTCAATCAAAATGTAGTCTGTTTGGCGGCCATATTGCACCTGCAAAAATGTCCACCAACTCATTTAAAAGACTGCTAAACCACCCACCAACAATTTTGACAAAAATTGATGGTGCTCCAGGTGAGCGACACAGGCCCTTTGGGCCTCTTGTTTTTAATAAACTTAGACTAAGTGGTAGGATTCGACACTTCTAACGAAAATTTTGATTAGTAAATATTTCTGGGGGCCATCTTAGGTTTTTCTGAAAATTTCTTGAAAATGGTTAAAAAGTTAAAAGCCTACTCTTCATTAACGACATGGCCGATTTCAAGCAAACTCGTTTGGGAGGACCCTACAGTCGTATGCTTCAGAACTTATGTACATATGGATGACCTAGTTTTCATGAAAACAACTTCTTCAGAACCATTGAACAGATAGAGTCAAAATTTGGGAGATTTGATTATGGGCCAGTAAAGTTTGATCAAGGGAAATTGATACATCAATAAACATGGCCACCGTGGACCAATCAATATCTACTGCGTTTGACGGCCATATTGGACTTCAAAAATATCCCCAAACTCTTAAAAGACTACGCTTAACCCTTTAACCCTTGAATTTATTCAATAAAATTTCAATTTTCTCATAGAAAATGTCCATTTGCAGAACAAGAGGGGACTATTTTTGAAGATTTAGCACTGGAATGACTGGCTCGGTTATCCAGCCAGTCATTCCATTGGTTAATTTTCAAAAATAATCTCTTGGTCTGCAAATGGGCATTTGCCAACACCACTGCAGAAGCCATTTTTGGCTGATATGAGTGTTAAAGGGTTAAACCACCCACCAAGAATTTTGACAAAGTGTAGGTCTCTACTTGAGGATCTATGGCCTTTCTGCATAAAATGCCAGTGTTCCAGGTGAATGACACAAGCCCCCTTTGGCCTCTTGTTAAAAAACTACCCATCATGTCTATTTAAATGCCAATGGTTCAAATGCTAATCATCCAGATGAACATCACAGGCCCTTGGTCTCTTGTTATTGTTACCTTGATAGGTGGAAAAAGCTGTAGATATATATTAATACAAATATATTTTTTAATATTCTCCAGGTTTCACATCTCACTCCATTGACAAGATTGAGGCCCACTGCCTGGGAATTCTGTCATTACCATACACCATTTCAACGTACCTGATAAGATACTAAGCTTCCAAGCTGGACATAACCGAAAGGAGAGTTTACCTTTAGGACGTGTTGTGATATTACGTATTCCAGTGGTGTTCTCTGACTGTCTGTAATGTCTGGATATCAGTTGGTGTTACTTTAGGGAGTCTGAAAAATAACATCGTCATTGTTAGCTCACCTGGGCCAAGTGAACCTATGCCATAGCGCCCATCTGTCGTACGTCCATCTGTTTGTTCTAATGCTAATGATCCAGGTGAGCCTCTTGTTTAGCCCTCTTGTGTGTGAACTTACCCATTTAATGGTCAAGCTGGCCAAAATGGTCACTGTTGTGGTTTTGAGGAATGCCGCTTTGTACGTTGTATGTAATGTGAAAAGCAAATGTCATATACATGTATATACAAATCATTGCTACATTGTATGTCCAAAGCTTGCAGTTACCATATTTTTTGTAATTTAAGTTTTGTTCATCTTTACATGGATCTTAATGCCAGTCATTTGTGTGTCTGTCCATAAATGTCTAATCCTTGTTAGCCTCTTGGACCTCAAACCTGGCTGGGGTGACCTTATGACATTACACATCTGACCGTGTACACAGAAATCTTATTAGACCACTTTTCCAATGACCATCATGAATTTTCTAAAAAAATGTCCCTAGTGTGGTAGGCTTCAGAACTTGTATATGTGGTGCAGAAATTTGATTGGTCAGTTTTTGTTCATGACTGTATTGAATTTCCAAAAAATGCCCAGGAAACCATTTAAGAGACTGAATAACTGCTGGACAGATTTTAATCAAACTGGGTTGCAAGGGCTCTATGGTGCTAGCCTGCCAGTGGTACAGGCTCTTTTTTGTCTTAAGTATTGGGGCCAATGGAGAAAAAAAATATTTTGCAGTTTCTGTATCTAGTATCGAACTCACAACTAAAAATTGAAAACTCAACAAATCATTTTTCCGGCTCAGTTGGTACAGGTAGGTTTATAATGTTTGCATGGATTCGCTAATGGCAGTGATATATGAATAGTTCTGAACTTTTAGGCTTACATCTGTGATATCTGGTAATGTGTCTAATTATACAACATACTTTTTATCACATTCAATCTGGCATATCACTGGCTTTCTCTTGCGGTGTTCTGAGGGTCTGGCAACAATGATGTGGTTGATGGGTGTTGGTTTTATCTGTGTTCCACGTGGTATACTCCATTGTTGCTGAACCGAAGTACAGCTTGGTTGTTCCGGCAACTGTGTATAGTTGTGTAGTTTATAACCTTGTAGAGTTTTAATGAGTCCAATGATGTGGGAACAATGTCCACTCAATCTGTAGAAAAACAAAATTTTCTGGGATATTTGAATTACAAAGTAAATCTGTCGCATGAAATATCCAATTGTATTTATTGATATATTGTATAGTTTAATGTGTAGTGACAATCAAATACAAAATCAATAGAGTGTCTCACACTCATTGCCATTTCGTGTCAAATTTATGACACAAGCTTAATAGGATCTTGTTTGAAACAATCGTTAGTGAATTCCAAATGAGAACTTAGTAAACGAGTGCAATAGATTTTATGTGAACCGCTGACTGGAACGAGCCAAACTTTGAGAGATACGATTAGTGGCCCTTAGATTAGTGGCTAAGGGCAATTAAATGGCAGTTGTTACATAAAAAACATGACTGCTGTGGACCAATCAAAATGTTGACTGCTTGGTGGCCATATTGGACATTTAAATTTGATGGATTTTGAAGCCGAAATTAGTTTTATATAGGTGTTTGGGTATGCTGATTTCCAATTTCCAATTTTGAAACTCGGATTAAAGACTTGGTGACCATATTGGATCGTTTTCCCTCCAAAATCTCACATACTAAAGCAATCAGCAAAAACTCACATACTAAAGCAATCAGCAAAAACTCACATACTAAAGCAATAGGAAATTTGAAATGTCTTCTCGAGAACCATTAGCCCGATTTCACTTATATTTGGGCATAGAAATCCAAGTTTGTTCAAAGCAAGCCGATCAGCCAATTTGGCTGGTAGCTATCTTGGATTTTGGCCGATTTTTAGAAAAATCTCCAAAATCGCTTGGGGGAGTGATTCAAAAGTCATTAAAGATCATCTGGGCAAAGAGCTGAACCAAGTTTGTTCAAGGGAGCTTGATTGGCCAAATGTATTGCTGGCCATCTTGGATGACCTAGTTTGTCCATGAAAAGTTGATAATCCAAAAAGAATTCCCTAGTAGATCAATCAAAATTTAGCGTGTTTGGCAGCCATCTTTGAGTTTCTGAAAATTTATGAGAAAATCATATAATCATATCAGAAAATAAAATTAATTCTTCACAGGAAACTCAGAAAAAAAAGATTTTGAGTTGGCAGGATATTTTATGGTCGGTCGGGAGAGGACAACCAAACTATTATTTAAGGATGGCCTAAGTTGTTGAATACTGGGTTCATACAGGTCATTGAAAACCTGGAAGGTCATGAAAAATCATCATTTTAGCTCACAGCTCCTCCTTAACCGCTTGATTGATTTCTACCAGATTTGCCAGGAAGGATTCTGTGGTGATAGACTCCAGAAGTCGTATTCACAATTTTGATGTGTCTAGAAGGACCATAACATGATAAATATGATTCAGAATTTCCAGTAAAAGTATTGTCTACACATATTGATAGGGTTTCAAATTAAAATAGTCCAGGTGAGCGTTAAGGCCTGTGGGATTCTTGTGTCTATTTAAATGCAAATGGTTCAAATCTTGTTCCAGTGGCCATCTATCTTGTTCTCGAAAATGACATCTTATGAAGTGCTGTACAGATCAGACCGAAACTCGTTAGATTTAATTTCATCAATAACTAAGGGTCATTAAAATTTATTCAAGAGAACTCGATCCTTGATAAAGCATGGTTGTCAATGTCATTGACCAATCGAAATTTTGGGATTGATGGCCATACTGGATTTTATATTGGCTGTATGGGAACCTAAATTTTGTGTTTTATGTAATGCTAGTTTTGAGTTTAAAGTATTATGTCTGTTCAAATGCTAATGGTTCAAATGCTAATGGTTCAAATGCTAATGGTTCAAATGTTAATGGTTCAAGTGAGCACTAAGGCCCAAGGTCCAGGTGAGCGTTAAGGCCTTTCGGCCTCTTGTTGCCATAGGTCATGGAAAATGATAATCACAATAAATGAGGAAATAATATGCAGTCATTACAGTTATTTAATGCGAACACTCGACTGGATATAGTAAATTATGTATGATGCCTAATATGCTGCTGTTGAATATTTTGAAACTAATTTGACTGTCCTGGACATAAATATTTATTTCTGGAGGTCATGAAATTTATTAATGTTGATCGTAGAAAGTCATAAAATTTCAAACACAAATGCATACAAACCCCTCACCCTGTGAATATTTTGAAATGGACCTGAAGATGTTGCTGCTTGTGGCAGCAACGACTAGCTCCCAGTCAAATTAGTTTCAAATATTCAACACAGTGTTTATTAAATTGTAAATTCACAATTATCCATACAATTTCATGACAAACTTTTCAACATAATTTCCTAGAAATTGGCTCAATTAATAAAGAATGATAAATGGGTTAATCTCTACTAAGCATATAATCAGAGCGAGTTATCTCCCATAAGCATCTCCAAACTGACAGATAAACAGATAATGATTCAAATATAATACTTTTTGTCGAGCGTGAGAATATATATATGTTATTTTGTGCCAATAAAGATTCTGATTCTGTTTAAAAGAAAAAAGAATAATATCTTTAAACGTTGTTTTACGGTCTATTTTCTAAATCCACTTACCCTGCCTTGCAAGAACAATATCCGTCTGATACTGCGGTCGGCTGTCTTCTGATTGTAATATGTATCTTATGTGGTAGCCAGCATTTCGCGACCACGTCTGTAACGTTTTCTTTATTAAATATATCTATATCATGTATATAGCCTTCCGCATAAAATCTTAACCCTTTTTCTAATGATTTCGATGACAAATTCATATGATTTGGTAGATAATTAATAGAAATATCGCCTGGTATATCGCTGAAGAGGCCACCATTTTGTTTACGTTAGCAACGATGACGAAATACGTAGGCGGGGCATAGCTAGTTGAGTAGGCGGGGATTGGCTACAAAATGGGCGGGGCATAGCAAAAAATGGAAAGGTCCATTATGCTGGTAAACTCAGGAATAACTTTTATTTATTTATTATTATTATTATTATTATTATTATTATTATTATTATTATTATTATTGTTTCACTTACTGAGGCAGAAGAGAAACGCAATAATCTGTGACATAGGCCTACGTTTAGAGGCGGGTGCCATTTTTCGGCTATACTTTGTGGATATATGTCCAAAGTCTAAATAACGATCAGAGTATATTTCAGAATTAATCATTGTCAGTAAAACTCTCACTCCCTGGGTTGAGATGAAATTAATACCCTATGAGGCGGAGCTTCTATGATGACACGTATGGCGCATGCGTGATAAGTAGCAAAATATCCTACCATCTGACAGCTCAGCACGTGGCCGCTGTACACATCCTATAGTATACCTAGATGACTGGTTTACTATAGAGTAGGACAGTCCACCCTCTGCATAGTAATGCTATACACATGTGTACTATATTCACATACGCCTTCAAAAAGATTTATTTAATTAATTTATCATTAACTGGATGACTGCTGCAAGCCATCAGACAATAATTTCAACTGACAATCACTGCTGACTATTTTGAAAACAACTTGACTGAAAGTGGTTGGTGGCTATGTTAGTCGAATTGTTTCCAAAATATTCAGCAAATATCCAGAGTTAAACCCTGTTGAAAATGTAGCCTACAGGAATTCAGCAGTCAAACAATTAAGCCAATTTATCTAGCAATACATTTAGCTCAGTATTGAGGTATTAGAAAGTTTTATTAGATGCATGAAGTATTCTTAATGTGGTCATTTTGAAAATGGGAATGGGGATATCTGTTACTGTCAAATGCAGCAACAGTTTTCTGCAACACTTGTCACACGGATATCAAAAGATTAATTGTTACAAAGCCGGTATTAGAAAGGCTAATATACAGTTTACAAACACTGTTGCTGAAGGCTGTTGATGCCTAACAGCTCACACCACCCTTATGTGCAGTTATAGGTGGCAATAAGACCCCCCCCCCCCACACACACACACTTCTTATCAAGGTAATGTGTTTATTTATTTATTACTGCATGTTTTCTCGCCACATATGATATAGGATAATACACATGTCTGCTATCAGCTGTTTACACTTATAAATCATTCAGAGAACATTTTCCCGCAATATGATGTCACAGCTTTAGCTCCGCCCACTAAATTCAAATTTTATTCAGCTCTCATGTTTATTTGAGCTAATTCTCATTTAAATGAATATTTTCCAACAATTTCTTCGAGATGACAGTACCAGTGCTATACCAAGAATGTACTGCGCACATATCTAAGAAATCTGTAAGGGTTTTATACCTTATTTAAAAAAAATATGCTACCTAGATGTGAAAGGTGGTTAAATTTTGATAGATGTGACACCAGCGCCATCTGGTGCCTTTTATAGGCAAGGTGGGCCTATAAGTGTTGAACTCGGTTTTGTGGCGCTTTATAAAGCGTGTTTCGTGCGGTGGTGTTTTATTGACATTGGTTATATCATAGGCCTTTAAATTTTCGTTATGTGTACTTATAGTCTCGGCATTATGACGCATATTAGCTATGATACAGTTTACGTAAGCGCGGCACAACTCACGCGATTCTATTGGAAAATCGTTTTGACACATAAAAGAGCGCGCCTAGGTTTAAGAAGGGGATTCCCCAAATGCTAAACCAAAACCCACAACGTAAGCACTATTATTGCGACCCAGGGATGCGGGCGGCGCACCAGCCCCACACCCACGCCTCCACCCCGGAAGAAAATAAAAATATTCGAGGGGGGACACCGTATGTGACGCCGCCCCAAATAAACAGTAATATGTAATAAATTAAGAGTTATCTAAATGTTCACGCCAATGGACCTTCCCAGTTTTAGCTATGTCCCGCCCATCTCTAGCTAAGCTCCACCCACACCTCGCTCGTGTTGGGATCGATCGATCTCTGAACTCTCCGACTACCAATTTCAAGAAAACTATACAGGTAAGATTTTAAATATATTGGAACTAAAATGACGGGGCGCAGTTGCTGCCTATGGAAAATACACCAGCAAGAGTGCCCAGTCAAATTAGATTCAAAATATTCAACAGGATATTTATTAAATAGTAAAGACATACAATTCGTACACCAACGCATAGCCCGTCTTCAACTATGCGTTCGTGACGAACTTACCTACTTTCATCATGACATCATAATGACGTCTTTGATAGCGATGTCATTCTATACGTCACGTAGTTGATTATGACGTCATATGATAAGTGGAAAAGTGGAAAGGCCCATTAATGCAGTTAGAATTGCCTCTGTTCCTAAAATCGACCAGAAATGTCTTCTGAGAGCCAATTTTCCCCAAATTTCCTGAAGGATGATTCGTAACGCCCTCGTTACTGAACCCACAAAGTTGAGATCATTCTACTCTAGATGTCTGTCGGAAATGCCAGATATGTGACAGACAGATCGACCGAACTTATGTATTAAGGTGCTAATCGCTTTCTCAGGTGACACACTGAAACCGGCAAATGAACAAACACATATTACGAAGATAACACTCATAGATATTTTTATGTGACCATTTATAAATCTGTAAGTGCTTTCGATTTCATGGATACGCAAAAATGTGTGAGTTGATAGACGTTTATGCGTACCCACCACCACCGCTGGCGCCACCACCGCCGCCGCCACCACCACCACCACCACCACCACCAACCACCAGCAGTTTGTAATAATACTTGAAAAATTTACCTTTCTAAATCAGAAACGACATATTCTATCGGGGATAATGGTTATTTTGGTGAAAATTTTGAAACTAATTGGATTGGGTATGGTTGTCTTGAATTTGAGATACTGGAATTTCAAATGTTAATTAATGGCTAGAGTTGGTCAAGAAATTTAGAATATCTGCTTATATATTCCCCAAGAGAAGACTATTTTTTTTAAAGATTTACCACAGAAATGACTGGCTCAGTTATCGAGCCAATTGATGATTCTAGTGGGTAAAAAAACCTTGCCTTGGCCTGCAAATAGACATTCCACAACAATAATCTAGAAGGTGGTTTGGGCCGGCTTCGTCATGATATGCTGAACTGGTTAATATGGCAATGGACATTTCCATTTTTAGCTATGCCCGGCGGCCATCTCGACCTAAGCTCCATCCACACTTCGCCGTGTTGGGATTGATAGATCCCCGAATGCCCTAACTATCAATTTCCTGAAAACTCTACAGGTAAGCTGTTGAATATTTTGTAACTAATTTGACTTGGTGCTGTTGCTGCCTATGGCAGCAACAGCGCCCAGTCAAATTACTTTCAAAATATTCAACAAAATATATATTAAATAGTAAAGACATACAATTCTTACAACGCATAGCCCGTCTTCAAATATGCGTTCGGCTGGCGTACACACACACACACACACACACACACACACGCACGCACGCACGCACGCACGCGCACACACACTCGCATACACGTACTCAAATACGCACACACGCACTCGAGCACGCGCGCACACACGCATGCGCTGAAAGACCGTGTTGGGACCTATTGCCAGATTGGTAATTCGCAGGCCTAGGTGACCTTTAAACATCGTCTATTCGTCATCAGTTCATAATGAATGGACCCGATCTGTCGCTCAGGTATATGACGTCGTAATCAATCACGTCACGTATAGGCTGACGTCACAATCAAAATTATATTGAATGGCCTATCTATCTCCGTCATGATTATACCGAATAGTACACCAAGTGTAAGAATTAGATTACCAGGGGTCCGTTCAGGAGCGCGAATATTTTCCGTTCGCCGAACAAATGTTAGGTCACATGGTACGTTCGCCCTCCTGAACGGGCTGTTCGCCGAACGTTCGCGGCGAACGTTTTGTGGCGAGGCGAACAACTTTATAGGTGAAAACCAAGATGACGGCAAAATATACAGCATCGTCAATTGAGACACGTTGATTGTCAATTTAACCATAAATAATGCATACCAATGCGTTCTTAGCGATCTTAGTATTATGTTAGTCTTCCCCCAATATGTGTATGGTTGTGGATTGTTTCTGAGACCCTGATATTCATTATGACGTAATAGATATGACCTCATAATGCATCGGATCTGACAAAAAGTTAATTCTCATAACTATCACGTGACGTTGTAAAAGAATTCTCGTCGAAGCTACGCGTGACAACTCGTTCAGGAAGGCGAATGTAGTTCGCGACGAACAGAGACCATAAATAGGCGTACGTTCGCCGAACATTTTCCTTCCTGAACTCACGGCTGTATAGTTACCTTGAAATTGGGATTCTGTTAACTCAGGATTCAAAGTAGGCCTATGTAGAAATGGTTCCAACACTCGAAAATAAGATGGGCGGAGCTTTAGCTAGAAATGGGCGGTGCATAGCTAAAATGAATCCCTCTATAGCCTTATGAGGCGTTGTCACAGAACCGCGGCAGCAGCAGTGACAGCAATGGAGGATTCCAGTTTCTCAGTCAATCATATGACGTCATAATCGACTACGTGACATGTATAGGATGAAGTTATCAATTACGCCATGAATGGCATTGCTAGGGGTTTCAAGAAAGCTTACTTGATGACGGACTAAGCGTTGTTGTACGAATTGTTTGTCTTTATTACTATTTAATACACTTGTCGTTGAATAATTTGCAACTAATTTCACTGGACGCTGTTGCTGCCTCTCACCCAGGCAAATTAGTTTCAAATATTCAACTGCTTACCCGTATAGTTTTCTGGAAATTGATAGAGACTGTTAGTGAGAACACATTTCGCTAACATACGCCACTCGCATAGCTACGCTGTACTCGATACGGGAACGTAGTGGGAGGGCGAGGATCGTGCAATAGGACGATGGCGAGAACACGGCCTTATTCGAAGTTGTTGTTGTCTAAACTAAACTGGACATATCTCATATTCAAAGTAGTTTCCCAATATTTAACATCGTTTAAGCTTATCTAGGTGTGACGTGTAAATAAGATACTCGAAATTGAGAGATTGTAACTACAAGCAGGTATGACATACAGCTGTACAGGTTAGTAAACATAAGCAGATAAATGTAATGAGGATATCATATTTTATAGAATACAATGTCTGAACATTAAGGAGAAAAATTAGATTTTCAAACATGTTAGTCTCGATCCCAGGACGATTCATAATCAGTCTATTTCCAAATTAAAATGTGGTAAAGCATGCGGATTTGACACTTGTTCTGAATGAAATGATAAAGGCTGGTGACGATGAGCTCCTTCCAATTTTGAAGAAACTTTTTAAAAATCAAATCTTGTTGTCTGGCGATTTTCCAAACGTGTGGTGATGTAATGGACCTTTCCAGTTTTAGCAACGGCACCCAGTCAAATTTGTTTCAAAATATTCACCAGAATATTTATTAAATAGTAAAGACATACATTTCGTACAATAACGCATAGTTTGCCTTCAAATATGCGCTCGCGACGTCATTCATGACGTCATAATGGCGGCATTGATTGTGATGTCATTCTATACGTCACGTAGTTGATTATGACGTCATATGATGGATGGATACAGTGGAAAGGTCCATTCTTTAACCTCTGTTCACAAAAGTGTGGCATATTCAAACCAAACAAGCATAGGGTATCGCTTATGGAATTAACCTTTGCAAACTCTTCTGCTGTATATTGCATAATAGGCTTTTCATGTTTGCTGATGTGACCAACCTTATTCCGGATTGTCAGATCTGACATTGGATAAATTCACAAACAGCTGACCATGTACTTTTACGAAAATCAGTCATAGATAAATACCTCAACACACTCTAAGCAATATGATTTCTGTTGTTTTGTCGACTTCAAAGCTGCCTTTGACACAGTATCAAGAAAAGCTCTAGTCATTAAACTTCTACAATCCTTCTTCTGGAAATTGATAGTCAGGAGGTTAATAATAATAATAATAATAATAATAATAATAATAATAATAATAATAATAATAATAATAATCTTTATTTCAAGGGGGTACATCGTCAGTGGCATGATGTTCCCGAGGCCCTCAAAACATATATACACTACGTACAATAATATATAATTATATACACGCCAGGTATGTACAAATAGACATATGTGCAATAATTGCGCTTACACGCACGCATGCGCACACTCACTGAGACACGCAGGCGGGCGGGCAGGCAGGCAGGCAGACATGTAGGGAGGCAGACAGGCAGACTTATATTAGTTGCGAGTCTCTTCAAGGTAACAGGTAAGCTGTTAAAATATTTTGGGAAACTAATTTGACCGGACGCTGTGGCTTCCTAAGGCAACATCTGCGTCCAGCCATATTAGCCCCAAAATATTAAACAGAATATTTATTAAATCCTTCATGTTCAAGTTCACTTTATATAAATGTACATAACGACTGTGGTGGTAGAGTATTTGCAGTACAGTAATAAATACATGTGTGTAATATTCATAATTCTATGATTCGGTAGTAGTAGTAGTAGTAGTAGTAGTAGTAGTAGTAGTAGTAGCAGCAACAGCGGCGGCGGCGTTTGGCGGCGCCGGCGGCGGTGGTGGTAGTAGTAGTAGTAGTAGTAGTAGTAGTAGTAGTAGTAGTAGTAGTAGTAGTAGTAGTAGTAGTAGTAGTAGTAGTAGTGATTGTAATAGTAAAAGTCAATAGCCCTTAATTATCGTATTATAATTGTCCCAAAGGAAAGCCTGGCACGTGTCTAAGACCGTTGTGAATCCCAAAGCGTTTTCGTCTCTTTAGAGGACCAAAACTTTGTCTCCAAGGCAGATCCCGACACGAGTCAGGGGTGGTGTCAGGAACTAGACTAGGTCTGCGAGAGTCTTACAGGATAAATAATAAATAAATAAATAAATAAACTAAATTTTTAACAAATACATAACATTGTGCTGTTTATGCACACGTGGCTGTAAAGGCTGACAACGGTCATCTCCCCAAACCTCCTCTGGCCAGCTGCTTTTATTACAACCAGCTGACCACAGGGGCGACCACTCTGTTTCCATTCCATTAACTAGCTATTTGCTAAGACGAGAGAGAGAGAGAGAGAGAGAGAGAGAGAGAACTTGTCTTACCGTAATTCCGGGGACATTTCCAAGTCTAGGACCAACGTTCCGGGGGCATGCTTGGGTTCTGGGGACATTCCGTGGTCGCCACAATTACTGTAGGTTTAAACGATTTGGATGAACTCGTAATGCGTAAATTTTCAATTTTTATTTTATGTCCCCACAATGATGCGAGGAATTTAGTTCTTTCATATAGGCCCATGAAAATAAAATTCTTTGCTCTGATCGTGTAACTACGACGTATTTAATTGGGTCATCTTTCAGCCAATTGCCATGCGCGTTGCATTAAAGAGTTTTAGAATACAATGACTGCATCAACGCAGAAAAGGTGAGTTTAGCGTCATACTTTGATACAATCCTTTAACATCAATGTCAAAATAACACGATAGTTGACGGGTGGGTAAGCTAATTGGAAAGTTCTATATAGATATAAACCTATGTGGTGTAATGCAGTCGTCTATTGCAGCTGTACTATTTCCCATTTCTATTGTGTCTGCTAAGTTTATAGCGTTGCCCAGAGTTACTATTTTTAAAAACATAAAAGTGATGACGTCGTAGATGTTATGCCTACTTGGACAAGGCGGGTGATTAGAAGTTGGAGAAATGGCTTTACTGCTCCGATCGTAATCGCATTTAGCTCTATTACTCGCGGATTTAAGCAGATTTAAAGGTGCATATTCACACCAAAATGCTTGAAAATAATTAAATTGTGTATTTTTAGTGGTTTAAATTGTGTGTCTAAATGCAAGGAAACGAAATAAAACCTATGTTGGTTCAATTCTGCATAAATTATTATAATATATTTAGTTGTTAAGTTGAAATAAGGACTCGTGTCTCTGATTCAATTTCACAACATAAAACATTATATTAATTTATACATAATGAAATCACCATATATTAGAATGTATTTCTTTTCATTACATCTAGGCTAGTCCGAGTTCTCTAACTCCGCCCTATGCCGACTGCTCGGCATATCATAATCGGCATAGACGGGTAGAGTCAGAGTCAGAGAACTAGGACTAATCTAGGTACACATTCTAAGCCTCTAAACGTAGGCCTATACAATTTTAACAATATTATTTTCGAGCATTTTGGTGTGAATATGCACCTTTAACATGGGATTTAATGTTATACGTCTGGTTCATCCAATTTATTATTTTAGAAGATACAGCGCATACGGATATTTTTTTTCCATCGAGAAATTTGCCAAAATTTTGAATATACCTAATAAAGTAGCCTACTAAACCTATCGGCCTGAATAATTCACAAAAGTGTATCAATATAGGGCGTATGTCATACACTAGACGTATGAGAGAGTTGCAGCGTGTGTGTGGACAACTGGACATCTTTTGGGTCACTGTATGAGGGCAGGCCTAGTTCGAAATTTCATGGCAAATCGCGGTTTATCAATTAGCCTATCAGACAAACTGTTATATTAGCTGTACGCCTACATTTAGGCGCGCTTCTCCGGTTTCTGTCACTACTGATGTCATGATATATGAATTAATATATCCAGAGATACCAGCTGCGAACACAGGTGTGGACGTAAGGGTAGCCAAATAAAACCAGAAAACGTTGTTTGACTTAGAGCCTCCACACCCCAACCCCTAATCATTGAAAATACCTTTCTCTATCTAGTAGGTAGCAATTTTATTCAAAGCACTCATAGGCCTATTATATAAAATAAATAAATAAATAAATAAATAAATAAAAATAATAAAAATTACAAAATGCAGATGTGCTGTTTACGCGAAAATCGTGAGTTTTCACACCCAAAATCCTGAACTTATAAAGGTGAATCCTTCAAAAGACACATCTGCGTATTATAAGTGAGGGATATATACTAAGATTCATTAAGCTATCTGATACGTTTCTGTATGTTATGCTGTTTGCGAGAGCATGGACAAGAATCACGAGTTTGCATTAAAAAGCATATTTTCACCCAAAATCTTGGACCTATAAAGGTGAATACTTCAAAAGGCACATCTATCCATCATAAAGCAGCTACCTTCTAGGTTTTATTAAATTAATAAGTGATTCTGTATGATACGCAGTTTACGAGAAGTGACAAAAATCGTGAGTTTCTGCATTAAAAAGCCGGTTCTCAACTAAAATCTTGGACCTATAAAAGTGAATCCTTCAAAAGGCACATCTACCCATCATAATGAGGCAAGTTGCCAAGTTTCATTAAATTATGTCAAGCGATTCTGCATGATATGGTGTTTCGAAAAAATGGACTAAAATCGTGAACCTTTGCGATAAAAATGGCATTTGCACCAAAAAACTTGGACGTAGGCCTATAAAGGTGAATCCTTTAAAAGGCACATCTAGACCTCATAAAGAAGCTCCCTGCCACGCTTTATTAAATTATTTTGAGCGAGTCTGTATGATATGATGTTTGCGAAAAAATTGAGTTTTTGCATTAAAAAACCAATTTTCACCCAAAATTTTAGACCTATAGGCCTAACGGTGAATTCATTAAAAGGCGCATCTGTGTATCATAACTAAGGCATACACCAAGTTTCATTAACATATCTGAAGCGGTTCTGTATTATATGCTGTTTACGAGATATTGTGGACGGTCAGACGGGTGCGGCGATTACTATAGGGCCTTCCCCTAAACATATTAAGCACGTTTTATATCTGAGCCGGTACTGAATTCTAATGTGGACGTTTTCTGTGTCATTCGAAGAATATCTACAAACATTGACCATCGCACAGATACTAGAAGCGTCTTGCAGTGTTTGCAATGGGCAGGGTTTGAGATTAGGCTATGTGAGTGGTTGGATGGATGGGTGGATGGATGGAATTGAATTAATGGGGTTTTAGTTGTTACCATCAAATAGTATAACTCTGTCTGTCTGTCAGTCTGTCGTTCTGTCAAATTCTTGACATTTCCTGACAAAAGTTCCTTAGAAGCTGCACCTATAGCGTGTCGCGCGTATAAAAATTAATAAATGTAAATAAACCGAAAGGATAAAGATTAGACAAATTATAAATTTACTAAATTAAACAAATTAAAAAATAGATTTTTTACATTATGAACACGCCTCACTCGCCCCCACCCCACCCACCGCTTCCCCCCCCCCCCTATCCCACCCACCGCTCCCTCTCACCCCTCGCCCCCCCCCTCTCTCGCCCCATCTCTCTCTTCAACCTCCGCCCATCTCCACCCCTTTCCTCTCTTTCTCTCTCCCTCTCTGATTTATGTAAATATAAATATAAATTTATGTATATAGGTGTAATTATCTGCTGCGGCAGTATGTATGTATTTTTATTTTATTGACGCACTGGCAACGTGCGGCTTCAATTTCCATGTGCTAACTTAGCCGACAGTCATGCACCCATTAGTTTAATTTGTTGATCACAATCTCCCGGTCGGGGGATCGAACCGCCATTCTGCAACTCCGCATAGCATCAGCAACCAGGCATCTTTCCACTGGACCACCGCACCAAGACTAAAAGTCAAGGATTGGCCGACCAGCTTTCACATGTCTGATATACTGACACACTGACGATTCATATGGGACTATCTGTGGATGCACCCGCCTCAATTCAATCCTAGGCTTTTACAACTATTGTACTCTGACTCCAGCACGGCTCTGGCAGTATATGTATTTTTATTTTATTGACGCACTGGCAACGTGCGGCTTCAATTTCCATGTGCTAACTTAGCCGACAGTCATGCACCCATTAGTTTAATTTGTTGATCACCATCTCCCGGTCGGGGGATCGAACCGCCATTCTGCAACTCCGCATAGCATCAGCAACCAGCCATCTTTCCACTGGACCACCGCACCAAGACTAAAAGTCAAGGATTGGCCGACCAGCTTTCACATGTCTGATATACTGACACACTGACGATTCATATGGGACTATCTGTGGATGCACCCGCCTCAATTCAATCCTAGGCTTTTACGCCTATTGTACTCTGACTCCAGCACGGCTCTGGCAGTATATGTATTTTTATTTTATTGAAGCACTGGCAATGTGCGACTTCAATTTCCATGTGCTAACTTAGCCGACAGTCATGCACCCATTAGTTTAATTTGTTGATCACCATCTCCCGGTCGGGGGATCGAACCGCCATTCTGCAACTCCGCATAGCATCAGCAACCAGGCATCTTTCCACTGGACCACCGCACCAAGACTAAAAGTCAAGGATTGGCCGACCAGCTTTCACATGTCTGATATACTGACACACTGACGATTCATATGGGACTATCTGTGGAAGCACCCGCCTCAATTCAATCCTAGGCTTTTACGCCTATTGTACTCTGACTCCAGCACGGCTCTGGCACTATATGTATTTTTATTTTATTGACGCACTGGCAATGTGCGACTTCAATTTCCATGTGCTAACTTAGCCGACAGTCATGCACCCATTAGTTTAATTTGTTGATCACCATCTCCCGGTCGGGGGATCGAACCGCCATTCTGCAACTCCGCATAGCATCAGCAACCAGGCATCTTTCCACTGGACCACCGCACCAAGACTAAAAGTCAAGTATTGGCCGACCAGCTTTCACATGTCTGATATACTGACACACTGACGATTCATATGGGACTATCTGTGGATGCACCCGCCTCAATTCAATCCTAGGCTTTTATGCCTATTGTACTCTGACTCCAGCACGGCTCTGGCAGTATATGTATTTTTATTTTATTGACGCACTGGCAACGTGCGGCTTCAATTTCCATGTGCTAACTTAGCCGACAGTCATGCACCCATTAGTTTAATTTGTTGATCACCATCTCCCGGTCGGGGGATCGAACCGCCATTCTGCAACTCCGCATAGCATCAGCAACCAGCCATCTTTCCACTGGACCACCGCACCAAGACTAAAAGTCAAGGATTGGCCGACCAGCTTTCACATGTCTGATATACTGACACACTGACGATTCATATGGGACTATCTGTGGATGCACCCGCCTCAATTCAATCCTAGGCTTTTACGCCTATTGTACTCTGACTCCAGCACGGCTCTGGCAGTATATGTATTTTTATTTTATTGACGCACTGGCAACGTGCGGCTTCAATTTCCATGTGCTAACTTAGCCGACAGTCATGCACCCATTAGTTTAATTTGTTGATCACCATCTCCCGGTCGGGGGATCGAACCGCCATTCTGCAACTCCGCATAGCATCAGCAACCAGGCCTCTTTCCACTGGACCACCGCACCAAGACTAAAAGTCAAGGATTGGCCGACCAGCTTTCACATGTCTGATATACTGACACACTGACGATTCATATGGGACTATCTGTGGATGCACCCGCCTCAATTCAATCCTAGACTTTTATGCCTATTGTACTCTGACTCCAGCACGGCTCTGGCAGTATATGTATTTTTATTTTATTGACGCACTGGCAACGTGCGGCTTCAATGTCCATGTGCTAACTTAGCCGACAGTCATGCACCCATTAGTTTAATTTGTTGATCACCATCTCCCGGTCGGGGGATCGAACCGCCATTCTGCAACTCCGCATAGCATCAGCAACCAGCCATCTTTCCACTGGACCACCGCACCAAGACTAAAAGTCAAGGATTGGCCGACCAGCTTTCACATGTCTGATATACTGACACACTGACGATTCATATGGGACTATCTGTGGATGCACCCGCCTCAATTCAATCCTAGGCTTTTACGCCTATTGTACTCTGACTCCAGCACGGCTCTGGCAGTATATGTATTTTTATTTTATTGACGCACTGGCAACGTGCGACTTCAATGTCCATGTGCTAACTTAGCCGACAGTCATGCACCCATTAGTTTAATTTGTTGATCACCATCTCCCGGTCGGGGGATCGAACCGCCATTCTGCAACTCCGCATAGCATCAGCAACCAGCCCTCTTTCCACTGGACCACCGCACCAAGACTAAAAGTCAAGGATTGGCCGACCAGCTTTCACATGTCTGATATACTGACACACTGACGATTCATATGGGACTATCTGTGGATGCACCCGCCTCAATTCAATCCTAGGCTTTTACGCCTATTGTACTCTGACTCCAGCACGGCTCTGGCAGTATATGTATTTTTATTTTATTGACGCACTGGCAACGTGCGGCTTCAATTTCCATGTGCTAACTTAGCCGACAGTCATGCACCCATTAGTTTAATTTGTTGATCACCATCTCCCGGTCGGGGGATCGAACCGCCATTCTGCAACTCCGCATAGCATCAGCAACCAGGCATCTTTCCACTGGACCACCGCACCAAGACTAAAAGTCAAGGATTGGCCGACCAGCTTTCACATGTCTGATATACTGACACACTGACGATTCATATGGGACTATCTGTGGATGCACCCGCCTCAATTCAATCCTAGGCTTTTACGCCTATTGTACTCTGACTCCAGCACGGCTCTGGCAGTATATGTATTTTTATTTTATTGATGCACTGGCAACGTGCGGCTTCAATGTCCATGTGCTAACTTAGCCGACAGTCATGCACCCATTAGTTTAATTTGTTGATCACCATCTCCCGGTCGGGGGATCGCACCGCCATTCTGCAACTCCGCATAGCATCAGCAACCAGCCATCTTTCCACTGGACCACCACACCAAGACTAAAAGTCAAGGATTGGCCGACCAGCTTTCACATGTCTGATATACTGACACACTGACGATTCATATGGGACTATCTGTGGATGCACCCGCCTCAATTCAATCCTAGGCTTTTACGCCTATTGTACTCTGACTCCAGCACGTCTCTGGCAGTATATGTATTTTTATTTTATTGATGCACTGGCAACGTGCGGCGTCAATTTCCATGTGCTAACTTAGCCGACAGTCATGCACCCATTAGTTTAATTAGTTGATCACCATCTCCCAGTCGGGGGATCGAACCGCCATTCTGCAACTCCGCATAGCATCAGCAACCAGGCATCTTTCCACTGGACCACCGCACCAAGACTAAAAGTCAAGGATTGGCCGACCAGCTTTCACATGTCTGATATACTGACACACTGAGGATTCATATGGGACTATCTGTGGATGCACCCGCCTCAATTCAATCCTAGGATTTTACGCCTATTGTACTCTGACTCCAGCACGGCTCTGGCAGTATATGTATTTTTATTTTATTGACGCACTGGCAACGCGCGGCTTCAATTTCCATGTGCTAACTTAGCCGACAGTAATGCACCCATTAGTTTAATTTGTTGATCACCATCTCCCGGTCGGGGCATCGAACCGCCATTCTGCAACTCCGCATAGCATCAGCAACCAGCCCTCTTTCCACTGGACCACCACACCAAGACTAAAAGTCAAGGATTGGCCGACCAGCTTTCACATGTCTGATATACTGACACACTGACGATTCATATGGGACTATCTGTGGATGCACCCGCCTCAATTCAATCCTAGGCTTTTACGCCTATTGTACTCTGACTCCAGCACGGCTCTGGCAATATATGTATTTTTATTTTATTGACGCACTGGCAACGTGCGGATTCAATTTCCATGTCCTAACTTAGCCGACAGTCATGCACCCATTAGTTTAATTTGTTGATCACCATCTCCCGGTCGGGGGATCGAACCGCCATTCTGCAACTCCGCATAGCATCAGCAACCAGGCATCTTTCCACTGGACCACCGCACCAAGACTAAAAGTCAAGGATTGGCCGACCAGCATTCACATGTCTGATATACTGACACACTGACGATTCATATGGGACTATCTGTGGATGCACCCGCCTCAATTCAATCCTAGGCTTTTACGCCTATTGTACTCTGACTCCAGCACGGCTCTGGCAGTATATGTATTTTTATTTTATTGATGCACTGGCAACGTGCGGCTTCAATGTCCATGTGCTAACTTAGCCGACAGTCATGCACCCATTAGTTTAATTTGTTGATCACCATCTCCCGGTCGGGGGATCGCACCGCCATTCTGCAACTCCGCATAGCATCAGCAACCAGCCATCTTTCCACTGGACCACCACACCAAGACTAAAAGTCAAGGATTGGCCGACCAGCTTTCACATGTCTGATATACTGACACACTGACGATTCATATGGGACTATCTGTGGATGCACCCGCCTCAATTCAATCCTAGGCTTTTACGCCTATTGTACTCTGACTCCAGCACGTCTCTGGCAGTATATGTATTTTTATTTTATTGATGCACTGGCAACGTGCGGCTTCAATTTCCATGTGCTAACTTAGCCGACAGTCATGCACCCATTAGTTTAATTTGTTGATCACCATCTCCCAGTCGGGGGATCGAACCGCCATTCTGCAACTCCGCATAGCATCAGCAACCAGGCATCTTTCCACTGGACCACCGCACCAAGACTAAAAGTCAAGGATTGGCCGACCAGCTTTCACATGTCTGATATACTGACACACTGACGATTCATATGGGACTATCTGTGGATGCACCCGCCTCAATTCAATCCTAGGCTTTTACGCCTATTGTACTCTGACTCCAGCACGGCTCTGGCAGTATATGTATTTTTATTTTATTGACGCACTGGCAACGTGCGGCTTCAATTTCCATGTGCTAACTTAGCCGACAGTCATGCACCCATTAGTTTAATTTGTTGATCACCATCTCCCGGTCGGGGGATCGAACCGCCATTCTGCAACTCCGCATAGCATCAGCAACCAGGCATCTTTCCACTGGACCACCGCACCAAGACTAAAAGTCAAGGATTGGCCGACCAGCTTTCACATGTCTGATATACTGACACACTGACGATTCATATGGGACTATCTGTGGATGCACCCGCCTCAATTCAATCCTAGGCTTTTACGCCTATTGTACTCTGACTCCAGCACGGCTCTGGCAGTATATGTATTTTTATTTTATTGACGCACTGGCAACGTGCGGCTTCAATGTCCATGTGCTAACTTAGCCGACAGTCATGCACCCATTAGTTTAATTTGTTGATCACCATCTCCCGGTCGGGGGATCGCACCGCCATTCTGCAACTCCGCATAGCATCAGCAACCAGCCATCTTTCCACTGGACCACCACACCAAGACTAAAAGTCAAGGATTGGCCGACCAGCTTTCACATGTCTGATATACTGACACACTGACGATTCATATGGGACTATCTGTGGATGCACCCGCCTCAATTCAATCCTAGGCTTTTACGCCTATTGTACTCTGACTCCAGCACGTCTCTGGCAGTATATGTATTTTTATTTTATTGATGCACTGGCAACGTGCGGCTTCAATTTCCATGTGCTAACTTAGCCGACAGTCATGCACCCATTAGTTTAATTTGTTGATCACCATCTCCCAGTCGGGGGATCGAACCGCCATTCTGCAACTCCGCATAGCATCAGCAACCAGGCATCTTTCCACTGGACCACCGCACCAAGACTAAAAGTCAAGGATTGGCCGACCAGCTTTCACATGTCTGATATACTGACACACTGACGATTCATATGGGACTATCTGTGGATGCACCCGCCTCAATTCAATCCTAGGCTTTTACGCCTATTGTACTCTGACTCCAGCACGGCTCTGGCAGTATATGTATTTTTATTTTATTGACGCACTGGCAACGTGCGGCTTCAATTTCCATGTGCTAACTTAGCCGACAGTAATGCACCCATTAGTTTAATTTGTTGATCACCATCTCCCGGTCGGGGGATCGAACCGCCATTCTGCAACTCCGCATAGCATCAGCAACCAGGCATCTTTCCACTGGACCACCGCACCAAGACTAAAAGTCAAGGATTGGCCGACCAGCTTTCACATGTCTGATATACTGACACACTGACGATTCATATGGGACTATCTGTGGATGCACCCGCCTCAATTCAATCCTAGGATTTTACGCCTATTGTACTCTGACTCCAGCACGGCTCTGGCAGTATATGTATTTTTATTTTATTGACGCACTGGCAACGTGCGGCTTCAATGTCCATGTGCTAACTTAGCCGACAGTCATGCACCCATTAGTTTAATTTGTTGATCACCATCTCCCGGTCGGGGGATCGCACCGCCATTCTGCAACTCCGCATAGCATCAGCAACCAGCCATCTTTCCACTGGACCACCACACCAAGACTAAAAGTCAAGGATTGGCCGACCAGCTTTCACATGTCTGATATACTGACACACTGACGATTCATATGGGACTATCTGTGGATGCACCCGCCTCAATTCAATCCTAGGCTTTTACGCCTATTGTACTCTGACTCCAGCACGGCTCTGGCAGTATATGTATTTTTATTTTATTGACGCACTGGCAACGCGCGGCTTCAATTTCCATGTGCTAACTTAGCCGACAGTCATGCACCCATTAGTTTAATTTGTTGATCACCATCTCCCGGTCGGGGGATCGAACCGCCATTCTGCAACTCCGCATAGCATCAGCAACCAGGCATCTTTCCACTGGACCACCGCACCAAGACTAAAAGTCAAGGATTGGCCGACCAGCTTTCACATGTCTGATATACTGACACACTGACGATTCATATGGGACTATCTGTGGATGCACCCGCCTCAATTCAATCCTAGGCTTTTACGCCTATTGTACTCTGACTCCAGCACGGCTCTGGCAGTATATGTATTTTTATTTTATTGATGCACTGGCAACGTGCGGCTTCAATGTCCATGTGCTAACTTAGCCGACAGTCATGCACCCATTAGTTTAATTTGTTGATCACCATCTCCCGGTCGGGGGATCGCACCGCCATTCTGCAACTCCGCATAGCATCAGCAACCAGCCATCTTTCCACTGGACCACCACACCAAGACTAAAAGTCAAGGATTGGCCGACCAGCTTTCACATGTCTGATATACTGACACACTGACGATTCATATGGGACTATCTGTGGATGCACCCGCCTCAATTCAATCCTAGGCTTTTACGCCTATTGTACTCTGACTCCAGCACGGCTCTGGCAGTATATGTATTTTTATTTTATTGACGCACTGGCAACGTGCGGCTTCAATTTCCATGTGCTAACTTAGCCGACAGTCATGCACCCATTAGTTTAATTTGTTGATCACCATCTCCCAGTCGGGGGATCGAACCGCCATTCTGCAACTCCGCATAGCATCAGCAACCAGGCATCTTTCCACTGGACCACCGCACCAAGACTAAAAGTCAAGGATTGGCCGACCAGCTTTCACATGTCTGATATACTGACACACTGACGATTCATATGGGACTATCTGTGGATGCACCCGCCTCAATTCAATCCTAGGCTTTTACGCCTATTGTACTCTGACTCCAGCACGGCTCTGGCAGTATATGTATTTTTATTTTATTGACGCACTGGCAACGTGCGGCTTCAATTTCCATGTGCTAACTTAGCCGACAGTCATGCACCCATTAGTTTAATTTGTTGATCACCATCTCCCGGTCGGGGGATCGAACCGCCATTCTGCAACTCCGCATAGCATCACCAACCAGGCATCTTTCCACTGGACCACCGCACCAAGACTAAAAGTCAAGGATTGGCCGACCAGCTTTCACATGTCTGATATACTGACACACTGACGATTCATATGGGACTATCTGTGGATGCACACACCTCAATTCAATCCTAGGCTTTTACGCCTATTGTACTCTGACTCCAGCACGGCTCTGGCAGTATATGTATTTTTATTTTATTGACGCACTGGCAACGTGCGGCTTCAATGTCCATGTGCTAACTTAGCCGACAGTCATGCACCCATTAGTTTAATTTGTTGATCACCATCTCCCGGTCGGGGGATCGCACCGCCATTCTGCAACTCCGCATAGCATCAGCAACCAGCCATCTTTCCACTGGACCACCACACCAAGACTAAAAGTCAAGGATTGGCCGACCAGGTTTCACATGTCTGATATACTGACACACTGACGATTCATATGGGACTATCTGTGGATGCACCCGCCTCAATTCAATCCTAGGCTTTTACGCCTATTGTACTCTGACTCCAGCACGTCTCTGGCAGTATATGTATTTTTATTTTATTGATGCACTGGCAACGTGCGGCTTCAATTTCCATGTGCTAACTTAGCCGACAGTCATGCACCCATTAGTTTAATTTGTTGATCACCATCTCCCAGTCGGGGGATCGAACCGCCATTCTGCAACTCCGCATAGCATCAGCAACCAGGCATCTTTCCACTGGACCACCGCACCAAGACTAAAAGTCAAGGATTGGCCGACCAGCTTTCACATGTCTGATATACTGACACACTGACGATTCATATGGGACTATCTGTGGATGCACCCGCCTCAATTCAATCCTAGGCTTTTACGCCTATTGTACTCTGACTCCAGCACGGCTCTGGCAGTATATGTATTTTTAATTTATTGACGCACTGGCAACGTGTGGCTTCAATTTCCATGTGCTAACTTAGCCGACAGTCATGCACCCATTAGTTTAATTAGTTGATCACCATCTCCCAGTCGGGGGATCGAACCGCCATTCTGCAACTCCGCATAGCATCAGCAACCAGGCATCTTTCCACTGGACCACCGCACCAAGACTAAAAGTCAAGGATTGGCCGACCAGCTTTCACATGTCTGATATACTGACACACTGAGGATTCATATGGGACTATCTGTGGATGCACCCGCCTCAATTCAATCCTAGGATTTTACGCCTATTGTACTCTGACTCCAGCACGGCTCTGGCAGTATATGTATTTTTATTTTATTGACGCACTGGCAACGCGCGGCTTCAATTTCCATGTGCTAACTTAGCAGACAGTCATGCACCCATTAGTTTAATTTGTTGATCACCATCTCCCGGTCGGGGGATCGAACCGCCATTCTGCAACTCCGCATAGCATCAGCAACCAGGCATCTTTCCACTGGACCACCGCACCAAGACTAAAAGTCAAGGATTGGCCGACCAGCTTTCACATGTCTGATATACTGACACACTGACGATTCATATGGGACTATCTGTGGATGCACCCGCCTCAATTCAATCCTAGGCTTTTATGCCTATTGTACTCTGACTCCAGCACGGCTCTGGCAGTATATGTATTTTTATTTTATTGATGCACTGGCAACGTGCGGCTTCAATGTCCATGTGCTAACTTAGCCGACAGTCATGCACCCATTAGTTTAATTTGTTGATCACCATCTCCCGGTCGGGGGATCGAACCACCATTCTGCAACTCCGCATAGCATCAGCAACCAGCCATCTTTCCACTGGACCACCGCATCAAGACTAAAAGTCAAGGATTGGCCGACCAGCTTTCACATGTCTGATATACTGACACACTGACGATTCATATGGGACTATCTGTGGATGCACCGCCTCAATTCAATCCTAGGCTTTTACGCCTATTGTACTCTGACTCCAGCACGGCTCTGGCAGTATATGTATTTTTATTTTATTGAGGCACTGGCAACGTGCGGCTTCAATTTCCATGTGCTAACTTAGCCGACAGTCATGCACCCATTAGTTTAATTTGTTGATCACCATCTCCCGGTTGGGGGATCGAACCGCCATTCTGCAACTCCGCATAGCATCAGCAACCAGCCATCTTTCCACTGGACCACCGCACCAAGACTAAAAGTCAAGGATTGGCCGACCAGCTTTCACATGTCTGATATACTGACACACTGACGATTCATATGGGACTATCTGTGGATGCACCCGCCTCAATTCAATCCTAGGCTTTTACGCCTATTGTACTCTGACTCCAGCACGGCTCTGGCAGTATATGTATTTTTATTTCATTGACGCACTGGCAACGTGCGGCTTCAATTTCCATGTGCTAACTTATCCAACAGTAATGCACCCATTAGTTTAATTTGTTGATCACCATCTCCCGGTCGGGGGATCGAACCGCCATTCTGCAACTCCGCATAGCATCAGCAACCAGGCCTCTTTCCACTGGACCACCGCACAAAGACTAAAAGTCAAGGATTGGCCGACCAGCTTTCACATGTCTGATATACTGACACACTGACGATTCATATGGGACTATCTGTGGATGCACCCGCCTCAATTCAATCCTAGGCTTTTATGCCTATTGTACTCTGACTCCAGCACGGCTCTGGCAGTATATGTATTTTTAATTTATTGACGCACTGGCAACGTGCGACTTCAATGTCCATGTGCTAACTTAGCCGACAGTCATGCACCCATTAGTTTAATTTGTTGATCACCATCTCCCGGTCGGGGGATCGAACCGCCATTCTGCAACTCCGCATAGCATCAGCAACCAGCCATCTTTCCACTGGACCACCGCACCAAGACTAAAAGTCAAGGATTGGCCGACCAGCTTTCACATGTCTGATATACTGACACACTGATGATTCATATGGGACTATCTGTGGATGCACCCGCCTCAATTCAATCCTAGGCTTTTACGCCTATTGTACTCTGACTCCAGCACGGCTCTGGCAGTATATGTATTTTTATTTTATTGACGCACTGGCAACGTGTGGCTTCAATTTCCATGTGCTAACTTAGCCGACAGTCATGCACCCATTAGTTTAATTTGTTGATCACCATCTCCCGGTCGGGGGATCGAACCGCCATTCTGCAACTCCGCATAGCATCAGCAACCAGGCATCTTTCCACTGGACCACCGCACCAAGACTAAAAGTCAAGGATTGGCCGACCAGCTTTCACATGTCTGATATACTGACACACTGACGATTCATATGGGACTATCTTTGGATGCACACACCTCAATTCAATCCTAGGCTTTTACGCCTATTGTACTCTGACTCCAGCACGGCTCTGGCAGTATATGTATTTTTATTTTATTGACGCACTGGCAACGTGCGGCTTCAATGTCCATGTGCTAACTTAGCCGACAGTCATGCACCCATTAGTTTAATTTGTTGATCACCATCTCCCGGTCGGGGGATCGCACCGCCATTCTGCAACTCCGCATAGCATCAGCAACCAGCCATCTTTCCACTGGACCACCACACCAAGACTAAAAGTCAAGGATTGGCCGACCAGGTTTCACATGTCTGATATACTGACACACTGACGATTCATATGGGACTATCTGTGGATGCACCCGCCTCAATTCAATCCTAGGCTTTTATGCCTATTGTACTCTGACACCAGCACGTCTCTGGCAGTATATGTATTTTTATTTTATTGATGCACTGGCAACGTGCGGCTTCAATTTCCATGTGCTAACTTAGCCGACAGTCATGCACCCATTAGTTTAATTTGTTGATCACCATCTCCCAGTCGGGGGATCGAACCGCCATTCTGCAACTCCGCATAGCATCAGCAACCAGGCATCTTTCCACTGGACCACCGCACCAAGACTAAAAGTCAAGGATTGGCCGACCAGCTTTCACATGTCTGATATACTGACACACTGACGATTCATATGGGACTATCTGTGTATGCACCCGCCTCAATTCAATCCTAGGCTTTTACGCCTATTGTACTCTGACTCCAGCGCGGCTCTGGCAGTATATGTATTTTTAATTTATTGACGCACTGGCAACGTGTGGCTTCAATTTCCATGTGCTAACTTAGCCGACAGTCATGCACCCATTAGTTTAATTAGTTGATCACCATCTCCCAGTCGGGGGATCGAACCGCCATTCTGCAACTCCGCATAGCATCAGCAACCAGGCATCTTTCCACTGGACCACCGCACCAAGACTAAAAGTCAAGGATTGGCCGACCAGCTTTCACATGTCTGATAAACTGACACACTGAGGATTCATATGGGACTATCTGTGGATGCACCCGCCTCAATTCAATCCTAGGATTTTACGCCTATTGTACTCTGACTCCAGCACGGCTCTGGCAGTATATGTATTTTTATTTTATTGACGCACTGGCAACGCGCGGCTTCAATTTCCATGTGCTAACTTAGCAGACAGTCATGCACCCATTAGTTTAATTTGTTGATCACCATCTCCCAGTCGGGGGATCGAACCGCCATTCTGCAACTCCGCATAGCATCAGCAACCAGGCATCTTTCCACTGGACCACCGCACCAAGACTAAAAGTCAAGGATTGGCCGACCAGCTTTCACATGTCTGATATACTGACACACTGACGATTCATATGGGACTATCTGTGGATGCACCCGCCTCAATTCAATCCTAGGCTTTTACGCCTATTGTACTCTGACTCCAGCACGGCTCTGGCAGTATATGTATTTTTATTTTATTGATGCACTGGCAACGTGCAGCTTCAATGTCCATGTGCTAACTTAGCCAACAGTCATGCACCCATTAGTTTAATTTGTTGATCACCATCTCCCGGTCGGGGGATCGAACCACCATTCTGCAACTTCGCATAGCATCAGCAACCAGCCATCTTTCCACTGGACCACCGCATCAAGACTAAAAGTCAAGGATTGGCCGACCAGCTTTCACATGTCTGATATACTGACACACTGACGATTCATATGGGACTATCTGTGGATGCACCGCCTCAATTCAATCCTAGGCATTTACGCCTATTGTACTCTGACTCCAGCACGGCTCTGGCAGTATATGTATTTTTATTTTATTGAGGCACTGGCAACGCGCGGCTTCAATTTCCATGTGCTAACTTAGCCGACAGTCATGCACCCATTAGTTTAATTTGTTGATCACCATCTCCCGGTTGGGGGATCGAACCGCCATTCTGCAACTCCGCATAGCATCAGCAACCAGCCATCTTTCCACTGGACCACCGCACCAAGACTAAAAGTCAAGGATTGGCCGACCAGCTTTCACATGTCTGATATACTGACACACTGACGATTCATATGGGACTATTTGTGGATGCACCCGCCTCAATTCAATCCTAGGCTTTTACGCCTATTGTACTCTGACTCCAGCACGGCTCTGGCAGTATATGTATTTTTATTTCATTGACGCACTGGCAACGTGCGCCTTCAATTTCCATGTGCTAACTTATCCAACAGTAATGCACCCATTAGTTTAATTTGTTGATCGCCATCTCCCGGTCGGGGGATCGAACCGCCATTCTGCAACTCCGCATAGCATCAGCAACCAGGCCTCTTTCCACTGGACCACCGCACAAAGACTAAAAGTCAAGGATTGGCCGACCAGCTTTCACATGTCTGATATACTGACACACTGACGATTCATATGGGACTATCTGTGGATGCACCCACCTCAATTCAATCCTAGGCTTTTATGCCTATTGTACTCTGACTCCAGCACGGCTCTGGCAGTATATGTATTTTCATTTTATTGACGCACTGGCAACGTGCGACTTCAATGTCCATGTGCTAACTTAGCCGACAGTCATGCACCCATTAGTTTAATTTGTTGATCACCATCTCCCGGTCGGGGGATCGAACCGCCATTCTGCAACTCCGCATAGCATCAGCAACCAGCCATCTTTCCACTGGACCACCGCACCAAGACTAAAAGTCAAGGATTGGCCGACCAGCTTTCACATGTCTGATATACTGACACACTGACGATTCATATGGGACTATCTGTGTATGCACCCGCCTCAATTCAATCCTAGGCTTTTACGCCTATTGTACTCTGACTCCAGCACGGCTCTGGCAGTATATGTATTTTTAATTTATTGACGCACTGGCAACGTGTGGCTTCAATTTCCATGTGCTAACTTAGCCGACAGTCATGCACCCATTAGTTTAATTAGTTGATCACCATCTCCCAGTCGGGGGATCGAACCGCCATTCTGCAACTCCGCATAGCATCAGCAACCAGGTATCTTTCCACTGGACCACCGCACCAAGACTAAAAGTCAAGGATTGGCCGACCAGCTTTCACATGTCTGATATACTGACACACTGAGGATTCATATGGGACTATCTGTGGATGCACCCGCCTCAATTCAATCCTAGGATTTTACGCCTATTGTACTCTGACTCCAGCACGGCTCTGGCAGTATATGTATTTTTATTTTATTGACGCACTGGCAACGCGCGGCTTCAATTTCCATGTGCTAACTTAGCAGACAGTCATGCACCCATTAGTTTAATTTGTTGATCACCATCTCCCAGTCGGGGGATCGAACCGCCATTCTGCAACTCCGCATAGCATCAGCAACCAGGCATCTTTCCACTGGACCACCGCACCAAGACTAAAAGTCAAGGATTGGCCGACCAGCTTTCACATGTCTGATATACTGACACACTGACGATTCATATGGGACTATCTGTGGATGCACCCGCCTCAATTCAATCCTAGGCTTTTACGCCTATTGTACTCTGACTCCAGCACGGCTCTGGCAGTATATGTATTTTTATTTTATTGATGCACTGGCAACGTGCAGCTTCAATGTCCATGTGCTAACTTAGCCAACAGTCATGCACCCATTAGTTTAATTTGTTGATCACCATCTCCCGGTCGGGGGATCGAACCACCATTCTGCAACTTCGCATAGCATCAGCAACCAGCCATCTTTCCACTGGACCACCGCATCAAGACTAAAAGTCAAGGATTGGCCGACCAGCTTTCACATGTCTGATATACTGACACATTGACGATTCATATGGGACTATCTGTGGATGCACCGCCTCAATTCAATCCTAGGCATTTACGCCTATTGTACTCTGACTCCAGCACGGCTCTGGCAGTATATGTATTTTTATTTTATTGAGGCACTGGCAACGCGCGGCTTCAATTTCCATGTGCTAACTTAGCCGACAGTCATGCACCCATTAGTTTAATTTGTTGATCACCATCTCCCGGTTGGGGGATCGAACCGCCATTCTGCAACTCCGCATAGCATCAGCAACCAGCCATCTTTCCACTGGAGCACCGCACCAAGACTAAAAGTCAAGGATTGGCCGACCAGCTTTCACATGTCTGATATACTGACACACTGACGATTCATATGGGACTATTTGTGGATGCACCCGCCTCAATTCAATCCTAGGCTTTTACGCCTATTGTACTCTGACTCCAGCACGGCTCTGGCAGTATATGTATTTTTATTTCATTGACGCACTGGCAACGTGCGCCTTCAATTTCCATGTGCTAACTTATCCAACAGTAATGCACCCATTAGTTTAATTTGTTGATCGCCATCTCCCGGTCGGGGGATCGAACCGCCATTCTGCAACTCCGCATAGCATCAGCAACCAGGCCTCTTTCCACTGGACCACCGCACAAAGACTAAAAGTCAAGGATTGGCCGACCAGCTTTCACATGTCTGATATACTGACACACTGACGATTCATATGGGACTATCTGTGGATGCACCCGCCTCAATTCAATCCTAGGCTTTTACGCCTATTGTACTCTGACTCCAGCACGGCTCTGGCAGTATATGTATTTTTAATTTATTGACGCACTGGCAACGTGAGGCTTCAATTTCCATGTGCTAACTTAGCCGACAGTCATGCACCCATTAGTTTAATTAGTTGATCACCATCTCCCAGTCGGGGGATCGAACCGCCATTCTGCAACTCCGCATAGCATCAGCAACCAGGCATCTTTCCACTGGACCACCGCACCAAGACTAAAAGTCAAGGATTGGCCGACCAGCTTTCACATGTCTGATATACTGACACACTGAGGATTCATATGGGACTATCTGTGGATGCACCCGCCTCAATTCAATCCTAGGATTTTACGCCTATTGTACTCTGACTCCAGCACGGCTCTGGCAGTATATGTATTTTTATTTTATTGACGCACTGGCAACGCGCGGCTTCAATTTCCATGTGCTAACTTAGCAGACAGTCATGCACCCATTAGTTTAATTTGTTGATCACCATCTCCCAGTCGGGGGATCGAACCGCCATTCTGCAACTCCGCATAGCATCAGCAACCAGGCATCTTTCCACTGGACCACCGCACCAAGACTAAAAGTCAAGGATTGGCCGACCAGCTTTCACATGTCTGATATACTGACACACTGACGATTCATATGGGACTATCTGTGGATGCACCCGCCTCAATTCAATCCTAGGCTTTTACGCCTATTGTACTCTGACTCCAGCACGGCTCTGGCAGTATATGTATTTTTATTTTATTGATGCACTGGCAACGTGCAGCTTCAATGTCCATGTGCTAACTTAGCCAACAGTCATGCACCCATTAGTTTAATTTGTTGATCACCATCTCCCGGTCGGGGGATCGAACCACCATTCTGCAACTTCGCATAGCATCAGCAACCAGCCATCTTTCCACTGGACCACCGCATCAAGACTAAAAGTCAAGGATTGGCCGACCAGCTTTCACATGTCTGATATACTGACACATTGACGATTCATATGGGACTATCTGTGGATGCACCGCCTCAATTCAATCCTAGGCATTTACGCCTATTGTACTCTGACTCCAGCACGGCTCTGGCAGTATATGTATTTTTATTTTATTGAGGCACTGGCAACGCGCGGCTTCAATTTCCATGTGCTAACTTAGCCGACAGTCATGCACCCATTAGTTTAATTTGTTGATCACCATCTCCCGGTTGGGGGATCGAACCGCCATTCTGCAACTCCGCATAGCATCAGCAACCAGCCATCTTTCCACTGGAGCACCGCACCAAGACTAAAAGTCAAGGATTGGCCGACCAGCTTTCACATGTCTGATATACTGACACACTGACGATTCATATGGGACTATTTGTGGATGC
>CM067359.1:29626205-29651205 GCA_034401795.1 Chaetoderma sp. LZ-2023a | reverse complement strand
AATAACTCCGGGTATTCCTTGGTTTGTTCGGCACATAATTCCTTGTACGGTACGTCATACACCTCTAAAGGGATGTGAGGCAAGGCGCCTTCGTCTACCTCAGGTATGATGTAATCGCCAGTATCTAATGTGGCGACTTCTACCGGACGACGTAACCTGGACAACATGTCTGCTCGAATATTCTTTGAGCCTTGGATGTATTCTATCTTACATCCGTATTCAGCAATCAGTACTGCCCAGCGCTGCACTTTCGTGTTCTTAACTTCTCCCACAAACAAGCTCTTTAGGGGTTTGTGGTCAGTGCACACGGTAAACTGCGCACCAAATAGATAAGGTCTAAGCTTTTTCAATGCATATATCACAGCATAAGCTTCCTTTTCTATTACAGGCCAATTCAACTGACTGTCTTTAAGAGTAGAGCTTACATACTGTATGACATGCTCTATACCCTTATCATCAACCTGCACTAGTATCGCACCTATTGCATAACTAGACGCATCAGTGTACAACTTATACGGGGCATTCAAATTCGGATAAGTGAGTACAGTCTCACTACACAGCAAGTTCTTCAATTTCTCAAACGATTGCTGTTCGTGCTTACCCCATTCAAATCTCTTATACTACTTAGTTAATTCTATCAGAGGCTTGGCAATTTCGGCATAGCTCTTACGCAAGCTCGGTAATAACATGTAGCTCCGAGAAAACTATGCACTTCACCCACATCTCGGGGTGGTGACATTTCTCGTATGACTTTGACCTTTTGACTCTGCGGAGCTACACCTTGCACAGAAATGTGGTACCCTAACAAGTCAACAGACTTACTGGCAAAGTCACATTTCTTTTTCTTCAACTGTAAATTATATTCCTGAACCTTGCGCATGATCAGGCGCAAATGATGTGCGTGTTCCGCCGGATTTCGTGAATATACAACTATATCATCGACGAAAACATGCACATATTTTCCTACATAATGTCGGAAAATGTCATTCATTGCCCTCTGAAATACGGCACCTGAGTTGCAAAAACCAAAAGGCATCCGAATCCATTCAAAAAGACCTTCACTGCAAACGAACGCTGTTTTCTCGATGTCTTGGCTGGCCATGGGTATCTGCCAATAGCCGGACTTCAAGTCCATCGTAGAAAAGATTGTTGCGCCTCTAATGGAATCAAATATATCGGATATGTTTGGTAACGGATAACTATCCTTATGGCACACAGAATTTAATTTTCTATAGTCAACACAAAATCTGGTGTCACCATCCTTTTTCGGTACCAGAGTTATGGGTGACGCCCAGGGTGATGACGATGGTCTTATGACGCCCGCGGCTAGCATTTCTTTAACTTGGTTCTTGACCAAAGATTGCTTAGCCAATGGTAAATGGTAGGCCTTCTGCCTCATAGGAGGACAATCTCCTGTCGGAACCATACATTTCACCTTGGGTACACGCCCCAATGTAGTTGGACGAGCCGTATCGAAATTATTGGCAAAGTCACTTAGTACTTTGTCAATAACTGCATATCCGGTTGTTTCTTTGCAACTGGCATACACATAATCATTTTGACTTCTATACGAAATTCTAAACGGATATACTCGACCAAACCATACTACTTCTTTGGTCTTGCAGTCAGTCTTTGCATTTCCCATATACAAAGCATCCGCACCGATTAAACATTCATGCCTCATGCTTTCCACAATCACACTTGGAATAGGCCAGGCGTTCTTGAATTTAATTTGGGTCTCCCCCAAAACATTTATCGGTGAACCATTAACGGCTAACAAAGTTTTAGCCCTTTTCAATGGACGAGCATTCAAGATGCTCTTCCATATATCTTTCCTGACAAGGGAAGTACTTGCACCAGTATCAACTAAAGCATCAACGTACTCACCCCTGTCCATTCGACTGCTCGTTTCCATTTCGAGCCGGATAAGGAACCATTGAGTCGTCACTGGTTCCCTCCGAACTCGTTTATCGGGCTTCTTCGTCCACTCACGGCTTCGGCATACGATCATCGCCGACCTTCACCAGACGAGGCTCCTCTGTAACCGTATGAATAACGGCCATACTCGTCGGTATTTGAATCCGTCAACATGAATCTATCACGGTCTTCGTATTCTCTGTCACAGTTCATTTGATTGGAAATATCACGGCGCGTATTCCTAGAGTACGCACGCGCCGTAGTTTCGTGTTCCGAATACGAATTACAATCACCAAAATTAGAATTGTTATCGATTTGGTCAATCTGCATCGGTGACTCCTCTCGGTCCGGCTGACACGACCGTTTCATTGCCCGTCGTTGTGGTGGTGTCTGCTGGTTCATAGGACAGTCATTCTGGTAATGACCAGTCCTGTTGCAACGGAAGCATGTTACTGGACGCTTCTGTGGAGAAGGTGTTGTTGACGCCTTAACACAATCCTGTGCAAAATGTCCCAATTTTCCACAGTTAAAGCACTTCATCGGTGGATGCTGTGGTCTCTGTATACGTGATGTACATGGTACTGTGCATGCAGGTTGCACCGCTTGTGGGTAATCACGTTTGTAGTGACCTTGTCGGCCACAGTTGAAGCAGGTAACCTGTCGTTTCTTGGGGATCGCTTTCGGTGTTGTCTTAACTTTCTGCTGCTGTCGCGGTTTAGGTGGTGTTCGTCGCAATGATGGTCGAACTGCTGGTTCATTCTGCAGGTCCTCTATCACACTGCACAACTTTTCAATCAACTGTGTTTGCTGAGAAATCTGTCGTTTCATGCTGCCGATCACCTCCCAAATCCCTTTTCCCTCTTCTTTGTCAATTAAATCGACCTCCATTTCCTGCTCACGACGAGGTGAGATGTTCATGGCTTGGAGAAGGTCATTACACCCATCCTCATCCTCTGTCATCTCCATTGCTGCCGTCAGGGTCTTAATTTTCTTCCTCACTATCCTTCGGCCCATGCCTTAATCCTTTAGGGCACGGATATAGGATGATAAGATTACCCGTTGGCTGTCTGGGTTCTGATTCGTATAGGCCCGAGTGGATAGTTGCTTATACCTCCGGTTGAAAGATATAATCGTCTCATTGCTGCGCTGTCTCACCACCTCGAGATCATATTTCACATGCTCGGTCTCATTGGCCGAGACATAATTTAGTGTGATGAACGCTCTTAGTTCTTCGTAAGTAACCTCATTACGTACCTTCCTAAGTACGTACTCATCAACAGCTTTAGACAACTGTCCACACGCTGCCCTCGTTATGATATATACGGGCGTGCCATCCAGGTTACTCTCGGTTGCTTCCCACACCCTCCTAGTCTCGTCTAGGAACTGCCGCACTTCCTCAGGTAGAAGACCATCGCACAGCTTAATTCTCTGAGTGAGTTCCCTCACCTCCTGACGGTACACCCGATTCTGCTCCCGTCGGTCCTCTTCTTATGTAATGGTGTGGGCCATAGAAGTGCCCAAAGTCGGAGCTCATGTTGGTAACCGGTTGGAAGTGGAGCTTACCGTCTTGGTTGCGCCGGCGCAGGCAGAGTATGATCTACCTCATGACGAGTCGCCATCTCAATCACACTGACACAATGTACTATTTATGATAAACAAAGTTCCGAATTACTGGTAGTACAATTGTACTACCACACGTTTTAGCCTTGGTTGCTCTTCGCAACGAATGTCCGTTACAATTTTTACAATGGTATTTTCGTGATACTCACGATGCTGCACAACGCTTGGATGTTCTGAAATTCATATGAGATCTATGAAGTTATGCACACGATCATTAATGTCATTCAACACTGAAATTACCAGCCTTACTGGCGGAGTACTCATATTCTAAAATGTACTTACATAGTTCACTGATCCGCACTCCCGTGTGAATAATAATATACGAACGGATTTACAAATCTACACAATGATACTGAATCTAGCTGAATCCTGGCAGGTGAAGCCAATGAAGATTTTCTGATCTTTGGGGTTCTATGACGATGTCTTATTCTTCAGTAGTGAATCTCGCTTCGTTACCGGTAGCCAGATAATGTAGCTGCGACAACAGCTATCGGTAACGGAGAAGGAGGAAGGCAGTCTGGCTCACCTCGTCTGACAGATGGTAGGTGACGATATTTACTATTGACTGCTGGGCCTATCTGACGTTATGTCCCTCAGGTAAGGACTGGAGGTTTCCTCCAGTTCAAGACTAGGTTCCTAATACTAACAAATTTGACTAACGCCGAACTTACATATACGTAAGTTAAACTTTTTATTCACAAATATACAAGACTTTAATGTAAGAGCAAAATTTGCTCACAAGCAAACTAGTACAATCGATGTACGATACTAATAAGTGCTAATCTAACTCAAAGTACAACAGAGCTCTGTTATACCAAGCAATAGCTCACAGTGCTGAACCTCAGCGTGACGTCGAGTGATTCACGATGGTGGATTGAAAAATCTATAAGTCTGAAATCCTGACTTATATACAACTTGTCTTGGCACTCTATCCGTTCTATAATTATCATAATAATTAGATTCTCCCTGAATCTGTTAAATGACTCTTCTAGGTACGTTATAAGCACAGCTTGATTGGCCCGGACAATCAGTCCACCAATCAACTTCTGCTTATTTCTTCCTAGAAGTTTCTACCTAATAAACGTTCGTCGTTCTGACCAATCAACGATCCCTGTATTCCGATTTCAATTTCAAAACCTATTCTGTTTAATTCTCTGCTACAGAGTTTGATCGACGCTCATTGATCGTGACGTCATTCTGACCAATCAAACTCTGTGTTATTCTTCTCTGGAGATGCTGCCTCACATTGACAAAGTGGTGCTAGCTGGTTCTGATTTGAAGCGATCTGTCAGCTAACTAACAACATTACGGAATGTGTTGTTGTTGCATGCCATTGTATGAGTGGCATATAGTTGATATACAAATTTCGATTATGTTATTAATTCCTACAGGACGCTACAATGTCCATGTCCTGTCCATTGCCTATTGATGGATAAACCTGTAGGGTGCTAGAGTTAATAGGCACATGAGCTGTATGATCTCATTGCCAGCTGATGTTGTTCTATTCTCGTGTGAGAATCAGAATGCCTAACGTCATCAACTAAGTCCCTTTGTCACGTCCGATTCCAGTGATTTTCATACATTGATTACTTTCCAAACTACCGATCCAAATGACTGCTGAATATCATAAAAGTGTATGCCGACTGAACAGCAACAGCTTTCATCTAAACTACTCCCAGGTACACATCAACTCAGAACCGTGGGACTCATTCCAATCAATTCGACTATTTCAATTTGACGATAAAACTTTATCCAACAATCCTGAGTGTGCTACATTCACACACCATCCATTTACTAGAAACTGAATATCATCAGCACTAGCTGATGTCAACTAGCTGATGTAATAATAATAATAATAAACTAAATATTGAAAGTATAAAAGTCAACCGGTCCATTAGCTCACCTGGTATTTTCAAACCATAGATTTCTCTTAGGACTTACTCGAAGATATAAGACATCTAGCGGTGTCATGACTTCCCACAAGACAATCCCATATCTACAATATGTACAATGGGATGGGGCACACGTTCTAGCAACTTATTTTAGCCTACCCCCTGCTATATTATTGGACGGCAACACTGGTTGGCCATGTGCTAAGGATGCCAGAAGACACACCGACACAGAGATCCTTGGAATTCGCCTTACTCGGAGCCAACAAATACAGAGCCAGGAGAGGAGGTCATTGCATAAATCTGCTAAGCGTGCTACGCCTTGACAAGAAAGCAGGATCAGGTACACTCAAGTCAAGAATGGACCTGAGGAAGCTAAGGATTTTGGCTGAGGACAAGACACAGTGGGCAAAAGCGAAGAAGGACGGATTGCAGCTGTAGGATGTTTCTACTACTACAGCCGCAATATACATAGGATTGAATTGTGGCGGGTGCATCCACAGATAGTCCCATATGAATCGTCAGTGTGTCAGTATATCAGACATGTGAAAGCTGGTCGGCCAATCCTTGACTTTTAGTCTTGGTGCGGTGGTCCAGTGAAAAGATGGCTGGTTGCTGATGCTATGCGGAGTTGCAGAATGGCGGTTCGATCCCCCGACCGGGAGATGGTAATCAACAAATTAAACTAATGGGTGCATGACTGTCGGCTAAGTTAGCACATGGAAATTGAAGCCGCACGTTGCCAGTGCGTCAATAAAATAAAAATACATATACTGCCAGAGCCGTGCTGGAGTTAGAGTACAATAGGCGTAAAAGCCTAGGATTGAATTGAGGCGGGTGCATCCACAGATAGTCCCATATGAATCGTCAGTGTGTCAGTATATCAGACATGTGAAAGCTGGTCGGCCAATCCTTGACTTTTAGTCTTGGTGCGGTGGTCCAGTGGAAAGATGCCTGGTTGCTGATGCTATGCGGAGTTGCAGAATGGCGGTTCGATCCCCCGACCGGGAGATGGTGATCAACAAATTAAACTAATGGGTGCATGACTGTCGGCTAAGTTAGCACATGGAAATTGAAGCCGCACGTTGCCAGTGCGTCAATAAAATAAAAATACATACATACTGCCGCAGCAGATAATTACACCTATATACACAAATTTATATTTATATTTACATAAATCAGAGAGGGAGAGAGAAAGAGAGGAAAGGGGTGGAGATGGGCGGAGGTTGAAGAGAGAGATGGGGCGAGAGAGGGGGGGGCGAGGGGTGAGAGGGAGGGGTGGGTGGGATAGGGGGGGGGGGGGAAGCGGTGGGTGGGGTGGGGGCGAGTGAGGCGTGTTCATAATGTAAAAAATCTATTTTTTAATTTGTTTAATTTAGTAAATTTATAATTTGTCTAATCTTTATCCTTTCGGTTTATTTACATTTATTAATTTTTATACGCGCGACACGCTATAGGTGCAGCTTCTAAGGAACTTTTGTCAGGAAATGTCAAGAATTTGACAGAACGACAGACTGACAGACAGACAGAGTTATACTATTTGATGGTAACAACTAAAACCCCATTAATTCAATTCCATCCATCCACCCATCCATCCAACCACTCACATAGCCTAATCTCAAACCCTGCCCATTGCAAACACTGCAAGACGCTTCTAGTATCTGTGCGATGGTCAATGTGTGTAGATATTCTTCGAATGACACAGAAAACGTCCACATTAAAATTCAGTACCGGCTCAGATATAAAACGTGCTTAATATGTTTAGGGGAAGGCCCTATAGTAATCGCCGCACCCGTCTGACCGTCCACAATATCTCGTAAACAGCATATCATACAGAACCGCTTCAGATATGTTAATGAAACTTGGTGTATGCCTCAGTTATGATACACAGATGCGCCTTTTAATGAATTCACCGTTAGGCCTATAGGTCTAAAATTTTGGGTGAAAATTGTTTTTTTAATGCAAAAACTCAATTTTTTCGCAAACATCATATCATACAGACTCGCTCAAAATAATTTAATAAAGCGTGGCAGGGAGCTTCTTTATGAGGTCTAGATGTGCCTTTTAAAGGATTCACCTTTATAGGCCTACGTCCAAGTTTTTTGGTGCAAATGCGATTTTTATCGCAAAGGTTCACGATTTTAGTCCATTTTTTCGAAACACCATATCATGCAGAATCGCTTATTAATTTAATAAAACCTAGAAGGTAGCTGCTTTATGATGGATAGATGTGCCTTTTGAAGTATGCACCTTTATTGGTCCAAGATTTTGGGTGAAAATATGCTTTTTAATGCAAACTCGTGATTCTTGTCCATGCTCTCGCAAACAGCATAACATACAGAAACGTATCAGATAGCTTAATGAATCTTAGTATATATCCCTCACTTATAATACGCAGATGTGTCTTTTGAAGGATTCACCTTTATAAGTTCAGGATTTTGGGTGTGAAAACTCACGATTTTCGCGTAAACAGCACATCTGCATTTTGTAATTTTTATTATTTTTATTTATTTATTTATTTATTTTATATAATAGGCCTATGAATGCTTTGAATAAAATTGCTACCTACTAGATAGAGAAAGGTATTTTCAATGATTAGTGGTTGGGGTGTGGAGGCTCTAAGTCAAACAACGTTTTCTGGTTTTATTTGGCTAAGCCTTACGTCCACACCTGTGTTCGCAGCTGGTATCTCTGGATATATTAATTCATATATCATGACATCAGTAGTGACAGAAACCGGAGAAGCGCGCCTAAATGTAGGCGTACAGCTAATATAACAGTTTGTCTGATAGGCTAATTGATAAACCGCGATTTGCCACGAAATATCGAACTAGGCCTGCCCTCATACAGTGACCCAAAAGATGTCCAGTTGTCCACACACACGCTGCAACTCTCTCATACGTCTAGTGTATGACATACGCCCTATATTGATAAACTTTTGTGAATTATTCAGGCCGATAGGTTTAGTAGGCTACTTTATTAGGTATATTCAAAATTTTGGCAAATTTCTCGATGGAAAAAAAATATCCGTATGCGCTGTATCTTCTAAAATAATAAATTGGATGAACCAGAACGTATACCATTAAATCCCATGTTAAAGGTGCATATTCACACCAAAATGCTCGAAAATAATATTGTTAAAATTGTATAGGCCTACGTTTAGAGGCTTAGAATGTGTACCTAGATTAGTCCTAGTTCTCTGACTCTGACTCTACCCGTCTATGCCGATTATGATATGCCGAGCAGTCGGCATAGGGCGGAGTTAGAGAACTCGGACTAGCCTAGATGTAATGAAAAGAAATACATTCTAATATATGGTGATTTCATTATGTATAAATTAATATAATGTTTTATGTTGTGAAATTGAATCAGAGACACGAGTCCTTATTTCAACTTAACAACTAAATATATTATAATAATTTATGCAGAATTGAACCAACATAGGTTTTATTTCGTTTCCTTGCATTTAGACACACAATTTAAACCACTAAAAATACACAATTTAATTATTTTCAAGCATTTTGGTGTGAATATGCACCTTTAAATCTGCTTAAATCCGCGAGTAATAGAGCTAAATGCGATTACGATCGGAGCAGTAAAGCCATTTCTCCAACTTCTAATCACCCGCCTTGTCCAAGTAGGCATAACATCTACGACGTCATCACTTTTATGTTTTTAAAAATAGTAACTCTGGGCAACGCTATAAACTTAGCAGACACAATAGAAATGGGAAATAGTACAGCTGCAATAGACGACTGCATTACACCACATAGGTTTATATCTATATAGAACTTTCCAATTAGCTTACCCACCCGTCAACTATCGTGTTATTTTGACATTGATGTTAAAGGATTGTATCAAAGTATGACGCTAAACTCACCTTTTCTGCGTTGATGCAGTCATTGTATTCTAAAACTCTTTAATGCAACGCGCATGGCAATTGGCTGAAAGATGACCCAATTAAATACGTCGTAGTTACACGATCAGAGCAAAGAATTTTATTTTCATGGGCCTATATGAAAGAACTAAATTCCTCGCATCATTGTGGGGACATAAAATAAAAATTGAAAATTTACGCATTACGAGTTCATCCAAATCGTTTAAACCTACAGTAATTGTGGCGACCACGGAATGTCCCCAGAACCCAAGCATGTCCCCGGAACGTTGGTCCTAGACTTGGAAATGTCCCCGGAATTACGGTAAGACAAGTTCTCTCTCTATCTCTCTCTCTCTCTCTCTCTCGTCTTAGCAAATAGCTAGTTAATGGAATGGAAACAGAGTGGTCGCCCCTGTGGTCAGCTGGTTGTAATAAAAGCAGCTGGCCAGAGGAGGTTTGGGGAGATGACCGTTGTCAGCCTTTACAGCCACGTGTGCATAAACAGCACAATGTTATGTATTTGTTAAAAATTTTAGTTTATTTATTTATTTATTTATTATTTATCCTGTAAGACTCTCGCAGACCTAGTCTAGTTCCTGACACCACCCCTGACTCGTGTCGGGATCTGCCTTGGAGACAAAGTTTTGGTCCTCTAAAGAGACGAAAACGCTTTGGGATTCACAACGGTCTTAGACACGTGCCAGGCTTTCCTTTGGGACAATTATAATACGATAATTAAGGGCTATTGACTTTTACTATTACAATCACTACTACTACTACTACTACTACTACTACTACTACTACTACTACTACTACTACTACTACTACTACTACTACCACCACCGCCGCCGGCGCCGCCAAACGCCGCCGCCGCTGTTGCTGCTACTACTACTACTACTACTACTACTACTACTACTACTACTACCGAATCATAGAATTATGAATATTACACACATGTATTTATTACTGTACTGCAAATACTCTACCACCACAGTCGTTATGTACATTTATATAAAGTGAACTTGAACATGAAGGATTTAATAAATATTCTGTTTAATATTTTGGGGCTAATATGGCTGGACGCAGATGCTGCCTTAGGAAGCCACAGCGTCCGGTCAAATTAGTTTCCCAAAATATTTTAACAGCTTACCTGTTACCTTGAAGAGACTCGCAACTAATATAAGTCTGCCTGTCTGCCTCCCTACATGTCTGCCTGCCTGCCTGCCCGCCCGCCTGCGTGTCTCAGTGAGTGTGCGCATGCGTGCGTGTAAGTGCAATTATTGTACATATGTCTATTTGTACATACCTGGCGTGTATATAATTATATATTATTGTACATAGTGTATATATGTTTTGAGGGCCTCGGGAACATCATGCCACTGACGATGTACCCCCTTGAAATAAAGATTATTATTATTATTATTATTATTATTATTATTATTATTATTATTATTATTATTATTATTATTAACCTCCTGACTATCAATTTCCAGAAGAAGGATTGTAGAAGTTTAATGACTAGAGCTTTTCTTGATACTGTGTCAAATGCAGCTTTGAAGTCGACAAAACAACAGAAATCATATTGCTTAGAGTGTGTTGAGGTATTTATCTATGACTGATTTTCGTAAAAGTACATGGTCAGCTGTTTGTGAATTTATCCAATGTCAGATCTGACAATCCGGAATAAGGTTGGTCACATCAGCAAACATGAAAAGCCTATTATGCAATATACAGCAGAAGAGTTTGCAAAGGTTAATTCCATAAGCGATACCCTATGCTTGTTTGGTTTGAATATGCCACACTTTTGTGAACAGAGGTTAAAGAATGGACCTTTCCACTGTATCCATCCATCATATGACGTCATAATCAACTACGTGACGTATAGAATGACATCACAATCAATGCCGCCATTATGACGTCATGAATGACGTCGCGAGCGCATATTTGAAGGCAAACTATGCGTTATTGTACGAAATGTATGTCTTTACTATTTAATAAATATTCTGGTGAATATTTTGAAACAAATTTGACTGGGTGCCGTTGCTAAAACTGGAAAGGTCCATTACATCACCACACGTTTGGAAAATCGCCAGACAACAAGATTTGATTTTTAAAAAGTTTCTTCAAAATTGGAAGGAGCTCATCGTCACCAGCCTTTATCATTTCATTCAGAACAAGTGTCAAATCCGCATGCTTTACCACATTTTAATTTGGAAATAGACTGATTATGAATCGTCCTGGGATCGAGACTAACATGTTTGAAAATCTAATTTTTCTCCTTAATGTTCAGACATTGTATTCTACAAAATATGATATCCTCATTACATTTATCTGCTTATGTTTACTAACCTGTACAGCTGTATGTCATACCTGCTTGTAGTTACAATCTCTCAATTTCGAGTATCTTATTTACACGTCACACCTAGATAAGCTTAAACGATGTTAAATATTGGGAAACTACTTTGAATATGAGATATGTCCAGTTTAGTTTAGACAACAACAACTTCGAATAAGGCCGTGTTCTCGCCATCGTCCTATTGCACGATCCTCGCCCTCCCACTACGTTCCCGTATCGAGTACAGCGTAGCTATGCGAGTGGCGTATGTTAGCGAAATGTGTTCTCACTAACAGTCTCTATCAATTTCCAGAAAACTATACGGGTAAGCAGTTGAATATTTGAAACTAATTTGCCTGGGTGAGAGGCAGCAACAGCGTCCAGTGAAATTAGTTGCAAATTATTCAACGACAAGTGTATTAAATAGTAATAAAGACAAACAATTCGTACAACAACGCTTAGTCCGTCATCAAGTAAGCTTTCTTGAAACCCCTAGCAATGCCATTCATGGCGTAATTGATAACTTCATCCTATACATGTCACGTAGTCGATTATGACGTCATATGATTGACTGAGAAACTGGAATCCTCCATTGCTGTCACTGCTGCTGCCGCGGTTCTGTGACAACGCCTCATAAGGCTATAGAGGGATTCATTTTAGCTATGCACCGCCCATTTCTAGCTAAAGCTCCGCCCATCTTATTTTCGAGTGTTGGAACCATTTCTACATAGGCCTACTTTGAATCCTGAGTTAACAGAATCCCAATTTCAAGGTAACTATACAGCCGTGAGTTCAGGAAGGAAAATGTTCGGCGAACGTACGCCTATTTATGGTCTCTGTTCGTCGCGAACTACATTCGCCTTCCTGAACGAGTTGTCACGCGTAGCTTCGACGAGAATTCTTTTACAACGTCACGTGATAGTTATGAGAATTAACTTTTTGTCAGATCCGATGCATTATGAGGTCATATCTATTACGTCATAATGAATATCAGGGTCTCAGAAACAATCCACAACCATACACATATTGGGGGAAGACTAACATAATACTAAGATCGCTAAGAACGCATTGGTATGCATTATTTATGGTTAAATTGACAATCAACGTGTCTCAATTGACGATGCTGTATATTTTGCCGTCATCTTGGTTTTCACCTATAAAGTTGTTCGCCTCGCCACAAAACGTTCGCCGCGAACGTTCGGCGAACAGCCCGTTCAGGAGGGCGAACGTACCATGTGACCTAACATTTGTTCGGCGAACGGAAAATATTCGCGCTCCTGAACGGACCCCTGGTAATCTAATTCTTACACTTGGTGTACTATTCGGTATAATCATGACGGAGATAGATAGGCCATTCAATATAATTTTGATTGTGACGTCAGCCTATACGTGACGTGATTGATTACGACGTCATATACCTGAGCGACAGATCGGGTCCATTCATTATGAACTGATGACGAATAGACGATGTTTAAAGGTCACCTAGGCCTGCGAATTACCAATCTGGCAATAGGTCCCAACACGGTCTTTCAGCGCATGCGTGTGTGCGCGCGTGCTCGAGTGCGTGTGTGCGTATTTGAGTACGTGTATGCGAGTGTGTGTGCGCGTGCGTGCGTGCGTGCGTGCGTGTGTGTGTGTGTGTGTGTGTGTGTGTACGCCAGCCGAACGCATATTTGAAGACGGGCTATGCGTTGTAAGAATTGTATGTCTTTACTATTTAATATATATTTTGTTGAATATTTTGAAAGTAATTTGACTGGGCGCTGTTGCTGCCATAGGCAGCAACAGCACCAAGTCAAATTAGTTACAAAATATTCAACAGCTTACCTGTAGAGTTTTCAGGAAATTGATAGTTAGGGCATTCGGGGATCTATCAATCCCAACACGGCGAAGTGTGGATGGAGCTTAGGTCGAGATGGCCGCCGGGCATAGCTAAAAATGGAAATGTCCATTGCCATATTAACCAGTTCAGCATATCATGACGAAGCCGGCCCAAACCACCTTCTAGATTATTGTTGTGGAATGTCTATTTGCAGGCCAAGGCAAGGTTTTTTTACCCACTAGAATCATCAATTGGCTCGATAACTGAGCCAGTCATTTCTGTGGTAAATCTTTAAAAAAAATAGTCTTCTCTTGGGGAATATATAAGCAGATATTCTAAATTTCTTGACCAACTCTAGCCATTAATTAACATTTGAAATTCCAGTATCTCAAATTCAAGACAACCATACCCAATCCAATTAGTTTCAAAATTTTCACCAAAATAACCATTATCCCCGATAGAATATGTCGTTTCTGATTTAGAAAGGTAAATTTTTCAAGTATTATTACAAACTGCTGGTGGTTGGTGGTGGTGGTGGTGGTGGTGGTGGCGGCGGCGGTGGTGGCGCCAGCGGTGGTGGTGGGTACGCATAAACGTCTATCAACTCACACATTTTTGCGTATCCATGAAATCGAAAGCACTTACAGATTTATAAATGGTCACATAAAAATATCTATGAGTGTTATCTTCGTAATATGTGTTTGTTCATTTGCCGGTTTCAGTGTGTCACCTGAGAAAGCGATTAGCACCTTAATACATAAGTTCGGTCGATCTGTCTGTCACATATCTGGCATTTCCGACAGACATCTAGAGTAGAATGATCTCAACTTTGTGGGTTCAGTAACGAGGGCGTTACGAATCATCCTTCAGGAAATTTGGGGAAAATTGGCTCTCAGAAGACATTTCTGGTCGATTTTAGGAACAGAGGCAATTCTAACTGCATTAATGGGCCTTTCCACTTTTCCACTTATCATATGACGTCATAATCAACTACGTGACGTATAGAATGACATCGCTATCAAAGACGTCATTATGATGTCATGATGAAAGTAGGTAAGTTCGTCACGAACGCATAGTTGAAGACGGGCTATGCGTTGGTGTACGAATTGTATGTCTTTACTATTTAATAAATATCCTGTTGAATATTTTGAATCTAATTTGACTGGGCACTCTTGCTGGTGTATTTTCCATAGGCAGCAACTGCGCCCCGTCATTTTAGTTCCAATATATTTAAAATCTTACCTGTATAGTTTTCTTGAAATTGGTAGTCGGAGAGTTCAGAGATCGATCGATCCCAACACGAGCGAGGTGTGGGTGGAGCTTAGCTAGAGATGGGCGGGACATAGCTAAAACTGGGAAGGTCCATTGGCGTGAACATTTAGATAACTCTTAATTTATTACATATTACTGTTTATTTGGGGCGGCGTCACATACGGTGTCCCCCCTCGAATATTTTTATTTTCTTCCGGGGTGGAGGCGTGGGTGTGGGGCTGGTGCGCCGCCCGCATCCCTGGGTCGCAATAATAGTGCTTACGTTGTGGGTTTTGGTTTAGCATTTGGGGAATCCCCTTCTTAAACCTAGGCGCGCTCTTTTATGTGTCAAAACGATTTTCCAATAGAATCGCGTGAGTTGTGCCGCGCTTACGTAAACTGTATCATAGCTAATATGCGTCATAATGCCGAGACTATAAGTACACATAACGAAAATTTAAAGGCCTATGATATAACCAATGTCAATAAAACACCACCGCACGAAACACGCTTTATAAAGCGCCACAAAACCGAGTTCAACACTTATAGGCCCACCTTGCCTATAAAAGGCACCAGATGGCGCTGGTGTCACATCTATCAAAATTTAACCACCTTTCACATCTAGGTAGCATATTTTTTTTAAATAAGGTATAAAACCCTTACAGATTTCTTAGATATGTGCGCAGTACATTCTTGGTATAGCACTGGTACTGTCATCTCGAAGAAATTGTTGGAAAATATTCATTTAAATGAGAATTAGCTCAAATAAACATGAGAGCTGAATAAAATTTGAATTTAGTGGGCGGAGCTAAAGCTGTGACATCATATTGCGGGAAAATGTTCTCTGAATGATTTATAAGTGTAAACAGCTGATAGCAGACATGTGTATTATCCTATATCATATGTGGCGAGAAAACATGCAGTAATAAATAAATAAACACATTACCTTGATAAGAAGTGTGTGGGGGGGGGGGTCTTATTGCCACCTATAACTGCACATAAGGGTGGTGTGAGCTGTTAGGCATCAACAGCCTTCAGCAACAGTGTTTGTAAACTGTATATTAGCCTTTCTAATACCGGCTTTGTAACAATTAATCTTTTGATATCCGTGTGACAAGTGTTGCAGAAAACTGTTGCTGCATTTGACAGTAACAGATATCCCCATTCCCATTTTCAAAATGACCACATTAAGAATACTTCATGCATCTAATAAAACTTTCTAATACCTCAATACTGAGCTAAATGTATTGCTAGATAAATTGGCTTAATTGTTTGACTGCTGAATTCCTGTAGGCTACATTTTCAACAGGGTTTAACTCTGGATATTTGCTGAATATTTTGGAAACAATTCGACTAACATAGCCACCAACCACTTTCAGTCAAGTTGTTTTCAAAATAGTCAGCAGTGATTGTCAGTTGAAATTATTGTCTGATGGCTTGCAGCAGTCATCCAGTTAATGATAAATTAATTAAATAAATCTTTTTGAAGGCGTATGTGAATATAGTACACATGTGTATAGCATTACTATGCAGAGGGTGGACTGTCCTACTCTATAGTAAACCAGTCATCTAGGTATACTATAGGATGTGTACAGCGGCCACGTGCTGAGCTGTCAGATGGTAGGATATTTTGCTACTTATCACGCATGCGCCATACGTGTCATCATAGAAGCTCCGCCTCATAGGGTATTAATTTCATCTCAACCCAGGGAGTGAGAGTTTTACTGACAATGATTAATTCTGAAATATACTCTGATCGTTATTTAGACTTTGGACATATATCCACAAAGTATAGCCGAAAAATGGCACCCGCCTCTAAACGTAGGCCTATGTCACAGATTATTGCGTTTCTCTTCTGCCTCAGTAAGTGAAACAATAATAATAATAATAATAATAATAATAATAATAATAATAATAATAATAATAATAATAATAATAATAAATAAATAAAAGTTATTCCTGAGTTTACCAGCATAATGGACCTTTCCATTTTTTGCTATGCCCCGCCCATTTTGTAGCCAATCCCCGCCTACTCAACTAGCTATGCCCCGCCTACGTATTTCGTCATCGTTGCTAACGTAAACAAAATGGTGGCCTCTTCAGCGATATACCAGGCGATATTTCTATTAATTATCTACCAAATCATATGAATTTGTCATCGAAATCATTAGAAAAAGGGTTAAGATTTTATGCGGAAGGCTATATACATGATATAGATATATTTAATAAAGAAAACGTTACAGACGTGGTCGCGAAATGCTGGCTACCACATAAGATACATATTACAATCAGAAGACAGCCGACCGCAGTATCAGACGGATATTGTTCTTGCAAGGCAGGGTAAGTGGATTTAGAAAATAGACCGTAAAACAACGTTTAAAGATATTATTCTTTTTTCTTTTAAACAGAATCAGAATCTTTATTGGCACAAAATAACATATATATATTCTCACGCTCGACAAAAAGTATTATATTTGAATCATTATCTGTTTATCTGTCAGTTTGGAGATGCTTATGGGAGATAACTCGCTCTGATTATATGCTTAGTAGAGATTAACCCATTTATCATTCTTTATTAATTGAGCCAATTTCTAGGAAATTATGTTGAAAAGTTTGTCATGAAATTGTATGGATAATTGTGAATTTACAATTTAATAAACACTGTGTTGAATATTTGAAACTAATTTGACTGGGAGCTAGTCGTTGCTGCCACAAGCAGCAACATCTTCAGGTCCATTTCAAAATATTCACAGGGTGAGGGGTTTGTATGCATTTGTGTTTGAAATTTTATGACTTTCTACGATCAACATTAATAAATTTCATGACCTCCAGAAATAAATATTTATGTCCAGGACAGTCAAATTAGTTTCAAAATATTCAACAGCAGCATATTAGGCATCATACATAATTTACTATATCCAGTCGAGTGTTCGCATTAAATAACTGTAATGACTGCATATTATTTCCTCATTTATTGTGATTATCATTTTCCATGACCTATGGCAACAAGAGGCCGAAAGGCCTTAACGCTCACCTGGACCTTGGGCCTTAGTGCTCACTTGAACCATTAACATTTGAACCATTAGCATTTGAACCATTAGCATTTGAACCATTAGCATTTGAACAGACATAATACTTTAAACTCAAAACTAGCATTACATAAAACACAAAATTTAGGTTCCCATACAGCCAATATAAAATCCAGTATGGCCATCAATCCCAAAATTTCGATTGGTCAATGACATTGACAACCATGCTTTATCAAGGATCGAGTTCTCTTGAATAAATTTTAATGACCCTTAGTTATTGATGAAATTAAATCTAACGAGTTTCGGTCTGATCTGTACAGCACTTCATAAGATGTCATTTTCGAGAACAAGATAGATGGCCACTGGAACAAGATTTGAACCATTTGCATTTAAATAGACACAAGAATCCCACAGGCCTTAACGCTCACCTGGACTATTTTAATTTGAAACCCTATCAATATGTGTAGACAATACTTTTACTGGAAATTCTGAATCATATTTATCATGTTATGGTCCTTCTAGACACATCAAAATTGTGAATACGACTTCTGGAGTCTATCACCACAGAATCCTTCCTGGCAAATCTGGTAGAAATCAATCAAGCGGTTAAGGAGGAGCTGTGAGCTAAAATGATGATTTTTCATGACCTTCCAGGTTTTCAATGACCTGTATGAACCCAGTATTCAACAACTTAGGCCATCCTTAAATAATAGTTTGGTTGTCCTCTCCCGACCGACCATAAAATATCCTGCCAACTCAAAATCTTTTTTTTCTGAGTTTCCTGTGAAGAATTAATTTTATTTTCTGATATGATTATATGATTTTCTCATAAATTTTCAGAAACTCAAAGATGGCTGCCAAACACGCTAAATTTTGATTGATCTACTAGGGAATTCTTTTTGGATTATCAACTTTTCATGGACAAACTAGGTCATCCAAGATGGCCAGCAATACATTTGGCCAATCAAGCTCCCTTGAACAAACTTGGTTCAGCTCTTTGCCCAGATGATCTTTAATGACTTTTGAATCACTCCCCCAAGCGATTTTGGAGATTTTTCTAAAAATCGGCCAAAATCCAAGATAGCTACCAGCCAAATTGGCTGATCGGCTTGCTTTGAACAAACTTGGATTTCTATGCCCAAATATAAGTGAAATCGGGCTAATGGTTCTCGAGAAGACATTTCAAATTTCCTATTGCTTTAGTATGTGAGTTTTTGCTGATTGCTTTAGTATGTGAGTTTTTGCTGATTGCTTTAGTATGTGAGATTTTGGAGGGAAAACGATCCAATATGGTCACCAAGTCTTTAATCCGAGTTTCAAAATTGGAAATTGGAAATCAGCATACCCAAACACCTATATAAAACTAATTTCGGCTTCAAAATCCATCAAATTTAAATGTCCAATATGGCCACCAAGCAGTCAACATTTTGATTGGTCCACAGCAGTCATGTTTTTTATGTAACAACTGCCATTTAATTGCCCTTAGCCACTAATCTAAGGGCCACTAATCGTATCTCTCAAAGTTTGGCTCGTTCCAGTCAGCGGTTCTGGAGAAGTCGATTTCACAAAAACTATGTCATCCAAGATAGCCGCCTAACCATTTGACCAATCAAGTTATCTTGAACAAACTTGGGCCAGCGCTAGCCGCTGATATTTCATGAGTTTTGAATCGATCCCCAAGCAGATTCAGAGATCTTTAAAGATGTTTCTAAAACTTTGCTAAAATCTAAGATGGTCGCCAGTCAAATTGGCTGATCGGCTTTGTTTGAAAAACTTGGATCTCTATGCCCCTTAGGATGCTTCCTGCCAAAAATAAATGAAATCGGCCCAGTGTTTCTTGAAGTCGTTTAAAGAAAAGGCCAGGTGACATGAGGCAATAATGTACAAGGACAAGAAAATGGCCAGAAATCGGCGTGAAAATTCATCATCATTGCTTACATGATAAATAAAATGTCACACTTATTGCAATTTCACATAAAATCTATTGCACTCGTTTACTAAGTTCTCATTTGGAATTCACTAACGATTGTTTCAAACAAGATCCTATTAAGCTTGTGTCATAAATTTGACACGAAATGGCAATGAGTGTGAGACACTCTATTGATTTTGTATTTGATTGTCACTACACATTAAACTATACAATATATCAATAAATACAATTGGATATTTCATGCGACAGATTTACTTTGTAATTCAAATATCCCAGAAAATTTTGTTTTTCTACAGATTGAGTGGACATTGTTCCCACATCATTGGACTCATTAAAACTCTACAAGGTTATAAACTACACAACTATACACAGTTGCCGGAACAACCAAGCTGTACTTCGGTTCAGCAACAATGGAGTATACCACGTGGAACACAGATAAAACCAACACCCATCAACCACATCATTGTTGCCAGACCCTCAGAACACCGCAAGAGAAAGCCAGTGATATGCCAGATTGAATGTGATAAAAAGTATGTTGTATAATTAGACACATTACCAGATATCACAGATGTAAGCCTAAAAGTTCAGAACTATTCATATATCACTGCCATTAGCGAATCCATGCAAACATTATATTATATGTATGTCTTTACTATTTAATAAATATTCTGGTGAATATTTTGAAACAAATTTGACTGGGTGCCGTTGCTAAAACTGGAAAGGTCCATTACATCACCACACGTTTGGAAAATCGCCAGACAACAAGATTTGATTTTTAAAAAGTTTCTTCAAAATTGGAAGGAGCTCATCGTCACCAGCCTTTATCATTTCATTCAGAACAAGTGTCAAATCCGCATGCTTTACCACATTTTAATTTGGAAATAGACTGATTATGAATCGTCCTGGGATCGAGACTAACATGTTTGGAAATTTAATTTTTCTCCTTAATGTTCAGACATTGTATTCTACAAAATATGATATCCTCATTACATTTATCTGCTTATGTTTACTAACCTGTACAGCTGTATGTCATACCTGCTTGTAGTTACAATCTCTCAATTTCGAGTATCGTATTTACACGTCACACCTAGATAAGCTTAAACGATGTTAAATATTGGGAAACTACTTTGAATATGAGATATGTCCAGTTTAGTTTAGACAACAACAACTTCGAATAAGGCCGTGTTCTCGCCATCGTCCTATTGCACGATCCTCGCCCTCCCACTACGTTCCCGTATCGAGTACAGCGTAGCTATGCGAGTGGCGTATGTTAGCGAAATGTGTTCTCACTAACAGTCTCTATCAATTTCCAGAAAACTATACGGGTAAGCAGTTGAATATTTGAAACTAATTTGCCTGGGTGAGAGGCAGCAACAGCGTCCAGTGAAATTAGTTGCAAATTATTCAACGACAAGTGTATTAAATAGTAATAAAGACAAACAATTCGTACAACAACGCTTAGTCCGTCATCAAGTAAGCTTTCTTGAAACCCCTAGCAATGCCATTCATGGCGTAATTGATAACTTCATCCTATACATGTCACGTAGTCGATTATGACGTCATATGATTGACTGAGAAACTGGAATCCTCCATTGCTGTCACTGCTGCTGCCGCGGTTCTGTGACAACGCCTCATAAGGCTATAGAGGGATTCATTTTAGCTATGCACCGCCCATTTCTAGCTAAAGCTCCGCCCATCTTATTTTCGAGTGTTGGAACCATTTCTACATAGGCCTACTTTGAATCCTGAGTTAACAGAATCCCAATTTCAAGGTAACTATACAGCCGTGAGTTCAGGAAGGAAAATGTTCGGCGAACGTACGCCTATTTATGGTCTCTGTTCGTCGCGAACTACATTCGCCTTCCTGAACGAGTTGTCACGCGTAGCTTCGACGAGCATTCTTTTACAACGTCACGTGATAGTTATGAGAATTAACTTTTTGTCAGATCCGATGCATTATGAGGTCATATCTATTACGTCATAATGAATATCAGGGTCTCAGAAACAATCCACAACCATACACATATTGGGGGAAGACTAACATAATACTAAGATCGCTAAGAACGCATTGGTATGCATTATTTATGGTTAAATTGACAATCAACGTGTCTCAATTGACGATGCTGTATATTTTGCCGTCATCTTGGTTTTCACCTATAAAGTTGTTCGCCTCGCCACAAAACGTTCGCCGCGAACGTTCGGCGAACAGCCCGTTCAGGAGGGCGAACGTACCATGTGACCTAACATTTGTTCGGCGAACGGAAAATATTCGCGCTCCTGAACGGACCCCTGGTAATCTAATTCTTACACTTGGTGTACTATTCGGTATAATCATGACGGAGATAGATAGGCCATTCAATATAATTTTGATTGTGACGTCAGCCTATACGTGACGTGATTGATTACGACGTCATATACCTGAGCGACAGATCGGGTCCATTCATTATGAACTGATGACGAATAGACGATGTTTAAAGGTCACCTAGGCCTGCGAATTACCAATCTGGCAATAGGTCCCAACACGGTCTTTCAGCGCATGCGTGTGTGCGCGCGTGCTCGAGTGCGTGTGTGCGTATTTGAGTACGTGTATGCGAGTGTGTGTGCGCGTGCGTGCGTGCGTGCGTGCGTGTGTGTGTGTGTGTGTGTGTGTGTGTGTGTGTGTACGCCAGCCGAACGCATATTTGAAGACGGGCTATGCGTTGTAAGAATTGTATGTCTTTACTATTTAATATATATTTTGTTGAATATTTTGAAAGTAATTTGACTGGGCGCTGTTGCTGCCATAGGCAGCAACAGCACCAAGTCAAATTAGTTACAAAATATTCAACAGCTTACCTGTAGAGTTTTCAGGAAATTGATAGTTAGGGCATTCGGGGATCTATCAATCCCAACACGGCGAAGTGTGGATGGAGCTTAGGTCGAGATGGCCGCCGGGCATAGCTAAAAATGGAAATGTCCATTGCCATATTAACCAGTTCAGCATATCATGACGAAGCCGGCCCAAACCACCTTCTAGATTATTGTTGTGGAATGTCTATTTGCAGGCCAAGGCAAGGTTTTTTTACCCACTAGAATCATCAATTGGCTCGATAACTGAGCCAGTCATTTCTGTGGTAAATCTTTAAAAAAAATAGTCTTCTCTTGGGGAATATATAAGCAGATATTCTAAATTTCTTGACCAACTCTAGCCATTAATTAACATTTGAAATTCCAGTATCTCAAATTCAAGACAACCATACCCAATCCAATTAGTTTCAAAATTTTCACCAAAATAACCATTATCCCCGATAGAATATGTCGTTTCTGATTTAGAAAGGTAAATTTTTCAAGTATTATTACAAACTGCTGGTGGTTGGTGGTGGTGGTGGTGGTGGTGGTGGCGGCGGCGGTGGTGGCGCCAGCGGTGGTGGTGGGTACGCATAAACGTCTATCAACTCACACATTTTTGCGTATCCATGAAATCGAAAGCACTTACAGATTTATAAATGGTCACATAAAAATATCTATGAGTGTTATCTTCGTAATATGTGTTTGTTCATTTGCCGGTTTCAGTGTGTCACCTGAGAAAGCGATTAGCACCTTAATACATAAGTTCGGTCGATCTGTCTGTCACATATCTGGCATTTCCGACAGACATCTAGAGTAGAATGATCTCAACTTTGTGGGTTCAGTAACGAGGGCGTTACGAATCATCCTTCAGGAAATTTGGGGAAAATTGGCTCTCAGAAGACATTTCTGGTCGATTTTAGGAACAGAGGCAATTCTAACTGCATTAATGGGCCTTTCCACTTTTCCACTTATCATATGACGTCATAATCAACTACGTGACGTATAGAATGACATCGCTATCAAAGACGTCATTATGATGTCATGATGAAAGTAGGTAAGTTCGTCACGAACGCATAGTTGAAGACGGGCTATGCGTTGGTGTACGAATTGTATGTCTTTACTATTTAATAAATATCCTGTTGAATATTTTGAATCTAATTTGACTGGGCACTCTTGCTGGTGTATTTTCCATAGGCAGCAACTGCGCCCCGTCATTTTAGTTCCAATATATTTAAAATCTTACCTGTATAGTTTTCTTGAAATTGGTAGTCGGAGAGTTCAGAGATCGATCGATCCCAACACGAGCGAGGTGTGGGTGGAGCTTAGCTAGAGATGGGCGGGACATAGCTAAAACTGGGAAGGTCCATTGGCGTGAACATTTAGATAACTCTTAATTTATTACATATTACTGTTTATTTGGGGCGGCGTCACATACGGTGTCCCCCCTCGAATATTTTTATTTTCTTCCGGGGTGGAGGCGTGGGTGTGGGGCTGGTGCGCCGCCCGCATCCCTGGGTCGCAATAATAGTGCTTACGTTGTGGGTTTTGGTTTAGCATTTGGGGAATCCCCTTCTTAAACCTAGGCGCGCTCTTTTATGTGTCAAAACGATTTTCCAATAGAATCGCGTGAGTTGTGCCGCGCTTACGTAAACTGTATCATAGCTAATATGCGTCATAATGCCGAGACTATAAGTACACATAACGAAAATTTAAAGGCCTATGATATAACCAATGTCAATAAAACACCACCGCACGAAACACGCTTTATAAAGCGCCACAAAACCGAGTTCAACACTTATAGGCCCACCTTGCCTATAAAAGGCACCAGATGGCGCTGGTGTCACATCTATCAAAATTTAACCACCTTTCACATCTAGGTAGCATATTTTTTTTAAATAAGGTATAAAACCCTTACAGATTTCTTAGATATGTGCGCAGTACATTCTTGGTATAGCACTGGTACTGTCATCTCGAAGAAATTGTTGGAAAATATTCATTTAAATGAGAATTAGCTCAAATAAACATGAGAGCTGAATAAAATTTGAATTTAGTGGGCGGAGCTAAAGCTGTGACATCATATTGCGGGAAAATGTTCTCTGAATGATTTATAAGTGTAAACAGCTGATAGCAGACATGTGTATTATCCTATATCATATGTGGCGAGAAAACATGCAGTAATAAATAAATAAACACATTACCTTGATAAGAAGTGTGTGGGGGGGGGTCTTATTGCCACCTATAACTGCACATAAGGGTGGTGTGAGCTGTTAGGCATCAACAGCCTTCAGCAACAGTGTTTGTAAACTGTATATTAGCCTTTCTAATACCGGCTTTGTAACAATTAATCTTTTGATATCCGTGTGACAAGTGTTGCAGAAAACTGTTGCTGCATTTGACAGTAACAGATATCCCCATTCCCATTTTCAAAATGACCACATTAAGAATACTTCATGCATCTAATAAAACTTTCTAATACCTCAATACTGAGCTAAATGTATTGC
>CM067359.1:29066705-29625705 GCA_034401795.1 Chaetoderma sp. LZ-2023a | reverse complement strand
GCTCAAAAGGAAAAGGAAAAGAAACTCCTGAGTGGCGAGAGGCTTTGTGCCTCACATGGGCATTACTTCTGATGCTGTGTCTTTGGGTGAGAAGTAGTAGCCTCGCATGGGCCGCCGTCACTGGATCCTTGCGAGAGGTAAGTGCCTCGCGTGGGCCTCTGTCACAGGAAAATGCTGCCACCGCAGAAGCGGAGGGACAGAGATGGCCAAAAAGGGCCACTGTATTCAACCAAAAGTGCTGCAAAGAAAAGACCATCCTAGTGAAACTATAACTAGAGTGTTGCGTACTGTTTTACGTGAAGATGGGATGAGCGATTCCCGAAGGATTGCCAAGTCACAGTCTTATAGAGTTCCAAGAATACTGTATTAGTGGGTGCCACTTTTATTTATGCGGGCCTTCTTCTATGCCTAACCTACCAATTAGGTTTTAAAGACACGAACTATTTTAGGCCGCAAATGGTGGGCACCCTACCTATCTTTAGATACGATGAGTGTACATGTTACATTGCAAAACATCCGAGCTCGGTGAGAATCTGGATGCCTTGCTCCGTAACCACATAAAACATCACAGGACGATGGCTACCTTTCTACACAAGCAGATTATTCCAACTGACCTGTCGTTGCGGTGTGGAATAGAGAGACGAATATCCACCATAAATGTCCTTCCCATAAGGGCGTGGCAGATTCCAACATCTTTCCCAGACATTTGTACGAATTCGGTGGAGATGCGCATCTCGTCCATCACCAAATCCTATGGAGCTAAGTTATTTGACCTTAACATTAGGTTTATATCCAAGTTGCCCAAATATGCACTGCGATGCGGGAGATATATCCTAAGAGGCATCAAGAGAAAATAATAAGAAGCAGTGCTTCCTACATTGACAATGACACTAACTAACAAGTATCCGAAGATACAGGGGAAGTGTATGTAACACTGCACCTTGGCCATCACCGCTCAGAAACCTCCAACAGTTTCCCAGGGTCAGATCAGTCCACGGTGCGGATAGGGACATCCAAACAATTAAGAAGCCATATGGCTTAGTGGAACATGAAGAGAGACAATAACTTTATAGATATGAGGCCCTATAGGTATGTTGGCCAATTTAACACAATCTTGCCGGAGTACGGGGCTAGATTACCGTAACAACCGGAAAAGAGGCATACACTATGTGTCCCCTAATGAAGAAATTGTCTCTAATCATATTAAACATATCCTATCGAGCTGAATAGTAAGGTTGAGTCGGTAGCATGCCAGGCTAAACAGAGTTATAGCACGGACAGCGACCGTAGTGAAACATGACGGTGGTGGGAGAAAGTGATGCATATATAAATGTTGCTGTATAGTATTTCCTAAATGCACTGCAGTCCTAAGTTTTCTATAAATAAACAAAACATATCAACAGATGGCTACTTGCCATATACCTAACTAGCCAAGTACAGAACAGTGACAGTATACTATTTGATTAGAATGGTGGTAATACAGGTTGATAGACCTAATGCAGTGCGGTTAGTAAGACACCTTACAGTAAACAAGGATAAATATGAACAGTGATAAAGAAATTATAAATAGTGGTCCTAAGACGGGATGGTACCTATTAGTCATCGGTACCTTTACAGTAATAAATTATAATAATTATTGACGATGTAATTAAAGATATCGTGTATAGTTACTTGAATACCCAGTAGCCATTCTTATCTGCGGGCTACTATGTTACTGAAATTGAGACGTCACCAAAACCGTGACGTGAGTCGACACATTCACTGAAAGCTGGATAAGTGTCCGCATGTAGATCTCCGCAAAGCACGGTTCCCGCATGCTGCTCCAGAATGGAAGCGGTACGATCTCAGGACAGTAAAACATAGTATAAGCAATGTCTTCTGGATACACAAAGTAAGTTCTACGTAATGCGGTTTTCACCTGTAATGATATTGTGGGTGACTGGGTGTAGGGTTACCACCTGAGTACTGCGTTCATACCAATTAATAAAAGAGTGATTGATCGGTGGCAGATGCATTCATTATTTGGTTGAGTCTGTTCATTTCTACTCTTCGTCTAGCTTGACGTTGGCCTGATTGGAAGTTCCATTTACTTACTTACTTACTTACTTACTTACTTACTTACTTACTTACTTACTTACTTACTTACTTACTAACTTACTTACTTACTTACTTACTTACTTACTTACTTACTTACTTACTTACTTACTTACTTATCATGTACTACCTTGTCCTGGAATCGTTCCAATAAGCACACGCCCCTGGGTAGAGCAATAAGCGCATATAAGCCTATACGAGAGGCATTTCGTCATAAAAACGAGTAAGTTCGTTAGAACACGTGGCACGCATGCGCACGCTCAGACGCTTCATTGACGACACACGTGTCAAGAATAGAGGCGAGTATGTATCTCTAGTGTACCGAGTAGGTACTAGTAAATACCTTTAATCTATTTATTTTCGTGATTCTTGGTACCAATCAGTCCCAGAATTTGACAAGCTTTTTAAAACTTCAAACCATTTTAAAATCGGTCCAGAAATGGCCGAGTTATTGCCGATTTTCGCCATCAAATTATGCTAAAAAAAATTCTATAACGTCGTAATCGCGTATATATGTATAGCTAGATAGATAGTGATTTGTGTACACGTGACCTACTACGTCACTCTATACATCTGTATAAACAGCAATATATAGAAAATTGTGTATACGTCACAGTATTCTAGCACGCTGATTGGTTGGTACAGCAACCTGTACTTGATTCACGCAACAAGCTCTGACGTCTCAGCGAGTATAAAAGGGGGTGAAATTCGAAGATCAGAAGCATCGATGGCGTGGAGGCCGAGGGTCGAGAACTGACTGGAGGTGTGGACTAGACGAGTGGACCGGATACCTGTGGATAAGAAAGATACAGAACATACCCCATGGTTCCTTGCGGCTATCAGCTCACCCACATGTAAAAGCAGTTCTCGGCTAACCCGCACTAACTAATTTTTGTACGCTCCCAGACGGCCATCCGGGGGCAATAATAAACTAAAATCATGGTTCCCATTTACGAAGACCAATAAGCAGAACTTTCTGCGGGAGGGTCTTCGGACCCATTATGTAGACTTCTACATAATGTAGAGCAGCGATGTTTCTTGGTGGATGACTCGCCAGATCTGCCGACCACGCGAAAGTGGAGATCAAACCACCATACTGCATATCGTGCGGCTATCTTTGTAACTTTTCTACTGCAGCCTAGTAGACTTTTCCCAGTGCACCGCAAGAGCTAGGTGATGTACCCCGCACCGTATGCTTCAATATGTACATGCATAGTATTATTATTATATAGTAACCCTCTCTGTTAATGGGCTATATTTAACTTTCATACTTCCGTCACTGGATGGAGAACTTTCTTCACACCGTTTAATTACTGATCTAGTTATAGAGATGATCTAGTAGACATTACTGCATTGACTCTGTTACCGTCATGAGTTCGTACCATATCATCCTAGAATCAGCATGCGGAAACCATCTGCGGGGATCTGCATGCGAAAACCTTCCATCCTCAAGAGAACATGTTAATTCATGCTACCTGTATGTAGCACCTCAATTTCAGTAACATAGTAGCCTGTTCCGTCCAAGTGAACTACTAGGCACTCGAGTAGCTACACTTAGTATATTTCACCGTCATAAATTTACGTCCGTAAAGGGTACTGATGACTTACAGGTACCACACTGGTCTTAAGACCCCAATTTATTATTTCTGTATTAAGCTGTCTATTTATTTTTTGTTTACTTCAGGTGCTTTACTAACCGCATCGCATTAGGTTATTGACATATATATACTTACTACCCCATCTAATCAAATTGTAAAAACTGTGATATTAATTGTAATGGTTAGTTGTGTATCTGGCAAGTAGCCATCAGTTCATATGTTTTGTTTATTTAAGTAAAACTTTGGACCGCAGTACTCTAGGAGATACCATACAGCAACAATATACGCATCATTTATTCACGCCACCAACAATTTTACACTGAGGTAGCTGACCTTGGTCTATATATTGAGCCCACCATGCTATCGACTAACCTTGACTATTCAGCTCGGAAGCATAGGTTAAAAGTGGTCAGGGACAATTTCTTCATTAAGAGACATATAGTGTATGCCTTTTTTCCGGTCGTCACAGTAATCTAGCCCTGCACACCGGCAAGGTTGTGTAAAATTGGCCAACTACCTATAGGGCCTCATATGTATCAAGTAATTGTCTCTTTCTACGATCCACTCAGCCGCAAGGCTTCTTAATTGTTTGGATATCCCACCAGCACGTTGTACTGATCTGACTCTTGGAAACTATCGGAGGTTTTCGAGCAGTGATGGCCAAAGTGAGGGTTCACATACATCTCTCACGGTATATTTGGATACTTAGTAGTTAAACATCTTTGCTAAGGAAGGAAAGCACTGCGAAAACATGTAGTTATTATTATTTATTATTATGGTAGGATATATTATTCCTGGCCCGCAGCGCATATTGGGCATATTGGAACATAAACCTAATGCCAGATCAATAGTTAAGTCCATAAGATTGGTGATGGATGAGGCGTGCATCTCCACCCAACTCATTGCAGTGTCTGGGCAAGATCTTGGAATCTGCCACGCCCTCACGTGAAGGACACTCATGGTGGATATTCGTCTCGCTACCCCCAATGTAATCATATGTCAGTCATTAAATTTGCTTGTGTAAAATGTAGCCATCGTCCGGTGATGTTTTATGTGGTTATGAAGCAGGGCATCATTTCAGATGTGTTGTGAAGTAACATGTACACTGCTATCCATGGCGGTAGATGCTTTCTAAGGTGACCTACGGGAAGCGGGGCATCTGCGCCCATTGGATAGCCATGTATAAATGATAGGTAGGAACCTCTGACACTTGCGGCCTAACCTAGTTTCCGTTTCTAAAACCTAAATAGTAGGTTAGGAATGGCAGAAGGCCCACATAAATAAAAGTGGCACTTACCAATGCAGTATCTTGAAATGGCTTAAGGCGGGGACTTGTGAATCTTCCGGTAGTTGCTCGCCCCATCTTCACATAAACCAGTATGCATCACATTAATTATATTTTTCACTAGGATGGTCTTTTTCCCTGGCCCTTTTCGCCAGCTCTTTTCCTCCGCTTCGGTGTTGAAGGCATTTTCCTGTGATGGAGGCCCACGTGAGGCACTTGACTCTCGCATAAGCGAGATATCCGGTAATGGAGGACCGAGCGAGGCAATTACCTCTCGCACCAATAAATAGCATCTAGGTAACCAGAGCCCGCGTGAGTTATATCCCTCACGTAACATTAGGAATCTTTTTCATTTGTATCATGAAGGTATAATAGCTTATATTAAGTTAATTAGTGCCCTCGTTGTGCGGATGTCTCCCTTGCGGGGATACCTCTGCGGATTTACGAGTCCATGCAGTACCTATGGCGACTCCACGTGCAAAGTACATTAGCTAGCTCTACTTTATGTATTATAATATATGCTCATTTACTGTCAGACAATCTACCCCTCTTTGACAAAACTGTATTTTCTTTTATATATAAATATATATATTTATATATATATATATATATATATATATATATATATATATATATATATATATATATATATATATCATTCTCCATAGTTAAATTGATATGGAAAGACATACTGGTGACACAAATAGTTGGGCTGACACTGTGCAGTTCAATCTTGGCGCCAATAGTCGCATGGCCCCACTGGAACAATTGAGTTCCACCGGTCTTAGGAGCTGGTCTATTGCAGCGCGACGTCCAATGGGATCCGGAACCCCGAGACGCGGAGCTAACCAGCAACGGGCGGGTACTTCATGCCGGAATGACCCGATGATAGCCTGCGAGCTACAAGTGGCGCCCGATGTGGGGCCCGAAGAACAAGAAGTGAACTCATGCCAACACCCTTCAGCGAGATCTACTCACCATCCACAGACAGTCAGCGATCCCTCGATTTAGAGGTAGCTTCATAAAATGGGCGAGGGGCTCGCATGCTCATGGACAATGTACTACATTCTGGACTACCTGGATTTCAACCACAACAGTTCTCGCCTATAAGTGAGAGCTCCTTCCACGGTGCCTCACAAGTGGGGAATGATTTCCTCACATTATCGGACATCCACGATAGGCCAACACCAACAGGGCCAGACCACGGATGATCACGACAAAGACCCTTATGGGGGAAACACCAATTCAACCCTTTACAGTCCTATAATTCACCTGTGTCATCAGTAGTTAGCTCATTGCCGGATGATCTTGTACCACATCCTTTGTCTCCCCCTGTAAATATATCACCTTATTTTCAGTATGTGGGATGATGAGAAACAGAGGAATCAGAACCTCCTTTCCAGCATTACATCGGTCATTCAACACACCATACGCATCACGCCCATCAGCCTTCAGCACCACCACCATATGAGGAGCCCGCTCCACTTCAATCCGAAGAATGTCCATGTCGCCTTCACAGCACACCACCGCCAGTCTATAGACCTACGCCCGTCTATGGAACTGCATCAGGGCGGAGCTCAGCTGAATCAATTTCATGTCATCATCCAAGAGAGTATCATTCTCAGGCACAGCATCCTCAGCATTTCCAGCATCGCCGACTGGAAACACCAACACCACCACCACCACCACCACCACCACCACCACCACCAGCACGTCGACCAACTTCAGCATTCACATCAGTCTCCTGCATACCTCCACCACCAGGATTCGCACACATCACTTCACACTGTGGACCAGGCCTGGTCATTCTATCCCCAGAATTTAGTGGGGAAGATGACTGGACAAATTCCAAGGTCCAGTTCGAGATCATCAGTAGAACTAATCGGTGGACAAATCAACAAATGGGGGAATACTTAGCCACGCAATTCTCAGGCAAAGCACTACAGGTTCTCGCGGATCTCAGAGCTGAATATACACCCACCTACACGGAGCTGGAAAGTGCACTCTCAGAACAGTTCGGCGACACTGCACTCGGGGAAACCAGTCGTCTTTAACTCAAAAATCTCTGATGAGGTGCGGGAGAGACACTCCCAGAATTAGCTAGCCCCCATCTGGAGACTATTCACCCATGCGTATCCCAGCACAAACCTCGAGGGCATCACCCATCTCCATTTGGACACGTTCATAGATGCGGTAAGCGGGGAACCCACTCTAAAGGAGAAATTATTTCTCGCAAACCATGGTAGCCTGTCACAATTAACCGCTACTGCGGTGCGGATTGAGAACTTCCTGGAGCGGGAAAAGAACAATGACCGCCAACTTCACCCAATAAATGAGATGGGTGACACCGCACCAGCCAATACCACCGACACCATCACAACATTAGCCTCCGCACCATCCAACACTTCACAGCAAACACAACACAACAACCAGAATCATACGCCTAGAGGAAGAGGGCGTGGCCACCGAGGAGGTCTGTAGTTCGGATCGACTGGTTGGGTACTGGCCGTAGCAGCTAAGCTGGGTATGCCCTGCCCGTCTAGGATTCGTTTTCTGAACACGCCCCTCTGGGTAGAGAGATGAGCGTACATGGGCCTATGGGAGAGAGAGCGTGTCGAAAAACGACTAAGCTAGTTAAAACGCATTATGCGCATGCATGCGCCAGGATGCTGTTTCTATGGAGCATGTAGTTGTGACCTAGATAGGATGGCACTTATAGTGTACCGAGCTGGTACTCTGTAATTCTTATTGATTGTCTGTTCTCATTAAATCTGGCATTAATCAAGACCAGAATTCGACGGGCTTTCCAAATCTGGAAAACCATTTCAAAATCAGTTGAGAAAACTCTTCTTGATTATCTTCAAAATATTGCCCTAACGTCATAACCACGTGAACATAAAGCTTCTAAAATATTCTAGAACGTTCAACGACGCAATTATTAGCTGTGTGCTGATTGGCTGTTGCTCGAACGATGATTGGATGAAGCCTGCGCCTGTGACGTCATAAAGAGTATAAAAGGAGAACTGATCCAGTGATCGAGAGCATCCTTGGCCAGGGGCCGAACAGGTTGGACCTGTACTAGCTGTGATCTTACGCATATGACTTCAATTTCCGTCGCGTTTCCGTAGCTACGAGTAGCCAACCCACCGCACTAAAACAATTTTATAACTCCCCATCTGCGGGAGTAATTTGGAACTTTTGATAATCGTTCACGAATACTACATCTACATTCGGAACACAAACTTGTGGTGAGGCCTTTGTGGCCTGAATATGTGAGTTTGGAGATGTAGAGGCAAGATCTTCTTTGATGGCCACGCCTAAAAGTGGTATTTCAAACGGTGCCGCACCAATCGTGTAGATTCTTTCAACTTTCGACCGCAGCAAGTAAAGTCTGCCCGGTGCATCTTCAGAGCTGTGAAGCTTTGTTTTGTATCTTCATTTGCCTCTAACAACCCCCGCTAGTGATTGGGTTGTTTACACCTTCCATCCGTGCCATCGGTGTACGGGAACTTTCTTCACAACATAGTACTATCGTATCTTTTACCGACTGCTCGTTAGACATTCTATTAGGCCTACAGCACTAAGTGATGTCTTTCCCCCGCCATGAACGTTCTTACAGGACTCTTGTTTGCAGAAAACAGCTTACGGGAACCAACCTACGGGAACCAGCCTGCGGGAACTTTCCAGTTTCCGGAGACCCATCATCTCACGTCGACTATGGATTGACGTGTCAATTTCAGTGACATGGTAGCCTAACTTGGGAATGACTACCAAGTATTCAAGTAACTATACTTCACTATTTAATTATTTCTCTATATAGGTTATGTTAATTATCTCGTATCCGTACTAACGGTTCCGATGACTAAAAGGAACCATGACGGTCTTAGGAGCAATAGTTATAATTCTGTATTTGTTAGATAGTTATTTTCATTTTCCTCAATGTGTTGCTAACCGCACTATAGTAGGTTCGTTAACCTGTATTACTATATATATCTTAATCATTCCCACCGTATTGTTAGTTCTGGTTAGATTATGTATGTATATGGCCAGTGGCCATCCGTTAAACTGTTTTGCTTAAGTTATAGAAAATATAGGAATGCAGTGCAAGTAGGAAACACTATACAGCAACATTTATATATGCAGCATTTTCTCCCGCCACCAACAATTTTTCACTAAGGTCGCTGTAACTCTGTTTAGCCCGGCATGCTACCAACTAACCTGTTCTATACACAGCTCGATATGATAGGTTCAAAATGATTAGAGACACTTTCTTCATTGCATACTGTGTAATATACTCTTCTCTTCCGGTAGTGCGATAATCTAGCCCCGCACTCCGGTAAGACTCATAACTCTAAGATTTTGTCTCTCTTCATGCTCCACTGAGTCTTGTGGCTTCTTAATTGTTTGGATGTCCCTATCCGAACCAGGGGCTGATCCGACTTTGGGAAACTATTGGGGGTTTCCGAGTGGTGAAGGCTAGGGTGCGGTATCACATACACATTCCCGTGTGTCTCGGATACTTAGTAGATAGTACTTTAAGCCAATATAGGAAAGCACTGCGAAACCACATGTATTAATTATTATTTTATGACAACCCTCCCGCACCGCAGGGCAAAACTCGCAACTTGTATATAAACCTAACGACAGGTTAAACAGTTAGTTCCATAGGACCCAGTGACGGGCGAGATATGTATTCACACCAAATTCTGTTAAATTGTCTGGGCATGATATTCAGATCTGCCACGCCCTTATGGGAAGGACATTTATGGTGTGCATTCGTCTCTCTTACCCCCCACCATAACGATAGGCAATATGGCCTAATAATGCTTCCGTAAAATGTAAACTATGTCCTGTAATGTTTCATGTGGTTGCGAAGCAGGATGTCCAGATTCTCACCCAGTTCGGAGATCCTGCTAAGTAACATGTATGAGTGCTGTCTACAGTATTGATGTCCTCGGGCATCTGTTCTCCGTGGCAGTCGTGTCTAATAGCTAGGTAGATATCAGCCAGTTACAGCCTAAAATAATTCTTGTTTTGAAAACAACTAAAAGGAATAAAGCAAAGCAGAAGGCTCGCAGAAATAAAGCGGCAACTACTAATTCAGCATATTAGGAATCACATAAGACGGTAACAAAGGAATCCATCGGGAATCTTCCATTCAGTCTTCACGTAAAACAGTACGCACCCCTATAGACATAATCTCACTAGGTATGGTCTTTTCTTTCTACAGCAATTTTGTTTGAAATATTAGAGTGGGCCCATTTTTGCCTACTATTCTTCTCCCGCTTTAAGCCGCGGTGACACCTTCCTTAGACGGATGCCCGCGCGAGGCACTTGCCTCTCGCAAGGATTCAGTGACGACGGTCCATGCAAGGATAATACTCCCCACCCAACCTAGCACTAGGAGTGGTGCCCGCGTGAGACACATCACCTTTTCGTCTGAGATAGCCTTCCTCCTTTCAGCTTAGAGGTATAATAACTTTTATTAAGTTAAAGAGCTATGTCTCGTGTATGGGAGCCTCCCTTGCGGGGATACCTCTGCGGACTTACGAGTCTGTGTGGTAGCTCCGGGAGCCCCATGTTTAAAAGTTCATCTACCTGCCTCCATATCTTGTATTTTCGTATGCTCTTATTGTAGTTTTATCTAGCATATTTTTCAATTAGTTACGGTGAACTCATTGTATAGACTTATATTTTTAGGTCACCAAATCAAATCTTGTAAGTCCATAGATCACGAAATTGCTATGGACAGGCATACTGGTGACACAAACTCTTGGGATGAGACCGTTGTGTTTAATGCTCGCGACAATGGTCGCACAGCCCCACCGGAACGATTGAGTTCCACCGGCCTTAGGAGCCGGTTTTTGTTTCCCGCAGGCCAGTCTCGTTCAAGGTCCGTCACCCCGAGACCGGATGCTAACCAGCGTCATACTCGTCTTGCACTTATGGTGCGGCGAGTTGACATGAGATATTGGAATGGCCTGACACTACCCGGCGAGCTACAGGTCACAATGGAGCACCAGGATGCGGAAACCAGCAGAATAATAACAACAGACAAAACGTACATGAAAGGATAGACAAGATATATAAACAGATCTCAGCACTCACCAATCTGGTCACCAATCTCAGCACAACAATTGCAACTTCCAACATGAGGACCACAATCACTACCACCACCACACCACCACCGAACACATGTTTCGGATGTGGTCAGCCGGGCCACTGGAGTGAATGGTGTCCTAACTGACCTCCGTCAATCACTCCGACCACTGACCGACAAACCCCATAGACAGATAAGCCATCAAACTCCTAAGGGCACCCATTGAAGAGTCACCTCGGTGGCCGTTCCTACAACCTGGCTCAAATACGGCCTCTGTACAACAACGTCCAGTGGCCAACTTTCATCGTCAATCATCTGCATACCCACCCACACACACACACACCCACCCACCCACCCACCCACACACACACACCCACCCACCCACCCACCCACCCACCCACCCACCCGCACGCACGCACGCACGCACGCACGCACGCACGCACGCACGCACGCACGCACGCACGCACGCACGCACGCACGCACGCACGCACGCACGCACGCACGCACGCACGCACACACACACACACACACACACACACGGCTTCACATATGTCGGTGCGTAAGATGCCCCCCCCCCATGTCAGCAGCACCGACAATTCCCTCTAGCGGACAAAGTGTACCTGCAACATCCGCATCTAACAAACCTTCTTTCCTATGTAAAACGGCAGTGGTAGGTTGTCGCACCTCCGCTGAAACAACGTTTTTGCAAGCACCATGCCCCGCTGCCAAGCCACTGGACTCTCAGTGTCCTCTGGTGGTAGCATCATGGGTTCTTAAGCGAAGGTACTGCCATAAATACAAACGAATTCCTCGGCGACACTGTTTCTTCTGTGCATCAACAAAACACCCAATGATGCATTGCAAGAAGTGGCTCACCCAGGTAGTGCTTATCCATGATCGGGAGAATCCTGTCCGCACTGCTGTCTACACTAACACCACATATACAGAAACGGCAACAACTCCATCACCATTGCTACCACCTGTCCCATCATCACCAAAGCACTCACAGCATCGGCGACGATGGACTGGCCCTTTCCTTACTCAGCCATCAGCAGCATTATATGAACCAAGTACATACAGAAAGACTCCGCTCCGCAACCGCTTTTGCAGACGGCATCATTGGAAACTCTTCCGCAGGTACATCATAAAGTTATCTATAAGTGTGGCTGTCGGTTTAGCGGTGTTCCCACCAGTGCCACTGTTGACACTGGAGCTTCTATCACCGTTTTCAATGAGCGCTTATATGAGAGCATCCCACCTCATAAGAAGCCACCCCTTAGGCCTACAAACATCTTTTTGCAAAGCATCTTTTTGGGAGCCGATGTACCCGTGGCTGGTGTAGTTAACCTCGTAATACAGATAGAGGAATTGCAGTTCATTCAGCGAGTTGTCATCATCTCTATCCAAAACGATGCCCTGCTCGGCTCTGACTTTCTCAGTGCCAGTGAAACCATTATGCACTGCCGGCAACAAGAGCTCGACATACACGGCCAACGGATACCCCTTGGACCGGAATCATCATTGTATAATACGTGTACACTCATCTTATCAAGTAGTGCCACCGTTGAGTCGGGACAAGAACAGATCTTATGGGCCACTGCTCCACAGTTAGGAAACAACACTCACACCACCATGCTGGAACTCGACCCTGATTACATGATAGCCTCACAATGTGCAAGTCCCTGTATGATCGTGGACACCACCAACAAGGAACACATACCTTTTCGAGTGTTCAATGGCACAGCGGACTTAATTACCCTTGAACCAGGTGTCCGTTGTGGCCACTTGGTAGACGTGATTTCACTGGAAACACATGCACCCACCACAACACCTACACCGAATACCGATGACGTACAGGAGCATCTACATGATTTATATCTGTGTGCCACAGTGGGATTGATGCAATCACAAAAACAACATATACAGACCTTACTTTATAAATATCGTGATAGTTTCTCAGCCGGAGACATGGATCTAGGAGAAACTCCATCGACACAAGAAACAATCGCCCCATATGACAACCAGTATGACATCTTCCCAGTCACAAGGAAGCGGAAGCACACCAGCAAGTGTACGACATGTTGCGGACTGGAATAATTGAACCATCAGCATCCCCATGGGCCAGCCCCATAGTACTAGCAGGAAAAAATTATGGATCCTTGTGGTTTTGTATAGACTACCGTTGCCTTAATGATCTTAGTGTCAATGACGCGTATCCGTTACCTCGGATAAATCGGGCCTTGGATTCCTTGTCCGGAGCCAAATGGTTTTGTACCTTTGTTTTGGCTAGTGGTTATTGGCAAGTGGCCATGGATGAAGCTGACATGGAGAAGCCCGCATTCGTATGTAGGGATGGTCTTTTCCAATTCCACAAGATGCCCTACGGCTTGTGCAATGCTCCCAGAACTTTTGAATGCCTCATTGAACAGGTATTAACTACCCTGCAAGGGGAAATCTGGCTGTTTTACATTGACGATGTAATCGTCTTTGGTTCTTCGTTTGAGAAGACCCTCACAAATTTGGACACCGTGCTCTCATGTTTCTGCATGGCCAATTTGAAGCTCAAACCCAAGAAATGTCATCCCTTCAGACAGGGCGTCGTGTTCCTGGGACACGTCATATCCGGTGATGGAGTGGCTACTCAGCCATCAAAAACAAAGGCAGTAGCAGAGTGGGAAATGCCCTCTTCGGTCACTGAAACTCAGAGTTTTCTCAGTCTCTGCCTGTACTATCGCGGATATAACCGTCATTTCAGCGCGATTGCATCTCCACTATTCAAGATCACCGAAAATGATTGACCATTCGAGTTGACGAGTGAGTGTGAAGGCTCCTTCAGAGCATTGAAGGAACTCTTGATGACTGCCCCGATTCTCGCTCATCCTAATCCTAACCTCAATTTCATCTTGGACACTGACGCGTCAGCTTACGCTATTGGCGTGGTTCTATCTCAGACCACATAGGATGGAACGGAGAAGGTACTGGGTTATGGTTCGTGTACACTCAACAAAACAGAAAGGCAGTATGCGACCATGAAGCAAGAAGTACTTGGGGGCAGTATACTTCGTCAAGTGTTACAAACACTTTCTGTACGGCTGCCCATTTACTCTCCATACAGATCATGCCTCACTATGCTGGCTCAGAAACCTAAAAAAACCTGGAGGGCCAGGTAGCCAGATGGCAGGAATCCTTGCAGGCCTATAATTTCAACGTTGTTCACCGTCCTGGCAAACTACATGGAAATGCTGATGCCTTGAGCCATCTCCGGAGTTCCCTGAATTGTGGTGCGCAGAGTGGAATCCAGAGAAAGTCGCACATGACCAAACAACAGACGCTCAAACACGACATGTATATGCGTGGATCCAGGAGGGGGTACATCCTCCCAGAGAATCTGTTACACCTTTATCCGCCACGGCAAAATATTACTACCAGTAATTTTGAGAGCTGGCTGATCTCCGAGCTCTGCAAATTGTTTCACATCATCAAAACACGAACAACACCGTACAACCCCAGAAGTGATGAGATGGTGGAGCAGTTCAATAAAACATTAGCGGAAATGTTGATGAAAGAAACATGGCTGGATTGTAGAGATTGGGATTTACGACTCCCTTATGTGCTCATGGCTTACCACACTTCAGTACATTCTGGCACGGGTTATACCCCTGCTCAGTTAATGTTAGGCCGTGAATTAGCCTTACCCCTGGATCTGGCCATGCCCCGGATACCAGGAGAGAAAAATTAACCATCTCTCTACGTCGAACTCATGTGGCAACGGATAGAACAGACCCATGAGTTAGTGAGAGCAACACTATCCATTGCACACCGGCGTCAGAAGATGTGGCACGACCGGAGAGTGCATGGAAACCCGTATGAAGCAGGAAGGATGGCTTGGGTACATGATTTGCGACGTTCTGCAAATGTGCCGAGTAAACTGAGTTACCAGTGGAAAGGCCCCTATGTGGTAGTAGGTAAGACGTCAGACGTGACATACCGCATCCGTGCTTTGAATGGCCTGACCTCAGTCATCCACTTCGATCGACTTAAAACATGTGTCAGTGATGACCCTGCACCAGGGCTCGGGCTGGCCATTCCCTGTGACACCGGTACCCAGACAGAAGTATCTACGGAAACTAGTATTCCCAAGATCAGCACAGAGCACCACGGTGCCAGTTCAACCCTTCTTCTACCAAGCCAGAAGTCCAGTGAACAAGTTATGAGATCGTTTAAACCGCACACTAAATTACATACAGTTTTACTGTCATCGTTTTGATTAAGAACACCATCGTTCTACCGTGTATACAAATCATTAGCGCACGGGCCGATAAAGCGGCATCAAAACTTTGGCAGTATAATATCAGGGAGAATTTCACAAATTCTCTTACCTGCGTTCCAGCCACAAATCAACATGGGATGAAAACCACCTATCTACAAACAAGCAAGTCACAGAACTCAGTAAATGAACTCGCGCAGTATAGGGATGCTGTTTCAAAAGAACATAAATTAAAACATATATTTCCATCATTCGCTCAGCAACAAATATTCATCAGTATCAATGCTCAATGTAAACAATGTATAAGTTTCTGATCAACCACATATTCTCAAGAAACACATGACTTTACTCTTATTTCCAGTAAATTGGATATAAGGCCTTAAACAAAAGAGCCGCCCAAATACGCGACTAGCACAGCGTGATGGAGGAGTCGAGAGGGGTGAGTCGGGGCAATTGCCGCTGACGTCACCACACCGTCACACACCCCATCATGCACTCCAGTCTGAAATTAAAAGAGGCGAGTTTATAAGCATCCAATCTGTAAAACCGGATCACTCTAATTAAAAGGTGAGCCTCCATGGGAATAACTAGTTCCAAGCTTTTACGTTGATCAGAGAATTAAAAAAACCTGCAGAATAAAGACGAAGTTAATAGACCATTTCTCCTAGAATTAAAAGTACTCCCTTTATACGGGAGGAATAATTCATCCGACTCCCAAAATACATAAACTAAAACTTTCCATGTAGGTCATAGCCGAATTACCCTGGGACTTTCGGGTGTGGACTGTGGTCATCCGCCCGCCTGTGACGTCACCAAATCGTATAAAAAGGAGAATCGCACACTGAAACTTCGTCTTCCCGTCAAAACTCGACAGCAGGGAAGAACATACAGCATTAGGCTTCTTTCATGTCAAAAACTAAATTCTGTTGTTTACTTATTATTTCATTACCATATTATTAGGCCTGGAAAGTTATGAAGAGATAGGGAATTAGATTAGTGTAGGCTATCCGCACCACAATTATTATGCCTGAGTAAAATGTCTCTCCACGAGGACCTGGCTTTTTCAGATACATCAGAAGAGTCGGTGTCGCCTTCGTCTGCAAAGAAGTTTCCATGTGTTGCGCTTGCTTCCAGTGGACACCTTCACTCGTAATTCTGATTTAACATTACATGTCAACAGACCATGACTTATTCCAACGTGCTTTTAGTGCAGACTGTCAGTATCTCTACACTGCAACCCGCTATGGGGTAACACATGCGCTAAAGTATAAACATCGTGTTCTAGAAGTAACCTTGATTCCGGGAGAAGAAAGTGAGAACATTGATGTGCTGGCCACTCGTTTCGAGACCAGGCTTCCGTTAAAAGTAGTCCAAATGGAGAAGATGGGCAGAACCAAGTACACCACACATTGTCACCCAGAAAGTACTCGCCAACATGCAGTCACCACCGCCACCGTTCCAGTCTGGCAGCACCCGCAGTCACTGCATCATCCGCTACCCGCAGGTCGCCAGCATCAGCCACCGCACCCACAACAATAACAACACCCACCGTTGGCTGGCCAATTCCAGTAATTACATTGCCTCCAGACGTGGAGATACAACACTATCAACGGTCACCATCTCCTGACGATCTAATCACCGACGAAGCGACCTGCCATGCAGAACAGGCAGTCACCATCACCACCGCACCCAGCATCGTCACGTCAGCACCGCGCACCAGCTTCACAGACCCAGACATCCACAAGTCAATGACGCCAGTCCGTTTATACACTGGGAAGAAACATATCGCATATTCTCAGGAGATCCTTCCAGTACCGCGAACCACAGCAAGTCGGTTATTGAAGTCCGGAAAGATCCGTGAACTTTCACCCTAAGCCGTCATCACAGCAGCATCTCTCCCGCGTCCGGTCATATGTCGCACTACTTTAGGAATCTCCACGGCATCAACAGCACCAACGGCATCACCAGCACCACCGCACTAACCGCATCGATAACTTCCACCACGACAGTCATGACAGCAACCACCACACCCGCACCATTAACCACAGCACCAGTTACGAGCATGGACATTTTCAGTATAGCCACCGCATCTCCCGCATCACCAAGTATAGAGAACACTCCAGATAAGCCTTATACAGTGGTGAAATATCAGCCAGGGTAGTACATCTGCCACGACCTTCCACTACAAGCCGTGGTACCCAGACTCGCTGGGGGAACTTCACAGCAGATGTTTGTGGGCATTTCTGCCATGGATGCAGCAGATTTAATTACACAAAATGATCGCTGCAGATCCTTGCATTGTAAACACATCGTGTGCGACGTAAGTACACAATGCACCGCAGCGAAATAACATCATAATCCTGTCATGCAGTCTCAGCTACGCTGGGGCTGCCTGATGAACCAGTCTTTTTATCCTTATTATCATTCTATTTTTCTTATTATTTTTCTTCCCGCTTTGAGATAATGGAACAGATTGTGACCCACAATCCGTTCCATTATCTCAAGGCGGGAAGAAAAAAAAAAATATATATATATATATATATATATATATATATATATATATATATATATATATATATATATATATATATATATATATATATATATATATATATATATATTGCTATATATGTAAAATATGATCCGTTTTGGCGGGTCCGTACGGGCAGCTCTCGCTGTTAATAATAATAATAATAATAATATGTAATCAGTATACATTATTTGCATCCCTTTACTTACCCGGGTGCACTTTTAATTAATACTTACTGATATATACTAATAAAAGGAGTATAACATATGATTATATATAGCATTGTCATTTTAGTCATTTTCGTACGTTGGAGCTTGGGTGTTCTCTGTGGAGATATAATTATCCTCATCCATGAGACCACCAATGCGAGCTATTGTTTAGATAATTAGTGATCTAAATAATAATAAATTCTAACCCTTGCACGCACCACTAAAACCAATAAATCAAAACAAAATAGGAAAAGACCTGGAAGAAATAATTCCAGGTCAAAAATCAAAGCTAAAGGTGTGCCTCCCCAAGCCTCTTCGGCAACACTATGTGCTCTTTCTCTGAAACACGCATCTCACGCGTCACTACTGCTTTCAGGCCATGCACCTACCTGGGAAGTCTATAATTCCCGCCTAGTGCGCATCCGTGCATCGATCCGCGTAGCGTGATCGCTTGTCACGGGTGGCAAGCTAGGAGGGGGTAGTGTGACACAGTTCGACAGGGATGGTACTGGCCGTCCCAGCCAAGCTGTGTATGGGCCGCCGTCCTGGAATCGTTCCCATAAGCACACGCCCCTGGGTAGAGCATTAAGCGAATATAAGCCTTTACGCGAGGCATTTCGTCGTAAAATGACTAAGTTCGTTGGAATGCGTGGTGCGCATGCGCGCGCTCAGACGCTTCATTGATGACATGCGTGTCAAGAATAGAGGAGAGTGTGTATCTCTAGTGTACTGAGTATAAATACCTTTATTCAATTTATTTTCGTCGTTCCTGTTACCAATCGGAATAAGAATTTGACGAGCCTTTTAAAACTTCAAACCATTTTAAAATTGGTCCAGAAATGGCCGAGTTATCGCCGATTTTCCCCGTCAAATTATGGTCAAAATATTCTATAACGTCGTAATCGCGTGAATACATATATATATATATGGTCGAGAACTGACTGGAGGTGTGGACTAGACGAGTTGACCAGAATACCTGCTGATAAGAAAGATACAGAACATCCCCTGCGGTTCCTTGCAGCTTTCAGCTCACCCACACGTAAAAACGTAAAAGCAGTTCTAGGCTAACGCGCACTAACTAATTTTTGTATGCTCCCAGACGGCCATCGGGGTGGGGGGGGGGGGGGGGTGTGCAATAATAAACTAAAATTATGGTTCCCATTTACGAAGACCAATAAGCGGAAATTTCTGCGGGAGGATCTTCGGACCCATTGTGTAGACTTCTACATAATGTAGAGCAGCGATGTTTCTTGGTGGATGACTCACCGGATCTGCCGACCATGCAAAAGTGGAGATCAGACCACTGTACTGCATGTCGTGCGGCTAACTTTGTAACTTTTCGACCACAACCTAATAGACTTTGCCCGGTGCATCGCAAGAGCTATGTGACGTACCCCGCACTGTATGCTTCAATTTGTACATGCATATTATTATTATTATTATTATTATTATTATTATTATTATTATTATTATTATTATTATTATTATATGGTAACCCTCTCTGTTAATGGGTTATGTTTAACTTTCATACTTTCATCGCCGGATGGAGAACTTTCTTCACACCATTTAATTAGTTATATAGTTATAGAGATGACCTAGTAGACATTACTTCATTGCTTCTGTTACCGTCATGAGTTTGTACCATATCATCCTGGAATCAGCATGCGGAGACAGATCTGCGGAAACCAGCTGTGGGGATCTGCATGCGGAAACCTTCCATCCTCAAAAGAACGTGTCAACTCACGCTACCTGTATGTAGCGCCTCAATTTCAGTAACATAGTAGCCTGTTCTGTCCAAGTGAACTACTAGGTACTCGAGTAGCTATACATAGTATATTTCACCATCATAAATTTACGTCCGTAAAGGGTACTGATGACTAACAGGTACCGCACCCGTCTTAAGACCGCAATTTATTATTTCTGCATTAAACTGTCTATATTATCCTTGTTTACTTCAGGTGCTTAACAAACCGCACCACATTAGGTTATTGACCTATATATACGTACTACCTCATCTAATCAAACTGTAAAAACTGTGATATTAATTGTTAGTTGTGTATATGGCGAGTAGCCATCAGTTCATATGTTTTGTGTATTTATGTAAAACTTTGGACCGCAGTACGCTAGGAGATACCATACAGCAACAATATATGCATCATTTATTCCCGCCACCAACAATCTTACACTGAGGTCACTGACCGTGCTCTATATATTGAGCCCGTCATGCTATCGACTAACCTAGACTATTCCGCTCAGTAGGATAGGTTAAAAGTGGTCAGGGACAATTTCTTCGTTAAGAGACATATAGTGTATGCCTCTTTTCCGGTCGTCACAGTAATCTAGCCCTGCACACCGGCAGGGTTGTGTAAAATTGGCCAACTACCTATAGGGCCTCATATCTATCAAGTAATTGTCTCGTTCCACGATCCACTCAGCCGCAAGCCTTCTTAATTGTTCGGATATCCCACCCGCACGTTGTCCTGATCAGACTCTGGGAAACTATCAGAGGTTTTCGAGAAGTGATGGCCAAAGTGCGGGTTCACATACATCTGCCACTGTATCTTTGGATACCTAGTAGTTAAACATCTTTGCCAGGAAGGAAAGCACTGGGAAAACATGTAGTTATTATTATTTATTATTATGGTAGGATGTATTATTCCGGGCCCGCAGTGCATATTTGACATATTGGAACATAAACCTAATGCCAGGTCAATAGTTAAGGCCATAAGATTGGTAACGGACGAGACACGCATCTCCACCCAACTCGTTGCAGTGTCTGTGCAAGATCTTGGACTCTTGGATATTCGTCTCTCTACCCCCCAACCGCAACGATATGCCAGCCATTACATTTTCTTTTGTAAAATGTAGCCATCGTCAAGTGATGTTTTATGTGGCTATGAAGCACGGCATCTGAAGTCTCACCCATTTCAGATGTGTTGTGAAGTAACATGTACGCTGCTATCCATGGAGGTAGATGCTTTCTAAGGCGACCTACGGGAAGCGGGGTTTCTGCGCCCATTGGATAGCCATGTCCAAATGATAGGTAGGAACCTCTGCCACTTGCGGTCTAACCTGGTTTCCGTTTCTAAAACCTAAATGGTAGGTTAGGAATGGAAGAAGGCCCACATAAATAAAAGCGGCACCTACTAATGCAGTCTCTTGGAATGATATAAGGCCGGGACTTGTGAATCCTCCAGGTGTCTTCGCTTTGTCTTCACGTAAACCAGTATGCATCACGTTAATTATATTTTTCACTAGGATGGTCTTTTTCCCTGGCATTTTTGATTGAACAAAAGAGTGGCCCTTTTTGCCAGCTCTTTTCCTCTGCTTCGGCGTTCAAGGCATTTACCTGTGATGGAGGCCCACGCGAGGCACATGCCTCTCGCATAAGCGAGATATCTGTGACAGAGGCCTGCGCGAGGCTATTACCTCTCACACTAATATGTAGCATCTAGGTAGCCAAATCCCGTGTGAGGCCCTCGTTGTGTGGATGCCTCCCTTGCGGGGATACGTCTGCGGATTTACGAGTCCATGTGGTACCTCCGGCGACCCCAGATGCAAATCACATTAGCTAGCTCTACTTTATGTATTATAATATATGCCCATTTACTGTCAGACGATCTAACCCTGTTTGACAAAACTGTATTTTCCTTTATATATATATATCATTCTCCATAGTTAAATTGACATGGAAAGACATACCGGTGACACAAATAGTTGGGCTGACACCGTGCAGTTCAATCTTGGCGGCAATGGTCACATGGCCCCACTGGAACAATTGCATTCCACCAGCCTTAGGAGCCGGTCTATGTATTTTGCGGAGCGACGTCCTACAGGATCCGGAACTCTGAGACTCCAGCTAACCAGCCCCCTCGTTCGTCATGCACGTGCGGTGCCAGAATAACCCAACGATATCTCGCGAGCTACAATACACTGCTTGGTCAGGCTATGGTAATTATATTTTCACACTGATTCCTACTTTGGCAAAAAGGCTTAGCTAACAAGTATCTGGAGATACAGAGGAGGTGGGGGTTGGGGTGCATAGTCATCGACACCTTGATTCTGACCGCCAAGAAACCCCAATAGTTTCTTAAGTCAGCCCTAACCATTGTGGCTGAGGAAGGTCTAGACAATTAATAGACCAGATGGCCAGAGAAGTGTACCAAGAGACAGCTACTCATACATGAAATTTAGGAGGGATTAAGTGAATGGTCAATTATTGAAATTGCCGGTGCGTGAGTGTGACTGAGCCGTAGCACTCGTAAAAAAGGCTTTACATTAAACAGTCTCCTTTAGGTGAGTATTTGTCCCTAGCTACTTTTAACCTATCCTATTGAGTTATCATAGTTTAGGTTTAGCGGCCGCATGTCATGCTAATTGTGTGAGCCCGAACAGCGAACTTAGTGAAAAATTGTTGAGAGACAAAATGATGCGTTTGTTGATGCTGTATACTGTAACCCAAGCGAAGTGCGATCCAAGTATTTTTGTAGAAAGAATAATAACTAGCTACTAACTAATAAACTTAGACAACTACTATTTATACAGTACAATGAACGATGAGGTAACATCCGACCTTGCGGTGCATGTTAGTCATCAGCACTTATCAAATGAAAATAATTATATATAGTAAAACTAGTAATGGGGGTCGCATCTGACCTTATGGTACCTATTAGTTATGGGTACGTGAGAAAATGAAAGTAATTAAATATGAGGAATTTGGTGCACCTATTAGTCATCAGTGCAACGTTCAATAAATGCCACATGCGTCACAAAAGGAGCAGCATGAGCTGGCACGATTCTGTAGTTGCTGCTTGGCGGGTTGCCACAGGTTTCTAACTGATGCGGCTCATATTCAGGAACAATGAAGAATAAAGTTATTTCTTGATGGCCTATAGCATCCACACATATATTATAAAAATCAATTTACCACAATGTTAATTTCACTGTACTTAGTGTGGATTTGGAAGGTGCCCTCCTTATAATGAAGGTTGGAAGTGTAAACGTATAGTGCAAGATTGGAGGCACAAGACGATCTGCATTGCCTAGCTCTTGTGGCGCGCATGAATCAATGTCCTTATCTGGACTGTGGTCAAACATTAAACTGGAGCACTAGACATGTGCATTGTTCGCCACCACTATTTCAAAGTTGTACGGCAGATCTGGCGAGATATCAATGAACACCAAACGTCCTACATATTGGTTTGGATGTTACTTGTGGCCAAAAGCCCACACCGCAGCTGACCCCTCTGAAGTTGTTGGTAGTGGGAGACCTTTCTATAAATTCAGTTAATTACCCCCGGTGATATCTATCCGGGAGCATACAAAAACTTTGCTTGTGGTGTGGAACATGGTCCCAAGAGACTCGAACTCAAAACTGATATGCACTGTTTCGTGTTAGCAAGGACAGACCACCGATGCTATACATTAAGCAGTATTACACGTCTTGTCTCTGGCAGACACACATCCTAACTGTCTGTCGATTGAAGTTTCAGAGCTACTTTTATACTAAATTGTGACGTCACACCAGCGAGACCTGACCAATCAATGCATGCGTTATATACGAGGTACGGGCGCTGACCACGTGATCGCTGACCTTCAACTCACCAACATGTGCGTTATCCCGATGTCTCTTAGTCGGCGCTTCAAAATAGTTCATTTATATTTTATGATATCTCCGCCAGTTCTGGACCGATTTTAATTCTGTAAAAAGTATTGAAATCCTCTTTTGATTCTGGTTTCCTACTAGGAAAAGTGAGGATGGACCTGTTTTAACCGATTTAGGTTATCAGGCTAAGTATATACATCAGTTGCCATTCTCCACACGCTAATGCGCGTATGTAAGCTATCTCTCATGGCCGCGCATGCATAACGGGCCATCTCATGGGCTCTGCTATTTTTAGCCTCTATTATATGGCTATATGCGCGTATTAGCTACCCAGGGCACGAGCTTGGAGGAACAGCCTCGATCGGGTCGTTCTTTACCCAGATAGACTAGGCCGGTTCGTACCCGACAGGGCCATCCTGTTTCAACAAGACTAAAGGTTGCACGTGTTACACCTCTATACAAAGCCAAAGATGCGTCTAACTTTACTAACTATAGGCCAGTCTCGATACGTCCACTCTTCTCTAACCTCCTGGGAAAGCTGTATGTCAGTGGAATTACAAATTACCTAAACAAAAACGCCATCTTATATCCATCTCAGTATGGTTTCATAGAAAAACACTACTATGCTTGCCATTGTGGATATGATTGAAAAATTATCTGTCTCCCTAGAGAATAATGACATACTTTAGGTGTACTCCTGGACCTTTCCAGAGCCTTCGATACAATTGACCATTCGATTGTATTACAAAAGCTTGCATACTATGGAATACGGGGCACTGCATTGAATTGGATACAGAGCTAACTGTCAAACAGAAAACAATGTGCACAATTCAATGGAGTCATTTCAGAATATAAAGAGATAGTCTGTGGTATACCCCAAGGTTCAGTCCTTGGCCCACTGCTGTTTCTCCTGTATATTAATGACATACCAAAAGTCTGTAACCATCTCTCTTTAATCCTCTTTGCAGATGATACAAATGCTTTCTGCAGCCATAAGGACATAGAAATTCTTTACAAACATGTTAATAATGAAATGACAAAATTAATAGATTGGCTTAAAGTTAACAAACTTCCTTAAATGTGAGTAAAACCAACTATATATTATTTACAAAATCTAATAAATTAAAGGAAGCAGCTCTCCAAAAACATTATATCGACAACCAGATAATAAATGAAGCCCAAAATGCCAAGTTTTTAAGAGTTTGACATGAGAGAAACATATTGAAGTCGTAACATCCAAGGTAGCAAAAAGCATTGGCATCATACGCAGACTAAAACCCTATCTAACACCGAATCTTATTAAAAATATGTACTGCACTATGATACTTCCTGACATCACTTAATGTAATGCTATCTGGACTAACACATCTGAAGCTAAACTAAAAAACTAAAGTCACTACAAAAACAATCTATTAAATTATTTGCACAAACAGCAGGTGGCCAGGATATCTTTAAAGTGGCAAAAATTCTAAAACTCGAGGACATTGGAAGGCTCCAATTATACACAATTTTAAGAGACTTCCACAATGGCAACTTACCCTCTTCTTTATCCAGTATCTTTACGGTTAATATACAAATACATTCTCACAACACATGAACGCGAAATAACCTGCACACAGGACACCATCAAATGAAAGCAACACAACAAAAGCCCTCATATAGAGTGAATGCATGTAGTTCTGCTTATTGCGGACGACTGGCGAGCACTATTTTCAGTAATCTCATGCACAAGGCAAAATAGTGCCTGATTTAACCAATCACAAGAACATTGCGTCCTTGTTTTGAAGTTATCTACCAATACCCATCCCGTACACAGCTTAGACGACACCTGCCGTACAATTTGCCAGGGTTTTCACGTAAATCTATGAAATAACCCTACGCCGCCAGTGCAGGTTAACTATTGCACTAACCCATGCATGAAATGACATCCATACACATACGTCACAAGACTTAAAGCTACCATACCGCAACAGAATATGTAGAAATTTAAAATACAGCGAAAACACTGACAACCACTGTGATGCAGTGACTTTACAAGCGGTGAAATTACTATGTCACACTGAGTAAAGTTGATTTACGTTGATCATGCTGAAAGCAGCTGACTTAAGTCTTTATCTTGCTGAGCAAAGTTGACTTAAGCTACTTAAGCTATCTGACTGATCGGCCTAAGTGGTTAAGTTGACTTAAGTTGATCTTGCTGAAAGAAGTCAACTTAAGTCTATCTTAAAACAAATGTCCTCTGCTCCTCACTTATTTGAGGTGCAATAGCCCGCCTGAGATGGAGATAATTGTTGGTTAGTTGCCTTTAACTATGACATCTACTGCTTATCTGAAGCCACATAAACAATTGCCGGACGTGACGGGGTAACAACTGGACCAAGCAAAGTTGCTTGGTTGCTGTAGAACGATTGTCTTCCTGCGTCTCAGGTACTCGAAGTGGAATGGCTCGCCTGAGATGGCGATAATTGTTGGGTTGTTTTTTTTAACTGTGACAGCTACTGCTTATCTGAAGCCAGATTATGCAATTACCAGAGGTGACGGAGTAAGAACTGGACCAAGTGAAGTTGCTTGGTTGCCGGAAAACGACTGTCTTCCTGCGCCTCAGTTACTCAAAGTGCAATGGCTCGTCTGTGATGGCGACATGGTAGGCATATTTCTTATCGGTAGTCAAGGACAGTTCCAGTTAAATTATTTATAAAATCCTAAGGATGGCCGACAACCTATGTTCTGGCCGGATCTGGTTGGTCTGTGCGTCCGCCGTGTGCATTGGAGTGGAGTTCCCATGCCTGTTACACTGTGTGTCCGTTGCTTAGTGGTGGCTGATGAAAATCTGACATGGTCTCGCAATCAATACGGACTGTAGATGGAGTTAACGAGAATAGAAACAGCTCCCAGTCAAATAGGTTTCAAAACTTCTAACAGTGGTGGAGGAATGTGGGCGGACGGAGTTCCCATGCCTGTTACACTGTGCGTGTGTTGCTTATTGGTGGCTGATGAAAATCTGACACGGTCTCACAATCAGTACGGACTATAGATGGAGTTAATAAGAATAGAAACAGCTCCAAGTCAAATAGGTTTCAACACTTCTAACAGTGGTGAAGGAATGTGGTCGCACGGAGCGTAATCTGATCCGGTCAACACATTGGTCAGACACCTTTAATTCCAATACACATAAAATGGATTGGTTTGGCATAGTTTCGTTAGCATGAGGATAGAAACAGCTCCCATTCAAATAGTTTTCAAAACAGTGACGGAGGAATGTACTCGGATGGAGCGGAATTTGATGTAGTCAATAACTTGTCCATACCCTTCTGATTCCAATACCCGTAAACTGGACTGGCTTGGCATGGGTTCGTTAGCGTGAGAATAGAAACAGCTATCAGTCAAATAAGTTTCAAAACTTCTAACAGTGGCGGAGGATTTTGGCATAGTTTCGGTAGTACGAGAATAGGAACAGCTCCCAGTCAAATAGTTTTCAAAACAGTGATGGAGGAATGTGGTCGGATGGAGTGGAATTTGATCTGGTCAATTACCTTCGTCAGACCCCTTTGATTACAATATGCGTATAATGGAGTGGGTTGGCGTGGTTTAGTTAGCACGAGACTAGAAACAGCTCCAAGTCAGATGGGTTTCAAAACTTCTAACATTGTAGAAGGAATGTGGTCGGACAGAGAGGAATTTGACGCATTCAATGACTCAGTCAGACCCTTTGATTCCAATACACATAGAATGGACTAGTTTTGGCGTGATTTCCAAAGTGCGAGAATAGGAACAGCTTCCAGCCAAATAGTTTTCAAAACATTGATGGAGGAATGTGGTCAGACGGAGTGGAATTTGATCTATCCTGTGTTCATCCAAACTGCCTGTTCCCATTAATTTTTGTGCTGTTGAAACAGCTATCAAAGCCTGCCTAGCGAGGTCTGTCCGTGTCCGACCCCTGTCGCTGATTACAGAGGGTTTTCGTGATCCCAGATTTTCTCCAATTTTCCAGGCCAGTAGATGGTTGGCCCTTTATGGTTCAGACACTGCGGTATCAGGCAACAAGAACCCAACAACCTATATTTACTAATAAGTAAGCAATATTTTTATCTTTACACTTACTGATTATTCTTTTCTTGTCGAGCGGGCTGATCTTTTTGCTGAAGGTTTCAACTGACAACTTTCTTCTCTCCGGTAGTCTCAAGACTGACAGTTTTCATTCGCTCCCCCCCCCCACCACCTCACACCCCACACCCGCATCCTGGGCTAGCTTAGCTTGTATATTATTATCTGGGGTCCTGGACAACATTGTGTGAATATTGTGCCTAATGTCCAAAAAATGCCAACAAAATTCGACGGAGTATAACGATATTAATGAGTTTATCGCTTCTTGTAGAATTTGTTACAGTTTAAGGCTTGTTGGCCATTTGTTAACTCGGTTAACATGTTTAAGCCGTTAGTGTCTTAATCCCTTGCATATATAGGTCAATCCATATGACCATTCAGCAGCCCAGGTGCAATCACATTCCCAAAGTGTGGGAAAACGTGCACTCAGCTGTCTTCACAACAATGCACTACATTCATTGCTGGAGCATAATGGCGAGGCTGGGTGGGAGTACACGAACATGTGCCATGTTAACATCTCCATATGCACGCATATGTGCCATGTTAACATCTCCCCAAAAAGCGCAATGACGTGTGCAAGTTTAGCGGGATAGATAATCTGATGGTACATTTTTAGAAAAAAGTATAGATAGTCTAGTTTAATCTTGTCATTACTAGACCGGATCATGCTCCCCAGGCCGATCGTCACACATGATCACTAAAGGTTGGTAATCTCGGACATGTATGTGATGTAGTGGCCTTAGTCATGCCTCTTACACTAACCTCCACAAATACTGCCTCACTGAATGTTGAATTTGGTTGGACAGGGGTTGCCATCAGTGGCACATACAGTGCAGTACCTCGACCTATGTTATTGTTCACCATGCTTTCGAAGAGCTCATATTCTTCTAGAGTGATCTCCGCTGTCCCTATATGATAACGTGAATTTTTTGGTTTCACTTTGGCTATACTGATTATCGTTTGTTGATTTTCTTTTACTTGTAGCTTTAGCTCGTCCAGCTTATTCCTTAAACAGTCTGTATTGGTGCATAAGCAAGAGAGGGAATTTTGAGTGCTTCTTCCCCTTGTTTGTATGCTGCTACATAGCTCCTTCCGGTTTACCCTTTCCTTGTTATTATTTACGCGCATAGGCAACTCTCCAGTTTGAAATCCTACTTCTTCAGATCATCTTGTAGTTCTGATGCATCTGTTATGGAGCGTTTTTCTCTATAGATTTTTGTATTTCTGCAAATATGTGAATGGGTGAGTTTATATTTTCATGCAGGTCATTTGCATAAAAAATTAAGAGAAGTAGGCCCAGAGCACTACCCAGAGGGACCACACTGAGAACTTGTGCTTCTTTAGAGCATGTACCATTTACTACCACTAGTTATTTTCTATTGCATAAGACCCCTCTTATCCAATTTAAGAGCATTTCCTAAATGCCATATTTCTCAAGTTTGAATAGAAGTCGCTTGTGTTGCACGATGTTGAATGCCTTAGCAAAATCTAAACAGAGAGTGTCAATCAGTCCGTTATGATCAAAGACATCATCATCATCATCATCATCATCATCATCATCATCATCATCAGTAGAGTTTTCTAGTGGGCTTTGAAGGTCTGTGATGTATAGATGATGTGACCAAAATATATCGAGGCAGCTTTTGAAATAGTTTACGGTAGGTGCTTGGACCAGTTCCTCGCTGGGTGAGTTCCAGTTGTTAACCACTCCAGTGCTACAGAAGTGTTGGCTGAGTGAAGAATTACAGTGGCGTTTTGTCAGTTTGAGACTATAGCCCGAGGTGTCCATGAAGAGTCAAGTATGAGGCCAGGGAGAGTATAATTGTATTTATGGTGTAAGAGCTTGTATGTTTCGATCATGTCTCCACGGAGTCTTCGAAAGTCTAGAGATGGTAGTTTGAGAATGTGCAATCTGTCTTCATAGGGTATGCCCCACATAGGCGACTAAAGGAGGTATGGGTGAGGTAACCCTGACAGAAACCTCGAGTGCTGAAGACGGAGGTTCCAGGCCACACGGCGCACTCTAATAAACCATGGATCCACGCACTTAACGCTTATGATCATGTCGATAGTCACTTACAGGACTGGCGGTATGATCAGCGAACGAAAAGAAGAAGAAGAAGCAGCGACACTGTCAGTCTGGGCGGTGCTGCTATATACATCATCATCATTATCATCATCATCATCATCATCATCATCATCATCATCATCATCATCATCATTTTCTCATGACTTTTAGGCTTTTCGTCTAGTCCCGTCGATGTCCTAAAACTTATAATTTGCGAATATGGAAGAGAGAGGATTTGACATTGTTACGTGCTATTATTTATTAGTCATAGATATTGTACATATCTTAATATTTGCTAGCTGTTATTATGGAATGTACATGCCCAGCAGCTGCCAGCTGTGGTGTGCTGCCTACAGCTGCTGGACTTGGCTTTAAATGCTGTTTTATGGGATGCGCATGCTCAACAGCCACCAGCTGCGCCGTGCCGCTTACTGCTGCTCGTGACTGGTTTAAGTGTTAGCTGCAGTGTGCCGCCTGCACTTTGAATCCAGGCTGCACTCCCAATTCACATTAAAAAATGATGTGTTTGATATCCTGTATATTGACTGTATTCAGAGAAACTAGTTATGGTTCATTTTCGGTATCATGTCTACAGTCTACATAGTATTCGGAAATATTAGTCGAAGAGATATGCCGTGTTTGTCATATATGAGTCCAGTTTGCAAGTTAGGGTTGCAGCTTTGAATTCCTAGTTTGATGCTATGACTGTGGGTGATGCTTGTGGAGAGTTCACTGAAGAGATTGGAAGGGTCAACATTGTAGATGTGTCTCATCACTTTGTACACCTCAATCAGGTCTCCACGTGTTCTACGGTACTTCAGAGAGAACAAATTCAGTGATCTTAGCCTCCCTTCATAACTGAGGTGATGTATGTCAGCGATCAGCTTGGCCGCTCGTCGTTGTACCCTCTCTAGTGTCCATGACGGTTTTAGAAGGTGGTGTGCCCACATCGTGGTGCAGTATTCCAGGATAAGTCTGACTAGGGTTTTGTGTAGCAGTATCAATATTGTGTAGTTCAGATAGGTCAATGTTCTTTTTATAATGCCTAGTATACTGTTTGCCTTATTGACGATTGTGTTTATGTGGTAGTCAATGTTTAATTTGTTGTACAGGAGTGAATTCCGAAATGCAATACAATGGTAATGTGCTGTCTAACTTTTTGAAACATGAAATTCTACTGACTGTAGGCCTTTAGCAAGCCTCTAACGTCAGGTCTACTTCTGTGTCATAAACAGCGGTGAAGTCTGCTACAGATTCAAAATTGAAACGCAGTGGATGGTCTATCCATAGTTTATCAAGTCTGTTTTTTAATGTATTGATGGATGGTGCAGTGACAATGTGTTCATCTATACTGTTCCAATGGTCTGTGCACCGTAGCGGGAAAGAACATTTTCTTAGATTTAATCTAGCTCTGATTTTCTTGACTTTCATGCTATGACCCCCGCGTAACACTGCTCTCATCATAAAGTTGGATAAAGTTGGATGTGGGCATGTCATAATGGTTGTGTACAATTTTGTATATTTCAAGCATATCCCCAAGCAGTCGTCTGAATGCCAAGGTCGGTAGATTCAATATTAGTAGGCGTTTACTGTATGGAAGGTTTTGATGCATTTAGTAGTTCAGCTAAGCTAACATTACAGAGTGTGCCTTTTTCCAGAGTGTAACTCTAAGTCTAGGGTATGCAAATTTGGCTGTGTACGGTAATTAATGTGGACCGGAAATAGAAACATTAACTTCCGATTGATTAAAAATTTCTAAAGAAAATACAGAAAATGGCTAACGCTTCCAAGGAATCGTCAGAGAATGGAATATACCGGTGGATTATTTGGAAAATTATCGTGACAAAATGAGCAGCAGTGGAGGAGCAGCCGCGGAACATCACGGCGATATTGAACCGGATTATTTTTCTCGTCCAGGTAGTGGTAAAATGTTGAAAGTTGTAAAGGAGGCGGCTCCAGTTTTCGTGCATTGTTTTGTTGGGGTTTCTGTCAAAGTGTGTCTTGATGATATTCATAATTCTGTCAGCTTCGTTTTTGTCCTTCTCAAGCTTCTCTGCTTTTCAATTGATTTTTGCCATTATCGTAATTCCCCGTCAAGCAGATATACGGCGACCAATAATGATTCAGTAGTAAGCTACGCTGGTAGTTTGCGCAAAAGAATGACCTGTGGACATGTCGCCATAGCTAATCAAGATCAAGCAACATTGCCAGCTGAAATCTGGTGCATCTATTGCGGCCCAACTGTTAACTAGGTCAGTTAGGCCTACAAGCTACTGGTCATTGATCCGAACATGGCATGAGAAGTCGCTACCTAGCGTCTATTCAGGCTGTGTTCGGGCAATCCAGTCATATGATGTCGATATGTACATATAATTCTATGGCTTCGCGATATAGTGATATTGTTATGATGTTCGATATTCTTGCCGTAGTTACGACAATCGACATAATTTAAATTAATCTCTGAATGAAATGTTGTTGAGATTTGAATATCAGTCATATTTCCCCAATTGTAGAGCTGTTGGGTAATGATATTATGTTCTGTACCAATATTGGCATTTTTGGTCTCAATTACCTCTGTATCACAGACCTGCCAATCATTATGGATTGTCCGTAAGTTTTTGCGGAAATAGTATCCAAAATACAATACTATGGTCGGCTCTTCAAAACTATGGATGGGAAAAAATGGGTGAATTACGGTAATACAGTCAGGCGTTTAGTATTACAGAAACTTGTTAAAACAAGATTCCGTCGTCACTGCTACGCAATAGACAATGCTGACAAGGCAAAACAAACCTCACCTCGAACTTGTCGCACATGTCGATAGCTAAACAGTGGACGCTATTCATCGCGGTCAGTAATAATACCTGCCATTTCTTGTACGATGTCAACAAACATGAAATCTTGTCAGTCTCGCAAAATCCTGTAACTGCAGCGAGACTTTCGACATTAGTTAGCAAGTTTAGACTGTGTACCGGTTACCGCTAGACTGACATCACTAAACTGCGTAGATAACCTTACCATACATCGTAGATACATACTGGGAACGTATCACAACTGAGTAATAATTCTCTGAATATCGTAAAAATACATTGTTCTCATGAATTTCATACATTGAATCAGTTGAATTTATGAAATTATTGCCCGCAGAAATGATGTTATGTTTGTAAAGTGAGTTAAATTTCGTTTAAGAATTCCCGTATGTTGCGATCATGGGGAGATGGAAATACTCTGCATTGGTGTGTGGTGAAGTAATGATATCAAAGTTTGAGGGTTAAATTGGGTGTTTAACTAAATAAGATATTCTAATTTTTTTTGTTTGGTTGTGGATAGGGGTGAATTGGGGTAGGTTGTGGGGCCGTAAACTGTTAATTAACCTATCCAGTCATTCCATTGAAAAATGTCCAAAAACAGTCTTCCAGGAGACTATTTTTTGAAATTTATTATTGGTAAATTTTCAAAAAATAATTGTAGTTTTTAAAAATTTTCTTGAATAAATTTGAAGGATAAGGGTGTGGGTGTGTATGATAATTAAAGAGTTTAGTATTCAATAATTCGTATGTGTTCATGCTTTTATTATGTGAATACTGAGAGCCTCCCAAAACTACTGAAAACCCATTACTGATTGACTTGGTGAAATTATCAGTACAGTATTGGTATTGCACTGATGCTTCTGCAAACTCTTTTTTTGTGGTTACATTGCAAGTGCTTTTTCAAATTTGTTGTATTGTCATGATTTGCCAATACATTCCGTTTGCACAGCATTCAAGTGCACGATTTCCTATCAATTCGTTTGAAATACTAGACATTGCGACTTTGCACAATTTGAGGCATCCATCTTGGACATTATCATATTATAATTACTTCCAAATGCAGCTCACTGATTAACTGTTTCTTAACACACCCGCAAAGTTGCGAAAGTATATTAGAGTTTGGATGGTCATTAACACATATTTATGTTGATTTGAGCTTAGTTATGTCAGGCAGATTTGGGGTCAATTCCGATTGGAATTGATCAGCCAATTTCAATTCCGGAATTGGAATTGATAATTCTGAAGACTCAGGAATTGGAATTGATAAATTTTAAGACATTGAAATTGGATTTGGAATTGATAATTTGAATTGACAGGAATTGATAAATTCCAATTCAATTCCAGTCATATTTGTCATAGATTTACTGAACATTGTTGACTATAAGATGTACATTGTAAATTATACACGTCTCTTTATATGCTCTTAATGCATGCATTTCATCCTAAATGAGCTATATGATAACATTTACCACATTTCATTCTGTATGCAGGTTGATGATATTTATTATGCCAGCTGTTATTAGACGCTTTATTGAATATTTAAAAATTAATTTGACTGAATACTGTTGTCTCCTATAGCTGCTACAGTTTCTATTAAAGTTAATTTTAACAACTTAGTTATATGTTTGGTTTGAAGACTAGAATTTGAGATACTGATAATTCAGTGATGAGCAAGTTAGACCGTAATCCTTTAACACCTAAGCCAGCCAAAACACCTACAATGAGTTTGAGAAATAGCCAATTGAAGACTATTTTTGAAAATTTACCACGAGTGGCTAGCTGGATAACTGAGCCAGTAATTTCAGTGGTAAATTTTCAAAAATAATCTCTCACTCTGAATTGACAAAATAAAGATCTTGTAAATACTATGAACTTTAATACATAATTGAATTAACTCAATTCTCCCTGACCAGTGACCAATTAACCTTTTTATCCTATGTGAGCTTTGTACCTCCTTTATTCAATCAAAGCCTCTGATTTTGTTGCACCTTGATTTAAATCTAGAATGATCAGATTCATTGCTTCAGCATTTGATATAGAAGATTTATCTGATTTTGCTGTGTTATGGGTGAAAATCGGGATTTTTTTGGTACAACTCTTCTTCTTTTCGTTCGCTGATCATACCGCCAGTCCTGTAAGTGACTGTCGACATGATCACAACTAACCCGGTAAAATTCCAGCAAAATTGTATAGGCCAGTTCAAAATGAAGTTGACATTATCTTTTGCGTTCTTATTGAGCCAGCGTGAAACTTTTTTTATCAAACCAATATTTGGAGCTTGGGGTTTTGCTTCTATAAGGGAGCTTCTCCTTTTTAGAAAGTGGTACAGAATTCTAGGGGTTGTTGTCGGTGACGGATTCTATTAGGACATAGACTAATGTAAATTCAACATCTCAATTGACTGGACTGCGGAAAAAAGGAAAATGGGTTATGCAAAAGACATTTGCGTAACCGCCATGCGAATGACCATTTCATTCGGGCAATTTGGGCTGGCCTGTATTGTATTCTAATGCTTTTTAATGCAAACATTTATATAGCAAGGTTAACATGTATCTATAGTTTAATAATTAGAAATGGCATTAACCTTTAGTCATATTCATCAGAAAAAACTCGAAATTAAGCTATAATTAAGTCAAATGAACTAAAAATAAGATCTGCTGAATATTAACCTTTTGGAAAATAATTTGACTGAAAGATATAACTACCTATTGGCAACAATAATTTTTATTCTAATTGTTTTAAATAATATTTAAGAGGCCAGCCAAAAATGCCTTCTGCGCTGGTCTTGAGGAAGAATCATATGTATGGTAAGAGACTATTTTTGAAAATTTACCAGTGGAAAGACTAATTCTCCTTCGATCAATACTCACCATTCTATTACTTCTGATACAAGCTAGCCTGGATAGCTGGGCCCTAGGACTATAGACTTAGTAAGCTTTACCGACTCTTGGAACCGGGTACTCGGCTCCCAACTGTGTTGGGATCGATCGATCTCTGAACAGCCTGACTATCAATTTCCCAAAAACTACATAGGTAAGCTGTAAGGCAGCAACAGCGCCCAGTCAAATTAGTTTCAAAATATTCAACAGCATGTTTACAGGGTTCATACGCAGGTATGGAAGTCTGGAAAAAGTAATGAAAATTAAGAAAACCTTTTCCAGGGCTTGAAAAAGTATGGAAAATCTATATTTTGTGTTACCGCTATGGAAAAGGTATGGAAAATTAAAATATCAGCAATTGCAATTCTCCCGGCAGACATTTTCTCATAAATCTTCATCAAACCCAAATTCTCACAAAATCTTGCCATTTGGTTCCTGGTGTGAGCTAAACTGCGTGTTTAACTGTACCAGGAACGCACTTCGGCTTGTGTAAAACATCGTCAAGCACGAATTCTCGCCAGTCTCGCAGAATTTTTGACATTGTTGCGTGAGAGTTTATGGACGGCAACATCAGATTGGTTCCCGGTGTATGCTAAACTAAAATTTTATTGAAAATTTTTTTTTTCCTTTTCAGACATGATATAGTTTGAATTAAAATAAGATATATATATGCTCAATAAACCATAACTATTTATTCACAATACTAGTGATCGAAAAATTCCAGAAAACTTGTTGCTGCAGGATATTTAGTTATTCTTTTATTTAATATAGTTTTAACCGGCGACGATTGTGGTCTTTGCACAGTTATTGTAACGCAAACTGTAGTTGGAGAAATATCTTTAGTTTCCATCGTCATTGACTTTGCAGATTACAATTCATATCTCTCGCTGTATCCGTCGTGAAGAACTAATGTAAACAGGGTGTTGCACATTAAACATAGTATATATTGTTCTTCGCTCGTGATTGGATAGTTTTCATGCGCAGTAGCTGCATGTATAGAGGAAGTGTTCCAGACGCAATAACATTTGTAATGACCTATTTCCATGATGTAGTGTCACAAATAATCTGATTGGTTCTGATCGGAAATGCCCATCAGGGAATCAAAATTTATCAATGAACTATTACTACCAGTAGTAGAATCATAGGCTGTTACCGATTGGGAATTACAAACCCCGTTTAAAACACAAAAACGGGTCGGATCACAGAATACTGTATTTCGCTTAATAATAGCCTAGGCTTCTATTAGGACAAGAGGTGTTCAATTTCCAGCCAAACATCTCTGAGAAAGGGGGTGTACTTATATTACAGAGTTTTCCCAAAAAAGTTCTAAAATTGATACCACGGAAAGTCAACGTATTTTATCCCGTAAAAGTTCCCACCGCCTACTTCTCCTTCGATCAATACTCACCATTCTGTTACTTCTGATATACAGCTGGCCTTGACAGCGGCTCTAGGATTATAGACTTAGAAAGCTTTACCGACTCCTGGGAACCGGGTACTCGGCTCCCAACTGCCGAGTACCCGTTTACCATAGAGCTCATTCTTGTTTGCATAGCAACAAGAGCAATACATGCTTTCTGCATTGAGGATTTTAGTGTTTTTTGTGAAAGAAAATCTAAGTCTTTAATCTGTGATAGTTTGTGTGTTCGTGAAAGGATTAACTAAAGGATACTATGGAGAATACCACCGAAGATAACCAGGTTGTATCGTTCTTTATTATCCATAGTTAAAAGACTTAGGTCTCTAAATTTCGCTGTGTCGCATGTTCCAATTTCTGACCCCATAGAATCTGGGACGTGTGCTAACAACGATATATGCCAGACGATCGCCTTCTTTAACCCCCAACAGGCGATCGGCAGATATGAAAATAGGTGTTATGCTACGGTATTTCTAACACGAATATCGGCTGACGTCGTTCTCCGTAGGATCCGAGCGGGTGACGTCACACCCGGTCGCTCGGATGTTTATGTGAAGAAAAATTTTTCGTTAATTCGCGCATCTTGTTCTGGGTGCTGCGTACTAAAAATGGTACCGGAAACTTTAGAATGATCAAGTTTACGTGCGATCACGATCGGTTTGCAATGATCGGTGGTTTCAAAATTCTTGAGTAGATGCGTGGTCTGCGGTTTTACCGTGTGATGCAGCAGTTTGTTATACATTTTGTTGTTTTCTTCACATATTGTGCTGCTTTCGTTAGGAGTATAATTTATATTGATTAGTAAATATACCCCGAATGCTATGCGATATGATTCCTGGAGCCGTTACATATCCTGGAGGATCTATTATGGGTGTGTTTAATGCCCGCCTCGTTCTTGTCGTCATAGTCAATGCGATCGTTGTTGTAACGTGGCGGGGTGGGGTGCGGGAGGGTTACAGTTAATTTATGAGTCAAATTATTTGAAAATTAATTGTCTGCCTTCCATCCGGGTCTCGTTCCGCTTGTTTATTGTAGGTTTGTGCTTATGTTATAGGCCAAGCCAGCCCCGCCATCATGTGACGAATGCCATAAGTTTGTCCGTGTCGTGTTCAAGGACCATGTCTGTTTCAGGTGTTCCCTGTGTAATATTGATCATAGGTGTAATGTTTGTGCAGTGTGGTCCGTTGAGATGATGGTTAAGTTCCTTGCCAGAAGGACTTGGCTGGGTCTGACGCGGGGTCAGGCGGTCCGAGAGTAAATCGTGGAGCGCCCGGTTCGGCTGGTGCGGGTGCTCCATGTCCCCAGCTGGAGGTGGCGGAGATGGCACCGCTGGCGTGGTTTGGTCCGGCTGTGCAGGGTTTTTTCTGCATAGCGTTCTGCCCACGCTGGTGTCATCCCTGCTACCAAAGGTTGGGGGCCAGTTTCTCCCCATGCCTGGTACGGATCCTGTCCTCGGACAGGATTCTGGACTGGTTACCGAGGGGGCCGTCTCGTACGGCCCCCTGGCAGTCCCGTCTGGCTTCGGCCAGACAGGTTTTCTGTTTCTCTGCGGCCACCTCCGTGTGGTCCAGTAGCGGTGGCCGGTCCGTCCGGTGTGGGAGCCGTCCACCAGGACGGTTCCACGGTTGACTCGTCTAGTGACGACTCTTCGGAGTCTGAAGACGAGGAGGCCGAGGAGGAGAGGTTGCTGCGGCCCGTGAAGCCGCAGGTGGAGAATATGGAGGTTGATTCCGTCCTGGACGGAACCGGCCTCCATTTGTCTGGTTTGGCGCAAGCCAGGTCAGCGGCTCCGCCTGTGGCTGAGGCAAATCCGTTACCATGCACCGGTTCCGTGCGGCTTGGTTTTGGCACCAGCCGTCACGGGAACGGGTGTGCCGGGCCGGGCGTGGTACTCACCTATCTCGCCTGGTCCGGCAGTCGGACGTGGGGTGCCGTTGGCGCCCGTGTCCGGCTATGGTTCCGCGACTGCTACGGGTCCGTACGGTTTTCCGTGCGGACCTACCCCATGGACCGGAGTGTTTCATGGGGTGGCGGCGGAACCGTGTGGTACCGGAGTGCCTGGCATGTCAGCCGTGGCTCCTTGCCGGGAGGCCGTGGCTGGCAGACCCGTGGGCACGTCAACGGGTGACGTGTTTGCGGGGGTGTCTTCATCGGAGGTAGATTGGTCAGATGCTCTGGCATGGCTAGCCAGGGTTGACCCGTCTATGGTTTCGGCCACGGCCGATGAAGATGCGCCCCGTCCGTCGGTTGCGTCGATCAGGACGGGGATTTTGCCCGCGGCCCGGATCCAGTCAGTGGGACTGGATCCACGGTTCATAGAATTGTTGGATGCTATTTATAGCAAACAACTGATGACCAAGGGTCAGCTCCCTGCGGCCTCCAGGGAGGTGCGGGCAAGATGTCGTATTCCGCGGGGCGAATACGACAGGTATGGTGTAGTCCCGTCGGTCACAGAGGATGACCGATGGGTACTGGGCGTCCAGAGTGCCGTGGCGGGTCACCCCGGTCCGGCACTTGTGGACAAGTCTCAGGTACACCAGGAAGAAGTCCTGTCCCTATGCGATGAGGGTGTGAGGGCAGCGATGAGTGCTGTCAACCACTCTTATCGACTCCTTCAGTCGGTGTGGGCTGAAGCGGGGGCAGGCCACCCTGTGCCACCTGTGGCGCTTTCATATGTCAATGACGGCCTGGTGCTGTCGATGGACGCATTGGCAAGGGTGCAAGCGCGTATGACGAAATCCAGGAGGCAAATGGTCATTGACCATATGCGTCCGGCTACGGCAGTCAGGGAGCGTCTTCTTGGGACGCCCCTGACAGGCCCTAGCATCTTCGGTGGCCAACCGCGGGCCATCTTAGAGGATACCGCCAGTATCGCGCAGAATCGGTTAGCGGTAAACCTAGAGCTAGTGCGGCAAGCGCACGCACTAGGGGCTGTGGGGAAACCGCTAACGGGACAACCTTCAAAGAAGCAGAAGATGCATAAGGGCAAGGCGAAAGCTAGGCCTGTTGCGACTTCTGCTTCAGCTGGGTTTTCAGAGCCGCCGCCGGCGAAGAAGCCCAGGAAGGTTGTAGAGGCGCCTACCCTCCCCAATGTTGCTCCTGACCGCCCTAGAGGCGGGAAGGGGAAGGGTAAGGCCTCAAACGGCGGACAGAAGGGGCCGAAGCGTACCTGAGGGTACCAAAGCTCCCTTCATATCCGCCTGGACCGCGCCTGTGCGACAGGAACAGCGGTGCCAGTTATACCCGTCGTGCCTAGAACGAAATGGTTCTCTCTCTCTCTCGTTAAGAAAGAGGGGGGGGGGGGGCGGACTGCGAGCCGGACAACCCCGTTAGACGTCGAGGCGTCTATGGTGGGTGGAAGGCTCATGTGTTTCATCGAGGCCTGGCAAGGTGTGATGTCAGACAGTCTGGTCCTGGGATGGTTATCCCAGGGTTACATGCCAGAGTGGTGGGACTTTCCACCACAAAATCTGTCTGGCACCTGTCTGGACACCCGTACCAAGGGAGCCAGACAAGTTAGAAGCCGTTCAAAAGGAAGTGTCAGGTTTGCTTCTGAAGGGAGCAATAAAACCAGCAAACCGAAACACTCCAGGCTTCTATTCAAACATGTTCCTTGTCCCCAAGAGCACAGGGGGATGAAGACCCATACTCAATCTCAGGCCATTAAATTGGTTTATCCATACGCCTCGGTTCCAGATGGAAACGCCGAGGTCGGTAATGCGGGATTGAGGAAAGGAATGTGGTGTGTATCGATCGATCTGAAAAATGCATATTTCCACATTCCTATGAATCGGAGTTGGCACAAGTTTCTGAGATTTGCGTTTCAGAATCAAGTATGGGAGTTTACAGTTCTCCCGTTTGGCCTGTCGACAGCTCCGAGGGTTTTCACAAGAGTGGTCCTTGCGGTGACGGCGTTTCTCAGAAAAGAGAACGTGGCGCTACACACCTACATAGACGACTGGCTGCTCAAGGCAGACTCGGCAGCCAGGTTGAACGTGGATACTGCTCTGACTCTGAAGTTACTTTCAGATCTACGCTGCATAGTCAACGAGGAGAAATCCGAGTTGATGCCCACTCAACGTTTCGTTTATTTGGGGATGCGATTCGACCTCGAGGAGGGCAGGGTTTACCCGTCAGAGCCCAGAGTGGTTTCTCTGTTAGCCATCCTCAAGAGTTTTCGAGTGGGAAACCACATTCAGGCGAGGCGGTTCCTTCAGATGCTGGGCATGATGGTCTCCATGGAGCAGGTTATCCCGTACGCTGCTCTAATGCGAAGGCCTATCCAGTTGTATCTGATGTCTCTGTGGAAACAGAGAACAGAACCCCTGTCAAAACTGGTGCCAGTTTTGGAGCCGATAATATCGCATCTTCTATGGTGGAAACAGCGTCAGAATCTCCTATTAGGGGTTTCGCTGCACCTACCTCACCCCCAGCTGTCCGTCTACACGGATGCATCGCTGGAAGGGTGGGGTGCCTGCCTGGGAGAACACCAGGTCTCGGGCACATGGACTCTCCCGGAGAGTCAGCTGCATATCAATCTGTTGGAAATGATGGCAGTGGAACTGGCGTTGGAAGAGTTCCTTCCGATGATCAGGGGCACGGTGATATTGATACGGTCGGACAATTCGACAGTAGTATCATATATAAATCGCCAAGGCGGGACCAGGTCGCCCACTCTGTGTATCAGGGTGTGGCCATTGATTCAATGGTGCAGGAATTACTCAGTTGTTTTGAAAGCAGCTCATATTCCTGGTCGATTGAACATTCTGGCGGATGCTTTGTCTCGCAGACAGAGAATCCTGCCAACAGAATGGTCCCTCAACCCTCCAGTTCTGCGACGGATCTTCGAGCATTGGGGCAAACCCAACGTGGACTTGTTCGCCACAAAGGAAAATGCTCAAATCATGACATATGTCTCGCCGATTCCAGATCCAAATGCCGTCGATACAGACGCTCTGGCGATAAGCTGGAGAGGGATGCACGCTTACGCGTACCCACCCACCATTCTTCTACCGAAGGTATTGGTGAAGGTCAGGGAGGAACCGTGTCTGGTCCTGCTAATAGCGCCGTATTGGCCGAGCAGGGCGTGGTTCACTGATCTTCTAGATCTGCTGGTGGAAAATCCTGTGCAGTTGCCCGAGATTCCGAACATAATCTCCCAGGCCAAGGGACGCTTCCTACACGAGCGTCCCGAAATGTTCAAATTGACTGCGTGGATGTTATCAAACAACGTTCCACGTCGGAAGGCTTTTCTCGACAGGCTGCTGATTTCATCGCGGCTGCGAGAAGGAGGTCAACCTTCAAGTCATATAACAACAAGGTTAACAGATTTGCAGACTGGTGTGAAGAAAAGGGTATTGATACCTTTCAATCCACTATCAGCAAATAGCAGACTTTCTCTGTGAGCTGTTCTTTTGAGGACTAGCTCCCGTCACACTTGCTGGATACAAGTCAGCTTTGGCATCAGTTATCCCTTGTCTAGCCAACAGGGATAGTCCAGAGGTGGCCCAGTTAAATGTGATGTTGAAGGGAATGAGCAATCTCCGACCGAGACAACCGGTAGTCATTCCAGCCTGGAGTCTATCTTTAGTGCTTAATGTACTGGCCAAGCACCCTTTCGAACCATTGCGTTCGGCTAGTCTAAAGCATTTGACTCTAAAGGCGGTCTTTCTATTGGCAGATTCCTCAGCTAGAAGGCGCAGTGAGATCCATGCGCTTTCGGCAGAGAGGAACCGATTTATTGTTTCTGGAGAATGTCTGCGTCTTCTGCCAAGAGCAGAGGTTATGTCAAAGAACCAATCCTTGAGATATCCCGGCAAACCGATCATTATACCGAAGTTAACTAGGTTTGATCGTGATGCCAGTGTCTAGTGCCCGGTCCGTGCTTTGACTAAGTACAAGAAATGGACTGACTCGTTACGGTCGAACGATAGACATCTGTGGATCTGCCATAAAAAGCCTTATGGCGCCGCATCCATGGATACTATCTCTCGTTGGGTGGTCGAATGCATTCAGACTACTCACGAGATGGCGACTGGGCACCAGGTGCAAGGCGTAAGGGCACACAATGTCAGAGGAATAGCCGCCTCGACCGCCCTTTACAATGGTGTTCCGTTATAGGACATCATGGCCGTTGCACAATAGCACTGTGAGTCCTCATTCACGGATTACTATATGAGGGATGTGTCAGACTCAGCCAATCCACTCGCTTTAGCTGTTTTGAAACGATAGTTAGTGACCACACTGCTTTTCACCCTTTTCTCACTTTGGTAAGAAAAGAACCTAAAGCAGGCATGGTCAGGCGAGAGGATGTCAACCAGATTGTGTCACCGATGGCCGAACCGGTGAATGGTTGGAGGCGGTACGTCTGAAGTCCAATTATGATAAGGTAATTCAATAAGTGAGAGTTTTTTGTATTATGTATACACCTGTGCAAAAGTTAAGCACCACCCTATTTTTACGCACATGCGAGGGTATATTCATGTGCTATGAAGAAAGCAATAGCATAAACATTTATGTACCCATCCATCTTAGTGCAAGAGGTAATAATGCAACTAGAGGAATGCTGATTATGATGGTGGGGAAACACTGTATGTTTTTGTTTGAACTTGAAAACGAGGCCTGAATATGGTTACGTTGACACAACTGACAACTATTACCCTACAGTTGACACACGTGGCTAGATTGTCATTAATGGTGTCTGAAAACGAAGTTTAACATCTGTGCACGAGTTTGAGACTGTCATTATTAATACCGGGTATATCCACCTTGTGCCTGGATGACGGCCTGGACACGACGTCTCATGCTGGTCACCAACCGACTGATACGCCATTGTGGTATTCGTTGCCATTCAAGATGGAGTGCGTCTGTTAATTCCTGTAGGTTCTGCACAGGAGGATCCCTCCTTCTCACCATGTTTCCCAGAATGTCCCAGATATGCTCAATAGGGTTCATGTCAGGGCTCCTTGCTGGCCATGGTAGGGTTTCGATGGCATTCTGGCGGAGGTATTCATGCACAGCTCTAGCACGATGTGGTCGGGCGTTGTCATCCATGAATATATGGTGGGTTCCAGGTGCATGATTTACAAAATGAGGGACCACAACTCTATCCAGTATGGAATCTTGATATCTTTGTCCATTTAGTGTTCCAGGTACAGTCAACAGATCCAGCTTACAATCAAATGAGATGCACCCCCATATCATAACGGAACCTCCACCAAATGGAACTTCTTCCATGATGTTACGTTGGTCGTACGCCGTGCGTCTGGACCTCCATACACGAGTTCGACCATCTGTGGCATGAAGCAGGAACCGACTTTCATCAGACCAGTGTACCCGTCTCCAGGATCTCATGTTCCAGTGTCTTCTTTCGTTGCACCACCTCAGACGCTCCTCTTTGTGGTGTGCAGTGAGGAGAGGATGTCTGACAGGTCTCCTAGCTTTCATGCCAGCAGCATACAGTCTCCTTTTGACGGTAGACATTGACACTCTATTGCGCATTTCCCATTGCTGGCTGAGCACTCTGCTGTTGGTGAATGGAGATCTCCTAACAAGGCGTACTAGGGCTCGATCATCACGGGCAGTAGTCTTCTTCGGTCTTCCAGATCTAGGCCTGTCCTTCACCTCGTTAGTTTGCCCATGTTTTGCAATCAAACGACTGATTACAGTATGGTTAATGTTCAGCTGTCTGCCAATCTCTCTGCATGACATACCAGTGGTATGCATGCCTATGATTTGCCATTTCACACGATCACTTAACCTTCGTCTTGCCATAGCGGTTCACAATCAAGAGCTAATTCTCTCTGTACAAATAAACCACGGCCATGAACACAAAATTCCTAATCTTGTCGCCTAAATCTGTATGTAATGTTCTACACCTCAAACTGGACTTTTACATAACTGAACACGTGTGCTGTTTCCCGCCACGCACGGACATCAAGCGGCGTGAAGTCATGCATGCATGTGCATTTCGTACTTGGAATTATGTCAGCTAACGCGGGGACAAAAAGTATGGCAGCCTAGTTGTACCATCATGTTTCTACGTTCTATTGTTTTTGCTGGTGCTTAACTTTTGCACAGGTGTATATATGTATCATGTTCATTCATCTTATATATTCATGCTCATTCCCAGGCTAATACATGGAATATGCAGGGAGTAGTTAACCCTCTTGGCATATTTGTGTTTTCAGGCGAGATACATGTTCGTTAGTTCTCTCCCTTTTCTTAGGAGGAAAAAGGGTGGGGGGGGGGCTGTGACGCGAATGTGATTCGGTTCCGTGAACTTGACGGTCCTTTTAGGTCTCCGTTAGTCAAATTTGAAGTCTAAAATCTTTCTCCAAGGGGCAAAATTAGCATTTATGGCTTGCCCCTTCCCACCAGGTTACTGATCAAATCTGGTGTATATCAGAAGTAACAGAATGGTGAGTATTGATCGAAGGAGAATGCAGGAAATGTCAATTTCCCTTTCTCCGAGATCTAACAATACTCACCATTCTGTTACGGACCCAGCCTCCCAGCCCCACGGAGGCAAGCCATAGTTTTCTCTTGTTTGGTGGCTATGCAAACAATATGAGCTCTATGGTAAACGGGTACTCGGCAGTTGGGAGCCGAGTACCCAGTTCCCAGGAGTCGTTAAAGCTTTCTAAGTCTATAATCCTAGAGCCGCTGTCAGGGCCAGCTGTATATCAGAAGTAACAGAATGGTTAGTATTGTTAGATCTCGGAGAAAGGGAAATTGACATTTCCTGCAGTCTACATGTAGGTGAATATACAAGTGTCATATTGCGTAAGTCCTGAGAACCTTAAATATCTGCTTGAATCAAATATTCGAAAAAATACAAGTGTCATATTGCGTAAGCTAATTTGTGATTCGATCATAGCAAAATACATTGCCCTAGATAGAAAACGTGGATGTGTATGCATACACTAGACAGGAATTAAACTCAAACAAGATAATTTCTCAGAAATTACGATAAAAATGCGATGTTCCTGCATTGAAATTCATCAAACACGCTGGACATTGCTGTTACTCCCGCTGAATAAGTTGAATAACTGACATATTTGGCCCGGTTCCATGAAAATGTGCAAACTCACTAAAATATGTGCTAGGACCCGTCAGAATTATGCCTATGTTTTGCAGCCTGGCATGCCTGGTGCCATTTATTAGCTCATCTGGCCTGAAAGGCCAAGTGAGCTTATGCCGTGATGTCCGTCTGTCGTTCGTCAACTTTTTCTTTAAACGACTTCTCAAGAACCACTAAGCCGATTTCAATTATATTTGGCAGGAAGCATCCCCAGGGCATAGAGATTAAAGTTTGTTTAAACGAAGCCGATCGGCCAAAATCAAAGATGGCCACCGGCCAAAATAGCCAATTTTTAGAAACACTTAAAAATCTCCGAAACCGCGGGAGGAATTGATTCAAAACTCATAACACATCATCTAGTGCAACGGTAGACCCAAGTTTGTTCAAGGCAACCTGATTGGACGATTTGCCTTGGTGGCCATCTTGGATGACCTAGTTTTCGCGAAAATGACTTCTCCCGAACCGCTGAAGGGATAGACCTGAAATTTGGTAAATATGCTTAGGGACCAAGGTCCAGTCAAGTTTGTTCAAGGGAAGTTCATACGTTAAAAAACATGGTCGCCATCAACGAATCAAAATTTAGCGTTTGTTGGTCATATTGGCTTTTTTGTATTTGATGTATTTTAATGGCGAAAATTGCTTTATATATGCTTATCAGTGTGGCGAGTTCAAATATGCCACTTTCGAGACTGTCGGATAAACGGTTTGGCTGCCATCTTGGTTTGTTTTCCGTCAATCGGCTCCCATAGTAAAGCAATGGGCCCATAGTAAAGCAATGGGGAATTCTTTAAACGACTTCTTCTCAAGAACCGCTAGGCCAATTTCAATTATATTTTGGAGGAAGCATTCATTGGGCATAGAGATCTAAGTTTGTTCAAACGAAGCGGATCGGTCAAAATCAAAGATGGCCGCCGGCCAAAATAGCTGATTTTTAGAAACACTTTAAAAAATATTCTCCAAAACCGCTGGAGGAATTGCTTCAAAACTGTGTCACATCATCTGTGGCAATGGTAGACCCAAGTTTGTTCAAGGCAACCTGATTGGTCGATTCACTTGGCGACCATCTTGGATGACCTAGTTTTTGCGAAAACGACTTCTCCCGAACCGCTGAGGGAATAGAGCTGAAATTTTTGTAAATATGCTTAGGGACCAAGGGCCTTTCAACTTTGTTCAAGGGAAGTTTGTTCGTTAAAAAATATGGCCACCATCAACCAATCAAAATTTAGCGTTTCTTGGTCATATTGGCTTTTTTGTATTTGATGTATTTTGATTGAGAAAATTGCTTTATATATGCTTATCAGTGTGGCCAGTTCAAATATCCCACTCATAGTCTCCCATTGTAAAGCAATGGGCCCATAGTAAAGCAATGGGAATTCTTTAAACGACTTCTTCTCAAGACCACTGGGCCGATTTCAATTATATTTGGGAGGAAGCATTCATAGGGCATAGAGATCTAAGTTTGTTCAAACGAAGCGGATCAGTCAAAATCCAAGATGGCCGATTTTTAGAACGACTAAAAAATCTCCGAAACCGCTGGAGGAATTCATTCAAAACTCATAACACATCATCTATGGCAATGTTAGACCCAAGGTTATTCAAGGCAACCTGATTGGCTTATTTGCTTGGCGGCCATCTTAGATGACGTAGTTTTTGCGAAAACGACTTGTCCCGAACCGCTGAAAGGATAGTGCTAAAATTTGGTAAATATGCTTAGGAACCAAGGGCCATTCAAATTTGTTCAAAGGAAGTACGTACGTTAAAAAACATGGCCGGCATCAACCAATCAAAATTTAGCTTTTTGTCATATTGGCTTTTGGTATTTGATGTATTTTGATGGTGAAAATTGCTGTATATATGCTTATCGGGGTGGCGAGTTGAAATATGCCACTTTCGAGACTGTTGGATAAACGGTGTGACTGGCATCTTGGTTTGTTTTCCTGCCATAGGCTCCCACAGTAAAGCAATGGGCCCATAGTAAAGCAATGGGTAATTCTTTAAACGACTTCTCAAGAACCACTGGGCCGATTTATATTTGGTAGAATACAGCCTTAGGGAATAGAGGACTAAGTTTGTTCAAACGAAGCTGATCGGCCAAAATCCAAGATGGCCAGTGGCTAAACCAGCCAATTTTTAGAAATGTCTAAAAATCTCCGAAACGGCTTGTGGTTTGATTCAAAATTCATGAAACATCATCTAATGCAGGAGGAGAACCAATTTGTTCACGAGAACCTGATTGGTCCATTGGCTTGGCGGCCATCTTGGATGACCTAGTTTTCGCGAAAACAACTTCGTATCCAGAATCGTTGAACGGATTGGGCCGAAATTTGGGAGATATGATAAGGGAATAAGGGCCGTTAAGTTTTGTTCAAAAGTAGTTGATACATAAAGAAACATGGCTTCTGTTTTCTTGTTATAATTCTGCTCAACTCTGTAGTGTTCTACTTATTGTTGATGATCTTTCTGGTTGAAATGCCTATGATGCAGGTGAGCGATACAGGCCCCTTGGGCCTCTTGTTTAGTATATTTTGTGGTGCAGATTTTTCCCAACATTCATTGCATGGTCTACCCATAGAATTTAAGATAGTGTTATGGGCAAAAATAAGATCTACCTTCCTGCGCATCTGTTTTGCCAGTTATCTAAACGACCAACATAAAATGATCTAAAACTGAATAAAAAATTGCTTAAATGCCTGAGAAATTCAAATGAGCTGGGTGGCTTCTTATGTCGGCAGCCCAGTGAAAATTAAACCTTGTTATGGAGGCGTTCCAATGAACTATACAATTTAGTAATATACTGGAAGGCATCCCAATACAAGTGGATTTTGTAACATTGAGAACATAACTCAAGTTAATATGATATTACAGGGCATAATTTAGAATTTGATATTTGCATAGCATGTATTGCTATGCAAATTATAAATTGCATAGTCGGTGGCAAAAACGTATAGCAATTAATTCTTTCACAGTTAAATTCCCTGTATCTCAATCTCAGAGCAAACAAACATGAAAGCTGTTGAATATTTTGAACTTAATATGACTGGAAGCCATTGCTGCCTTATAGTAAAGGATTTACTTTTTCAGTGATTTGTCATTGAAATGATTACTAATAGAACTTAAGAAAATCAATAATAAATTGCAATCGCGTACAAATTTTGCATAGCAGGTATACCTATGCATATTGTGAATGTATAGCAGTGGTTTTCCGCAATAACGCAAAACAAACAGAATTCACAGAATTGGTAATTAATTTGAAACGGAAAACAGATTTTGAAACAGAAATCAACGGAAAATGATATTTTTCTGCAAAATCGTGGTAAATTAAAACGGAAGCCTGATATTCAGACGGAAATTAATGGATAAAGGTATTTTCCTCAAGAAAGTGGAACATTCTCATCTAAAATTGTAAATTATTAGATACCGATATATACTCTCCACTTTGACTTCATACTTTCTGAACATACTAATAACACAATGCACAACACAAATTTGGCAGTTTTATTGACTGCTTTAAATGTACATGAAGCTTAGATGGTATAGTTTACAAAATGGAAATGAAACGGAACCTGAAATTTGGTGAAACTGAAAATGGCAAATTCTGAAACGGAAAATCACTGTCCCTAGTATAGCAAATGCCTAAATATGTGTAGCAAATTCTGATGCGATACCAGATAAATTATGCCCTGTATTAATTATGTAAAGAGGATAATGTTTTTAAAACAGTTTGCGTAATAATTTCGCTATCCTAGACACATTTCCTAGTCCGCAAATTCATTTGACATTATATTTATTGGCAAAATTTGTGTTCACTTGGGTGATTTAGTTTGGGACGACTTGGTTGCATTATGATCACTCGGTGAAGTAAATTTAACTGTCTCGCTGCTGCAAGCCACTAGACTATAATTTCAATGGGCCATAACTCTGGTCCTGCTGAATATTTTGAAAACAATTTGACTAAAAGTTGTTGGTGGCTAAGCCACCAACAACTTTTAGTCAAATTGTTTTCAAAATATTCAGCAGTCCAGAGTTAAACCCAATGGAAAATGTAGTGTGCAGAAATTTAGCAGGGAGACAGTTAATGGATGCCATTTTTTAGCTCAACTTTATGAAGTAAAATGAGCTATTGCAATACCCTGCACGTCGTGGTGGTGGTGTCCTCGTCCAATTTGCGTTCAGCTCACCTTTTCTGTTTATACCAGGGTTCGCATAGGTCATGGAAATCCTGGAAAGTCATGGAATTTGCAAATCTAAATTCCAGGCCTGGAAAAGTCATTGAAAATCGTAATTTTGGTAAAAGTCATGGAAAATGAGAATCTCGCTTAGAAAAAAATCTGATGGCATAAAATTCCGCTCTATATATTAGGTATATTTCAACAAAAATAGTACAAAAATAGAATACATTTTGAATTTTTCACGCTAGAAATTCTTACCATCTTATGGCTATGCTTAATGTATACCTTATATCAATCATCGCGGGAGTGAAATTATTAATTGGGACCACCTAAATATTGCGTATGCTTTAATAAACATTGTTTATTTATTTCATCAAAGCTTTGACATAAAATGTAGTCACGAAAAAATAGATATCATGTAATGTATTAGGTTCCGCTATAGGACGAGTTTAGGTTGTTACGCAGTGTAACGACACTTACACGTGTAGCGTGAACACGCTAATATTAGTACGCGGATAGAGACTTGCGCGATCCACATAAATAGGAGGGGAGCTTTGAGAGATGGCGTAAACTCGCCCTATAGCGGAGGCTGATTAATACTTGGAAGAATGTGATCTAACCAAGTCGGCTAGAAGGAAATCGCCTAAGTGAATAAAAATCTCGTCAGTGAATATATTGACGAATGCATTTACTGATTAGGTGAATTAGTGAATTTATTGCTCAAATTGTTTTAAAAGCATTATCTTCTCTACATATTTATTAGCTCACCTGGCCTGAAAGGCCAAGTGAGCTTATGGCGTGGCGAGCATCCGTCGTCCGTCAACTTTTCCTTTAAACGACTTCTCAAGAACCACTGGGCCAATTTCAATTATATTTGGCAGGAAGCATCTTTGGGGCATAGGGATCCTAGTTTGTTCAAATGAACCCGATCGGCCATCTTGGATTTAGGCAGATTTTAGGAAACGTCTTTAAAAATCTTCTCCAAAACCGCTTAGGGGATTGATGCTAATCTCATGAAATATGATCTATGGCAAGAGCTGAACCAAGTTTGTTCAAGAGAACTTGATTGGTCAAATGGTTTGGCGGTCATCTTGGTTGACCTAGTTGTAGCAAAAATTTTGTCTTGTCCAGAACCACTGAAGGGATTAGGCCAAAATTTAACAGATATGATTAGGGCCTAAGGGCCATTAAAGTTTGTTCAAGAGAAGTTGATCCGTCAAAAAACATGACCGCCGTGGACCAATCAAAATATAGCGTGTTTGGCGGCCATATTGTGGCCGATTTAAGTTATATTTGGCAGGAAGCATCCTTAGGGTGTACAGATTCAAGTTTGTTCAAACGAAGCCTATCGGCCAATTGGGCCGGCGGCCATCTTGGATTTTGGCCGGTTTTTTTAAACATCTAAATCTCTCGAAAGTTTGTTCAAGGGAAGTTGATCCGTAAAAAAAATGGACACCATGGGCCAATCAAAATATAGCATGTTTGGTGTCCATAGTGGATTTTTTTTTTTTTGATGGATTTTGAGGCTGAAATTGGTTTTATGTTTTTTTGGGTATTCTGATCTCAAATTTGCAAATTTCAAAACTGTCGGATAAATGGTTTGGTGACCATCTTGTTGATAAAGAGCATTCTAGTTGAAATGCCTATGGTCCGGGTGAGCGATACAGGCCCCTTGGGCCTCTTGTTATTAATTTGCAATATTGGCATTTGCATGGCTGCAAAATCTGTTTTTCTTTTTGGGGTGGTGGGGGGGGGGGCGGTTCCTTCCAGTCCAAGATAAAGTTCAGTGGAATGAATCACAATCACAAAAGAGCCTTAATTTGGCCGTCCAACTTAAAGGTGCATATTCACAGTAAAATTTCTGAAAATAAAATTGTTTAAATTATACACTTTTAGAGGCTTAAACTGGAGCCTATATGTAATGAAACAAAATAAATCTTAACATATGATGATTCCATTCCATATAAATTAATATAATTTTTTAAGTTGCGAAATTGAAATAGAGGCATGAGATTTATTTCGTTTGATTACACATAGGCACATAATTTAAGCTTATAAAAGTATGCAATTTTAACAATTTTATTTTCAATCATTCTAGGGTGAATATGCACCTTTAAGAAGGGATCTAACCTCATTTTATTTCTTACGTTGTTTTGGGTCATTTTATGTTGGTTTATGACAATACATGTACAATGACGTGTCAATTTGAGTTTTATTTCATCATTTAAGAATAATGCACGTAAGATGTACAAATATTACATAGAATACAATTATTACAGACAATATAGCCCCCAATATTGGTTATATTGCAATATGATTTTAAAATATTTTGAATTTATTTGATAGATTTATATACATAATTATGCTCTTTGTCTAGTTACAGTTGTACATATGATGCCATGATGATGATGATAGCTAGTGTTCTTAACCCTTTCACCGTTGAATTCCTGATATCTCATCTTCAAGGCAACCTATAAGAAAACTGTCAGTTGAATATTTTGAAACTAATTTGACTGGAAGTCATTGCTGTCTTAGGCAACAACAGCTTCCAGTCAAATTAATTTCAAAATATTGAACGGAATAGGTATTACAAAATTTAGTTCTTCAGGGTTTTGTCTGTGAAATGGTTAATCGTTAAATCATTCCTATATAATGTTGGATCTCTTTATTTATATATTAATGCATACCATGAAATTAGTTTCAATATAATTTTAATTAATTTACCTGGAGGTTTTTGCTGCATTGGGCTGCAATAATTTCCAGTCAAATTGGTTTTATAGTATTTAAAAAATAATTTCATATGTATATTATAGACATAATAACCATACATTATTATATACCATCCCAGTAATATTAAAAAAAGTCTGGGTTCTGAGATATATTGATTCTTGGAGGTCATGGAATTTGTTAATTTTAGTCATGGAAAAGTCATGAAATTTCAAATCCTGAAAGGTCTACAAACCCTGTTATACAGTGCAGACCTGCCAACCCCTACGGATTGTCCGTGGTTCGGGAAATAGTATCCAAACAGATTGTCTTTTTATCTGATGCCCGCTCCGTCCTTGAGGCTATCACCAAAGGTAAGCTGCCACAACTTGAAGAAGCACTACGAACCATCAAATGCTTTCGGATAGCATTGCAGTGGATCCCCTCACACTGTGGAGGCCAAGGAAATGAGGAAGCAGACAAGATGGCAAAGGTGGGTGCAGAAGAGAATCAGACAGAAAACATGGTTGCACATACAGAGATGAAGACTATCATCAAGTCACTCTATAGAACACCTCAATCAGAAGATGCCTACCATCATCTCTCAGGGCCAGAGCAAGTGACCATTTTTCGTCTCAGAACTGGACATAACAGACTAAACTAACACATGTACAGGTGGTTCCACCTTAAGACATCGCCCGCTTGTCCTTGTGGGGAAGCAGAACAGACCACAGAGCACATACTTCAATGTTGCAGTACGTATCAGCTGCTGAGAGAAGAGATCTGGCCTTTGTCAACCTCTTTTCTTGAAAAGCTGTATGGGCCTGTGGAAGAACTGCAGAAAACCACAGATTTCATCTTGAGAACGGCTCTCCAAGTGTGATACCAGCGATCGAAAAGAAGAAGAAGTATCCAAACTACGCATGTACGGGTTGCGAGTGAAAATACGGAAATAAAAAAATTATGCAATTACTGTAATACGGGTCTATGAAAACGGTGACCGCTTATCAAAACACGTCGGCTTCTGTTATGTCAAGAAGTGATAATTGCTCAATTTAGCTGACATTTGAGAACAGCCCATAGAGTTAAAATGGCAGTAGAGTGCTTATGCTCACACCTTTATTTCGGCATATTATATACATGTAGCCTCCAAAAGGGGCTCAATTTTGTTTTGATAACTGGAAGAGAATTTTTGTGAGAAATGAAATTGTATTGGCTATATTAAGACGACATTTTAATCAACTATGTAATGGAATTAGTAGACACGCTCTACGGCTATTCTATAGATCTATGAAACAGCCCGCCAAGATTCTCTAATCTTGTTAATCGTCATTTTTCGACTTATTACAGCGTTGGATTAATAGAATGTGAAAGTTAGCATTATGCGAGAATCCCGGAAGTTTGTTTGTTTATGATGGCTACAGATATGCAATTCAACTATATAAATATACCGATGTAAATCGGAAATCATCCGTTCAAAGCGTGGGAAAATCAAAATAATCTATTTATATTTTAATATAATAAGTCTTTACCGAGATATTGTAATATGACTTTCGTGGTAATATATATTTCTGTGATCGCGGTATGAGATTTTGTGCATAGTGGATTTCAGTCTGTTTTCTGATTTTGGTGTCTAAATATGAAAAATAATCACCAAACTTCGTGGAAGCGCTCAGCGCAACCTGATAATGCTGCAATACCAATAAAAACAGTTCAAAAGACATGTGTATAAGCGAGAATATACAGAAAGATGACCGGTCTTAAAGAACAGAAAAAGGTGATGCATAGGTTGTTATTACACCACAAAAACATCCATTACCGTTCAATCACTACTTACTTGCTAAATCAATTATCTGCATTTAGCTAGATCAGAATAAGATTATTATGCCTGCATACAAACCTCCCCATGCCTATTCCTATTAATATGGACCCTCAACCAGGCTACTGGTTAAGTCCATCTCCAGCCTACTGACAGATATAGACTGGCACCAGTCTATGCTCACCCAATAGTGACGCTTGTCACTAAGCGCGCTTGCGCATGCACACTGGAGCCCAAATAGGAAACAGATTCACTTTTAAATTATTCTGCTTGCAGAACAACTGCTTAAAATATTCATCTAAGTTTTTTGTGCTTTGCGCTGTGTCAGCTACATCTTTTGCCTTCTATATTATCAAGATTATGCCTAATATGAAGTCAATCTTCCCTAAGTTATGTGTAGGAAGTATATTCGTGGTTATATGGTATTTTATAACTATGTTCATATTGTTACCGGTTTTCGTGAAAGATCGTTCTTGCTTCGTGGTATCTTAATTATTATGCCTATATCATTTATCATCATATATATTAAACTCCAGCAGTCATCCAGGGCCCTTATCAATTTACTTTAGTGCATTATAAGGATTATCATTTATCCCTATGCAAGTTTGCTTTCTTGTCGGTAGGGATTTTGCTTTCTGATTTGAACTTTCCCGCCTTTTTAAGAAATGATTTTTATCTTTCTAGTCTTCTTTTTACGATTTTTAAGCGATATGCTTCATTGTTACGTTTTTCGTTTTTAGGAGTCCTCTGACAAGACAAAATGTACGTCATCAAAGTGTGATCGACATCACTCAGTTGAATTTGCCGGGCATGTCTGTGCGAAATGTACCACTTGTACCTTCACAACGAGGTGTGGGATTTGTAAAGAGTGGCCGGTCTCGGTGTCTAAGGCCTTTTTTAAAGATTTACCGTTTAAACAACCGCTGCCCTCTGGTCGTCCTTCCCCTACCTCCGTTGCTAGCAAGGCGAAAGCGGTGTCTTTTGCACAATCTAATGTATCTTTACTGGTAGCAACGGAGGGGGCGGGGCGGGATGCTCTTCGGCGAATTCAGATGCCGTGCTAGCTCTTTTTGCAAGATTTGAATCGTTCGCATCTGTTTTGACGAAATCCCTTGACGAAAGGATATCTTCTGCAATAAAGGAGGTTAAGAAACGGGATGTTTCTTCAAGTTCCGATGATAGCCCGAAGGCTAGCGGGCCTTCCCGCAAATGGGGGAAACCGGCCCCTCTAACCTCCATGCAGGTTAAAAAATCTCTGAAGCAGAAGTCTAGAGTGACTAAGCTCTCGAAGGTGGGCTCGTGTAGTGCACCGGGTCAAACCCACCTAAGACTTGGGGGTGACGGGCATAACCCACAAGCAGTGGTGGCGGAGGCTGAGGCTGACTTCCATAAGGCTGGACCGTATGCAAATGCCAATTTTTCGATTGTACTGGTCGTCAAGGTTCTTTCTAGATCGCCCATTGCCAAGAATTCGATTTCTAGTCTTGCTGGTTCTTCCGGTTCCGTTGTGGTGGACTCGGGTCCTCTGGGCTCGGGTTTACTTCCTTTTTCCGCCGCTCAGTCAGTTTCCGTTTTAACTTCCGGTCTAGCAAGACATCCAGGTCTTCAGGATCCTGTTCTTTCTTCTCTGGCCTCCGTTTCCGGTAGGACTTCCGGTTTAGTAGGTAATTCAGGTGGTCAAGATCCGGTTACCACTTCCGTTCCGTCCGTTTCTGGTCTGATTTCTGTTTTTGTAGGATATCCGGGTCTTCAAGATCCGGTGCCTAGTTCCGTTTCCGGTTTCAATAGCTCTCCCGGATATCCAGAGTCTGAGGACTCCTATTTCTCCACTTCCAGTAGAAGCGCTTCCGTTTCCGGTTTGGATTCTGGTTGGTACACTTCCATTTCCGGTCCTAGAGGTGTACATCCGGGTCGGTCAGATCTGGATAGACGGCCGGCTTCCGCTTCCGGTTGGGAGGTAGCTTCCGGTTTAGCGGGAGATCCAAATTGCTTAGGTTCTTCTAGGATTTTGGATGATAGGAGTTTTGTTGATTCTGTTTCGGAAATTTCTCAACGGTTTTCTCAGGATTCTGTAGCTTCCAACTATCATTCTTTTCTTCCTTCTCAGGTAGTTGATGTTGATTTATCTTCTCAGTTTTCCCCTTCCTTCCGTGATGCCGTTGTGAATCCATCTTTTTCTAGGTCTTCTTCTTTCTCCTCATCTCACTAATTTCTCCTCTCACGACCAAGGATTTTTCTTCCAGTCATGTATCTAACGCTTCTGCTCTCTTTAAATCCTCCCTTCGGTTTCTCCCGTCTTCCTTCTTCTCTTTCTTCTCATAGTCAGTTGGATCATCCTTCCTCTTATTCTTCTCATTCTTCTCTCTTCCTTCTTCCTCTTCTGCTTCTTCTCCGTCCTTTGATCATCTTGATCCGATTGTTTCTGTGGTTCTTTCCCTTGAACTAGAATTTCATATTGTTGATTCAGGCTTAGATTTTTCCTTGTTTTCTGGGGTGAGGGATTCTTCTTTAGATCGTTCATTTGTTTCTGCTCGTTTTTCTATTCTCTCAGAGTTTTTCTGCTAGTTCTCTGGTCCTTCCTTGTTTATCCTCTAGTCAGGATCAGGGTAGGGATTCTCTTTCTTCTCAGGTTTCTTCTTTTCCTGAATCGGTTAGTAGACCCTCTTCTCCAGTTTCTTCTAGGGCAGGTGAATCTTTGGTGTCAGGCGACTCTATTCTCATTTCTTCTCCTCTTTTTCCTTCTCTTCGTTCTGCTCCCAAGTCAGTCAGGGTCAGGGATCTGAAGAGGTTTTGCCCGGTTAGAGCCTCTTCGGAAGACTGGTCCATGGCTCACAGGTGCATCGCATCTACTCTTTCTCTTCCTCTTAAGGAGGAATTTGCTATGGATCCCCCTTCTTTCGGATCCGCTCTCTCTACATCTGATTCTTCCTCTTCTTCTTCTCCTCAGGTGCTGCCTATTGATAATCTAGTTGTTGATATGCTAGATTTATTTGTTAATGATTCAACTAATACTGACTTCTCTTGTTGCTAAGTATGATTCTCATGTTCAAATTCCTAAGGAGGACTATTTGAAGGTTGCTTCCACTCAGTCTCTTTCTGGTTCCGCTTGGGAGATTCTTTCATCTCAGTTAAAGGATGCTTCCAGGGTTGAATTTTCTAGTGACCTTTCCAAATGGGAGTCTGTTTGCAGATCTTAGCTCAAACCCTCTAATTTTCTTGCTCTTTTATCTGAGGCCGTTCTTAAGGCTGAAGAACGGGGTGATCAAGTTCCTTCGTCAGTTTTTCTTTCTTTGGCTGATTTGTATCACGGCTCACTCAATTCTGTCTGTAAGTCTTTGGGTTTTATTACTTCCAAGCGTAGATCTAGGAAGCTCTCTGAGGTTAGGATTTCTAGCACTTTGAAGCAGAGTCTTGTGGTTGCATCCCCGTTTGGTACAGATCTTTTCGGACAACCAGCTCCTAATTTAATTCGTGCAGAATCTGAGCGCCTGAAGGCCTCTAGGGAGCTTCAGGCTCAGATTTTGTTTTCTATTCAGTCCTTGAAAAGAGATGTGTCTTCTGTGAGAAGTCCTAATTCTTCTAGAAGAAAGAGTCTCAAACCTGACCAATTTGGGGCTTATCCTTCTAGGGTCATACATAATTCTAATCTTTCTTTGTCCAATCGTCAGGATCGATCCACGGAGGAGGATCGCTTCGATTCTATTTCCTCACATCGTTCAAGGTCTCTAGGGAGGCAGCCTCCTTCCTTGTGGGCGGGAGGGGGGGGGGGGGAGTCTGACCCCTTCTTGCCGTGCTGGTTCCAGGTCCAGAGGTCGTTCTGCCTTTAGAGGGTTTCAGGGAAAGAGAGTTTGAAGGTATGGACTATTCCCGGGTAGGTCCAACCTTCTCTCTTCCCTTCCCCATCCCTCCCCCTCTTCTCCCTTTGGAGCAATCGGTCAAGTGCCGGTTACCCAATGTGCCAGTAGGAGGGCGCCTTTCTCTGTTTTGGGAGAAATGGCAAGCCCTCGTTCAGGACTCCTGGCTAGTGTCTCAGATACGTTGGGGTTATGCTCCATCGTGGATCCGTCATCCTCCTCTTCTCTCCCTTTTCCCAGTTTGGACTCCGGTTCCCTCCAATCCGAAAAAACTGGTGGCTTTGGAAGAGGAGTTGGAATCCATGATTGTAAAGAGGGTATTAGAAGAAGTTCCCAATTGGAGAGTAGACCCGGGCTACTACTCGATCATCTTTTTGGTGTCCAAGAAAACAGGAGGTTGGCGTCCCATCATAAATTTGAAGAAGTTAAATCTTATGATTCTCACCCCCAAGTTCAAGATGGAGACAATTTCCCCCATCGATCTAAAGGATGCCTACTTCCATGTTCTTATTCACCTTGCTTTCAGAAAATTCCTGAGGTTTGCCGACAAGGCTCGATTTTGGCAGTTCCGCGCCACGCCCTTCGGCCTGAACACGGCTCCCTTCCTTTCTACCCGTCTAGTTTCAGCCGTGGTAGGAATTTTACACCGTCGTTCTATCCATCTTCACGTTTATATAGATGACTGGTTGGTAAAAGCAAGGTCATTCTCAATTCTCTCAGGAATTCTTCTAGAAGTTTGCAGTCTGGCATGCAACCTAGGGTGGATTTTAATATCTAGAGAAATCAAGCCTAGTTGCATCTCAAATCTTTACGCATCTAGGCATTTCTTTCGACCTGGCCTGGGGTCTAGTCTTTCCCTCAGATCCAAGGATAGAGGCTTTATCAGTGGCAATGGAAATCCTTTCTTCTTCTCCCGTGGTAAGAGCAAGATTCTTTTTAAGAGTGGTAGGTCTGATGATCAGCGTAGAGAAAGTGATTCCTTGGGCGGCGCTGATGAGAAGACCCTTCCAAATGTATTTAATGTCCCTTTGGAAGCAGTCAATCCACTCTATTTACCATCAGATTCCCATCAGAGAACATTTGATCCCTCATCTAGATTTTTGGAGGGATCATTCTCTGCTTCTGATATGTGTTCCACTGGTAAAGTCCTCTCCTCAGGCGATTATCTTCACAGATGCTTCCCAGGAGGGTTGGGGAGCAGTCTGGGATTCCCTGTCAGTTTCGGCCTTTGGTCCCTGGAGGAGTTGACAGCCCATATCAACATTCTGTGGTCAGATCTAGTGATAGGTCTCAAAGTCTCGATTCGGTCGGACAATTCGACAGTGGTGTCTTATATTAACAGGCAGGGAGGTACAAGGTCGTCTCTCCTTTGTTTAGAAGCGTGGAATCTTCTCTTGTGGTGCCGCAAGAGGCAGATTTTTCTAGTGTCCTCCCATGTCCCAGACAGTCTGAATTTTCTGGCGACCCAACTGCCACGTCCCCGCAAGTTCACCCACACAGAGTGGCAGTTAAAGAAGTCGGTTGTCAGAGCGATCTTCAATCTTATGGATCGTCCTCTAGTAGATGTGTTCGCGACCTCTCTGAATGCCCAGATCTCCTCTTACATGTCTCCTTTTCCGGACAGTCAAGCTCTGGCGGTGGATGCCCTGTCTCAGTCCTAGACAGGAATGTTCGCTTATGCCTTCCCTCCAACAATTTTGATTCCGTTAGTCTTGAATAAGGTCAAGGACCAAGTTTGTGAGATTCTTCTGATAGCTCCCTTTTGGCCCAAGAGGATTTGGTTTGTAGACCTAGATCTTCTGGTAGACTTTCCTCGTCTTCTTGTGCAAATGCAAATGGATCGAATTTCTAATGGTCCAGGTGAGCACCACAGGTACTTGGGCTGCTTGTTACCGGTGGATTCTCAAGCATTCGTTTTTCTTGTGTGCGACCGACCCAATACCGTGTTGTGAGCAAGCCTTGTCAGTTCTTATTGATATGAATGTTCAGTTTATTATTGGTCAGTTCTGGACCTCCGTCCATTCAGTTCATATATTTCTTCTTATTTATGCATATTTGTCTCTTTACTTATAAAATACCGCAATCTTTCTTCATAGTTTATTTCACAGACTGCTTGAAACAGTGTTATCTTCTCATTGACCTTATTTGATATTACTTTATATCTAATATGGTCATCTCTCTAGGTCCTCTCTCTCTCTCTCAGACCACACATAATCTCTCTGACTAGCTTTATAAGGAAGCCTACAGTAACCTAACGATTAGAAACCTCATTGATGACCATACTAAATTCAACGGGTAAGGTAGCCCATTTCGGGTTGCCTAAAACTGAATTAAAACGACCTCAAGGAGACCCATTTCAACAGGTCTCAATAACAGCACTGGCTTGATTCTTATCCGTCCCACAGACTGTGAGCAGATTTATTAACGCTACTGTGACCACAGGACAGCCACTGCATATTAGACGCCAAGATCTCATGACTGACGCATTCTTATTAAAGTGTCTTACATTTGCTGATAATTTTACTATTATAAGTTATGCGTATGGCTTTTGCAGAATGGTATTTGGATCATGTTATTGGAAATGTTGCGGCTTGCTGTGGAGCCGGCTTCAAACAGCTTCCTGTGGTTAATGTACTTTTAGAAGTTGGGAGACCGGCTCTTACTATCTTGTTCTTTACGCCTTTAATGGACAAATTTGATTTTCAATTTTCTCATAAAAAACACCAATTTGCAGACCAAGAGTGATAAGACTATTTTTGAAAATTTACCTATGGAATGACGTTTTATTTTCCTATGGAATGACGTTTTATCGAGTCTGTCATTCCAGTGGTAGAATTTAAAAGAAGTTTTTGATCTGCAAATGGGCATTTCTCAAGGCTTAGACCACTGCAAAGGCAGGTTTTGTCCAGTTTGGCCATTAGATGGTTAATGTTTAGTTTCTCTAGTGTCTGAACTGAGGCTTCTGCGGGACAGCCAGGTGGCATCTAACAGTTGATTGCAGCAGTGGCCAATATTTCAATATAAGCGGTTTAGCGAATAAACTGGTTTTTGTGTTGATGAAGAATGTCCTATTTATGAAAATAAAGTCCCAGAGTTTAGGCGGGATTTGGCAATGATACTAGAATCTGAATGTGCAGTCAATGCCATCGCAAACCCCCACACTTTCTGCCTGCATAAGTCTTTGGGATGCCCCAGACAAACATCAATCCCAGTTCGGAGAAGATCGCTCCATTAGAGTTATTGAAAAATGCTCCCAAAATGTCTATTTTTAAAACAATGTTACTGAAAGCTGTTGCATTTTCGCTTTTGACCACAAAGTTGACCCACAGGTTCGGGACCACGGGCGAGCATACATAAAAATTTTGAGACGATTACACACATAGAACCAGAGTTATTGAAGAGTGGGTTAAAATGTTTATTTTGAAAACTGTTGTTAAAAGCTGTTATTGTTGCGCAAGTTTTTGACCCCAAGATTTGCATACATGTTTGGGACCCCACGGGCAAGCGTCCATCCAAATTTGGAGGAGATACTGCCAGTAAAACCTGAATTATTATACATGTCTTTTAAACAACAACAGGAAGGAGCACTCTATGCTGACATTTACCCAGGTTGCGTCTAGCGTTGCTGTTAAGAATGGTTTCCATTGATAACCTTGTGTAGTTTTAACAGATTTTCAGAATGTAGTCCAATGACCATCTGATGAAATTGGTTTTTGTGCAATAATCATTGATGAAGATTAGCAGGGCCCCAGTAGCCGGTGGCTACTAGATTTTAGGTAGGGCTACCAAAATTTCAATATCCCTAGCCCAGGTGGTGACCTAAATTTTTCGATTCATATTTTAAAGTTGTGAACAGAAAATCATTTTAGATATATAACGATTTTATTGCAGGTTGAACCAGTTTTATTAATCCTTAAAAAGTAAATGTTTTACAATGTATAGCATATTTTGTTGAATATTTTGAAATTATGACTGGAAGCCATTGCTGCTAAGGCAGCAGTGGCTTCCAGTCATATTATTAATTTCAAAATATTCAACAGATTTTCCGTTTGCTTGCCATGAAATTGAGATGCGTGTAATTTATCGGTGAAAGGGGTAAGCTTGAAGGCAATTTCAAACATTCTACATTAGGAATTCCTACATTATTATATCCTGTCTTTAAATCTGTGATCTTGTGTGCCCAGGTAGCTACATTGTTAAAAAGCTACGGGTTTATCACTAGCAATAGCTCAATACATAAATTGTGAGCAATAGATGGAGGTTCAATCTTTCAGTCAACTCAATAATTTGATGTCATAATCAATTACGTCACTAGGTAGCTGATGTCGTAATCATAATTGTAGTGTAATTCAAATCCGTCATGAAAATCGAATGGTCTGTTACTAGTGTATGAATTGTGTGTCTGTGATAAATTTACAATTTAACCCTTTAATGGTCAACATTTGTTAAGAAAATTCAAATTTTTGCTAAGTGAATATCCAGCTGCAAGATAAGAGACTATTTTTGAAAATTTACTACTAGAATGACTGGCTTGATTGACTGGCTCCATTATCGAGCCAGTCGTTCCAGTGGTAAATTTTCAAAAATAGTCTTCTCTTGGCATGCAAATAGACATTTACTATAGCGGCTGGTTTTGGTCGGCTTGACCATTAAGAGGTTAATAAGCTTGCTGTTGAATATTTTAAAACTAATTTGACCGGAACGTGTTGTTGCGTGTGATATGCAGTAACAGTTCTTGGTAAAATTATTTCAAAATATTCAACAGAAATTACAGAATATTTCTCCTATGAAAAGGATTTATCGTTTATAGTGTGTAAGAGTTAACCCTTTAACCCTCAAATTTATTCAATAAAATTTCAATTTTTTGAAAAAATAGTCTTCTTGATCTGCAAATGGACATTTCTCAAGACCACTACAGAAGGCGTTTTGGCTGATATCAGTGCTAACGGGTTAACACTGAAGTCGGCCAAAAACAACTTCTGCAGTGATCTTGAGAAATGTCTTGATAAAACTTACAAACATAGAGATAATTTTTTTAAATTTATCACTGACTCGATTATAACTGAGCCAATGAATTCAGTGATGAATTTTTTTTTAAACACTCTTTATCTGCAAATGGACATCTTCTATGAGAAAATTGAAATTTTCTTCAAGAAATTTGAGAATTATGTGGTTAAAACAATATACCTGTAGTAATAAATTGATTGGTATTTCAGTACTATTGGAAAGGTTAGTAATAAATTGATATAATAGGCTATTAGAGATTTTGGTGTGTATACAGCACAACTCAGAAATAACAGGTTTATACCAAGATAAAACATGCGTGAATATTTTGAACATAATGGCGGATTCCAGTTTATCCATCAGTCACGTGATGTCATATAATCAACTATGTGGTGTGTAAGTCAGGATGATGTCATAATCAATTACGACATGAATGATGTAGTTAAGTTCATGCGAATGCTTAATTGATGACAGACTAAGGGTTGTTGTATGAACAGTATATTGCGCCAGTATTCGGCTGCATGCATTCGATCGCATTGTCAGCGCTTAGAGCATGCAATCGCATGGATTTAGTGCATTACAAATGTACTATTATTATTATTATAGCTTTACTATTTAATGTACATGCTGTTGAATATTTTGAAACTAATTTGACTGGGTGCTGTTGCTGCCATAGGCAGCACCAGCACCCAGTCAACGTAGTTTCAAAATATTCAACAGGTTACCTGTATAGTTTTCTGGAAATTGAAATTCAGAGAGTGCAGGGATCAATGGATCCCAACACGGGCAAAGCATGTGTGGGGTGGGTCATAGCTAAAACTTAGTTCATCCATCATGTTCAAAGTATTCAACAAACTTTAATGTTCTTTTTGTTTTTTTGGAAACATTTAAAATTATTTCCGAGCTGTATGTGTGCTGTAAATGTACCTGTGATAATCTGACTAAATCTAGCCACTGTAATAAGTTATACCAATATAGACCCAGACTATACACACACTACTCAGGTCAGTCATGAGAGTACAGCTAAACTTGTCTATTACTGTCACCTGTCTTGTGGAGTCAAACCATGGCGGCTCTTTAAGACAGGTAGTGAACTGACCACATACCTTTGATGGTCCATCAGCGTTTGACCACAAAAAAATATCAACTTTAACCACTGAGATGTATTAGGTAACCATCTGTCTTCAGTGAGCAGATTTTGAGGAACCATTCAGTGTCTGTTATGGACAGGTTTTGAGTGTGTTTGTAGATTAAGCGTTTCTTCGTGTTTTGCTTGAGTCAGCTAGTACATTACTTTTAGCATCATCACTCAATAGTTAGTAAGATAGTATCTATAACTCTGATCTATCTGAGAAGGGTGGTGTGGTGTGGGCGTGAGGGGGTGGATCCAGAAAGGGGTGTGATGGATCTGGAAGGCGTATAAGAAGCTACTGTTGCATAGATGGTTGCGAGTTACATGTCTGGGATATGAAGTATTTATATTAGATGTGTAAGTGTGGTGCATTAAGCCGCTGATTATTTATTTTAGAACTTAAAGCTAAATCTTTTCAATGTATTAAAATATAACTTTTAATATTTTGACACCGATTTGACTGGAAATGTGAATAATTTTTGTCCTATGGATACGTTAGATCAATCATTTTTAAAGAATTTTTTTTTACAAATTTTCAACATATTTTAATTAAATAATATACTTGCTCTAAAATGATGTGATACCTGTTTGTGGATTCACAAGGAAATGGATGTAACTGTCTCACTGCTGCAAGTCACCGGATTGTTATCTCAATGGGCAATAACCCCGGATCTGCTGAACATTTTAAAAACACCAACAACTTTCAGTCAAATTGTTTTCAAAATATTAAGCAACTATAGAGTTAAACCACACGGAAACTTTAGAATCAAGTTTAGAATTTTGAAATCAGGTTTATGCAAACTGCCAGATGAAGGAAAATGAGTTGCCATTTTGTATTCAATTTACCACACAAGTTCTCATTCCAGTGGTAAATCTTCAAAAATAGTCTTCTCTTTGCCTGTAAATTGCCATTCCTCAAGACCACTGGAGCAATCATCAGATGGTTAACACTTACACTGATAAATTTGCTTTATCTCACTCTCAGGTGGGCAAACAAATAGGAAAGCTGTTAAATATTTTGAAAACAATATGACTGGAAGCCATTGCTGCCCTAGAAGGCAGCGATGGCGTCCAGTTATATTAATTTCAAAATGTTCAACTTACTATGCTATCAATTGTAAAGAATTTACTTTTTCTGGAATTATTTGTTGAAATGGTTAAATCATTCTCTGAGACGACATGGAAATTATGTAGCCGACCCCGCTTTCTCCCTGTCAGTTGTGCAATATTTCACAAAACTTCAAAGTATTAAAAAATATCTTCATGCTCATTTCAAAATTGATTTCTATCCTTGAAAGCGATTGTAAATGTTTGTTGTTGCTGCGATCTCCTGACCTGACATCATACATCACAGGACCCGAATAACCAACCTCCCATACAGCGATGCTTTAGCGTTAACGATTATTCCACCCTGAGGATCAGAGACAGTGCTCTTTTTAACTGTCTGATTTAACCCTTTATAATGACTAAATTTGGTAAAAAATTTAGAATATTTACATATAAAAGTTCGATTTGCAGACCAAGAGAAGACTGTTTTTTTTAAATTTACCACTGGAATGACTGGCTCGGTTATGGACAGTCCCAAAGACCACTACAGAGGCCGGTATTTGGCCGGCTTCGTCGTGAAATGGTTAAATGCAAGTCACCAACCAATAACTTCAATGGGCAATAATTCTGGACTTAGTGAATATTTGGAAACCAATGTGACCGAAAATATTCAAATTAAAACTCCATGGCAAATGTAGTGTGGAGAAATTCAGCAGACCGGCAGTTAACTGCGAGAGCGGTGTCACCATGATTTAACAAACAAGTTTTTATGGCTTATTGATTATTCTATGGTTTTTCTAATGCTGGATAATACTTTATTTCTGTATATATCTATTCCCCATATGCCTTGTGAAGAGGTCTGGGTGTAAATAAATTCATTCATTCATTCATTCATTCATATATAACCCTCTTAACACTTTAATGCTCAAATTTGTTCAAGAAAATTTAAATTTTCTCATATCGAGCCAGCCATTCCAGTGATAAATTAAAAAAAATAGTCTTGGTCTGCAAATGAACATTTTCTGTGAAATTTAAGGCTTAAAGGGTTAATTAAATGATAAATCTGATCAAAAAAGCCTCTGCATTGCTCTTGGGAAATGTCAATTTACAGGCTAAGAGAAAACTATTTTTTAACAATTAACCATTGGGATGACTGGCTCGATAGTTCAGATAGTTATCCCAGTAGTTAATTTGAAAAAAAGAATCTCATGGTTGGCAAATGGATGTTCACGAAAAACAAAAATCTCAATTTTATTTACACAATTTTGATCCTTAGTTGGTTCATTCTCTAGCATCATTCTGATGAGATCTAACGTTTATGTATTGATTTTATTCTCAAATTTGACACGCTGTACCTTTGAAGAAGTACTTAAATTGCAGGACTATTTATAGACCTGTATTTTTACGTGTGTTTTATGTGAGGATATAAGTTGTATCCAAGTTTCCTGTTTTGAAGACAATAATGCTCTGGCAAATTCTGCTTATAACTCTTTACTTTATGCTTGAATAATAAGCGTGATTGACACTTCATGAGAACATGTGAGTGCATGGAACATGTGGGTAAATAAAAAATTTTTGCTGGTGTTTATGCAATTTGAAAAATGGGCCCTCTTAAAGCTGTTGTTGTTTAACCCTTTAATAGTCAAATTTGGTCAATAAAATTGAAATATTTGCTTAATGAAAGTTCATTTGCAGACCAAGAGAGGACTATTTTTGAAAATTTATCACTGGAATGACTGGCTCAGTTACCGAGCCTGCTCGTTACGGTAACCGAGCCTGCTCGTTACTGTAACCGAGCCAGTCCTTCCAGTGGTAAATTTTCAAAAATAGTCTTCACCTGGCCTTCAAATGAACTTTCCTCAAGACTGCAGAGGCCGGTTTTGGCCGGCTTGACCATTAAATGGTTAAGACAGCAACAAGTTTAGCCAGGACTATGTTTTTCAAAGTACACACCCAAATCGTCAATCCAAGCTTCACAAATGCTAACAAAATCGTAACTTTTGTTGTACAATAGAAAGCATGTTAACCCTTTAACCCTTGAATTCCTTCAAGAAAATTTCAATTTTCTCATAAAATGTCCGTTTGCAGACCAAGAGAAGACTATTTTTGAAACTTTAACACTGGAATGAGCGAGCAAGTTATTTCAGTGGTAAATTTCAAAAATAGTCTTCTTGGTCTGCAAATGGACATTTCTCAAGACCACTGCAGAAGGCATTTTTGGCAGATATGAGTGCTAAAGGGTTAATGGCAAATTTATCAAGAAAATCACATCTTTTCTTATTGAATGTCCCTCTGCAAACATAGAGAATATTGTTTTTGAAAATTTGCCACATTAATGCCTGGCTCGGTAATCGAGTCAGTCATTCTAGTGGTAAATTTTCAAAAATAGTCTTCTTGTGCCTGGTAAATGCATTCCTCAGGACTACTACCTCGGCCGGTTTTGGCCGACTTGGCCATTAAAGCGCTACTAACGTTTGTTGTTTTCTGCTTAGATAGAATAATGGGTGAGAATCGCAGGTGTAAATATGACTGACGAGACACTAAATGTTGTTATTGACATACCTTGCTATGTCAGGGAGTCTAGACAGGTGTTTTATATATGCATACCTTAGCAGTAAGAAATTAGCTAATTTAACCAATTATGCATACCGATCTCTGTGCATCGTAGTCTCGAGATATACAGCATACCATGATGACAAGAATTTAGGAAAATACACTTGACCTTTTCGCTGACATTGACCTTTGATCTTTGTCACCACATGATTTAACAATTTAGTCAAGTTCTTCAGGAGCCGAAAGGGCACACTCGGGGACCGATCTACCCACTAGCCAATTAGCCAAATGCTAGTAAAACTGAAATCTGGCTAATGAAAAGCTGAATTGGCTAAACCATTGGCTAATGATGAAAATTAATTGAATTTTCTTGATTGCCTGAATCATGACTAATTCCAGCGTTACAGTTGCAAAGCAAAAATTCATGTTTACGTTGTTGAATATTTTGAAACTAATATGACTGAAAACTGTTGCTGCCTAAGGCAGCAACAGCTTTCAGTCATGTTAGTTTCAAAATAGTCAACAAATTTCTTATATATTAAAACGGTATTGTATCTGGACTGTAAAATTGATCATATTAACTGCTGATGACTGACTGCAAACATGTTCATAAGTGGCATTGAAGTAAAGATGTGGCTAAAATATTTACTATTTGGCTAACAAAATGTTATTTGGCTAATCTATTGGCTAGCACATTGCAAAAGCCAGATCTGTCCCTGACACTGATAACAAGGCTGACAGACACTGTACAAAAACAGAGGGTTTCGACATGACGATTTCCACGGGTCTTGTGACAGGTTGGGACAAGATTAATTATGACGGTGTGACCTACTTTTCACAGATCACAGATCTTTAAATTTTTAGCAAAGGATCTGTTCTCCAGACTACCACTGTAAAGACTGATAAAGCTTGCTCCTACCGGGGAGCTAATTCTTAACTAGATTTCTCAGTCGATGACGTGTCATCGCACACCGCCACATTAGCCTATTCAACTTGAGACCCAACCCCACCAAACCCCAGGGAGTGGAGCCAAATGTAAATGTCCTCCTGCACTCCACAATCATATCCGTGGGTAACTCGCCTACCAAATTTTGTCGAATTCCATCCACCGGTTTTGGAAGGGTTGCATAACAATCAATTTCTTACCCTTTTGATCCCTTCCCCACCACTTAGGGACAGAGCCAAAGATAAATGTCATTACACAATACACATTTATATGGGTAACCCACAAACCAAATTTTTTGATTTCAAATTTGCCATTTTCGAAACTGTCGGATAAACAGTTTAACGTTCATTTTTTATCGCCAAAAACTGGCATACTAAAGCAATGGGAAATTTTTAATGTCTTGAGAATTACCGGGACGATTTCAAGTTTATTTGACTGGAAACATCCTTAGGGCATATGGATACAAGTTTGTTTAAAGGAAGACGATCGACCAATTTTGCCGGTGGCTATCTTGGATTTTGACCGACTTAGAAACGTCTTTAAAAATCTCCGAATTGCTTGGGGGATTTGATGCAAACCTCATGAAATATGATCTAGGCCAAGACCTGATCCAAGGTTGTTCGAGGGAACCAGATTTGCCAAAGGGTTTAACGGCCATCTTGGATGACCTAATTTTCACGAAAAACAACCTCCAGAACCGCTGAACGGATCGGGCTGAAACTTGTCTAAACCGTCTTCACAGAAATTTGATTGGTGAATCTTTCCAGTCGTCATCTCGTTTTGTTCGTTTGTGCCAGTGGCCAGGGCCGCTTGTTAAGATATTTGACCTTTTGTCCCCACTCCCTGATCCCTGGGGGCACATTCAAATCTAAATGTTGTCTTGCAAAGTGCAATCATATGGCTAACGAACATACCAAATTTGTTTGAATTCAACCCAACAGTTTGAGAGGAGCTAGCATGACAGATAGACAGACAGGCGATTACAATATCCCTGACATTTTTTTCAAAACTTATGTATAATCTGATGATTTCTAGCAGTCAAACATATACACGTGTCCTGACAAGCATAGCAGTGTTTGGAGGTGGGGAGGGTGGTGGTGTTAGTGCAGTGGTGGGGAGGTGTGAGGGACGAATGAGAGGGAGTGGGGTACCACAGTGGTGGGGTGGTATGGAGGGAGGGATAGAGTACTTTGGAGTACCACTGGTGGTGGCATATGAGGTGACTTGGGCTAGTCTTCCTCACTGTTGTACTTAACTAGGGAACCAGATTCAAGACTCGGTCATGCGCTATCTCACTGTCATGGGATACATGGACAATCACGTTTAGAAATCTTCCTTACCTCTCTCTCTCTCTCTCTCTCTCTCTCTCTCTCTCTCTCTCTCTCTCTCTCTCTCTCTCTCTCTCTCTCTCTCTCTCTCTCTCTCTCTCTCTCGGTTATTTAATCAAAATTTGACAAAAAATGTCGTCGAGAAAAAATATAAATTGCGTCATGTATCAGCTTCCGCTTATAGCCTCCCTTTGTAGGGCGAGTTTAGGTCATTATCCGAGTAGCGAGAAGACGCTAATATTAGTACCCGGGGAGATACTGCGCAATCCACATACATAGGACGGTAGCTTTGAGTAGCTACGAGACCAACAGCATAAACTCATCCTATAGTGCAGTTTATAGTTGCTTTTAGAATGTCCAATTTACATTTAAGAGCAATCAAGAGAATGCACGATTCAAAATACAACAATGTGGAATGCTGTTGCTTTATTTTCTTTAATTAGACATGACAACCGAATCAGAAAGGAAAAATTATTACACCGCCTGAAATTGCTAACTCTAGAATTAAAAAGAATTATGTTCACTGATTATTGCCTAACACTCTGCAACTAAGTATATACTTGGTATTTCACGACAGACTCAGGGTTTTCAGTGAAAGAAAGAAAATTATATGGCGATTCGACGGAGTAACTAGCTGGTTTTCTCAATGACAAAGGTGTTACCTCGCTATTGTTAGCTTGCTTATCGTAGGGCTTTGTGTTGTGATTAGTAATTATTCGACACGTGCATGGCATGGCGGGATATAAACACAATGAACACATGCGTGAATCGATTATAATTGTACTCATATACTGATAAAATGATAACGGAAAAGTACACACTTCAGATTTTAAACAAACATGAAATTTTTGACGATTTTCCGATTTTTCCTCAATTACATTGTAAAAATCGAGGTTTTAAAAATAAATCAAACTTCACGATTAAATCGGAAAAATGGCGCAAGCCTACGCAGGTTGCATTGTATAAACGTACCATTTTTATCAAGGCATCTTTAATTTACGAATCCATGGCTTCCAGAAGGACGAGAAAGCTACGTTCCCCATAACGCAGCGTGCAGCAATGTCAGCAGTACTGCAAAGCAGTGAGCCCAGGATTTTACTTTTCCTCCATGGTTCGCCTCCACGAAGTTGATCATAATTTTCTTTTGTTTCATGCTTTGTAGATAGGTATATGTGAGTGAACTCTGTTTTGGATTCATTTATTCTCAATTGTTAGTTTGCTTGCAGCTATAGGGAGCTATACGCCATTTTTATTGTGATATCAGCTAACATAAGACATATTTGATTATGATGTCAGATACTTTAAGTGGCAGATCAGATCCTTCTGTTAACAATATGAATGCATTCAGTGTACATTTCAATAAGCTCAGCTAGGCTTGTGCGATTATTAGCTCACCTGGCCTTATGAGCTTATGTCGTGGCGACAGTCCGCCATCCGTCAACTTTTCCTTTAAACGACTTCTTCTATAGAACCTCTGGGTCAATTTCAATTATATTTGGCAGGAAGCATCCTTCGGGTATAGGGATCGAAGTTTGTTTAAACGAAGTCAATCGGCCAATTTGACTGGCGGCCATCTTGGATTTTGGACGATTTTAGGAAACTTCTTTAAAAATCTGCAACTGCTTGGGGGATCGATTCAAAACTCATAAGATAATTTTTAGGGCAAGAGCTAAACCAACGTTCAATTTCTAAGAAAACTTGATTGGCCAAATAGTTTGGCGGCCATCTTGGATGACATAGTTTTGCCAAAAACGACCTCTCCAGGACCGCTGAATGGATTGGGCTGAGATTTGGTAGATATAATTAGGGACTAAGGGCCATTAAAGCTTGATCAAGAGAAGGTGATACATAAAAAAACATGGCCGCCCTGGACCAATCAAAATGTAGTGTGTTTGGCGGCCATTTTGGATTTTTTTATTTGATGCATTTTTAAGCCAAAATTACAGTAGTTTTATATATATGTTTTTGGGCATGCTGATTTCAAATTTGCCACTTAGGAAACTGTCGGATAAGCGGTTTGGCGGCCATCTTGGCCTGTTTTGCTGCCCAAAACTCCCATACTAAAGCAGTGGGAAATCTAAAATGTCTTCTCGAAAATCACTGGGTCGATTTCAATTATATTTGACAGTAAGCATCCTTAAGGTATAGGGATCTGAGTTTGCTCAAACGAAGACGATCGGCTAATCTGGCCAGTGGCCATCTTGGATTTTAGCCATTTTTAGGAAACGTCTTTAAAAATCTCCGAAACTGCTTGGGGGATCGATTCAGAACTCATTAAATATCATCTAGGCCAAGAGCTGAACCAAGTTTGTTCAAGAGAACTTGATTGACCAAATGCTTCAGAGGCCATCTCGGATGATCTAGTTTTCTTGAAAACAACTTCTCCAGAAACGCTGAATGGATCGGGGCAAAATTTGAGAAATATGATTAGGGACTAAGGGACATAAGAGGTTGTCTCGAAATATAGAATTTCTGACTGTTCTACTTGAATTCCAATGTTCCGGGTGAGCGACACAGGCCCCCTGGGCCTCTTGTTGATTTGAGTGATCACGATCAATAATTTAAGAATAATCGTGATTACTCGATTAATCAGCTTACAAAAGCATACCAATGATTAAAGCTGCAATGCTGGTTAGAAATGTCCATTTGCAGGCCGGGAGTCAACTATTTTTGGAAATGTATCATTGGAATGCCCGACTCGATTCTCGAGCCAGTCATTCCAGTGATGCATTTTCAAAGACAATTTTCTTGGCCTCCAAATGAGCAAAAGGTAAATTTTCTTGCCCTATCGCATTAAAGAGTAATTAAAATGTAGATTTTGAAATATTTACGCAGTAGAAATTGTTCACAATTATTCGATTATTTAATTTTTAATAATTTTCGATTTAATCATGTACTCTTTCAAGCCTCTGCTTAGTCCTCAGCAGCTAAAGCTCTCTGAAATACTGATGTGTAGCCGCTATTGCTTGTATATACTGAGATCCTTCCAACTGGTCAAGCAGAAACTTGACCAACATGCTGGCTGCATCTTTCTAGTGGGCTAGATATTTCAACCTTTTCATCTTGAATTTAAGTAAAAACAAGATGTTGATGCTTAGCTGATCTTGTGGATACTGACCATGGCCCATTTTCTTGACCGATCTTGACCGATAAGGTGTTCGAATAATGTGCCTTGAATATGTTACTGACTTAAACAGCAACAGCTTCCGGGAGATTATGTTCTAAATATCAAGAGAATACATGTATCTCTAAAATATCCAAGAATCTCTTATCAGGTCTATGGCATTAAAATGGTTAGTCTAGGTGTTGTCAGGTCAGCTGTTTGTAATTGTCTGTTTTTGCTGACCACTGTCCAGTAGGCAAACCTGCCGGAGAGACCACCTGGCTTTCGGAGCCAGAAGATGGCAGTTCGTTTAACCATTTAGAACTCAAATTTTGTTCAAGAAAATTAATTTCAATTTTCTCATAAAAAAATATCCAATTGCAGACCAAGAGAAGGATATTTTTGAAGATTTACGACTGGGATGACTGGCTTGATTATAGAGCCAGTCATTCCAGCAGTAAATTCTCCGAAATAATCTCTTGCTTTGCAACTGAATCACATTTCTCATCATCACTGCAAAAGCCTTTTTAGCCATTTTGGGTATTAAAGTGTTAACGTCTTTAACCCTTTAACCCTCATATCAGCCAAAAATGGCTTCAGCAGTGATCTAGAGAAATGTCTATTTACAGACCAAATGAAGACTATTTTAGAAAATTTACCATTGGAATGACTCGCTCGATAGCTGACCAGTCATTCCAGTTGTAAATTTTCACAAATAGTCCTCTTGGTCTGCAAATAGACATTTTCTACGTGAAAATTGAAGTTTTCTTGGATAAATTCGAGTGTTAAAGGGTTAAGACAATGTAATTAAGACAGTCATCTTAATCAGTTGGCTTCAAAAGTCATATTCTAGAGCAGGTCATCTGTACTAAGGGACCACCTCTATAATAACCAGTAAGGTGATGATCAGTAAGGTGGTCTTTTAAGACAGGTTCTGTGTTTATTTGCATCAGTTATGGTACAGTTCAGAAATAAGTTTAAATATTTCCAAAACAAAAACAGAAACATGTTAGTTTTCACAATCTTAAACGCGATGTAAGAAATATTTTGTTGAATATTTTAGATATAATTGGATTTGAAGACGTCTTCCAATCCACTTACGTTCAAAATGTTCACCAATACGAGTGAGTTATTTCTGGGCTGTACTGTAGTCAGTCTTGCTCTGGACATGGCTATTAACACCTACTGGACATATGTTGCTTAAGTAACTTGAACACAGCTCTAGTCTTGGCTAGAACCATATTGACCACTAATACTGACCACATGTAAAAACAAGCATGTACACAGTTATGATTAGCACTCGAGGGTATTTTGATAATTGACCCACCTAGGAATTTCTAATTGCTTAAATCCAGACTTTAACCATTTAACACTCATATCAGCCAAAAACCGCTTTTGCAGTGGTCTTGAGAAATATCCATTTGCAGACCAAGAGAAGACTGTTTAAAGATTTACCACTGGAATGACTGGCGCGATAAACGAGCCAGTCATTCCAGTGGTAAATTTTCAAAAATAGTCTTCGCTTGTTCTGCAAATGGACATTTTCTATGAGAAAATTAAAATTTTCTTGAACAAATTCGAAGGTTAAACGGTTAAGGGGTAGCAGAGGGTGGCTTGACATCGCTATCCAGATAGCTTACAATGTCCAGAGGTCTGGCTTGCACCAAGAATTAGGAGTATGTTATTTTAATTTTTTTTTAAATCTCCCTAGGGATCAACATCCAGGCACAGGCATAATAATAAGTGTTTATTTTTAACTAATGAATATAAAAATCTGTTGACATTTTGAATCATTGAAGAATGTAATTATTTGCAAAGAATATCAAATTAGTGTACAATTTATCGATTTAAACATGCTAGCAATTATGCCCGATATTCTCAGTCAAATTAGTTTCAAAATATTTAACAGCTTATAACCTGGGTGTATACACATGTAGTTACATTGGAATTTAGATCCGGGGAATTCAGATTTCAGAGTTTTAAATCGATTCCAACCTGTACAAAAAGTGGTTGGAGCTTAGCTAGAAATGGGTGGAGCTGAGCTAGAAATGGGTGGAGCTGAGCTAGAAATGGGTGGAGCTGAGCTAGAAATGGGTGGAGCTGAGCTAGAAATGGGTGGAGCTGGGCTAGAAATGGGTGGAGCTTAGCTAGAAATGGGTGGAGCTTAGGTAGAAATGGGTGGAGCTTAGCTAGAAATGGGTGGAGCTTAGGTAGAAATGGGTGGAGCTTAGGTAGAAATGGGTGGAGCTTAGCTAGAAATGGGTGGAGCTGAGCTAGAAATGGGTGGAGCTTAGGTAGAAATGGGTGGAGCTGAGCTAGAAATGGGTGGAGCTGAGCTAGAAATGAGTGGAGCTTAGGTAGAAATGGGTGGAGCTGAGCTAGAAATGGGTGGAGCGTAGGTAGAAATGGGTGGAGCTTAGGTAGAAATGGGTGGAGCTGAGCTAGAAATGGGTGGAGCTGAGCTAGAAATGGGTGGAGCTTAGCTAGAAATGGGTGGAGCTGAGCTAGAAATGGGTGGATCTTAGGTAGAAATTGGTGGAGCTGAGCTAGAAATGGGTGGAGCTGAGCTAGAAATGGGTGGAGCTTAGCTAGAAATGGGTGGAGCTTAGGTAGAAATGGGTGGAGCTTAGGTCGAAATGGGTGGAGTTGAGCTAGAAATGGGTGGAGCTGAGCTAGAAATGGGTGGAGGTTAACTAGAAATGGGTGGAGCTTAAGCTAGAAATGGGTGGAGCGTAAGCTAGAAATGGGTGGAGCTTAAGCTAGAAATGGGTGGAGCTTAGCTAGAAATACTTGGAGCTTAGCTAGAAATGGGTGGAGATAGCTAGAAACGGGTGGAGCTGAGCTAGACATGTGTGGAGCTTAAGCTAGAAATGTGTGGAGCTTATCTAGAAATGTGTGGAGCTGAGCTAGAAATGAGTGGAGCTTAGGTAGAAATGGGTGGAGCTGAGCTAGAAATGGGTGGAGCGTAGGTAGAAATGGGTGGAGCTTAGGTAGAAATGGGTGGAGCTGAGCTAGAAATGGGTGGAGCTGAGCTAGAAATGGGTGGAGCTTAGCTAGAAATGGGTGGAGCTGAGCTAGAAATGGGTGGATCTTAGGTAGAAATTGGTGGAGCTGAGCTAGAAATGGGTGGAGCTTAGGTAGAAATGGGTGGAGCTTAGCTAGAAATGGGTGGAGCTTAGGTAGAAATGGGTGGAGCTTAGGTCGAAATGGGTGGAGTTGAGCTAGAAATGGGTGGAGCTGAGCTAGAAATGGGTGGAGGTTAACTAGAAATGGGTGGAGCTTAAGCTAGAAATGGGTGGAGCGTAAGCTAGAAATGGGTGGAGCTTAAGCTAGAAATGGGTGGAGCTTAGCTAGAAATACTTGGAGCTTAGCTAGAAATGGGTGGAGATAGCTAGAAATGGGTGGAGCTGAGCTAGAAATGGGTGGAGCTTAAGCTAGAAATGTGTGGAGCTTATCTAGAAATGTGTGGAGCTTAGCTAGAAATGGGTGGAGCGTATCTAGAAATGAGTGGGGCTTAGCTAGAAATGGGGGGAGCTTAGCTACAAATGGGGGGAGCTTAAGCTAGAAATGGGTGGAGCTTAGCTAGAAATGGGTGGAGCTTAGCGAGAAATGGGTGGCGCTTAGCTAGAAATGGGTGGACATGGATAGAAATGAATCCCTTTATTGAAAGACACTGTGACTGCATATATAACTTTTTTCTAGACATTTCAGTTATTATGCTACTATCATTATCCCTCTGCTTTTCGCAAAAGCAGGGGAATTATGTTTTAGCATCTGTCCATGTGTCCTTCACACACAGGTTTTCGTTTGATAACTACTTTTTCTTTGAGTATCGTGGCTTCATTGGTAGGTTGGCTAGGGTAGGTAGGGAACTGCCCGTTATTTTGTAGGTCGGTCAGTCCATCTATCTGTCCGCCCATCGGTCTTTCTGAGTTTGTGTACGTCCGTGCAAACTTTGTGTTTTCATTCGATAACGTTACTTTTGCTTGGAGTATCATGACGAAACTTCATGGGGAGTTTGGCTATGGTAGTAGGGAACTGCTCGTTATTTTGTTGGTCAGTCAGTCAGTCCATCCATTCATCCATGAATTCATCTTTCTGAATTTGTGTTCGTCCATCCGTGCAAATTGTGGGTTTTTGTTCGATAACTACTTTTTCATGAAGTATCATAATGAAACTTTATGGGAAGGTCGACTATGGTAGTAGGGAACTTCATGTTATTTTGTTGATCAGTCAGTCCATCCATCCATCCATACATCCATCGATCCATCCATCTTTCTAAGCTTGTGTCCATCTGTCCATGCAAATTTTGTACGAAACTTTATGGAACTGTTGGCTATGGTAGTAGGGAACTGTATGTTATTTTGTGTTTCAGTCAATCTGTCCATCCATCTGTCTGTTCATCCATCTTTCTGAGTTTATGACCGCCTGTCCATGCAAATTTTGAGTTCCAATTCAATAACTACTTCTGCTTGGAGTATCTTGACAAAACTTCATGGGAAGACTCATTCTTTTTTAGTTATAAATTTTTGTTCATAATCATTATCCTCTTTCATCAGTCCGTGTATTCATGCATCTATGTAAACCAGTGTCATTATGTCATCCCTCTAACATGGCTGCCATTGGGGTGTGTGGGGTGTGTGTGTGTTGGCGTTGTGTAGATCATTTGATTTATATCATCTAGTTTGCTTATAATGAAATTATAAACATGGTTTTCTCCCTCTTATTAAGTTTTCATCACCCTGTTTTGTAAATGGATCTGATTTAGCATTTGACGTTTCTGTTGACATAGTGATCATAGTTCTCATGACCTGACAGTTGATGATTATAGTATTGATTCACAGCGTTGCATAATGTGCTGCAGGCTTCTGAAGGTCAAACCAAAACACCCTCATTAAATGTTTGCCGACTGAATTTTTGCAGACTGCATTTTCTCTGGCGTTTACCTCTGGATATGCTGAATATTTTGAAAACAATTTGACTGAAAGTTGTTAGTGGTGAAGCCACTAGCAACGTTTGTTCAATTTGCTTTCAAAATATTCAGCAGGTCTGGAATTATTGCCTATTGATATTATTGTCCGGTGGCTTACAGCAATCAGACAGCTAAATACTAAGTGTATGACTTATATATACTCGGAAGAAAGTCAAGTGTTAAGTAATACAATTATACATCAAAGCTACCAGACCAATTACTGGTAATTATAATTTTGTCTCATATAATCTCATTGGTGTCAAGCCTTGAAATAAGTGGAAGTACAGTAAAACCCCATTGCATCTGTCAGCCCTGTATTCACAGTAATTATATTTACTTCATGGCAGGTATTTACAGGAATACTGTTAGATAATTTTGAGATTAATTTGATTGGAAACCGCATGTTGCTTCCAGTCAAATTAGTTTCAAAATATATAACAATATGGTGTTCTTGCGATTGAGAGATTGGGATTTCGGGGTGAAAAAGAAATAACAGCAGCATCTATCAAGATGAATCTCTATTTACAAATAAATAATTTAATCATAGTCTTGTGAATTAGGTTTCCTTAGTTTTGTACAATGTCTTCGCCATATAACTGTCACAGTGCTTGAAATTGTAGGCTTGTTTGACAATTCTATCATGTGCTATCAGCCTCATCATCATCTGAGGTGAGCCATAAGTTCACTTCACTTCAGTTATGGAATTCCCTCCGCTTAATAAAGCGTGCACAGGAAGCCATGTACCTTACCCTGGGTGCGCCTAATGATGAGGCCCATCATTATCTTGAGACCTGTTTCTTGACTGAGATTATCAGAGCTTAATGGAGGAATTGAGTTTTAGCACATGACCTGCCCATCTCTAGCTAAGATCCACCCATGCTTCACCCATGTCATTATCAATTGATCCCTGCACTCTCTGAATCTCAATTTCATGAAAACTATACAGGTAAGCTGTTGAATGTTTTGAAACTAATTTGACTGGCTGCCTTAGTGACAATGGCAGCAAAAGTGATAAAAGCCAAATTAGTTTTGAAGTATTCAACCGCATGCTTATTACATAGTAAAGACATACAATTCGTACAAACTGACATTTAAGACGCACTATTAATCACGTCATTCATGACGTAATTGATAAATAGCATCGGCTTACAAGTCAGATAGTTGATTATGACGTAAAATGATTGACTGAGAAACTGGATTCCTCCATTCAGCATTAACCCGTTAACCCTATGATCCAGATGCCAAAAAACATTTCTCTTATACATGTACAGCGCAACTCAGAAATAACTTGAAATGTTTCCAAAACGAAGTAAAATGTACTGGTGAATAATTTGAACATAATTGGATTGAAAGTCTTCCAATCCAATTATGTTCAAAATATTCAATAGTACATTTCTTACTAACATGACTCCGTAACAATATTTCTGTCTTTGTTGTGGAAACATGTTGTCTTATTCATCATGTTTATCAGAGCTGTACTGTAGCTAATAGAAATGTTCTGGTGAGAATAGTGTGAGAATATAAGTTTGACTGGAAGCCATCGATACATAGCCCTTTAACCCTTAAATTTGCTGAAGAAAACTCACAGAAAATGGCCATTTGCAGACCAAGACAAGAGTATTTTTGAAAATTTTATCACTGGTTTATCGAGCCAGTCATTTCAATGAGAGACTTTCCAAAGAATTAAAAAAAATACTCTTATCTTCTTCGCAAATGCACATATAAGACCATTTCAGAGGCTGTTTTTTTGGCCAGCTTTAGTATTAAAAACCGAGCCAGTTATTCCAGTTGTAAATTTTCAAAAATAGTCTTCTTGGTCTGCAAATGGACTTCTTCTATGAGAAAATTAAAAATTTTCTTGAAGAAATTCGAGGGATGAAGGTTAATGGACAAGACAGATATTTTTGAAATTCTCCCGCTAGGATGGCTGGCTTGATGGTAAATGTTGGACAAATGGACATAAATTACCTGCAGACACTTGTTTTGACTAATAAAGGGTTTTAAACCATTTCATGAATAAGTTTCAAATAAAAATTACAAATTATTTTCACAATATAAATTAATAGTTTAAATGTGCCTGACTGATTTTCTCAGGACATCATATCTATCTAGAAATTGTGATTTCCTGTATTAACCTGTTAACCCTCGAATATGTTCAAGAAAATTTCAATTTTCTCATGGTAAATATCTATTTGCAGACCAAGAGAAGCCTATTTTTGAAAAGTTACCACTGGAATGACTGGCTCGGTTATCGAGCCAGTCATTCCAGTGGTAAATTTTCAAAAATAGTCTTCTAGTTCTGCAAATGAACACTTCTCAAGACCACTGCAGAAGCCGTTTTTGGCTGATATGAGTGTTAAAGGTTAATGAGTTAGTCTATATCATTATAGAGGTATAGATATATATATATATATACACGCACACACAATAGTCTGTGTATCCGACTCTTACAAGATGATTGACATGTCTTCTGAACTGTTCTATGTTATGAGATCATTTCAATCACCGTTATTCCATAGACACTTGTATCACGATGTTTTTACCTAGATTGCCTATTCACCTGTCCGCTAATCATTCATCACTCATCAAGTGGTTTCATGTCTATCTCTTACAACGTAATTCTGTGCCAGATATTAAAGCTGCACTGCTCAGTCTATTCTGCTTAAAACACCAACCTGCGGGCAGACATAGGGAAATTATATGATTAAATGGAAAATTACTTTTTAAATCGTGAACATTTTTAGGAAATAATTTCTACCGCATAAAAATATTTCAAAAACCTTTTAATTAGGTACTCTAATTTGCTCAACGAATTTATGTCCATTTATTTATGGCCAAGAGAAGACTGAAAATATATCGCTGCAATGACTGTCTCGAGCATCGAGCCAGGCATTCCGCTGATACGGTTTCAAATGTAGTCTTCTTTTTGTCTGCAAGAACATTTCTAATCACCAGCTTTCGTCATATTATGCCTTTGTTGTTATCTCTGCGTAATCAATGTAATTACGATTATTCTTAAGCCTTTAACCTGCAAATTTGTTAAAAGAATTATATTTATATTATAGAAAATGTCCATTAACCAAGCCAGTCATTCTAATGAAAAAATTTCAAAAATAGTCCTGTTCTGCAAATGGACATTTCTAAACGCCACTGTAGAAGCCATTTTGACCGACTTAAGTGTTAGTTAAATAATTGATCGTGATTAGAACAAATAATCGCACAAACCTACCTGTGGGGAGTGGAGCCGTAGACGTATAGAGAATCTCACACGAGTTGACAATATTGTTGAAGATTTTGAACTTAATTTGACTGGAAGCCACTACTGACTAAGGCAGTAACCCTAACAGCTTCCAATCAAATTAATTTCAAAATATGCAACACCTTTGTTGTATACGTGACTCAAATTCTGTAAATACACATCTATTTCGATTCATAAGTGAAATCCTGAAAGAATTAAAGTAACAATCTTTTTGCCATTTTGCTAATTGGAGTTTCTTTTAGTCAATTTCTCATTTTTTAGCCAAGAAAACAAAGAACATTTTTCTCCCACCACCCCTACTGAAATCCTTTTTTGCCACCTGGTTTGCATGAAAGAAATTCGTATTTTATGAACGACGTAGACATGAGTTTTTCTCCAATGTTTGGCACATACATTGTAGCGGCATGAATTCGTAATAATGATTGTTTTGTGACTTAATTAGACAAAAAAGCTGGTACATGAATCGATTCCCGTATGTACAAATATAATATATAGCGAGTAACACAGCATAGCGTGCTGCTATCATGATTGACTATTTGTTCACTTGCCAATATTCTGTCAAACACGAATATGTGAATATAAAATTATCTGATCATGAAACCTTTGTAATATACAGTATGGCTCAAAAGTAAGGTAATATGCTTCCAATTATTGTTTAGCTGTGCTGTCCGGGTACTGTCTGTTGTTGACCGGTTATTTCAGCTGAGGGACTTCTCTCAGTTTTCTGAGCTGGCCTTAATGAAGGGCTCACGGCATCGATCTGTTAGTCACGTATCTGACATCTTCATAATCAGGGCAGCAACAGCGCCCAGTTAAATTAGTTTCAAAATATTCAACAGCATGTTTATTCAATAGCAAAGACATACAATTCGTACAACAGCGCTTAGTCCGTCATCAATTAAGTGTTCTTGATGAACTTAGCTATGTCATACATGACATAATTGATTATGACATCATCCTACATGTCACAGATTCATTTTCGTGACAAATCTTGTCAGGTAAATGGTTAAAAGGCATTTGTTAACTGACCATTCCTTTTGCTATCTCAACTCTCAACTGGACAACACTATACAGACCCGATATGATAATAAATTCTTGATCCTAACCAACAACAGCCTCTAGTCAAGATATTGAGAGTTAAAATTTGTCATTAAATACTGTCTGGTATGATTGCTATTGTAGGTAGTAAAAGAGAGAAATGCTTTGAGAGAGGGTTGTGGGTAGGCTTGCGCGATTGCGTGATTAAATCGAAAATCGTGATTGTTTCAAATTGTAAATTTATATGATTAAAAATTAAATAATCGAATAATCGTGAGTATTTTCCATTGCATAAAATATTTCAAAACCTAACTTTCAATTACTTTTTAATGCGATTGGTCATGAAAATTACATTTTTTTCCTCGAGCCAGGCATTCCAGTGATACATTTTCAAAAATAGTCTTCTCGTGCCCTGGAAATGGACTTTTCCCAACAACATTGCAATTTTCGTCATTGATATTCTTTTGTTGTTATGTCTTGGTAATTTGTATCAAGTTGATTAATCAAGGAATCATTATTATTAATCGATCGTGATCACTCAACGCAATAATCGCACAAGCCTAGTTGTGGAAGGTGCCTTGATTAAAGTATAGGCAGGGCTTCCACTAGTGGAAGTTTGGGAGTCTTATACTCCCAAAGTTCCTGTTTGGACTCCCCAAAAACATACCAAGGAAGTCCTTGACTTCCTCTTTTTTGGCCCTGACATCTCTTAAACCAAATTACATGTATATGAACCATTTTAGACTTCCATGTTTCTTGCTTGGACTCCCAATAGCATTACGCAGGAAGTCCCGGACTTACTATGTTTAGAAATTAGTGGAAGCCCTGGTATAGGTAAGCAATCGTGTGCGTGAGGTGTATGTATAGGAATTTGTTATTGATGTGACTCTGGCGAGTGATTGCATGTTTGTGATGTGATATGGCTGCCTTGTACAGACAGAATTGATCATGAAACAATATAATTACAGACAGCAATGAGCATAATAACGCTTTAACACTCAAATTTCAATTTTCCCATAGAAAATGTCTATTTGCAAATCAAGAGATTATTTTTGAAAATTTACTGCTGGAATAACTGGCTCGGTTATCAAGCCAGTCATTCTAGTGGTATATTTTCAAAATAGTCTTCTCTTGGTCTGCAAATAGACATCTCTCCAGACCATGACAGAAGGAAGCCCTTCTTGGCCGACTTGAGTGGGAGAGGGTTGGTCAATTAACCCTTTAATCCACATAGCAGACAAAAATGGTTTCTGCAATGGTCTTGAGAAATATCCATTTGCAGACCAAGAGAAGTTTATTTTTTTTAATTTACCACTGGAATGACAGTCATTCCAGTGGTAAATTTTCAAAAGTAGTCTTCTCTAGCGCTGCGAATTGAAATTTAATATGAAAAACGTTTTTGTGAACAAATTCTAGGGATAATCGATTAAACATGTACATATCTATCTATCAATGCGCATATATTTGTATTGTATTATTCAAACAGAGATTCACTGATAACTTGTATCCCGTAATATAGCATGAATAAGTTACTGTCATCGATAAACGATCAAACACACGCTAATCATCAAACAGAAAATGGCTATTATAATATAGATGGTCATTCATTTCTCCTCATTACCAAACAGAAAATGGTTATTATGATGGTCATTGATTTCTGCTCACAATCTAATTCTATTTGCCAAATCCATCTCTGATTATTTTAACATCAACAAGGACTACTGGCCCTGTTTTATCCGGTCATGTGTAGACATAATCTAAGCTGAGTAATTGATTTTTCCTGGAGACTCTCACCCTTTCCAGCATCAAGCCGGTCTTATCTGACTTCTGTTTATTTTTATGCGTTTCCTACGTGATTATCGCACGTTTATTTCAATAATAAATATGAAAAATGTACATGGTCATATTTTCCTGGGGTGTGTTTTTTTCTCTGCACCAATGAGTACCACTTGAGCTTTGATGTACTGTATTCAGTTTTGTGCACACCATTACAGTAAGCATGTACATGTTAGAGACTATTGCTTTGATAGACAGAATATACGCATAATATTAATAGAGTTATGATGACAGACCAAGATGTTGGTGATGCCACACGCTGAGTGATGAAGAACATGACGTTCACCTCTATCACACAAATCATTCACACTTACGGAATGGAGAAAGCTAAGCTCCACCCACATTTCGCCCGTGTTGAGATCGATCGATCTCTACACTCTCTGAACCATGCACAGTCAAATTAGTTTCAAAATATTCAACAGCATGTTTATTAAATAGTAAAGACACAGTTTGTACAAGAACGCTTAATCAGTCATCAATTAAGCATTCGTGACAAACCTCACTATATCATTCATGACGCAATTGATTATGACGTTATCTAACATGTTGCGTAGTTGATTATGATGTCATATGATTGATGGATAAACTGGAATCCTCCGTTGCAAGATAGACGTATTATCTTCCTTCCTGGGATATATATCCTGTATATAGCAGGTGTGTTTTGTATACATTTAGTCGGCTCTCAATATTTAATGGTCAAGATTGGTCCAGAAAATCAAATTAGTCATCCATTTGCAGCCCAAGGACAGATGATTTAAAAACACCCCCCCCCCCCCCCCACTGGAATGACTAGCTCAGTTATCAAACCAGTCATTCCAGTGGTAAATTTTCAAAAATATTCTCTTAGCCTGCAAATTGACATTTACTAAGATGATGTTCTGCATGAGCCATTTATTGCTGGGTTCACCACATAATAACTGGCCCTCAAGCCGGCCAAAACCGGCCTCTACAGTGATCTTGAGAAATGTCCACGGTAACACCACTCTCGAAAACTTACTGGTGGAGTGACTTGCTCGATAATGAAAGCAGTCATTCCATTAATAAAATTTGAAAAAAAAAATTTCTCCTGCCCATCAAATTATATATTCTGGACCAGCAGCAGCTCATTGGTTTTCAAATTTATCTGAATTCAAGTGGGCGGACGCGGCTCGCCTTTGATTCTGTTATCAAATATTTATAACCGTCCCCGGGCCATCTGACTTCTCGAAGATTCTTAGATTTGTGCCAAAGTGCTTCTCTCTGGTCTTGTTGCATCAATCTAGCTATTAATACTTGTATCGACAAACAGTGACTTCAAACTTGTATCATATTGTGAATTTATTCTCTGTAACAATCATAATCCCAAAAGATCCTATTTGCACAAAACCGTTAACGGCCATAATGATTCAAGACTAATTTGTGCGGTATTTGTTTCAACAATAACCTCAATTGTCTCTACCATCAGTAAATGTCCAGCAATAATGTTGACTGAACTTTGTTGTACGTCAACACCGACGTAATGGCTGTAACCACAGCTTGACCCTATAGCCCTTCTCATGCTGACTTCAAAATCAGAATGCAGAGTAATCTTTTATATCCAAAGGTCTGCACTTTGAATAATTCAGATTTTACAAAATGTCTACTGCAGATGTAATTTTTTTAGCCGACTTGACTGTTAAAGTATCCAAGCATATACAAAACAAACAGCAGTCTACATCATGGGAGCTGTAGTTCCAGTAACACCTTGTCCTTCAGGCTCAATGCTGTACATGCCAGATATTGGGCTTATTATCACCAGATATTGGGCTTATTATCAACAGCTCAAAACACTATACTTCAGATGGTGAATGATCACTCTTCTAAACTATCAAGATGAACAGTGTCTTATATCCACCACATCTGGCTAGATGCTATTCAGATAAATAAATGCAGGCCACATTTTGATGAGTGTTATGATAACACCTACATACAAGATACTTTAATCACCATTGATAAGACTGACCAGTCCTTATTAATAGCAATCAGATGTCAGTTGATCTGTCATCCTGTCAGACTCTAAGGCTACAAATCATTTGTAAGTAGACTATATGCAGATAGTACACTATAGTACAAATCATAAATAAGTTACTGTAACATTTTTCCAAAACAAAAAACACAAACACGTTAGTTAGTACAATTTTGAATATGATGTAAGAAATGTTCTGTTGATTATTAGCTCACCTGGCCGGAATGGTGTCGAGCCCATCAACTTTTCTTTAAACAACTTCTCGAGAACCACTGGGCCGATTTCAATTATATTTGGCAGGAAACTTCCTTATGGCATATGGATCAAAGTTTGTTCAAACAGAGCCGACCGGCCAATTTGGCCAGCGGCCATCTTGGATTTTAGCCGATTTTAGGAAACATCTTTAAAAATTTCCGAAATTGCTTGGAGGATTGATTCAAAACTCATGAAATATCATTTAGGGCATAGAAGATTTGATTGACCAAAGGGTTCAGCGGCCCTCTTGGATGACTTAGCTTTCCCGAAAAGGACCTCTCCAGAATTGCTGAAGGGATAGGGACGAAATTTGGGATATGATTATGGAATAAGGGCCATTAAGGTTTGTACAAGTGAAGTTGATCTGTGAAAAAACATGGCTGCCGTGGGCCAATCAAAATATAGTATGTTTGGTGGCCATATTGGATTTTTTTTATTTGATGGATTTTGAGACCATAACTGGTTTTATAATATATGTGTTTGGGTATTCTGATCTCAAATTTGCAGTTTTCGAAACTGTCGGATAAATGGGTTACCGGCAATTTTGGATAATTTTCCTGTAAAAAGTTCCAATACTAAAGCAATGGGAAATATAAAATGTCTTGTTCTCGAGAACTACTGGGCCGATTTCAATTATATATGGCAGGAAACATCCATAGGGCATGGAGATTTAAGTTTGTTCAAACTAAGCCGATCGGCCAATTTGGCAGGCGACCATCATGGATTTTGGTTGATTTTTAGAAATGTCTTTAAAAATCTTCGCCAAAACTGTTTAAGCGATTGATTCAACTCATAAAATATCATTTAGGGCACGAGCTGAACCAAGTTTGTTCAAGGGAACTTAATTTGCGTTATGGTTGGGGCGGGCGGCCATCTTGGATGGCCTGGTTTTCATGAAAGCAACTTCGTCTCCAGAGCCACTGAACGGATTGGGCCAAAATTTTGGAGATATGATATTTATGACTAAAGGCCATTAAAGTTTGTTCAAGAGAAGTTGATAGATAAAGAAACACAGCCTCTGTTTTCTTGTTACAAGTCTGCTCAACTCATTACAGTTCTACTTATTGTTAATGACCATTCTAGTTGAAATGCCTAGTGTCCAGGTGTAGGGATGGGGTAATAGTAATATGTAATAGTAATAGGCTATTACAGCGATTTCCATGTAATAGTAATAATAATAGAAATAGATCGTTAATTTTACAATGTAATAGTATTAGTAATAGATTGAAAAGTAATGGGTAATAGCCTATTACTTGTCTATTACGGGGGTATCTTATGTGTTCAGCATACAAGCCACACAATTCTGCTTCCACATGTTTTTTAATATATGCAACAGATGGAATGAAACAGCCAAATAGGGTATCTGCTGTTTAACTGTTTAATCCTGAAGGTCGGTGTTTGTGTGTGTTAAACTGTTCTTGCCAGACAACAACAGGCCTTAGGAGCATCAGCTTCCAGTCAGATTGGTTTCGAAATATTCAATATAATATTTCTTGTATTGAATCTTATACTCTAGAGTTTCAGAATCAACACTAATGGTTAAAGCCTTAATTCCAGTCAAATTGACTCCCAGCATGGTGTAGTGGGAACAGAGATTGTGTCTATAACTAATCTATTGACATGGACCTCTGAAATATCAGTGAGCTAATATTTGTATATTGTTAACCAACATTCAAGTTGCCTTTAAAAGTGATATTGCGGTAAGTTGTTGTTCTATATATATATATATCAACTACTTTCAGCAACACAAATTTCATAATATTCTGTGGTCTTCCTGATCTTGTAGAATGTTGAAATTTTCCCAGAGAGCTGAACTGATTAAAATCATTCAAGCATAAACATCTCTCTGGCCACAGCTGAGGAAGAGTCTACTATTCACTAACATTGTATCAGTAAATAAAACATGTAGGGTAAACTGGGGGAAATATAGGTAAGAGTCTACACTCATTACTATTATCATTAACCCATGTAGCAGCTTGTTTATGATGTAATAAACAATTAGTTGAATATTTTGAAATCAATTTAATTGGAAGAAATTACTGCCTGCAGTAACGCCCTTCAGTCAAAATATTTTCAAAATATTCAAAAGCTGTCCAATGGGGTTTCAACGAAATTGAGATAAAGGGGCTTCATCAGTGAAGGGGTTAATATCCAAATATCTGACTTGTTTTTTTGCATGCATGTATGTAAGAGTTACGCGTGCGTGAGCGATACCTGTGGTTCAAATGTAATAGTAATAGTAATAGATATGAGAGTAATAGTGATAGTAATCATATCTGGAGTTTGTAATAGTAATAGTAATCATATCTGGAGTTTGTAATAGTAATAGTAATCATATCTGGAGTTTGTAATAGTAATAGAAGGAATTAAAAGTAATAGTAATAGTAGTAGATGCAATGTCATAGACCCCATCCCTGTCCAGGTGAGCGATACAGGCCCCTTGGGCCGCTTGTATAACAAATATTCTTATTGAGCCTTTAATATTCAAGCTGAACAAAACAAAAACCGCTTTTGGAATAATAATCTTGGTCTGCAAATGGACATTTTATATAAAGAAATTTAGATTTTCGTGAACAAATTTGATGGTAACCCTCATATCAGCCAAAAACATCTTCTGCATTAGTCTTGAGAAATGTCCATTTTCAGACCAGGAGAAGAATATTTTTGAAAATTTACCACTGGAATGTCAATCCAGTGGTAAATTTTCAACAATACTCTTCTTGGCCTGCAAATGGACATTTTCAATAAGAACAAATTCGAGGGTTAAAGGTGATCGGAGTCAAAGATCAGACGTGTTCCAGTTGTGTCCATGTGCCAAAAAAAAAAGAAAAAAAAATGTTACCACTTGACTGTTTGGCTTGATAACCGTTCAGTTGAATATTTTGAAACTAATGAACCGCTTTCCTGTATAAGCGTCTCGAAATTTACATTTCAAGTGTTAAATGGTTATAAAGTTAATAACTTTTCTCTTTGAAATTTCTTTACATATATAGTATTGCTTTAAGATTAAAAGCAAATTCTGGTGTTTTTTTGTATATATTGTAGTTTTTGCACAAAAAGCCTTTACTGTCGCCCCAATCTCAGTATCTTGCGTAAAGCTCAGATGTTTGCTGTTAAAATCACATTTGTTCTTCCTTCGTAACACCTGGAATGGTTCAGGCGCCAGCACAACTGTTTTCAATTACATTCACTCTCTTGTTTAACCTTCAAACTTGTTCAAGAAAATTTTAATTTTCTCGTAGAAAATGTCTGTTTGCAAGATCGAGAATATTATTTTTGAAAATTTATCACTGGAATGACTGGCTCGATTATCGAGCCAGTCATTCCAGTACGAATGTTAAAAAATAGTCTTCTTGTTCTATAACTTACTGGCCATTTCTCAAGATAACTGCGGAAGTTGTTTTCAGCTGGCTTGAGTGTTAAATGGTTGGCTGTTTCATCATGTACAATAAGCAATATATTTTATGCCAAAAAAACATGAATAACATACAGAATTCTTGTACTATGTGGCCTTCCCTTGCTGCTTACATAAGCTAAACATGACTTGGAATAATTTATTCAGTTTGTCAATTACACCCTTTAGCCATTGAAATTAGAGTCTCTCAGTTTTCAAGATGACTTTATTTGAAGGATCGGAAATATTTCCAAACTACATGTAATTCAACTGGAACCTGTTGCTGTCATAGGCACTAACAGCTCCATGTCAAAGTAGTTTCAAAATTAGTTTCAAAATGCAATGTAAAATTTTCAGGATATTCATGACATAATTTAGGAATGTGTTATTTCTGGTGTTTGAGTGTTAAATAGTTAACCCTTTAACACTCATATCAGCCAAAGATTGTTTCTGCAGCGGTCTTGAGAAATGTCCATTGGCAGACCAAGAGAAAAGGCTATTTTTGAAGATTTACTGATGGAATGACTGGCTCTATAACCGAATCCGTCATTCCCATGGTAAATTTTCAAAAACAGTTGTCTTGGTCTGCAAATGGACATTTTCTATTCGAGGGATAAATGGTTAAAAGCTGTTTCCTTCCAGAAATTGTCATTTGAAAAGAGCAATTTGCTATATAAATGCTATTCACTGCTTATTCTGTAGACTATTTGACTGAAATTAGGTACTTTCATTCAATTTATTTTTCGAAGATAAGTTACATGATTTAAATTATCTCATATTAGCCAATGTAATGTCTGTGAGATAAAATGTTCCACCTGTGTTAACCATGTAGCTATCTGTCTAATAAATTTCTGTAGAATACATTTTTCACGCGGTTTTATTCTGGATGTGCTGAATATTTTGACAGCAATTTAACTGAAAGTTGTTGGTGGCTAAGAAAAATATTCAGCAGACCCAGAGTTATTGCCCATTGAAATTATTGTCTGATATAAACAATTCTTTATGATATTCTGTTAAACATTCTGAAATTTAAATTGTACTCGGCTCAACAGATTCAAGTGAAATTATTTTCAAAATAGTCAACAGTTTCCTTACATATAACTGTTTTGACTGGTTAAGTACGAGCATCTGGCCATCATTAAGGATTTCCTGTTTGTTAATAGCCTGATTGATCTATGGAACATTGACTCTGAGTTCTTTGTATTAAAAATAAATTAATCATTATAGATGAAGAAATATTAAGACTGTTGAATATTTTGAAAATCATTTAACTGTCTGTCTGCTGCAAGACACCAGTCAATAGTGTCAAACGGCAATCACTCGTAACCAAAAGGCAGCAACAACTTTCAGTCAAATTGTTTTCAAAATATTAAGCATATCCAGTGTTAAAGTTACTAAGTATGCAGAAATGCAGACAGTTATACCATTAAAGCCTCCAGCAGCAATCAATGTCTTTCACACCAAACTTAATATTAAACTATTAACTTATCCTTTTAATGGTCATACCGGCCAAAACTGGCCTCTGTTATGGTCTTATGGAATGTCCATTTACATGCCAAGAGAATACAATTTTACCACTGGAATGACTGGCTCGATAACCGAGCCAGTCAGTCCAGTGATAAATTATCAAAAATTGTATTCTGATGGCCTGTAAATGGACATTAATAAGAAGATATTTAAATGTTCTTGACAAAATTTGACCATTAACGGGTTAAAGAGATAATTTACTATTGCATTGTACCTGGGAAACAATTGGTTGTGTCAGGATGTGACCTACTTATTTGACCTTTTGATCCAAAATTTCAGCTCTATAGCCAGTCCAATATGATTGCACATACCAAATTCTACATTCTCATTCCAAAAATATGCTGTGGACAAACAGACAGGCAAACAGGTAGACAGACAGTGCTATTACTATAAGTAACATTATTATTGCTAAGTTACTCAATTTTAGTTGAAACTCGCAAAGTTCTAGTATAAGTCGTTTTGTCTGTGTGTCTGTCAAATTTTTGACTTTTTTAGCAAAGCTACCTACCTAAGTGCCTAGTCACCGTTATCGCATGTTACACTTGTTTTTATACTGGTACCTATTTATAGTCATGGATGGAGAGATGCAGAGATGAGATTGCCTATGTTTCCATCGATAGCGAGATCCTAGACACGAACCGGGATGGTTGGTTAAGGACGCTGACCAGTAGGCTACTATTGAGCTACCTTCTGAAGAACAGCTTAGGTTAACCTCTAGCCGTTAAAAGTCCTGAGTGATTCAATTTCAAGCCACATACATGTACAATGAAGCTGTTGAATATTTGAAACTAATTCGACTGGCAACAGATTAAATTATGTCAAAAAAATTTATTTCAAAATATGCAGCAGAAAATTCCCAGTTGCATCATAAAGAATTTAGTGTTTCTGGTTTGTAAGGGCTAAACCTTTCAAAGTTAATCGGCCAAAGGAATGTCCATTCGCAGGCCACAAGAAGACTATATTTAAGTTTACCATTAGAATGACTAGCTTGATATTCGAGGCAGTTATTGCAGTGGTAAATTTGAAAAAAATAGTCTTTTTTGCCTGCAAATGGACATTCAGTAAGCAAATATATTGATATTGAAAATATTTAGACATTAAAGGGTTAAAGAGAGTTCGTGTGTGTATCAATGAGCCGTGATTACACCTTACATGAATGCCTGAGAACCTGAATGGATGAATCTGATCTGGCACTCATGTATATGACATCATAATCACTTACGTCACATGTAGGCTGATGTCCTAACCATAATTGATGGAGACTACGCCTTCATGAAGCTGGAATAGTCTGTCAGGTGTACCAATTGTAAATTGTTTTCGATGGATTTACTATTTAAAGCCATTTACTGGTCAAATTTGGTCATGAAAATTAAAGTATGTCTTCATTGAATATCCAGCAGCAGGAAAGAGAAGTATTTTTGAAAATTTACCAGTGTAAATTTTCAAAAATACTTCTTTACCTCAGGATGGACATTCATCAAGATCCTATTGGTAGTGTGCGTGTGGAGAATAGCTAGAAATGGATGGGGCATAACTAGAAATAGATGGGGCAATAGCTAGAAATGGATGGGGGAATAGCTAGAAATGGATGGGGGAATAGCTAGAAATGGATGGGGAATAGCTAGAAATGGATGTGGCTAGGCTATAAATGGATGGGGCAAAGCTAGAAATTGGTGGGGCATAGTTAGAAATGGATCCCTGTATTATGGAAGTCGGGTAAGAATAGGGTTGAGCGTTTAGGACAGTTCAGCAGCCTGCCTTTGAGGAATGTTGTATGATGACATATACTGGAGCAACAGATTGGATTCATCCATTTATGTAACACATCATTATCTCGTTAACCCACCATCACATGCAGAAAGATGCATGAAAATGTGAATTCTGCTGAAGATTTCATAGACAAATATATCAGACATCATTTGGCATTTACTTGTAATAAACATATTACACCGAGCAACAGTTGATGAAGGTATTTAACGCCTCCAGTTATGAGAATATATAAATAATATTGTCTGTATGTCTGTCTATCTGTCTGTGTATCTGTCTGTCTGTGTGTCTGTATGTCCGTCCATCCATCCATCTGTCTGCTCACACGCCTGCCTGTCATCATTTTTAACACATACTGATGTCATAATTTGATGATGTTCACTACACATGAAAAACCTGCATTCACTCATTCACTGAGTTTTAAAATGTACATATTTCTGTCATTGAGTCACATGTACAATATTGCTGTTTGTCTGTATTGCAGGTGGTCGGAGAAATGATGGCTTAAAGGCGGCTGATATTGTCCCGATTTTACGTGAACGGGTCGCTTACCTCTCAGGTAAATCACTTTATCTGGACTTAATTCTTTAACACCCAAGTCGGTCTAACCGGCTTCTGCAGTGGTCTTGCGAAATGTTGAAATTTACCACTGGAATGACTGGCTCGATAACCAAGCCAGTCATTATAGTGGTAAATTTTCAAAAATATTCTTGGTCTGCAAATGGACATTTTTATAAGAAAATTGAAATTTTTCTTCAACAAATTCGAGGGTTAATTTGTTAACTGAGTAATCTTAAGTCTAGAGAGCTCTGTAACGACAAGAAATATTTTATTTTCAAATTTCTTGTTTTACTGGACTACATATTTATTGTGGAATATGTCTTGAGGTTTGCGTGTAAGTAGACTCGGGGAAAGAAAGTTTCTGAGAAATTCTCACTGATAATAGTAAGCCAAGGGAACTCGGCTCATTGGACCCACACATTGAGCCTGCTCACTATAGCTAACCAGCCATATACATGATATGTTTTCAAAAGCATGCTTCTGCCTGTTTGTGAAGAAGGATTTGACGTCTTTGACTGGCAATGATTTGTCTAAATTTTTTAACCGAAAGCCAAAACCGGCCTCTGCAGTGGTTTTGAGAAATCAGCATTTACAAGCCAATTGATCAGATAATTTTGGAAACTTTACCTCTGGAATTCTTGGCTGCCACCCATGCACCCATGCACAGATTATTGCGCACACAGTTAATAAACAAAAAAACAGTCATTCTAGTTGTTAATTTTCTTAAATATGTTTATATTTGTCTGTAAACTGACATCTTATAATAGAACATTTCTATTTACTTGACACTTTTTGGCCATTAAGTGGCTAATGACGAAGGTGACTGCAAAGTTCAATCAATTTGTTATAAGGTTCCACTGATATTGCAATACTGACTGTATGAAAGCTGAGATACTTGATGACTGTATCTTCACTGCATGCTGATTTCATTAACCATTTCACTGATGAATTCTCTATATTTCATTTTCAAGGCAGCCATACTGGAAAACTGTTGACTATTTTGAAATTAATTTGACCGTAAGCCATTGCTACCAGCAATGGCTTCCAGTCAAATTTATTTCAAAATAATCGACAGAATAAGTTTTATGTCGTAAACAATATACTTTTTCAGGGATTTGTCAATGAAAGGGTTAACCCATTAACACTTTAGGTGTCCCAAAATGGTTTCTGTGCTGGTCTTGAAAAATATGTCCGTTTGCAGACCAAGAGAAGAGTATTTTTGAAGTTTTATCGCTGGACCGTAAGTGAGCCAGTCATTCCAATGATAAATTGTCACTAATAATCTCTTGGTCTGCAAGTACATTTTGTATGAGAAAATTCAATTCTTTGAGTAAAACTGGTTACAGGGTTAAAGCCATGACTGTACCAGTTTCGCCAAAACATCTCCCAGAAATTATTGAGTAGTTCTTTTATGTTTTGGTCCAAAATCATTATTTTTAATTACTCATTGCAGTTGCCATGGGGATCGCTTGCAGGCGCCCTCTTTAGAATCCTCTTCTGGTAATAAAAAATCTGTTTTCAGTATTGGGTGTCTTTGAGATCTGGTGATTTGTGTTGTAATTGCAGTATTGGTTATGTCTTTACAAAGATCCTTAGAGAATATTCCTGAGATATTTTGTATTTTATGGTCCATTATCCTCGGGATTGTAAGAAATTTGAGAGTGGCTGACAAATAAATAGATTTTGTTCAAACTATTATATTGGGGAATGTAGTTGTTTCTCTCAGCCTTGTTAAATACATTAGGATGTAAGAAAAAGCAATAGCTTCTAGTCAAATTAGTTTCAAAAGCATCTGTTATATTTAAATCCTGTTTTGTCAGCATTGGCTCAAAATCCTTCTTATTTCAATTAGCCCATTAAGGTCCAGATATTTGAATAAGAAAATAGAAATCTTTGTCCAGCGAGTGCCATTTGCAGACGACAACTCTTTAAAAATTTACAAAAAACCCAGCTGTCTGCTGTTCTGTAGAGGGATATTTTTCAAGACCACTGTAGTTAGTGCTTTTGCTGGACTTGACTATGAAAGGGTTAACCCTTTAACCCTCAAATTTGTTCAATAAAATTTAAATTTTCTCATAGAAAATGTTCATTTGCAGACCAAGTGAAGACTATTTTTGTAAATTTACCACTGGAATGGCTGGCTCGGTTATTGCGCCAGTCATTCCAGTGGTAAATTTTCAAAAATAGTCTTCACTTGGTCTGCAAATGGACATTTCTCAAGACCACTGCAGATGCTGTTTTTGGCCGATGTGAGTGTTAAAGGATTAATGATCAATAAAAGACAGATTTTTACCTGGTCAGTGGCCATTTGTAGTACAAGAGATAATTTTTTAAATATTTATCACTGGAATGATGCTTGATTATCGAGCCAGGGAATCCAGTGGTAAATTTTAATAAGCAGTTTTATCTTGGTCAGCAAATGAACATTCCATAAGGCGACTACAGAGGCTGTTTCTGTTCGGTTTGACCAGTATGTTAGGGTTTAAAAAGCTTTGAAGTGTGCTAGACAGGCCCGTCCAAATTGGCGTAACCCATATTTTGTTCGCGCTAATGTTATGCGCAAATGTTACGCAAATATTTCTGACACAACCTGTTTTTCGTTACAGAAATTTCTTTTATACTGTACATAAATACATGAAAAATGTTTACACAAAACAGAATGGGTTACCTAAAATAAATTTGCTTAACCCCAAAATGGGTTGCACAGATTTTCAATTTGGAGAGGCCTGTTAACGAGATCAGTGAGTAAGTGAATGAATAAGGCATGTTGCGGTATATTTTATTGAACAAATCATGCGAAGAATATTCCCAGACAGCACACATGGCAGCCAACAACATTTTGATTAAGTCCACCGAGGTCTATTGTTCTAACCTTCTATTGAACATTGGCATTCTAAGTCTTAACCCTTTAAAGCTCAATTCCGCTTAAACACATTCTATAGTGGTCTTGAGAGATGTACATTTGCAGACCAAGAGAAGACTATTTTTTTTTAATTTACCACGAATGACTGGCTTGATTATCGAACCAGTCATTCAAGTGGTAAATTTTCAAAAATAATCTCTTGGTCTGCAAATAGACATTTTTAAAGCCAAAATTTAAATTTTCATGAACAAATTTAAGTGTAAAATGGTTAAAGCAGTATACAGTACAGCTTATGAATAAGTTAAAATATTTTCAAAAAAAGAAACATGCTTAGTAGTTAGTACATCTTGAACACAATGTAAGAAATATTTTGTTGAATATTTTGGACTTAATTTGATTGGAAGTCATTGCTGCCTTACTAGATAAAGGAGCAGTGTTAGTCTTGATAAGATAAGCAAAGATTATCCCTTACCACTTTGATGTCAATATATTACCTTTTTCTCTGTTAATAGCAAAGAAACTGATGCACATTTTTCAACAATTTTGGTCTTCGACAACACAATTTAATTTGAAAGTTTAAAATTCTGACATCTGTGTGGTAAGGGTTAAAGGTGGTACCTTTTGTAGACTAAGGTTATTTATTTTGACAAGTTTACACCTGTAAATGTACTTCATCAGGTCTGATGTCAGCACATTTATGCCAGAAAGCTTGTCAAAATAAATACAATAAACTAGTGTACAAAAGGTACCACATTAGACAGCAATGACTTCCAATCAAATTATGTTCAAACCATTCAACGGTAGACCTACGTTTTATTTTTTGGGGAAAACATGTTAACCCTTTAATGATCAAGAAAATCTTAATTTCTTCCTATTTAATTTCCATTTACGAGCCAAGAGAAAACTATTTTTGAAATTTTATCACTGGAATGACTGGCTCGGTTATCGAGCCAGTCATTCCAGTGGTAAATTTTCAAAAATTGTATTTTTTTGTTCTGTAAATGGACATTCCACAAGACCATAACGGAGGCCAGTTTTGGCCAGTATGACCGTTAAAGGATTAAGTTACCTCCACAGGGACAGATCTGGCTTTTGCAGCCAATAGATTAGCCAAATACCATTTTTGTTAGCCAAATAGTAAATATGTTAGCCACATCTTTACTTCATTGCACATCTTTACTTCAATGCCTATGTTTGCAAGTCAATCATCATCAGTTAATACTGTCAATTTTACCGTACAGATACAATAGGGTCTCAGTATATCAGAAATGTGTCTAATATTTTGAAATTAATATGACTGAAAGCTGTTGCTGCCTTAGGCCTAAACAGGAATTTTTGCTTTGCAATTGTAGCGCTGGAATTAGTCAGGATTCAACCAATCATGAAAATTAAATTAATTTTACTCTATAGCCAATGATTTAGCCAATTCTGATTTTTATTATCCAGATTTCAGCTGTACTAGCATTTGGCTAATTGGCTGGTTGATAAGTTTGGTCCCTGCCTCTGGGCTGTACTGTAGCTTGTGGCAATGATAAATCATGATTTCTGGATTATTAATGTATTATTAGCTTGTGTGTATTGTTGATTTTCCATAGCAATATACGGTAATACAGTTTTGTTTATATTCTCACTGTTAGCTATTATATGAAGGTCTCTGACACAAACATCTTTCACAAACACATTGTCTGCACTTTAACATTTGAATTTATTCAAGAAAATTTCAATTTTCTCATTAAACATGTCCATTTGCAGACCAAGAGAAGACTAGATAAAGAGCCAGGCATTCCAGTGGTAAATTTTCAAAAATAGTCTTCTTGGTCTGCAACTGGACATGTCTCAAGACCAATGCAGAAGCCGTTTTTTTGCTGATATGAGTGCTAAAACGTTAACCCTCTCAGTTCACAAATTTGGTAAAGAATAATTTAAATTTTCTTAAAATGTTAATTTGCAGAAGAAAAGGCTATTTTTGAAAATTTACCAATTGAATGACTGGTTCGATAACCGAGTCGGTCATTCCAGTGGCAAGTTTTCAAATATAGTTTTCTTGACCTGCAAATCGACATTCCTCAAAACTACTGCAGAGGACGGTTTTGGCCAACCTCGTCATGAAGGTGGTAAAGAATGTCAGTCCATGATTAACCACTACATGTATGTCATAATGATCTCTAATCAACCTTTCCAGCTATTCCCCGCCCATCTCTAGCTACGCTCCACCCACACCTTGCTTGTGTTGAGATCGATCGATCCCTGAACTCCCTGACTATCAATTTGCAGAAAACTATACAGGTAAGATGTTGAATATTTTGAAACTACAACAGTGCCCAGTCAAATTAGTTTCAAAATATTCAACAGCATCTTTATTAAATAGTAAGGCCATACGATTCGTACAACAACGCTTAGTCCGTCACCAATTATGCGTTTCTGATGTACTTATCTACGTCATCTTACACGTCACATAGTTGATTATGACCTCATATGATGGATAGATAAACTGGAATCGTCCAATTCTGTGTCTTCCCGCTGGCGATCTCAGTGTTTCCAGCAGATGTGCCCTTGACTGTAGTACCAGTATACCAATTGTAATAAGTTACATAGCTGGAGACTTGGAGTGGCTTAATTCAGACTACCGTAATCTATTAGTTACTCTCGCTAATGCATTTTTGCACTTATTCCCAAAGCAATTCACTCCATTTTATCACACCATTCAGAAGTCGCAAATCGTAATTTCACCAAGAATCCCCTCAGCTAATATAATAATGACAATAAAACCGATGAAGGCCTAATACTATCACTGTCGGACCACATGGCAGGAGAATGGTTCATCTTAGATTAATAAATACTGAGTGGTGTTCAAATATAGGAATTACGCTGCTCTATAAAGCAATTTGTTAGAAAGTTGTTGCAGTCTAAGGCAGCACCAACACTAAGTCAAATAGGATAAATGAAATTAACAATAGTGTGTGCATTAAATATCGCCACCTACAAGGGCTGGTAAAACATGCTTCTGGAGGACTCCATTTGCATGCCAACAGAATACTCTTTTTGAAAATTTTGTTATGAGGAATGTTCATTTTCAGGCCAAGAAAATACTATTTTTGAAAATTTATCACTGGAATAACTGGCTCGATGAACGCGCCAGTTATTCCTGTGATAAATTTTCAAAGATTTATACTTTTCTTTTGGCCTGCAAATGGGCATCCACTAAGCAACGGCAAATTTTGAGCATTTAATGTTTAATTTAATTTAATGTCTGACTGGTGAATTTTTGCAGGCAACATATTTTAGGGGTATTATTTCTGGACATTAGTTTAAAAACAATTTGGGGGTGGGGTGGTTGAAAGTTGTTGGTAGCTAAGCCTCAAAACTCAAAATCCATCTCTCAGATTTCAAAACTCTAGTTGTTATTACACCACAAAAACATCCATTACCATTCAATCACTACTTGCTAAATCAAATATCTGCATTTAGTTATCAGAATAAGATTTTTATGCTCGCTTACATACTCCCTAATGCCAATACCATCACCATGTAGACCCTCAACCAGGCTTCTGGAAGAGGGACCCCCTGCATTAGCCTTACAATAGACTGGCACCAGTCTGTACTCACTCCTTGGTGACGCTTGTCACTAAGCATGCTTGCGCATGCGCAGTAGGTCCCAAATGTGAAAACTGATTCACTTTTCAAATATTCTGCTAGCAGTACAGTTTGCCTGCTATCAATCTGTTATAAAAGTTTTAGCTTTGCTCTGAAAGTTTTCAGTTACAATCTATTTGACATCGAATCATGCCTACCATGAAATCAATCCTTCCTAAGTTATGTTTAACTTTTATATCATGGTGTTTTAGAGGTGTTTGTAACTCTAGTTTTTGAGTTACCAGTTTTCGTGTCACTACTCCCGTTTTCGAGGTTAGAGTAACCATGCCTATTATATACCATCAAAGTACCATGTTATAAAATAGCCAATACCACTCCTATTAATGTAGTTCCTAGTGCTCTCAAACAACATCGCTCAGGAATCATTATGATTCCTCTCTTCAGTCACTTTCTTAAGTACGCCTGTGACGTATCGTCTGTAGATTTTCTCATTAGTTTTTTATCGAAGCTAGTGCTTTATTTCTTATCATTTCTTATTTTTATAGGAAGTGTCCTTATCTTCTGAGAAAATCAAATGTACGTCAAACAAGTGTGATCGTTTTCATGCTAAGGACTATGCGGGCCACGTTTGCCGGAGGTGTACCTCCTGCTCCCCTCAAAGAATGTGTGGGATTTGTAAGGGTTGGCCATTGGTCATATCAAAAGCTTTCTTCAAAGATTTTGTCGCTAAGCCTGCGTTGCCCTCAGGTCGCTCTCCCTCCGTTGTTGAGTGTACTAAGGCAGTAACAACTGCTTCTAACTCTGTTAAAACATCTGTTTAAAAAATGGAGGGGGCAGCTCTTCTATCTCAGATCCTATTATGGCGTTATTCGCCAGGTTTGAATCCTTTGCTAACGTGCTAACAAAGTCTTTAGATGAGCGTATTTCATCCGCAATTAAGGCTGCTAAAGAGGAGTCGTCAGACTCTGAATTCAGCCTCCAGTCTCGTTCGCGCAAGTAGGGTAAGCCTTGACGTCTAGACAACAGATTAATTCTCCGAAAGGTAAATCCGGCGACTAGAAAGAAGCCTGGTAAGTCATCCTCTGGTAGGAGCCAGGCCAAAGACCATGTTAGTCTTGAGGGTCAGCATAATCCTCAAGCGATGGCATCGGTGGCGGAAGCTTCCGATTTTTCTTCACATGGCAAAGTTCGTTTCTCAGTGATACGTCTTGCCAGAAATGTATTAAGATCTCCGATCGCCTCTGCTCCCGTCTGTGCTCCTGGCTTGTCCGGGCAAGCGGGTTTGCCGGCCGGTTTGTCTTCTGGTTTTACCGGGCATCCGGAAATGAGCACCGTGATTGTTTCTGGCTTGGCTGAACATCCGGTGTCTCATGATAATCCGGCTTTTCCGTCAACTTCCGTTTCTGGTACTTCCGTTTCCGGCTATAGAGTTTCCGATTCCGGTAGGAAGAATGTGGTTCCGGGTCTGTTGGACCCGGCCTTGCATCATTCGTCTACTTCTGTTTCCGGTTTTTCGGCTTCCTCTTCCGGTAGTAGTGTTGCTACTTCCGGTAGGAGGAATGTACATCCAGGTCTGTTGGACCCTTCTATGCATCATTCCATTTCCGGTTTGCCAGTTTCCTCTTCCGGTAGTAGTGTTGCTACTTCGGGTAGGAAGAATGTATATCCGGGTCAGTTGGATCTGTCTGCATACATCCTCTTTTTCCGGTCCCGTTTTGTTAACTTCCGTCTCCGGCGGTAGTGTAGACACTTCTGGTTCGACTTATGCATGTCCGGATCTGTTAGACCCGTCCTTGCAATCGACTTCCGTTTCCGGTTCCGTTTTTTCTGTTTCCGCTTCTGGTGACAGTCTATCTGCTTCCGGCTTAAGAGATGTTTCTATGGGTCAATCTGATCCGGTGAAGCATTCTATTTCCGGTCTCGGTGTTACAGTTCCTGCTGGAACAACTTTTTGCGCATCAAATTATGAGCTGCCGACTAACTCGGATTCCCATTTTAGTAATAGGTCTGTTACTTCCGATTCTAATTATTTTCGCTCCGCCCCTCCCAATTTTGATAGGCATTATCCTGATCGTTCTTCTCTTTCTCAGTCTGTTCCTTCTTCAGATTTTGTCATCCTTCCTTTTGTGATGTAGTATCACACTCATTCTTCTTCCTCTCCTTCTCTTTTCTCTCATGAAGGTTCTCAGAAGGGTAGTCGTCATCCTTCTTCCTCTTCCTCTGTATTATCGGCTAGGGATTTTTCGTCTTCCCATGTTTCAAATTCCTCTTCTCTCTTTCACCCTTCAACTATCTCTCCTCCTCCAGGTTTTCTTCATATTCTGGCTTCTCTTCATCAGAACTCTTCTTCTTCTCATATCCCTTCTTCTTCCTCTCCGTCTGTCTCTACTCTTCCTTCTTGTGCTTCATCTTCTCCTGCTTTTGATCATTTGGATCCTATTGTTTCTGTCGTTCTTTCTCCAGAATTGAAATTCCAGATAGTTGATTCGAGCTTAGATTTTTCTTTGTTTTCTGTAAGCCGCGATTCCTCTCTTCATCGCTCTATTATTTCAGCTAGATTTTCAATTCTTTCCAGATTTTCAGCTAGTGCTTTGGATTCTTACTCTTTCACTTCTAATCAGCCGGAGCACTATGGTGTTAGTCCTTCTTATCAGTCTCCTTTGGCTTTGGACTTTCTCGGACGCTACCTCTAGAGCTTTATCCTCTCCTTCCTCTCTAAGAATCTTTGATTCTTCTGCTTCTCTAGACTCGGACCTCTGTCCTCCTTCCTCTTCTCCATCTCACCTTTCTGTCAAGGCTACTCAGAGATCAGTCAGGGCCAGAGATCTGAAGAGGTTCTATCCTGAGAGGGCCTCTCCGGATGACTGGTCTAAGTCTCATCAATGGATAGCTTCTTCTCTATCTCTTCCTCTTCAGGATGAATTTTCGATTGATCCTCCTTCGTTTGGATCTGCTCTTTCATCTTCAGACTCTTCATCTAGTGCTCCTTCTGTTCTTCCGGTGGATAATTTGGTCGTAGATATGTTAGATTTTTACATTAATGATGTCCAATCAAAAGATTTCTCTCTTACTCCCAAGGTAGATGCTCCGGTGCAGGTTCCGAAAGATGATTATATTAGATTGGCTTCTACTCAATCTCTTAATGGTCCGACATGGGATGTTCTTTCTTCGCATCTGAAGGAATCCTCTAAGGTAGAATCGTCTTCTGACCTTTTCAAATGGGAGTCTGTCTGTCGTGCTCAGTTAGAATCAGCTAATTTTCTGGCCCTTCTTTCTGAGGCTCTTCTCAGGACTCAGGAGAAGGGTGGTCAGATTCCTCCTGAAATTTTTCGTTCATTAGCAGATCTTTCAAGAGGTTCCTTGAATTTGGTTTGCCGTTCCTTGGGCTTCATCACCTCTAAAAGAAGGTCACGGAAACTTGCAGAGGTGAACATTTCGAACTCTCAGGAGTAACCTGATTTCTGCTCCTCTCGGATTGGATATCTTCGGTCAAAATTCTACCTAAATTCTTAGAGCGGAGTCTGATCGTCTTAGATCAGCTAAGGATCTGCGTGATCAGATATCTATTTTGAGGCCTTCAGCTTAATAGAGACTCTTCCTCGGTCAAGAGTCCGTCTTCCTCTCCCAGGAGGAAGAGTCTCAGGCCGGATGAGTATGGGGCTTATCCGTCAAGGGTTTTCACTAACTCTAATCGGTCCTCTCCTTCCCAATCCAGATCCGCGGAGGAGGATCATTTCAAATCCATTTCTTCACATAGACCTAGAGCCCAGTTTCGTCAAGCCTGGCTCGAACCTCTCGAGGTTCTAGATCTACATGTAGTTCTAGAGGCCGCTCCTCTAGAGGTTTTCAACCTAGACGGGTTTGAAGGGGTGGCCTCAGCCCGGGTAGGCCTTTCCTCTTCTCCTTTCCCAGTCCTTCCTCCTCTACCACCTTTGGATCTATCGGTGCAGTCCCTTCTTCCCAGCATGCCAGTAGGAGGGCGCCTGTCTCTGTTTTGGGGGACTTGGCAAGCCCTTGTTCAGGACTCCTGGATTTTAGATCAAATCCGCGGGGGTTATGCACCGTCTTGGATAGATCTGCCTCCTTCTCTGTCTTGCCAGCCCAAATGGACTCCAATTTCATCCAATCTGGAGAAGTTGGGAACCCTGGAAGATGAATTGGACTCAATGTGTATAAAGAAGGCTATAGAAGAGGTTCGTTGTTGGAGAGTAGACCCGGGCTTCTACTCAACTATCTTTCTAGTCCCCAAGAAAACAGGTGGATGGCGTCCAATTATCAATTTAAAGAGATTAAATCGTCTAATATCTACTCCAAAATTCAAGATGGAGACTGTATCTCAGATTATCGCCAGTCTGAGTCCAGGCATGTGGACGTCGTCCATAGACCTCAAGGACGCCTATTTTCATATTCTCATCCACCCTTCTTTCAGAAAGTTCATGAGATTCACTTTCAAGGGCCGGGTATAGCAATTCAGAGTCATGCCTTTCGGCCTGACCACGGCTCCTTTCTTCTTCACCCGCCTAGTGTCAGCAGTTGCAGGAATTCTGCACCGTCATTCTATTCCCCTTCACGTTTATATAGACGATTGGTTACTAAAAGCAGAATCTTCCTCAATTCTGTCAAGTATCGTTCCAGAGTTCTACAGTCTGGCTTCCAGTCTAGGATGTATGTATGTATGTGGGTATTTCTATAGCGCTGATTCCGAAATTAATCGCTCAAGGGCGCTTTACAAAATAAAAATTTTAAGGAAAAAGGTGCGTTTTTAGAAGAGACTTAAAAGGTTCAAGTTTATCACAGTTCCGAATGTGTGCCGGGAGGTTGTTCCAGAGTTTTGGGCCCGGTTTTGAAAAGGCTTGTTGTCCAGCCATTAAATTACCGGGTGGAACTACACACAACAGTTGCTCGCTTGATCGCAGGGATCTTGGTGCTATTCTCTTCATTATCAACGAACAGAGGTATAGTGGTGCAAGTCCATGCAGGCATTTAAAGACTAGAAGTGCAATTTTGTAGTTGATTCGCTCTTTAACGGGTAGCCAGTGAAGCTGTTTAAGTACAGGGGTTATGTGGTCATGACGGTGAGAATGTGTTACTAGTCTAGCTGCTACGTTTTGTGCTCTCTGAAGTCTGTGTAGTTGTTCGTTGGTGATGCCAGCTAGCAGTGAGTTGCCGTAATCTAGTTTAGATGTGATGGTGGTATGGACAAGTAACCTAATTGCATCCCCGCTAAGTAATTTCCGTATTCTATTAATGTCTAAAGTTCCGAAATAGTGATTGACAAACTGATGTTATGTGCTTGTCCATTGACATCGCATCATCGAAGATTACCCCGATGTTGCGAGCATTAGAATTAAATTTGATGTTATTCTGTCCAATTTGAAGTTGCTCGATGTCAATTTTTTACCTGGGTTGACGTGATGAAATTGGCAGGATTTCAGTCTTATTGTCGTTGAGCTGTAGGAGATTGTTGAGCATCCAGAGCTTCACCTCGCAAATGCTATGTTCTAAGATCTCACGAGCGTTTGTTTGATTGCTATGATGGAAGGCCAAATACAATTGGGTATCATCAGCATATAGATGATAATCAATTTCCTGACTTCGTAATAAGCAACCGAGAGGTGCTGTGTAGATCGTAAAAAGCAGAGGGCCCAAAACCGACCCCTGTGGCACGCCAGACAATAGTTCACGATAAGATGATTTGTTGTCTTTTATGATGATAGTCTGATAGCGACCAGTGAGATAGGATTTGAACCAGGACAGCGCGGTGCCAGTTATGCCTAGTTCCTGCAGACGTGACAGCATGAGATTATGGTCGATGGTATCGAATGCAGCAGACAAGTCTAGCAACACAAGTAAAACGCACTTACGATCATCCATGGCACATAGTATGTCATTCTGCACTCGCAGTAGTTTCTGTACTATGTAACTTCCGGTATGCACTCTGGTAAGGTTCGAGAAGACGATCAGCGACAATCCTTTCTAACATGTTTGAGATATATGATAGATTGGACACTGGACGGTAGTTTGTAAGCACATCAGAGTCTAGAGATGGTTTCTTCAGTAGTGGCATTACATTTGCAGATTTAAAGTCATCAGGCACAGTTCCAGTTATCAATGAAATGTTGATGATTTGGATGGGTAATAAATCTAGAAAAATCATCTTTGGCTCCGTCTCAGGTTTTCACCCACCTAGGTGTTTCTTTCGACCTGGGTCGAGGCTTAGTCTTCCCTTCAGATATAAGAGTAGAACCTAGTAGCCATGGAAATTCTGTCCTCTGCCGTGGTCAGAGCAATCTTTTTCTCCGGGTGATAGGCTTGATGGTCAGCGTCGAGAACATCATTCCGTGGGCGGCGCTGATGAGAAGACCTTTCAAAATGTATCTAATGTCCCTGTGGAAACAGTCGATTCATTCAATTTACCATCAGATCCCTGTCAGAGAGCATTTAAGCCCACGCCTAGAATTCTGGAAGGATCGCTCTCTGCTTCTGATGGATGTTCCTCTGGTCAAGTCTTCTCCTCAAGCGATCATCTTTACAGACGCTTCCCAGGAGGGATGCGGAGCGGTCTGGGGTTCCCTTTCTGTCTCAGGCCTATGATCGCTGGAGGAGTCGTCAGCCCACATCAACATTCTGGAGTTGTGGGCCGTCAAGAAGGCTCTCCTTTCTTCGTCGGATCGGGTGCAGGGCCTCAAGATCTCGATTCGATCTGACAATTCAACAGTAGTTTCTTATATCAACAAGCAGAGGCACAAAGTCGTCTCTCCTTTGTTTGGAGGTGTGGAATCTCCTCATGTGGTGTCGCATGAACCAGATTTTCCTGGTGTCCACCCATGTCCCAGGATGTCTGAATTTTGTGGCGGATCAATTGTCTCGCCCCTCCAAATTCGCCCACACAGAGTGGCAGTTAAAGAGGTCGGTTGTCAAAGCGATCTTCAACCTCCTGGGTCGTCCCCATGTAGACCTGTTCGCGACCTCTCTGAATGCCCAGATCTCCTCTTTCATGTCTCCTTTTCCGGACAATCAGGCGTTGGCGGTGGATGCCCTGTCTCAGTCCTGGACAGGAATCTTCGCATATGCATTCCCTCCAACTATCCTGGTTCCTTTGGTTCTGAAGAAAGTCAGGGACCAGTTCTGCGAGATTTTGTTGATAGCTCCCTTTTGGCCAAAAAGGATCTGGTTTGTAGACCTTCTCGATCTTCTAGTAAATTCCCTCGTCTGCTTCCAGTGTCCCCAGATCTGTTATCCCAAGTAAGGGGAACTTGCCTTCATCCAAACCCAGTCTGTGTGTTTGGAGAATATCGAGTGTTCGGTCCCTGAGATTAAATTTTAAGAGTTTACAAGGGTCCACTTAAGATTTTTGGAGAATGGTGTTCAAATCATGATCTTGTGCCCGATTCTGTTTCTATTTCCCAAGTGTTATTTTTTTTATCCTATCTGTTCGATTCTCTTCATCTGACTGCTAACACTGTAAGAGGATATAGATTTTCTTTAGCATCTTCTCTTCCTTGTTTGTTAAACACTGATGTTAAAGATACTATGGTTCTTAATGGTTTCATCAGAGGTTTAGGTAATATTCGTCCTCCTATTGCTAAACCTTTGCCTTCCTGGAACTTGGCTTTGGGTCTTCAGGTTTTGACAGGTCATCATTTCGAACCTATCTCTTCAATTAGCTTAAAGCTTTTAACCTTTAAGGCTGTTTTTCTAGTGGCTTCTGCTTCTGCTAGAAGACGACCTGAGATCCATGCTTTTTCCGCTGAAAAGGATTGATTTATTGAAGCTGGGGACGGTTTGGTATTATATCCTAGAAGGGATTTTTAAAATCAAAAACGCAATCAAACCGTTATCCAGCTAAGCCGATTATTTTAAAATCTATATCTTCCTTTTCTCCGTCTGACAGATTTTGGTGTCCAGTCAGAGCTCTTAAAGCTTATAAGCGTTGTACTGATTTTAAAAGATCCGATCCGTCTCACTTCTGGGTTCTGTATGCGGAAGGGGTAGCCAGACCAGTCTCTAAAGCATCTATTGCTAGATGGATTTGTGACACCATTCAACTCTGCTACGAGATTGCTTCTTCTGAGCAAATCAGTCTCTCTCGCATTAAGGCTCATGATGTTAGAGGGATGGCTACCTCTTTCGCTCTGTTTGCTGGCTCTTCTGTAGACGAAGTTATGCAAGTTGCAGGATGGAAATCCGAGTCTACTTTTACCACTTTATGTGGAAGACCGGAGTGCAGCGGCTTCATTCTTTAGGAACATTACTATTTTAACAAAAAAGGCTGAAGACCATTTACCAAGCACAACCCACCATTTTCGTTAGGACCGTGCGTCTGCGTGTAATGGTGAGAGTTGTTCTTTGGTTTTTATTTATTTCTTTATGTTTAAAGTTTTATTTGGTTGTTAATCACTGTGTGATTGATTAGGATGCACCATTATGTTATGTTATTAACATTTGGTTATGTTTGTTTGATTTTTATCCGTGCTTATGGATTCTCAAATCACCTCCCACCAAAGTTTTGTAGTGGGACACTGACCAAATCTACGGGTTTAGCAAGTAGTGATTGAACGGTAATGGATGTTTTTGTGGTGTAATAACAACCCCCATCAGACCCCCCTTTAGTGGGTTGGTCTGTAGTTTTATTAACCACTATAAAAACATACATACCGTTCAATCACTACGACCTGGCCTCAGCCACCCCGCTGGGTATTGATTTGAGAATCTAGGCTGGATATACGGCACTTAAATTTAGAAAAGTGAATCAGTTTTCACATTTGGGACCTACTGCGCATGCGCGAGCGCGCTTAGTGACAAGTGTCACCAAGGAGTGAGTACAGACTGGTGCCAGTCTATTGTAAGGCTAATGCAGGGTGTCCCGCTTCCAGAAGCCTGGTTGAGGGTCTACATGGTGATGGTATTGGCATTAGGGAGTATGTAAGCGAGCATAAAAATCTTATTCTGATAGCTAAATGCAGATATTTGATTTAGCACGTAGTGATTGAATGGTAAGTATGTTTTTATAGTGGTTTTTCAGATAATCCTGCGCCAGTTAGGTGGTAATCCAAAATAAGGTAAATCTAAAGCCCTGAACTCATACAACTGACAGACTATTCCAGGTTCATGACAGAGTATTTCTGTCAATTATGATTGTGACAGCAGCATACACATGACATAATTATCACCCCCTGCCCTTCCCGCAAAAGCGTGTCGATTCATGTTTACGTTAACGTACATCTGTCTTTCCGTCCATCCTTCCATGCATCCATCACACAGCTTTTCGTTCTATAACAGCGTTTGCTTGGAGGATCCTGATGAAACTTTATGGGAAGGTTGGCTATGGTAGAAGGAATATGGACATTATTTTGTGGGTCAGCCAGTCTGTCAGTTCATCCATCTTTCTTTCACCATGTGTCCGTCCATCGATGCAAATTTTGTGTTTCCATTCGATAACTACTTTGCCTTGAATTATCATGACACAACTTCATGGGAAGGTTGCCTATGGTTGTAGGGAAATGCAGGTTATTTTGTGGGTCTCAGTTCATTCATCTGTCTGCCTATCCATCTTGTCTTTCTGACAGTGTGTCCGTCCATCTGTGTTAATTTTGTGTCTTCGTTCGATAGCTTTACTTTTGCTTGAAGTAGGGAAATGGAGGTTATTTTGTGGATCATTCAGTCCATCTGTCTTTCTGACCGTGTGTCCATCTGTCCTTGCAAATTTTGCGTTTTCGTGCAATAATTTTACTTTAGTTTAGATTATCTTGCCAAAACTTCATGGGAAGGCGCAATCGTCAATAGTTATAGTTTTTAGCTCACCTGTCCTGAAAGGCCAATTAAGCTTATGCCATGGCGACCATCCGGCGTCCATCCATCCATCTGTCCGGCATCTGTTCGTATTCTTTTTCTTTAAAAGACTTCTCAAGAACCACTGGGGTGACTTCAATTATATTTGGCTGGAAGCATCCTTAGGGCATAGAGATTCAAGTTTGTTCAAAGGAAGCCGGTTGGCCAGTTTGGCTTTGGATTTCGGCAGATTTTTAGAAACGTCTTTAAAAACCACTACGGTTTTTGATTCAAAACTCATGAAATATCCTGTAGGGCAAGAGCTGAACCAACTTTGTTCAAGGCAATTTGATTGGTCAAATGGTTTGGTGGCCATCTTGGATGACATAGTTTTCGCGAAAAACGACTCCTCCAGAACAGCTGAACAGATCAGGCCGAAATTTGCGAGATATGATTAATATTTTGAGAGATATGACTAAGGGAATGGCATAATTTAGAATAATGTTTGCATAGCATGTATTGCTATGCAAATTATGAATTGTATAGTCGCCAGCAAAACAGTAGGTAGCAATTAAAACTAAGGTGAAGAAAATCAATGATTAATTGTGATCATGTAAGAATCTTCCATAGCGGATACAGCGTGTTGCAGAATGTATAGCAATTGCCAGAATATGTGTAGCAAATTGAGATGCGATACCAGATAAATTATGCCTTGAAGGGCCATAACTGCTGGGGGATCAATTCAAAACTGAGGTGAAACATTATTTGAGGGCAACAGCTGAACCAAGTTTGTTCAAGGGCACTTGATTAACCAAATGTTTCGGATGGCTATCTTTGATGACCTAGTTTCCGCAAAAACAACTCCAGTACCACTAAGCAGATCAGTCTGAAATCTGATTAGGAACTATTAAAGGCCATTAAAGTTTGTCCATGTAAAGTTCATTAAGTCAAATAAACATGCCACCGTGGATCAATCAAAATTAGCATAGTTGGTGGCCATCTTGGATTTTCTGAAAATTTCATGGAAATCATATAAAAGATTATTTATTAACCACTGGGCCAGTTTTAATAAAACTAAACTTTCTTTACAGAAATTAGATTGATAAATTTTTCCGTTGGTCGTCTTGTTTTGTTCGGTTGTGACAGTGGCCAATAATTATCCAATAATTGCAGGTGAGCGACACAGCCATCATACAGGCCCCTTGGGCCTCTTGTTTGATGTACATATATCATCTAGTTAATTATGACATCATATACTTGACTGACAGATCGGGTTAATCCACTCACAGTTCTAAGACAATATACTCAGAAATGTTTGCAATGATGTTGGTTATATTGTGTGTTTATTCTCATTTAATGCCAAAGCTAATACATATACCACGTAGTTCTTCCATTATTACACCAGTACACTGCATGTGAGAGACTGAGAGAGAATAAAGTGTGGAATATTAACCATTTAAGACTCATATCAGCCAAAAAACACTTCTGCAGTGGTCTTGAGAAATACCCATTTGCGGACAAAGAGAAGACTATTTTTGAAAATTTATCACTGGAATGACTGGCTCGATAACGGAGCCAGTCATTCTAGTGGTAAAATTTTTAAAATGCTCTTCTCTTGGTCTGCAAAATGACCTTTTCTATGAGAAAATTGAAATTTTCTTGAACAAATTTGAGTGTTATAGGGTTAAAGACATTCCACCAATAGGTGCTACGCTAAGCCATTAACCTTTGGCATTAGACGATTACATATAACTACAGTAACCATGATCCAGTTCAGTTTACTATCAGCTTGTGTTACCAGTGTTGAAGATTAGCAGGTAGCCCGTCTCCTAGATTTTAGGCTGGGCTACCAAAATTCCAAACTCACTTAAAGACCAGTTGGCGAGCAAAATTTTTTTAACCAATATGTTTAAGTTTGAAAAAGTACATCCTAAATTATTATATCCTGTGTTTCTAAATGTTGGATTATGTGCGCCGATGCATCGTAATGATAAAATCGGGCCCTTGAAAAATTGTCTGGGCCCCTTAAGTTTTGCTGTTAGGGACCCAGATGGCTACATGATTAAAAGACTAAATCTTCATCACTGCATGGTTACATGTATGGGGAAATAAAAATGAATTATTAGTTCACCTGGCCTGATAGTCCAAGTGAGCTTATGCCGTGGCGACTCCGCATCTGTCTGTCCATCGTCTGTCTGTCCATCCACCAACATTTTCTTTAAACAACTTCTCTAGAATCACTGGATCGATTTCAATTATATTTGGCAGGAAGCATCCTGAGTGCATATAGACTCAGGTTTGTTCAAACGAAGCAGCTCGGCCAATTTAGCCGGCAACCATCTTGGATTTTGGCCGATTTTTAGAAATGTGTTCAAAAGTCACCTAAACTGCATAGGGGAATCGATTAAAAACTCATGAAATATCATCTAGGCCATGAAATGCATGAGCTGAACCAAGTTTGTTCAATGGAACTTAATTGGCCAAATAATTTGGTGGCCATTTTGGATGACCTAATTTTCGCGAAAACAACTCCAGAATGGCTTAACCCGTTAAGCCTTAAATTTCTTCAAGAAAGTTTCAATTTTCTCAATGAAAATGTCAATTTGCAGACCAAGAGAAGACTATTTTTGACAATTTACTACTGGAATGACTGGCTCGATTATCGAGCCTGTCATTCCAGTTGTAAATTCTCAAAAATTGTCTTCTCTTGGTATGCAAATGGACATTTCTCAAGACTACAGCAGAGGCCATTTTTGGCTGACAGTTGTGTAACTTAATGACTGCTCTGCTGCCCGGGGCAAGTAAAAATCATGAAGGGCAGTCAGTTCTAAAAAATCAACTGCCCTGGTGAGTCAGTCCGATTTTTGTAGTAATCTGACAGCTGATCAAGCCTGATCAATTCTATTATGTACAGTAGTTGGGAAAACATGGAGAGTGGTTGTAATGATTTATAGGGAAATAATACTAGTAATGATGTAAGCAACAAGTTCAACTACTGATTTCAGCAAACATGCATTTCTAAAATGGACACCAGCTTCTTTTTACAGCATCATTAAAAAATTTCTTAAGTGGAGGGGGCCACATCTCATACCCATGTTGCATCAGGACAGCTGAAAATTATTCAGGGCAGTTGGTTTTCAAATTTAGCCTGCCCTGCTGGCAGTCATCTGAAAAAGTTAAGTTACACCACTGGCTGATATGAGTCTTCTTGTTTTTCTTCTTTTCGTTCGCTGATCATACCGCCAGTCCTGTAAGTGACTATTGACACGATCATAAGCGTTAAGTGCTGATGTGAGTGTTAAAGGGTTAATGGATCGGGCTGAAATTTGGAAGATATAATTGGGGACTAAAGACCATTAAAGTTTGTTTAAGGGAAGTTATGTCAAAAAACATGTCTGCCGTGGACCAATCAAAATGTAGCCCCATCTTTGGTGGCCATATTGGATTTCTTTATTTGATTGTTGGCCATCTTGGATTATTTTCCGGCCAAAAACCCCAATACTACATGTAAATCAATAGGAAATTTAAAATGTCGGCTCGAGAACCACTGGGACGATTTCAATTGTATTTGGAAGCATCCTTAGGGCATGGAGATAAAGGTGTGTTCAATGAACTTGGTCAACCAATTTGGCCAGCAGCCATCTTGGATTTGGGCCAAATTTTTAGACACTAAAAATCTCTGAAACCTTTTGGGGGGAGGAGGTGGGTTGTGTGATCGATTCAAAACACATACCGTAAAACATAATCTAGGGCAACAGCTGAACAAGTTTTCTCAAGGGAACTTGATTAGCCAAATGCTTCAGTGGCCATCTTGGATGACCTAGTTTTCGTGAAAGCGACTTCTACAGAAACGCTGAATGGATCACGCTGAAATTTGCGCGATGTCATTAAGGACAATGAGTCATTAAAATTTGTTCAAGTTGTTCAAGAAAAATGGCCAATGTGTAACCTGTGTTGTAATGCTACAATTCTGGTCGACTCCTTAAGCTATATAGCAGATGGCCTTTCTAGTTTGAAATGCCTATGTTCCAGGTGACTGATACAGGTCCCTTGGGCCCCTTGTTATGTTGCGGGACTGATCCGTTTTTGTCTCAATCAAAGAAAATGTATGTATGTATGTCTCTCCGTACCTGCATGTTTGCTGTACCTGCATCCGTGCTGTACCTGCATCTGTGTTTTACCTGCGTCTGTGCTGTACCTGCATGTGTGCTGTACCTGCGTCTGTGCTGTACCTGCGTCTGTGCTGTACCTGCGTCTGTGCTGTACCTGCGTCTGTGCTGTACCTGCGTCTGTACTGTACCTGCGTCTGTACTGTACCTGCGTCTGTGCTGTACCTGCTTTTGTGCTGTACCTGCGTCTGTGCTGTACCTGCGTCTGTGCTATACCTGCGGCTGTGCTGTACCTGCGTCTGTACTGTACCTGCGTCTGTGCTGTACCTGCCTCTGTGCTATACCTGCGTCTGTGCTGTACCTGCGTCTGTGCTGTACTTGCCTGTGTGCTACACCTGCATGTGTGTTATACCTGCATCTGCGCTGTACCTGCGTCTGTACTGTACCTGCGTGTGTGCTGTACTTGCCTCTGTGCTATACCTGCGTCTGCGCTGTACCTGCCTCTGTACTGTACCTGCGTGTGTGCTGTACCTGCCTCTGCTGTACCTGTGTCTGCTGTACCTGCGTCTGTACTGTACCTGCGTGTGTGCTGTACCTGTCTCTGTGCTATACCTGTGTCTGCTGTACCTGCGTCTGTACTGTATCTGCGTGTGTGCTGTACCTGTCTCTGTGCTATACCTGCGTCTGTACTGTACCTGCGAGTGTGCTGTACCTGCCTCTGTGCTGTACCTGTGTCTGCTGTACCTGCGTCTGTACTGTACCTGCGTGTGTGCTGTACCTGTCTCTGTGCTATACCTGCGTCTGTGCCGTACCTGCGTCTGTGCTGTACCTGCGTCTGTGCTGTACCTGCGTCTGTGCTGTACCTGCGTCTGTACTGTACCTGCGTCTGTGCTGTACCTGTATCTGTGCTGTACCTGTATCTGTGCTATACCTGCATGTGTGCTGTACTTGCGTCTGTGCTGTACCTGCCTCTGTGCTGTACCTGCGTGTGTGCTGTACCTGCGTCTGTGCTGTACCTGCATCTGTGCTGTACCTGCGTCTGTGCTGTACTTGTATATGTGCTATACCTGTGTCTGTGCTGTACCTGCGTGTGTGCTGTACCTTGCGTCTGTGCTGTACCTGCGTCTGTGTCTGTACTGTACCTGCGTCTGTGCTGTACCTGCGTCTGTGCTGTACCTGCGTCTGTGCTGTACCTGCGTCTGTGCTGTACCTGCGTCTGTACTGTACCTGCGTCTGTGCTGTACATGTATCTGTGCTGTACCTGTGTGTGTGTACTGTACCGGCATCTGTGCTGTACCGGCGTCTGTGCTGTACCTGCATCTGTGCTGTACCTGTGTCTGTGCTGTACCTGTGTCTGTGCTGTACCTGCGTCTGTACTGTACCTGTGTCTGTGCTGTACCTGTGTCTGTGCTGTACCTGCTTCTGTGCTGTACCTGCGTCTGTGCTGTACCTGTATCTGTGCTGTACTGTACCGGCGTCTGTGCTGTACCTGTGTCTGTGCTGTACCTGTGTCTGTGCTGTACCTGTGTGTGTTGTACCTGCATCTGTGCTGTACCTGTGTCTGTGCTGTACTTGTGTCTGTACTGTACCGGCGTTTGTGTTGTACCTGCGTCTGTACTGTACCTGCGTCTGTGTTGTACCTGTGTCTGTGCTGTACCTGTATCTGTGCTGTACCTGCGTCTGTACTGTACCTGCGTCTGTGCTGTACCTGCATCTGTGCTGTACCGGCGTCTGTGCTGTACCGGCGTCTGTGCTGTACCGGCATCTGTGCTGTACCTGCGTCTGTACTGTACCGGTGTCTGCTGTACCGGCGTCTGCTGTACCAGCATCTGTGCTGTACCTGCGTCTGTGCTGTACCTGCGTCTGTGCTGTACCTGTGTCTGTGCGCACACCCCAGCTATTCAGCACTTTTTCATGGACAGCCAATAAACTTTATATATGCATATATTTTAGGCTGAACTCAAAGGTGTGTTATGTTTCTTAACACTAACCCTCGAATTTGTTCAAGAAAATTTAAATTTTCTCATAGAAAATGTCCATTTGCAGACCGAGAGAAGACTATTCTTTTTAATTTACCACTGGAATGACTAGTTTGTTTATTGAGCTTAGAGTCATTCCACTGGTAGATTTTCATGAAGAGTTCATTTGGTCTGCAAATGGACATTTCTCAAGATCACTATAGAATGCATTTTGGCTGATTTAAATGTTAAAGGGTTAATAAGTCAAAATTATATACATGGACAAATAATTTCTTTGATGTTCAATATTACATTGCAATGAGACATTGATAGGGGCAGTGGTTTTCTGCAACAGAATTCATGGATTTTGAAACGAAAAAATGATGTTCAAATGGAAATCAACGGAAAATCGCATTTTTATGCAAAACGTTTTAAAATTGAAACAGAAACATGATATTTAGGCGGAAATAAAATGGTTAAAGGCATTTTCCTTCCGAAATTGATAGATTCTTGCATAAGATTGTGAATTATCAGCTCACCTGGTCAGAAGCTCAATTTTCTTGACAAATCTTGACAATTAAAGAGTTAAGCACACTTCCGTGTCTGGCGCCATTTTATTAAAAATCTCTGTCAGGGGAGCAAGATGGATAGATAGAGGAAACAATGGAAATGTATCGATAAATTGATGATTAATAATAGAATGATGATTGAATAAATAAATGGATGGTTGATAGTTTGATGATCAAATAAAGAACCTTCAAATAAACAAATCACTGTTTTCAGGTGGCAGTGATCGTCGTGTAGTCCCTGTGTTAACATTATGTTATACTGTGTTTTCTGGTGGCCGTGATCGTCATGGATATGTTGAGTTAATATTGTGCTATGCTGTGTTTTCAGGTGGCCGTGATCGGCGTGGAGGTCCTGTCTTAACATTTCCTTCACATACACACCCTGAACGGCTCAAACATGAAGATCTCAAAAAGCTAATGAAATATCTTGCCAGTGTACCAAGGTAAGTATTCTATAGACCTATCCAGTATGTACCTATAATTAAATCTAATCCACTCTGCCAAATGATGAATCACTCTTTCTCAGTAGACATGATAACGGAATTCAAATGTACTACTTGTTAGCCATTGCTAACTAGACTTTGTGAAGTAACCCAAGCTATTCAGATACCCTCTGGGTCATCCGTTGCTGGTAGCGGTGGCAATAGCGGTGCGCAAAATGCATTTAGCTCAACTTTAGATCAAAAGAAGACTATTTTAGAAAATTTACCAGTGGAATGATTGGCTTGATAACTGAGCCAGTCATTCCAGTGGTAAAATTTAAAAAAGTCCTTTTGTCCTGCAAATTGATTTATCTAAGATGACTGCAGAGGCTGGTTTTAGTCAACTTGACCATTATGTGGGTAAGATTAGCTCAACCTAAAAGATTTGTTGATGATTTCTATTGAAGATGTAATCAGGATTATTTAATCTAATTTAATCTAATGTGAATGATGTCAACGTATCAGCATAAATGAGAGCTATCGTTGTATAAAATGCATTCTATACTGTGATGGGCAGTGTATTCTATACTGTGATGGGCAGTGTATTCTATACTGTGATGGACAGTGTATTCTATACTGTCATGGGCAGTGTATTCTATACTGTGATGGGCAGTGTATTCTATACTGTGTTGGGCAGTGTATTCTATACTGTGATGGGCAGTGTATTCTATACTGTGATGGACAGTGTATTCTATACTGTCATGGGCAGTGTATTCTATACTGTGATGGGCAGTGTATTCTATACTGTGTTGGGCAGTGTATTCTATACTGTGATGGGCAGTGTATTCTATACTGTGATGGGCAGTGTATTCTATACTGTGATGGACAGTGTATTCTATACTGTGATGGGCGCAGTGTTTGGGACTGAGTGCAATGCTTGTCAGAGTAGTATAATTCTACGATCATTATGCACCCACATCACTGAAGGTAAATCTAGTGTACATACATGTACACTAAGGGTCCATTTGAGGGTATATAGCACTATAATGCAGCTTTGGTCCTCCAAATGCATTGAAAAGTAGTCCCAGGGACTGCTTAAAATTGTCTATAACTTAAATATTAGATAGTCTTATATGCTCTTTGCAGATTGGAAGCCCTAATATTACTGCTTGAGACCCCCAGATATCATAGTAATGGTTCTACTAGGGGACATCCCACCACTACCCCCAAATTCCACCCTCCCCTCCCAAATTCAGCCTAATATGGCTAATGACCATTGTTCTACATTTTCCTCAGTGTGGATACATTTAAAATTTCTAGGAAGCTTGGACTATAGAAAGAAGAGGGTTAAATACCAATATGGTCTCCTGAACAATTTGGACAATTAACCAGAATTATGTACATCGGCTACATTGTATATCATGTCTATTATAAACATAAGTAAACAAAGACAATGCATGTATATAGTATAATAAACACTGGCTCGTGACGTGACTAGCTGTACACTTTATTTATAAATAAGAATTAGGCAGTATCTGTGCGTCTGAACGTGTACAGTATAGCTCATAAATAAGCAAATACTTTAAGAAAAACACCTCCCAGAAACATGTTAGTTAGTACAATTTTGAACACGATGTAAGAATGTTCTGTTAAATGTTTTGAACATAATTGAATTGGAAGACATTGCAGCAATACCTTCAAATCCAATGGACCTTTCCATTTTTAGCTATGCCCGGCCCATCTCTAGCTAAGCTCCACCCACACCTCGCTCTTGTTGGGATCGATCGATCTCTGAACACCCTGACTATTAATTTCCAAAAAACTACACATGTAATCTGTTGAATATTTTGAAACTAATTTGACTGGGTGCTGTTGCTGCCTAAGGCAGCAACAGCGCCCAGTCAAATTAGTTTCAAAATATTCAACAGCATGTTTATTAAATAGCAAAGAATTGCAAAGACATACAATTCATACAACATGTCAGACCATTCAGTCTATATGGAACCCTTTGTGATGTAATGATTATGACATCATCATACATGTGCTGAACGGATTATGACATCACACGAGGTCTGATAATGGATGGATACTCTGGAAAGGCGAATTAAGTGCAAAATATTCAACAGTACATTTTATTGTTTTGGAAACATGTTGAGTTATTTCTGAGCTGTACTGATCCATCAGTAAGTCGTTTGCTGACCATTACTCTAGAACACGTACGTGTAGTCACAGCACAGGATGTACATCAATAGCAGTTAGCACTGTAATGGTGAAGAGTGGTCAAGAAATTATAAATATTTGCTCATTGAATGTCTATTTTTAGGCCAAGAGGAGACTATTTTTCAAATTTTACCACTGAAATGACTGGCTCGGTAACCGAATTTTATAAATTCTAAAATTTCAAAAATAGTCTTCTTAATCTGCAAATCGACATTCCTTAACCATTTCACTGACAAATCTCTGAAAAAGTAAATTCTTTATGATATAAAACTTATTCTCATGAATATTTTGAAATTAACTTGACTGGAAGCTGTTGCTGTTTGAGGCGGCAATGGCTTCCAGTCAAATTAATTTCAGAATATTTGACAATTTTCCTGTATGGATGCCATGAAAATGAGATATTGGGAATTCATTGGTGAAAGGGTTAAAAGACCGTTCATTGTAAGGTAAAGGCCCGTTTTGGCCGGCTTGACCATTGAATGGTTAAGTGGTCATATTTGTCAGGGTTATCGTCCCTGGAAAGTGCGGGATTACTCTAAAATTCTGGGAGGGGGGGGGGGGAACACATGACGAGCACCTTATAACATTTGCAGAATAATTGATCTTGTTTACGTTTCTTTCCTAGTGAGGATGTATTAGAGCGAGGCTTTACTGTGATTCTGGATATGAGAGGATCCACATGGCATGTTTGCAAGCCTCTACTCAAAGCATTACAGGTCAGTTAACGTGTGTGTGCGTGCATGTGTTTATGTGTGTTTGCTTGTGCATCTTATCTAACTACAAACTCTGACAATCTGCTATTTTCGGATTTACATGTATTATGTCATAATGTATACAAACTGATAAAAAGTTGAATTTACACATGAAAAACGCTTTGAAACATTTCCTTTTGTGGTCAGAAGGCAGAGTTACTAATGATGTCTATCTCAGTGCTTGTCTGCCAGCCTGTCTTCTTGTCTGTCTATGTCAGTGCTTGCCTCCCTCTCTGCCTTCTTGTCTTTGTATCAGTGCTTGCCTGGCAGCATTAAGATTGTGTGTCTATCTGATTGCTCACCTGCATGCGGTCCTGTTTCCATATGTCTCAGTGCTTGCCTTCCTGTCTGTCTGACTCTGTGTTTGACTGCCTGCCTGCCTTCCTGTCAGTAGATCTGTCTTGGGCTCCCTGATATCATGATATTGTGTCATTTTAGACAAATAAGTTCTGTAACTCTCGTACTGCTTTTGAACATCAATTAAGAGTAACATCCCCTGTCATTGTCCCACTAGAATTACATGTACTCACTTTCAGTTGCGACTCAAAACGCATATATGTCTGTCTGTCTGCTTGCCTGCCTGCGTGTCTCTGTCTGTTTGTCTGTCTGTCTGTCTGGCTGGCGGGTGGTTGATCAGTCAAACTATATGTCGCATCTGTTTATTTACATATCTTGTGCAGTGAAAATTAACCTGCTTAGTCTATTCACTCCATTTGCATTACAAACTTTGTTACAAACTTTTTATTTTTTAGGAATGTTTTCCTGGCAGTATTCACACAGTGTACATTATAAAACCAGAGAAATTCTGGGAAAAACAGCGGACAAGTCTGGGCAGCTCAAAATACAAATTTGAAGTAAGAAATCCGAAAATCAGAAACATAATACGACTCTAAGGCTCCAGTTTGCAATGTCTCAAATTGTGAGATGTGCTCATGCATGTTCACCAGTTGATGAACCCAATCAGTCACTTAAGACATCATAATCAATGTAGGCTGACGTCATAATCAAATATGTAATGAATGACATAGCTATGTCCATCAGGAATTTTGAATAGTCAGCCATTTATATGAATTGTATATCTTTAGTATTTATCACTTTCACCGATGACTTCCCTGTATCTCATTTTCAAGGCAACGATATAGGAAAACTGTTGAATGTTTTGAAATTAATTTAACTATAAACTGTTGCTGCCTTAGGTAGCAACTGCTTCTGGTCAAATTAATTTCAAAATATAACAAAATCACCAATTTTAATCTGTTAACGCTTTCAGGGCTACATTGCGGAAACATATTGTCTAGGGCAAGAGCTGAACCAGGTTTGTTCGAGGCAAGTTGATTGGCTAAATGATGACCCCGGTTTTGTGAAAACAACTAATCCAGAACTGTAGAATGGATCGGGCAGAAATATGCAAAATATGATTCGACACGAAGGGCCATTAAAGTTTGTTCAAAGGATCATCAAAAACATATCGACCATGGATAAATCAAATCAGCTTTTTTGGTATGCTGATTTCAAAGTTTCGAAACTGTTGGATAAACGGTTTCCCAGTGAACCAGTGGGAAATTAAAAATGTCTTCTTGAGCCACTAGACAGATATTAACCAAATTTGGTAGGAAGCATCCTTGTTCTTGTTGCAATTCTACCCACAACCTTAGGGTTCCACTTATCAGCTTATAGGTGATGACCTTTCTAGTTGCAATGCCTATGTTCTAGGTGAGCAGAGATACAGGCCTCTTGGGCCTCTTGTTTCATGTAAATGTCAGCTTATAGGTGATGACCTTTCTAGTTGCAATGCCTATGTTCTAGGTGAGCAGAGATACATGCCTCTTGGGCCTCTTGTTTCATGTAAATGTTCCATGTGGACTAATTTTTTCCCATTATTAGCTCACCTGGCCAGAATGGCCAAGTGAGCTTATGCCATGCCGACCATCCGTCGTCCGTCTGTCTGTCCGTCAACTTTTGCTTTAAAATGTATCTCCACCTTAACGGCTTACCAGATTACAACCAAATTTGGCTAGAATGATCCTATGGGGGTAGGCTCTAGAACATCTATTCAGGTTTTTGATATTTCAAATTTTGGGGTAAAAAACTTAGATTTTGTTTAAAATTTACCGTAAAGTGTCAAAACGCATCTCCTCCTTAGTTTCTTAACAGATTTCAACCAAATTTGGATAGAAGGGTCGTACCGACATAGACTCTAGAACGTCTGTTCCAATTTTTGATATTTCAATTTTTTCGGTGAAAAACTTAGATTTTGTTTAAAATTTACCGAAAAGTGTCAGAATTCATCTCCTCCTTAGTTTCTTTGCAGATTTCAATCAAATCTGGCTAGAACAGTCATACGGAGGTAGGCTCTAGAACTTCTTTTCAGATTTTTTATATTTCAATTTTTTGGGTAAAAAACGTGGATTCTATTTTAAATTTGCCTGAAACGCTACTCCTTAATTTCAGGTCAGATTTCAACCAAATCATATGAAGGTAGGCTCTAGAATTTCTGTTCAGATTTTTTATGTTTAAAATTTTGGGGTAAAAATCTTAGAAAAGTGTCAAAACACATCTCCTCCTTAGTTTCTTGACAGAGTTCAACCACATTTGGCTAGAAGTGCCATACCGAGGTAGGCTCTGATGTTTCAATTTTTTGGGTACAAAACTTAGATTTTGTGAAAATCTTACTGAAAACTGTCAAAACACATCTCTTCTTTAGTTTACTGACAGATTTCAACCATATTTGGCTAGAAGGATCCTATGGAGGTAGGCTTTAGAAATTCTATTCAGATTTTTTATATTTCAATTTTTTGGGGGTAAAAATCTGATTTTTTAAAATTTTACCGAAATTGTCATAACGCATCTCCTTAGTTTCTTGACAGATTTCAACCACATTTGGCTAGAAATGCCATACCGAGGTAGGCTCTAGAAAATCTATTCAGTTTTTTGATATTTCAATTTTTGGTGTAAAAAACTGTCAAACGCATCTCTTCTTTAGTTTACTGACAGATTTCAACCATATTTGGCTAGAAGGATCCTACGGAGGTAGGTTTTAGAAATTGTATTCAGATTTTTTATATTTCAATTTTTTGGGGGTAAAAAACTGATTTTTGAAAATTTTACCGAAATTGTCATAACGCATCTCCTTAGTTTCTTGACAGATTTCAACCACATTTGGCTAGAAATGCCATACCGAGGTAGGCTCTAGAAAATCTATTCAGTTTTTTGATATTTCAATTTTTGGTGTAAAAAACTGTCAAACGCATCTCTTCTTTAGTTTACTGACAGATTTCAACCATATTTGGCTAGAAGGATCCTATGGAGGTAGGTTTTAGAAATTGTATTCAGATTTTTTATATTTCAATTTTTTGGGGGTAAAAACTTTGAAAATTTTACCAAAAATGTCATAACGCATCTCCTCCTTAGTTTACTGGTAGATTTTAACCCAAATTTTGCTAGAAGGATCTATTCTAGAAAAAAATTCTCCAATGGGTTCTATGGTGGTAGGCTCTAGAAAATCTATTCTGATTTTTGATATTTCAATTTTTTTGGCTAAAATACATAGATTTTGTGAAAACCTTACCGAAAACTGTCAAAACGCATCTCTTCCTTAGTTTACTGACAGATTTCAACCAAATTTGGCTAGAAGGATCCTATGGAGGTAAGCTTTAGAAGATCTATTCAGATTTTTTATACTTGAATTTTGTGTGTAAAAACTTAGATTTTGTGAAAATTTCACCAAAAAGTGTCAAAGTACATCTCCTTAGTTTACTGACATATTTCAACAAAATTTGGCTAGAAGGATCCTATGCGTGTAGCCTGTAGTTTGCATGAAAAAATGAGATGAAAAATGTACCAGAAATTGTCAAATCGCTACCCCTCTTTAGCTGCTTGACATATTTTAAAAAAAAATTCTCCAATGGGTTCTATGGTGGTAAGCTCTAGAAAATCGATTCAGAATTTTGATTGATCAATTTTTTCGGTGAAAATCTTAGATTTTATGAAAAATTTTACCAGAAATTGTCAAAACACTGCTTCTCCTTAGTTGCTTGACATATTTCAAATAAATAGAGTGACGCTATCAAGGTAGACTAGAATTTCTATTCAGAATTTTGATTGGTAATTCTTTTGGGTGGCCATCTTGGATTTTCCGAAAATTATCCATCATATCTATTTAAATGCAAATGGTTCAAATGCTTGGGCCTCTTGTTTGTGTAAATTTGTCAAAAATATCTTCTGACATGGTCTTGAGAAATGTCAATTTGCAGCTCAAGAAAATGCTGTTTTTGACAATTTTACACTGGAATTCCTGGCTTAATAACTGAATCAGTTATTCCAATTGGAAATTTTCGAAAAAGCCTTGTCCAGAATATAGACGTCCACTAAACAAAATACTTGATTTTTTTGGTCCAGTTTTGCCCTTTAAGTTGTTAAAGAATACATGAACTTGCTTTTATGATAACCCTTTAAATATTCAAACTTGGTCAAGAAGATTTAAATGCCTGCTTATTGAATGTCCATTTACAGGCCAAGAGAAGACAATTTTTGAAAATTTGCCACTGGAATGACTGGCTCGGTTATCGAGCCAGTCATTCCAGTGGAAAAATTGTCAAAGATGTTGTTCTCTTGACCGCTAACTGGACATTTCACAGGACCGTAGCAGAGGTCGGTTTTGGCTGGCTTGACCATTAACGAGTTAAAGGTGCACTTTCACAGCAGAATGCTTGAAAATAAACCTGTTAAAGGAATGTAAAAGGGAAATAATAAATGATATTTATTGATAATTTCATACAATATTAAATAAATTACCACCGATAAAAATGGAAATGAATTGGAATTATTTGAGAAAAAGCATTTACTAAATCTATGAGCGCTTAACTTGGAACCAAAAATAGTGATGTAGATGGTGCTTCAAAGTCCGCCGTGTGTCAACTGTGTGTACAGGTATACCGCGTACTTGAATATATCAAAAGCACACCTGAATATAGTTTCATAAGCGATATGAATAGTATTCTCTATAGGCGCCGATGTAGAGCGATTAACTCGCTACTGTTAATTCACTATTGATCCTTTTCAAAACACATTTCAAAGTTACTGTTTCTGGTGGAAGCAAGGAGTGTCGGTCAAAATGATTTCAAAATAGACTTCTGGTTTCCAAGGTCACAACATGATGCCTACTGAATATTTTGAAATTCGTTTAACTGAATGTAGATCCTGTCTCTGGAAGCAAAGGCTTTCAGTCAAATTGTTTCAAGATTAGACAGTATTTTACCTGTGAAGCAGTGGCTAATCAGATTAACTCAAATATAACTGAGATTATATGACCGGCTGTAGAGGGTATTATTTATTTTCCCAGCATACACCTGAGCACATAAGACCAGCTCCCTCACTAATTGGTTCCCACCAGTGACAAATGTTATTTAGCTGTTTTCTTCAAATTATTCTGATTTAGTTCCGTTTTTACTGGTTGCTATAATAGTTTGATTATTATCTAAACCTATCATTCAAGAGCATTTGTTAGTTTCCTGATCATTTTCTTTAAAATTGTAATACATTTACAGGCTTAGATGGTGTGCCTAGATGTAATGAAACAAAATAAATCTTAGCATGTGAAGATTCTATTACGTATAAATTAATATAAACTTTTAAGTTGTAAAATTGAATTAGAGACCCTAATTCAACAAAAAAAATTTTTAATTAAATTGTATGGAATGATCATATGTTAGGATTTCTTTCTTCATTACATTGAGGTACACAATTTAAGCTTCTAAGTGCATACAATTTAGATAATTTTATTTTCAATCATTCTGGTGTGAATGTGCCCCTTAAATGGTCTGCAGGAATATACATTTACATGTCAAAAGAAGACGATTTTTGAAATTTTACCACTGGAATGACTGGCTCGCTGGCTTGGTTATCCGAGCCAGTCATTCTGGTGAAAAATTTTCAATAATATTCTCTTAGCCTGTAAATGGACATTCACCAAAGAGAGATTAAGATTGTGTGGACCAATCCTATCCAGTAATGGATAAATTCACTGTTAATAATTTGTACATAATTTAATTTTCAGACACCACTTATTTCTGTCGAAGCTCTCCACAAGGTCATCGCGCCGGCGCAGTTGACCCGTGAGTTTGAAGGCACACTCAGCTATGACCATGAACAATGGATACAACTTCGGCTGGTAAGGCGGGTCAGATTCATGTTATTACATGTAACTATACACCTGTGCAAAAGTTAAGCACCAGCAAAAACAATAGAACGTAGAAACATGATGGTACAACTAGGCTGCCATACTTTTTGTCCCCGCGTTAGCTGACATAATTCCAAGTACGAAATGCACATGCATGCATGACTTCACGCCGCTTGATGTCCGTGCGTGGCGGGAAACAGCACACGTGTTCAGTTATGTAAAAGTCCAGTTTGAGGTGTAGAACATTACATACAGACTTAGGCGACAAGATTAGGAATTTTGTGTTCATGACCGTGGTTTATTTGTACAGAGGGAATTAGCTCTTGATTGTGAACCGCTATGGCAAGACGAAGGTTAAGTGATCGTGTGAAATGGCAAATCATAGGCATGCATACCACTGGTATATCATGCAGAGAGATTGGCAGACAGCTGAACATTAACCATACTGTAATCAGTCGTTTGATTGCAAAACATGGGCAAACTAACGAGGTGAAGGACAGGCCTAGATCTGGAAGACCGAAGAAGACTACTGCCCGTGATGATCGAGCCCTAGTACGCCTTGTTAGGAGATCTCCATTCACCAACAGCAGAGTGCTCAGCCAGCAATGGGAAACCCGCAATAGAGTGTCAATGTCTACCGTCAAAAGGAGACTGTATGCTGCTGGCATGAAAGCTAGGAGACCTGTCAGACATCCTCTCCTCACTGCACACCACAAAGAGGAGCGTCTGAGGTGGTGCAACGAAAGAAGACACTGGAACATGAGATCCTGGAGACGGGTAGACTGGTCCGATGAAAGTCGGTTCCTGCTTCATGCCACAGATGGTCGAACTCGTGTATGGAGGTCCAGACGCACGTCGTACGACCAACGTAACATCATGGAAGAAGTTCCATTTGGTGGAGGTTCCGTTATGATATGGGGGTGCATCTCATTTGATTGTAAGCTGGATCTGTTGACTGTACCTGGAACACTAAATGGACAAAGATATCAAGATTCCATACTGGATAGAGTTGTGGTCCCTCATTTTGTAAATCATGCACCTGGAACCCACCCTATATTCATGGATGACAACGCCCGACCACATCGTGCTAGAGCTGTGCATGAATACCTCCGCCAGAATGCCATCGAAACCCTACCATGGCCAGCATGGAGCCCTGACATGAACCCTATTGAGCATATCTGGGACATTCTGGGAAACATGGTGAGAAGGAGGGATCCTCCTGTGCAGAACCTACAGGAATTAACAGACGCACTCCATCTTGAATGGCAACGAATACCACAATGGCGTATCAGTCGGTTGGTGACCAGCATGAGACGTCGTGTCCAGGCCGTCATCCAGGCACAAGGTGGATATACCCGGTATTAATAATGACAGTCTCAAACTCATGCACAGATGTTAAACTTCGTTTTCAGACACCATTAATGACAATCTAGCCACGTGTGTCAACTGTAGGGCAATAGTGTCAACGTAACCATATTCAGGCCTCGTTTTCAAGTTCAAACAAAAACATACAGTGTTTCCCCACCATCATAATCAGCATTCCTCTAGTTGCATTATTACCTCTTGCACTAAGATGGATGGGTACATAAATGTTTATGCTATTGCTTTCTTCATAGCACATGAATATACCCTCGCATGTGCGTAAAAATAGGGTGGTGCTTAACTTTTGCACAGGTGTATATAACCGTATTCAAAGGTTGTCTCTTTATTAGACCGCGACCTGTAATATATGCATAAGTAGTAGATCAGGTATTAAGTAGTTTAGAGTTTTTGTATTGGTATGTGCATAATTCTAACAGCAGTACAGCGCAATCATTTATCTGGAGTTTATTATCCTTGCAAAAATGTTTCCTCATCATTTTCGGCTGCAAAGCATGTTGAGAAATAGACCTTTCCAGGTAATCAATCAATCATATTAGGCTTGCGCGATTTTTGTTTTGAAACATCGCGATCAATTTTATAAAAAAAATTTCGATTTTCGATTAAATCATAGGTCCAAATTCCCAAAAGTATAAAGTGGGTGGGTGTAATATGACTTGTTTCTAGCAAAAGTTGAAATAAATGACACAAAAATAGCACGAATTTAGAACACATGTTCATGCGAGGAATTCTTACCATCCTACGTCTATGCTTAATATATACCTTATATCCATCATCGCGGGAGTGAAATTATTAATTGGGACCGCCAAAATATTGCGTATAGTTTAATAAACATTATTTATTTAATCAAAATTTGAGATAAAATGTCGCCAAGAAAATATATAAATTACATGATGTATCAGCTTCTGCTTATAGCCTCTCTTTGTAGGACGAGTTTAGGTCATTACCGAAGTAACGCGAAGACGCTAATATTAGTACCCGGGGAGATACTGCGCAATTCACATACATAGGACGGTAGTTTTGAGTAGGTACGAGTGGAACGGCGTAAACTCATCCTATAGTGCAGTTTATAGTTGCTTTCAGAATGTACGAGTTACATTTAAGAGTAATCAACAGTACGCACAGTTCAAAATCAAACAATTTGGAATGCTGTTGCTTTATTCTCTTTAATTTGACATGACAACCGAATCAAAAAGGAAATAGTATTACACCGCCTGAAATTGCTAACTCTAGAATTAAAGAGACTTATGTTCACTGATTGCCTAACATTCTGCAACTAAGTATATACTTGACATTTCACGACAGACTCAGGGTCTGCAGCGAAAGAAAGAAAATTTTATGGCAATTCGACGGAGTCTCAATGACAAAAGGTGTTACCTCGCTATTGTTAGCTTGTTTATTGTAGCGCTTTGTGTTGTGATTAGTAATTATTCGACACTTGCATAGCATGGCAGGATATAAACGCAATGAACACAGGCGTGAATCGATTATAATTGTACTCATGTATTGATAAAATGCGACGGAAAAGTACACACCTCAGATTTAAAAAAAACATGACATTTTTTACGATTCTCCGATTTTTCCTCAATTACATTGTAAAAATCGCGATTTTAAAAATAAATCGAACTTCACGATTAAATCGAAAAATTGCGCAAGCCTAAATCATATGATGTCATAATCAACTATGTGACGATTATGGAGTCAGGATATTGCATGCTGGGTAACATTGCACACTGGGTAGCATTGCATGATGGGTAAAATTGAACAGATCGACTGGCATCTCATATCTGTTGCAAATGTTCTTTATTTAGTGGGACTTGAGAACCTTAATACCATCAATTTTACTGTCCAGACACAATAGATACAAAATAATAAACAACGGAAACAGGATTTTTGCTTTGCAATGGACCTTTCCAGTTTTAGCTATGCCCCGCCCATCACTAGCTAAGCTCCACCCACACCTCGCCATGTTTGGATTGATCGAGCCCCGAATGCCCTAGCTATCAATTTCCTGAAAACTATACAGGGAAGCTGTTGACTATTTTGTAACTAATTAGACTGGTGCTGTTGCTGCCATAGGCAGCAACAGTGCCCAGTCAAATTAGTTGGCAGCAACAGCGCCCAGTCAAATTAGTTTCAAAACATTCGACAGAATATTTATTAAATAGTAAAAGCAAACAATTTGTACAACAGCCCATAGACCGTCATCAAATATGCGTTCGTGACGTACTTATCGAGATGACGTCATCCATTATGATGTCATTGTACACACCACGCAATTCATTATGACGTCATATGATGGGTGGGTACTCTGGAAAGGTGAATTGTAACGCTGGAATTAGTCAGGGTTCAGCCAAGAAAGAAATTTAAATTAATTTTAATCAATTCTGCTTTTCGTTAGACAGATTTCAGTTTTACTAGTATTTGGCTAATTGGCTAGTGGGTAGATTGGTCCCTGTTTAAAAGATGTTAGATGAGTTTATATGTAAGGCGCTTAACCCTTGGACCATTGGAATTCTATATATCGATTTCAAAACAACTATACAGGAAAGTTATTGAATATTTTGAAACTAATTTGACTGGAACGTGTTGGCAGCAACAGCTTCCAGTAAAATTAGTTTCAAAATATTCGACAGTATATTCCTTATAATGTTAAGAGTTTGTCATTTCTTTTCTGTGGTGGTTAAAAGGCTAATCTAAAGGATAAAACAGATGAATCATCTCTATAATCAGGAGAATTAGTTACCTCTCCGGGATGTAGAAATTGCTTTCGTGACCATCCCGGAGAGGTAACTAATTCTCCTTATTATGAATCATCGTGGGATCGGGACTAATCTTTTCGGAAATAAAGATAAGTGATGTCCTTTTGCCCCTATTAAAGAGTTACTATTTATGTTTTTTTCACTTTTACAGATGTTAGAAGAGTTTATCTGGAAGGCGCTTGATCTCTTGGATAAACTAGATGAGCTCGTCCAGTACCTTACATGTCCGATTCTTCCTGAAGACGTCGCTTCAGCACAGCAACTGTTAGATCAGCACGCTCAGCTACGAAAAGATGTTCAGAAAGCGCCGGTCGAACAACTGGCTATGGAGGGTCAACATATATTAGCCAAAATAAACGGAGAGGATGGTCAGGCTGGTAAGTGGTCAGATATGGATGCGTGGTTAATATGTATCCATCCATCTATTTATCAAACAGTGTCAATTATGAAGTCACAATGACATTGTTGTGGGTATTACTACCTATTCAAGCTATGGTGCACATCAGAACATTCATAGTGAAAGAATATTATGGCATATTTATAGCAGAATGCATCGCTAGTTACCAAACATTTTTTAGGGATTTTATTTCATGTAGATTAGCGTTTGACACTTTACTGGCTAAATTTGGTAACAAATTATTTGCTTATTAAATGCCAATTTGCTGGCCAAGAGAAAGCTACTTTTGAAAATTTACCACTGGAATGACTGGCTCGGTTATCGAGTGAGTCATTCCAGTGGTAAATTTTCAAAAATAATCATGGCCTGCAAATGGACATAACTCATGCCCACTGCAGAGGGCCAGGCCCGTTTTGGCAGAATAGACCACTAACAGGTTAAAATGGTGTTTGAACGAGCTGTTGTGAGCTATCAATCAGCATCAACTAAGTACTATTCATTTGATGATATCATACCATAACAGTCATTTATGTGATGACGTCATTCCATGGTTTTCATGAGAAAATGGAGAAAATTATATTCCATGGCAAAATTGACAAAAGTATCATTTGGTGTGGTTGAACTTTCTCTGTTTGCGTTTCCCTTTAAACACTATCCATATTAGATAGCAACTTTGATGTTTGATAATACTGTCAGGTGCGTTGATTTACAGACGTCATGCCTATCAGGTGTGGTAGCAATCATTACATCATACTTTTCCCCCTGTTTTACAACAGAGCTGATTTGGAATTATGGACCAGCATCCAAGTGTTAAAAGAAATTAGTATATACATCATATAAAAGAACGACTGCTATATATATGGGAAACAATTTTTCTGTCAAAGACAGCTTACAGCAACATTGTTTGCAAAATGAACACCAGCTATGATAGTAAATGGAGATGAATTTGTTAATTCTGTTGTCTAAGAATTAACCAGCGATTATTTAAAGGTGCATATTCACACCAAAATGCTTGAAAATACAATTGTTAAAATTGTATACATTTAGAGTCTCAAATTGTTTGGCTAGATGTAATGAAACTCAATAAAGCTTAACACATGATGATTTCATTATGTATAAATTAATATAATTAAGTTGTGAAATTGAATTAGATTTCAACGTTACAATTAAAAAATTATATTAATTTATATGGAATGAAATCACCATATGCTAAGATTTATTTCCATTCATTACATTGACTTTTAAGCTTAAATAATTTAAATAATTTTAAAGTGCTGAATTTCTGCAGACTACATTTTCCATGGGGTTTATCTCTGGATTTGCTTCTTAAATATTTGAAAACAATTTGACTGAAAGTTGTTGGTGGCTAATGCCACCAACAATTTTCAGTCGAATTGCTTTCAAAATATTCAGCAGGACCAAAGCTATTGCCCATTGAAATTATTGTGTGGTGGCTTGAAGCACAGTTAAAGTAGAAATTGTGATTAGGTGAGTTTTTCTCATGCTTCATTTCCAGGTCCTGGTTCATCGTCTTTGCTGATCTCAGGAAATGCTGATTTCCAGAATGCCACGCCGCAAATCTCACAATTATTAGAAAATTTACACACAACACGACAGCATCTGAATACATTATGGGCGTCTCGGAAGACACGTCTCGAGCAATGCTTCCAGCTACGACTTCTCGAAGAGGACGTAGATAAGGTTAGTGTTGGTGTGATGTTTGTTAGACAGTGATTCAAACCAAGCACAGACAAACCTCACCATGGAAAATTTCATCCTCTATATGAAGATGGACAATGACTAATGGTCAAGGCAGCTAAAATGGCCTGTAATGATCTTGAGGAATGACCATTTTTAGGTGAAGAGAAGACTATTTTTGGAAACTTTCAAATGGAATGACTGGCTAGATAAGCGAGCCAACCTCATGGCCTGCAAATGAATATTAACCTTTTAACCCTCATATCAGCCAAAAAACGGCTTCTGCAGAGGTCTTGAGAAATGCCAATTTGCAGACCAAGAGAAGACTTTTTTTTAATTTACCACTGGAATGACTGGCTCGATAACCGAGCCAGTCATTCCAGTGGTAAAGTAAAAAAGACAGTCTTGCCTTGGTCTGCAAATTGACATTTTCTATGAGAAAACTGAAATTTTCTTGAACAAATTTAAGTGTTCACGGTTTAAATGAGAAAGATTTAAATTTTTTTACTTATTTTGACCATTAAATGGTTAAAAACACCAATAAGAGGATCACTCATTTTTTTCTGGACCACACCCGTTTATTGGTGGATTGTGACATCGAATGTACAATTCTACCTGGGGCCATATTGCAATATATAGTGCATAGATAATACTAATATATATCTACATGTATATATATATAATATCCTTTTTGATAAAAATGTTTTATAGGGGGCTGGGTGGTGGAGTCAAGATACATTCACACACTTGTAATACTCCTGAAGAAAAACAATGTCATGCTATTGAATATTTTGGAATTAATTTAGCTCGTAAACTAAAATTTCAAAATATTTAACATGTCGCCATAAATTGATTACAATTCTTTGATTTGTTCACTTTAACATGGTAAAAATTAAAAATTTTAATCCATTAACCCTTAAATTCCTTTGTCTTGGTTTCTAAACAACTCTGCAGAAAATGTCCCAGTCAAATTAGTTTCAAAATATACAACAGAATATTTGTTGCATCATATCTAGAGGAGTTGTCATTACTGGTCTGTAAGGATTAACCCTTTAATAGTCAAGCCACCAGAAACTGGCCTCTGCAGTCATCATGAGGAATGTTCATTTGCGGGCCAGGCCAAGAGGAAAGAATATTTTTGTCATGCCTATAGTGAAGCGTAGAATCTCATCATAGTGATCCAAATGACATTTGGCATCCCGTGTGTACAAGAGTTAGGTAAATGTTAAAGTTTTTCAATGGACATTTAATTCATAGAGGACTTATCTGAGGTCAATAAAACTTTACAGATTTGTTCTGTGCCATGGTTGCATCCAGTCTCCATCATAACCAAAATGATTGTCAAATTGCTTCAAAACTTCTACATGGTTTGGGCTTAGTTTATGTCGGAGTGATTTGTTTCCTTTTCAAGAATTAGAAGAATGTTAGAGGTTTTCACTAGACATTTAATTCATTAGGGTTTTTTACTATTTTAAGAAATCCTTATTTCGTGACTGCCACAAATGATGTGCGATATGCGCAAGACTAAATGGCTCGACACGCGGGATGCAGTCCAACGAGTTGAAATTTTACCACTGGAATAACATTCCAGTGATGATAAATTTTCAAAAATAATCTCTTGGTCTGCAAATGTATATTTTCTATGAGAAAATAGAATTTTTCTTGAGCAAATTTGAGTGTTAACGGGTTAATTGTGGTTTGTTTATTATACACTTTGTTTCAGATGTTTGAGTGGATCTGCCATAACCGTGAAGTGTTTCTAGTCAATTATACACAGATCGGTAATTCACACGGAGAGGCTGCTGAATTACAAGCAGAACATACACAATTTACAAGTAATTGTATGGTGAGTCTATTCTTATGCTAATTTGCTGGATATAAAGGACATTTATATGCAAAATAGTATTTTCCAGATCTATAGTAAACTCATGACAGTTGGTTAAAGTTCTTATACGTCCATAATAGATCACATTCGTGTTAAAACGTACATAGGCCTACAAGTCTCTCTTATGCATGTCACAATTTTGACTCTGATTGTTCTGCTATAATGAAGTGCATGGAGCCATATACATAATCCTAGATGTGCATGGAGCCATATACGTAATCCTACGTAACCGGCGAGCCACTCAGTATCGCTCACTTCAAATGCCCACAGATGCTGACCAGCGATTATGAAGTACATGAAGGAGACCTGTAGGTCTATGTACTTTTCAATGCGTATGTGATCCATTTATCACAAGGTAGCTTTACATATGTAATATACCAAGAACATATATTAGCTCACCTGGCCAGACTGGCCAAGTGAGCTTATGGCATGGCGACTCCGTCGTCCGTCCATCCCTAAACTTTTGCTTTAAAATGCTACTCCTCATTAACCGCTTGGCGGATTTCAGAACTTATATACAGAATTTTGATTGGTCCATTTTTCCGGCAGCCATCTTGGATTTTCTGAAAATTTTGGGAAATCAGTTAAAAGTCTGCTCCTCATTAACCGCTTGAATGAGTTCAAGCAAACTCGGCTGGAAGGACACTAAAGTGCTATGCTTCAGAGCTTTCATACAGAATTTTGATTGGTCAATTTTTTTGGCAGCCATCTTGAGTTTTCTGAAAAATTGCTGGAAATCGTTTAAAACGCTACTCCTTATTAACTTCTTGGACAATTTCAACCAGGCTTAGCTGCGAGGATAGTACGCTGGTATGTTTCAGAACTTGTATACAGAATTTTGATTGGTCAATTTTTCCAGCTGCCATCTTGGATTTTCTGAAAATTTCTAGAAATCACTTAAAAGCCTACTCGATAGCCACTGGGCCTATTTAAATGAAACTTGGATGAAAGAACCCTAGCGTGGTTTCCTTCAGAACTTATATACAGAATTTTGATTGGTCAATTTTTCTGGTGGCCATCCTTTAAAACGCTACTCCTCATTAACTGCTTGAGCAATGTCAACAGACTTGGCTAGAAGGATACTAGACTGGTAGGTTTCAAAACTTTTATACAGAATTTTGATTGGCCAATTTTTCCGGCGACCATCTTGGATTTTCTGAAGATTTCTGCAAATCACTTAAAAGCCTACTCCTCGATAATCACAGGGCTGATTTCAATCAAATTTGGATGGAAGAACGCTAGCCTAGTATGCTTCGGAACATGTATATAGAATTTTGATTGGTCAATTTTTCCAGCAACCATCTTGGATTTTCTGAAAAATGGCGGGAAATCGTTTAAAATGCTACTCCTCATTAACCGCTTGACGAGTTCAAGCAAACTCGGCTGGAAGGACGCTAAAGTGCTATGCTTCAGAGCTTCTATATAGAATTTTGATTGGTCAATTTATTCGGTGGCCATCTTGAATTTTCCGAAAAATTGCTAAAAATTGTCTACTTATTAACTAATTGTGCGATTTCAACCAGACTAGCTGGAACGATCCTATGGCGGTAGGCTTTAGAAGTTGCATAAAGAATTTTGATTGCACAATTTTTCTGGTGGCCATTTTGGATTTTCTGAATATTTTGGGAAATCGGTTAAAAGGCTACTCATTAACCGCTTGGCCGGAAGAACCCTAGGCCCATTTATCGGAAAGCAGTTAAAAGGCTACTCATTAACCGTTTGACCTATTTCAATCAAACTCAGCTGGGAGAACCCTAGGCCCGTACGCTTCAGAACTTGTATACAGAATTTTGATGGTGGCCACTTGGGTTTTCCGATAAGTGGGAATTCATATAAAATGCTACTCCTCATTAACAGCTTCGGCAATTTCAACCAATTTTGGAGGATCCTATTGTCGTAGCCTCTAGAAATTCTAATTAGAATTTCAATAGGTCAATGTTTGGCAGCAATCTCTGATTTTCTGAAAGTTTTCCGGAACCATTTAAAACGGGTACTCCTTCAATCAATAACCCGATTTCAACAAAACTTGGGTGGAATGATCCTATGATGGTAGGCTTCAACATATTAAACGAGTCTTGATTGGTCAATTTTTTGGTGGCCATCTTGGATTTTCCAAAAATCATCCATCATGTCTATTTAAATGCAAATGGTTTAAATGCCAATGGTCCAGGTGAGCGCCACAGGCCTTTGGGCCTCCTGTTTTTAATTTCACAAGGTTAATGACTATTGACGTATATATAACGTATATAATCTTAAGCGTACTATTGCGTAGTTTTAAATTGCAATTTATAAATACACTGCCTAGGCTAACAGATTGCCTAAGTTGCATGTATTTGTTGTTCAGAATCTCGCTTGTGAATGACCAACCCAGCAGGAGATGTATTAACATTGTTTAGCCCTGAACACTCTGATGTAAATATTCTATCTTTTCCAGGGACAATAGCGAAGAGACTGGTGTACATTTTCAACAATTTTGGTGGACGATGCTGACAGGCCGATGCTGCTGTCTATGACAGCAACATCTTCCACCAAAATTGTTGAAAAATAAACACCAGTTCATCTTTTAATTTGATTGAAAATTAAAAATCTTAACATCTGAGTGGTAATAGTTAGCGGTGTCAAAGGAAATGATCTATACATGTATGCACGTGTGTACACCACTAACGACATTCACCCAGCCATAAAGGGTATCTTATTGGAATTAAAAGTAAGCCAAATTTCCTTAATGAGGTCACTGTGACCTTGACCTTTTGACCCCTAAATTGATAGGTTCTTCGTACATTGTAATTACAGCATTAAGAAGGATATTTCTGGCTTATTATCCGCTGACATGGTAAATATAGACTATAAGTCTTCTCCATGTGTCTATGCATTCCGCCTCCTGTTCATTGATTTGCTAATTTAGTGAATACCACTGATCTATATGCATAAGTAGTATTGCATACCTCATTAAGAATAATATATTTACTTTATCATGACAATCTTTTTTGTCCCCAGACATAAATCATAAGTACTACGTGCTGTCCGTCAGTCTCCTAGTCCATCCCACCATCTGTGCATGAACATTCTTTGGCCATAGGCAATAGGTCCTGTCCCTCGATCTGTCAGTCCATCCTATGCATAAGAGTGTTTTCAGAGCATGACTCAATTACCTCATGGATTCACTGCAGTTGTAACATGCTATCATCATGCTGGTCTTTCGGCAAAATTTGTCCATCTTCTCCATTGTTATCTCTCATTAATGCATGCATACGTAACGTGAACACATGAATAAGTTTACATACCGTATTTATTCTAATTATACCGACGGGCGGATAGCGGTCACCAAAGGGGGCGAGTTAATTAGGGTGGAAAAAGTTTGAAAAAAAATACCACGAAATTAGGACGGTTTTCTTAGTCACCTTGAATCAGTATATAATTATAGTATTCCTTGCAATTTCTGCTAAATTTGCTCAAATATTCATAAAAACTACTCGTTTCACATTAGATTTATTCAGAGGCTTTATTTAGGACATAAAGGTGACATTTAGTGAAGTTAGGAACAAATGATTTATCCGTTGTTAAATTGGATGGAGGCGCGCTTGTGATGCATTCACTGATACATCGGAAAATATGCCATAGCCGTATCTCGACGCATAATTCACGTTAGCACATCTATCACTGAATGGCAAGATACTGATCAGAAACAATTTAGGCATTGGTCGAATTGATTGGAGGCGCGCTTGTGATATGTTCAGCGATACATTAGAAAATTTATACCCGTATCTTAATGCCAATTCAACAACAGCGCTGTGTCATTGAATGACAGGATAAGTTGACGAAAAAAGATCTTTCACATGTATTCACGAAAATTACCAAAATGTTGCATGTTTTATTTTTTCTGGATGTTTTTCATCTTTGAAGACTAAATGACGGTGGAAGATTTATTATTTCTTACTATTGGTTATTTGGGTTTTTTTTCCGCCATTCTCCAAAACATTGGGTGGTGGGGGGTCATCATCCTAGTGCACGTTCTCGCCCTCCCACTCTGCTCCCGTGACCGTATCGAACAGCGGAGCGATCTGAATGGGCGTATGTTGGAGGGTTGGTATAATTGGGAGGGGCTGGAAAATTAGAATATTAAAAATACAGTATTTATTTGGCGACGGACATAAGCTGGTCGAGCCTGCACTTATGTCTAATGTACTGGTTGCTTAATAAAGGATACTTGTATGTTATATGAATATTGATAATTCCTATATATGATATGCTGGTAAATGTCTTGGTATGTGGTAACCTTTTGGGGGATACTGCCCAAAACAAGTGACAATGGCTTGCATATATGAGCGCTGGGCTAAAAACATGATTAATATCTACCTGCAACCATGACCTGCTAATTTGTGATGAAGTCACTGCCTAGTGACCTTGATTCAAAGCCACTCACTGATGACCTCGGCACAAGGTAGTTGGTCACCAGAACTTCAATGAAACATTTTACAATTCATGAAAAATATGATTACCGAGGAAATACTGGAAAGTTTGTTGAATTCACCTTTCCTGTTTCTCCATCCATCACATGATGTCATAATCAACTACATGACGTGTATGTTCATATAATCATGACATCATGAATGAGTCCAAATAGTGTCTCTTTAGCGCTTAATAGTCCGACACGTATGAATTGTATGCCTTTGCTATTTATTATTTTGAAAATAATTTGACTGGGCGCTGTTGCTGAATTAGTTTCAAAATATTCAACAGCTTACCTGCTTAGTTTTCTGGAACTTGATAGTCAGGGAGTTCAGGGATCGATCGATCCCAACACGAGCGAGGTGTGGGTGGAACCTAGCTAGTGATTGGCAGAGCATAGTTAAAACTGGAAGGGTCCATTCGTTTCATGTTTGCTAAGTGGATAACATGCGAGTAGACAGCTTGGTTTTGTTTCAGCGAAATCTGCTCATACAACCCAAAGGTATCTCCTGAAAATGTTTGTAAAAAAATCAGAATTATATTGGATAGCTAATTTGCTCATGATCATTCTTAACATTTTTATTTCTTTTCAAATCCACAGGAAGCCTATGTTAATATTAGTCGTATAACGAGTGTTGCAAATCGTCTTTGTGAAGCCGGTCATTACGCGGCTAACACGATACGTCTTCAGGCCAACAAATTAGAGCGAGAATGGAAGAGTTTAGCGGCAGCATTAGATGACCGGTCCAGCACACTGGCCATGTCGGTCAGCTTTCATAGCAAAGCAGAACAGGTAAACATTCAGTGCCGAGTAAAAGACACCATCTGTGATTACTTTATGAAAGCAAATTTAAAGGGATGTTAATCTTGTCTTAGATGTTGTTTTACATGGATAGATTATGGTTTATAAATTCCATATCATTCGCATCCCATCACATTCCCTTATCTGTTTGATAATTTATCTGATTTGTAGCATCTCATAAATGTTAAACAGCGAGTGCCACCATTGTGTCTCCTCAAGCGAAAGTGTGTGATGTCATGTAAGTGCCAATGCATTGCAATCTTTATTATGTAATTATCTTGTTGGCTTGTGGCAGCAACGGCTTCCAGTCAAATTGGTTTCAAAATATTCAACATCTAACCTGTCTGTTTGCTGTTATACCAAATTGCCAAACTATAGATGGCACCTTCATGACTGAGTATATATACCGAGGCAGACACGCTAGACTTTTTTCTTATTAGGTGAAAAGTAAACCATGACGGCTATCATAGGTTGTAGAAAGCCTGATTGTCTTACTTTAATGGCATGATAAAAAGCTTAAAATGTCAAGCATAGTTTATGAGTGGCGTGTTATATCATCTAAATAGTTATTAAGAGGTGATGTTAGTTCTTTAAATAATTTCACCATAGCTTTACATAGGTATAGCGTTATCAGGACCAATACTTTTCAGTCACAACTCATGCACATAGAAGTATTGCCTCACCACAATGAAACATTGGACAGTGTGTAATGTGACTAATGTCAATACTGTGTTTTTGCTAGCTTACCTATGCACGAACCTATGCACACACTAGATATTCTGAGAAATTTTTTTTAGATGATGTGCCGTATGTGGTAATTTTAGAATAACTCTTAGGTCAGAACACTCGTTGGTAAGTGTCAATGAAAACCAGCATTTTCTGAACACATTCAATAGATGAATCCAGTTTTAGCTATACCACACACATCAAACTTAGCTCCACCCACACTTTGGTTGTGTTGGGATCGATCCAAGCCTGAATTCCCAGAATATCAATATCAAGGTAACTATCAAATAAGCTGTTGAATATTGTGCAAGTAATTTGACCGGGTGCTAGGAGACACCAGCGCCCATTCAAATTAGTTTCCAAATATTCAACAGAATGGTTATTAAATAGTAAAGACATACAATTCTTACAACTGACAGACTATTAAGAATTTCATAACGGGCTTAGACACGCCATTCATTATGCATTTTCATTGTGATGTCAGCCATGACGTAATTCATTTGACGTCATACACATGAGTGACAGATTGAATTCCTCTATTCAAGAGATTTACTGTCGCAAAACCTTTCAGCAGTTACTGAAATCACTTAATCCGTGTTATACTTGTTAATATTTTTAGTATTTGGGCTGTGTGATGGGCTGGCGACAACTTTGTGATAATCCAATGATTCCGAGTGAAGTGGCCGAGCTAGAGGCGGCGTTACAAGAACACCAAACATTGATTGAAAATATCAGTCAAGAATATGCAGAGGTAAGTTTTGGACCCCATACAGCGGGTGTATTATCTTTAGTCATTCATTTGACACTCAAGCCCGCCAAAAGCAACTTCTTCGGTGGTCTTGAGAAATGCCCAGTGGCTCGATTATCGCGCCAGTCATTCCTTTGATCAATTTTCAAAGGTAGTCATTTCTTGCTCTGAAAATGTACATTTCTCAGGACACCTGAGACGCTACTTTTGGCCAGCAGAGCTGTAATAGCTACGCAGTTTAGCTACTGCCTTAATAAATAACTACCGTATTTCGCTTAATAGTAGCCTAGGCTTCTATTAGGACAAGAGGTGTTCAATTTCCAACCAAACATCTCTGAGAAAGGTGGTGGGCTTATATTACAGAGTTTTCCCCAAAAAGTTTTCTAAAATTGATACCACGGAAATTCAACGTATTTTCTCCCATAAAAATTCCCACTGCCTACGTTTAATGTATACCTCAAAACATCACCGGGGAAGTGAAATTATTTGATTTGAGTGCCTAAATATTGCGTATCCTTTAATAAAGCTCGTTTATTACATCAAAATTAATCCACAAATTGATATAAAATGGCGTCGCGAAAAAATACAAATCACGTGATTCACCTCCAATGCAAGGCCGAGTTTACGTCCCTAGTAGGGTAGCTACTCAAGTTACTAGAGTAGCGCCTAAATGGCTGGAGTACGTACTCTAGTACCTACTCGGGGATACCCACCTATCAGCAAGGGTAAATCGAGTAGTCATGTGTTTGTATTGAAATCAATGTACTTTAAACACATGCTCATTTACGCGAGGGTAACTGATCACATGCTCATCTACCCTAGAGTAGCTACGAGAGTCTTCGCCTAAACTCGCTAGAAGAGTTTATTTTAGAGCGAGTACTCAGATATAAATATTCTGGAATCGGGGACTCGGAACTCGGGAATATCTATATATTATCATTGCGAGATAGGAACTGAATATTATCCTGATCTTAAAAAACGGGTACCCATTTGATAAACTCCTGTTCATGTATATTATCTCACGAGAACATGATGCCTCCCATCTCAAGAACCTCTGGCTCGCCAACTTAAGAAGCCGGCTATATTGTCGTTCGTAATAATTCAATTTGGATCATTTAATGTTGACCGGCGTTACAAAATTGATGCACATTTTCTGCCGTGCTTGTTGTTTGGTACATAACTTTGGTCTTAAAATATATTTATAAGGAAGGTATTTAATCATGCCAAGACTGTTTTACGCGCATTTTGACTACAAAAGGGTGAAATAAACTTTATTATATCTTGAATATACGTGGCCTACTACTAGTATTAATCTAATAGGCGGTCGAGATTTACAAATCCGAGGCCTGTATTGACTTCTAGAGGGGCCGGGAATGTATCAGGGCAGAGATCGGTCTGAAGTAGACACACCCTGTGACATGATTGTTATTATTATACACGCTATTCTTACAAATTTGCTCTTAAGAAAAATCTTCCTATACAGTCTGCTGAGTTAGGGGGTGGGCTTCTAATACAGAGTTTTGCCGTTTTGAAGCTACTAAGAAATCATTGGAGCTCATATGTCAAAGTTAGGTGGGCTTCTATTAGAGCATAGGCTACTATTAAGCGGAATACGGTAACACAAATTTCTATTCAACCACCATGAATAAGCCATTGAATCGATTTGCATTAAATTTGGTACATGTCATCGCAACAGTTTAACAACATCGGATTGGTCTGCCATTCCTATCACCCCTTATCACCAGCTGTCTGTGTTATTGACCAGAGCTTATCTCTAGAGACACTATTGGATATTTAGTTCATCTGTTATAATGGTGATTGGTTGATTCACTTTGGAGTGATGAATTTATCCTATACATGATCGGTTCTGCGTCACACACCCATTCCCCAAGAGCAGAAAGAACAATTTGTTTATATGGTGTAAAGCTATGATAGCTATGTGTGCTTGATGATTCAAGGATGGTCACGTTTAGATATTTTTGCATGATGAAGTACATTTATGGATGAAAGTTTGTTAAAAATAAAATAAATAGTTACCTTTAAAGATACACCCATAAGCCCATTCACTGATGAATTCCCCACAATCATTTTCAATGGTGTCACTTTCAAGCTAACTATACAGGAAAACTGTTGAATATTTTGAATTTAATTTGACTGGGAGCTGTTGTTGCAATGGCAACAACGGCTTCCTGTCAAATTAATTGCAAAATATTAAACAGAATAAGCTTTATATCGTAAAGAATTTTACTTTTGCAGAGATTTGTCGGTGAAAGGGTTAAATCCTGTTGTCAGTTTTACAATAAAAATCATCCCTTAGAGTATTTTTAAATTAACTTTACTGGAATTTCTCAATTATTAATTACTTAGTATTCGACAATTTTCCTTTCATCCTTGCTTTGTAAGTACAAAGCTTGTATTTCACCAAAGCAACGGTCAAATCATTGGCCTGTACTTGATGCTCCCTAATGTATTTTTGGTCTGCAGTTTATGTTTTGGTTATATATATATATATATACCAGTGAAAGGGCAGTCATTCATGTGACACATGATTGTTAGTTTGGACAAATGTTTAGTGTATGTTTTGATATGAGTGTTGCTAAACGATGTTGCTTTTAGAGATAACAACAGATTTTAGCAACACTCGTCACAAAATGAAAATTGGTTGTCAGAAGCTAACATTTGCACTAAAATTTCAACTAATAACTGCAGTACAGAAGCGTGCAGTGGACAATTAGCGAAGCAACTGAAATAAGGACATACCGTCATATGCTTAATCCTTTAGTGGGCAAGCCAGACAAAACCAGCCTCTGTAGTGGTCTCAAAGAATGTCTATTTGCAGGCCAAGAGATGATTTGTGAAGATTTACTACTGGAATGACTCGCTCGACTCGATAATCTAGCCAGTCATTCCAGTGGTAAATTTTCAAAAAGTTGTCTTCTTGGCCTGTAAATGGACATTTAATATTAACACTTTAACCCTCGAATTTGTTGAAGAAAATTACAATTTTCTCAGAAAATGTCCATTCCCAGACCAAGAGAAGACTATTTTTTTTAATTTACCACTGGAATGACTGGCTCAGTTATCGAGCAAGTCATTGCAGTGGTAAATTTTTAAAAATACTCTTCTGTTGGTCTGCGAATGGACATTACCCAATACCACTGTAGTAGCTGTCTTTGGCTGATATGGGTGTTAAAGCATTAAGTAAATATTTCAATTTTCTTAATCAAATTTGGTGATTAAAGGATTATTTCTTGGATAAGCAAATTGGCAAATAAACAAGTAGTAAAGCAGAGGAGGACAATCTTTGACACAGTTCATTTAAACCATCAAAACAAGAAGACGTAATACTCTTCAGGGCACACAGTGAGGCAATAGTTTATAATGATATGATACAAGACAAAGTAGAAGGAACAAGTCTAAAGGGGTGAATGAGAGTATCATGGATTGACGTTGTTGAAAGATGGATGGGAGTCAGGACAAGATCCTCAAGCCTGTGTTAAAGGTGCCGATGATAGGGAAATGTAGAGGATCATTCCAGCTAACTTTCTATGTTTCTGATTGTTTTTTTCTATGAGGAATGACGCATGAAGACCGAAGAAATATTTTCGTTTCCACATTTGGAGAGTTTGCAATTTCCTGGGATATACTAATATTTCCTATGGCGGTGGGAAATACAGTGAAATAGATGAAAATACTGGGAAATACTTGGACATCGGGTGTTTCAATATTTGAAGGGTTCATGTTTCTGATTATTTCTTTCTTGTTTCCAGGTTTGTGCTGATGGGAAGACGTTATTAGATATGCTACAAACTCCCGTTAATTCCGACAGCGACAACTCGATAACTGCCAAGGCAGACTACTCTGACTCTGCTGGACATGTACTCGATGTCGTTCATGAGGTATAGAATGTTAGATATCTGTCATGTTAATAAATGCCTGTCTAGTTACACCTGAGTACTTAACTGTAAATAATTGTTTTAGGTAGATAGATGTATACCAAGTTAGGAAGTTTATTGCGTGTAGCTGATAATTCAAAACTGGACCACATATTGACATTAAGATACATTACTTGAATTGAAAATGATATCTAATTGAAAGTTACCTTCCTAATTATTCCCTGATTCCATTCAAACTAGCATATTTTGTATTGACCCTGTAATAGTGAGATGGGCTGCTGTAGATCATGTTACTTTTGTAGACCGGGAGAATAATACTAAAGAAAACTTACTGACAAGTGACAAGTCCCGGAAAAATTATTCCTTACAATATAAGACTTATTCCGTTGACTCTTGAAATTAATTTGACTGGAAAAGGTTAATTTCAAAATATTCAACGGTTTTCCTGTATGGTTGCGTTGAGAATGATATATGTGGAATTCATCGATGACTTTGTTAAGGGATAATCAGCGTGGCAATATAAATGCAAGTTTATGCTGTAAAAGAATTGCTTTTGCTCATTAATGGTCGGACAAAACTGGACTTTGCAGTTTCTCTAGGTCCGTATCGAGCGCAGGAGAATACTATTTGGGAAAATTCACCACCGAAATGGATAACTCAATAACAGAGACAGCTATTCCATTTGGAAATAATAAAAAATAGTCTTCTTTTGGCCTCCAGATGGACATTCATTTAACACTCATATCAGCCAAAAATGGCTTCTGCTCAGGTCTTGAGAAATGTCCATTTGCAGACCTAGAGAAGACTATTTTTGAAAATTTACTACTGGAATAACTGGATCGATAACAGAGCCAGTCATTCCAGAGCCAGTCATTCCAGTGGTAAACTTTCAAAAATTGTCTTCTTGCTCTCTAAATGGACATTTTCTATGAGAAAATTGACATTTAAACAAATTTAAGGGTTAAAGGCGTAAGCCATTAATGGTCAAGCCGGCCAAAACCGGCCTCTGTTATGGTCTTCTGGAATGTCCATTGACAGTCCAAGGGAATACAATTTGTAAAAATTTATCGCTGGAATGACTAGCTCGATAACCGAGCCAATCATTCCAGTGATAAATTTGTAAAAGGTTTATTTACTTGACCTGTAAATGGACATTCATTAGGCAGATATTAAAATTTTCTTGACCAAATTCGAGGGTTAAAGGGTTAAGCAAAGATCTTGACCAATGCTGACCATTAAAGAATTAAGCAGACAATGTCTGATGCATCTATTCATTCTAAATCTCACGTTGTATGAATTGTATGTCTTTGTAATTCTTTGCTATTTAATAAACATGCTGTCAGGCAGCAACAGCACCCAGTCAAATTAGTCGGGGTATTCAGAGATCGATCGATCCCAACACGAGCGAGTTGTGGGTAGAGCTTAGCTAGAGATGGGCGGGGCATAACTAAAACCGGAAAGGTCCATTGTATTAAGAGATATCCTGTCCATGACTAATTGATAAATATGATCTGTTGATCAAACTGACGTCATAATCAATTATGTCACATGTCAGCTGACATCACAATCATAAGTGTCAGAAATATTCCATCATGAAGCTGCTGGAATAGTCCATCACGTCTACAAATTGTATGTCTGATGGATTTACTATTCAATAATCCTTCTGTTGAATATTTTGAAACTGAATTGACTGTGCTCTTGCTGTCATAGGGAGCAACAGCACATAGTCAAATTAGTTTCAAAATATTCAACAGCTTATCTGTAAAATTATCTTGATATTGGAACTCTTGGAGTCTAGCTTTTGATCAATACCAACATGGCCAAGGTGTGGGAAGAGCTTAGCTAGAAATGGGCGGGTCATAACTAGAAATGGATCCATCTATTGTGTGTGTTTCATCTAAGGTGGTCATTTAAGAGCACTGTTAAGGCACTTTATCATGACACCTGCTGTGTGTTTATCATGACACCTGCTGTGTGTTTATCATGACACCTGCTGTGTGTTTATCATGACACCTGTGTGTTTATCATGACACCTGCTGTGTGTTTATCATGACACCTGTGTGTTTATCATGATTATTGTCCAGGTGCTAGCTCATCAGAGACACCTTGAACAAATGTGGCATGCCAAGAAAGTCAAGCTACATCAAAGGCTGGGATTGCGTTTGTTCCAACAAGATGTTAAGCAGGTACATATACACACCTTTAATTAATTAATTAGACAATAGACAGATAATTAACATTGATTAATAACCAACATAATTAATAATAAGTTATCTTTACAACCTTACTACAAACTTGATATAATCATGTAATAAAAGTAGCGATCCAAATGTGATGTCTGGTGTCCGGCATGCACCAAGAATCAAGTAAATGGTAAGGTTTTTCAATGACCATTTAATTCAGCAAGCACTTAGCCAATCTTAATAAAACTTCAAATTTGATCTATACCATCATTGTACATAGTCGGCATCATAATTTAAATGATTTAAAAATTTGTTTCCATATTTTTACCAGGTTTGAACTTACAGTGCCGTGCCGTCTGAAACCAGCGTTACATTAAAAGCACTGGAACCATAATATAAGCTAGCCTAAAATTTGATCGCAAGCGCGCGGATAGAGATTTTTTCTTTTGGTCGAGCTACAGAAAAACATTTTGCGATTTAGTAAATACATGTCAACGAAACTGACGTGAATGGGAAATGAAAACAAAATGCCCCGCTAGTCCGCTACTTGTATGTTTCCGGACATCATTAAATTGGACCATCAATGAACGCCATAAACAGCTGAAATATTTCTCCGAATTAACCTTTGGCGCCATTCGTATCTCGCTTTATGGACTTTTATTTGATGGATATTGAAGTCGAAATTGATTTTTGGATATGTTGACTTCAAATTTGTCACTTTCGAAACTAATGAGTAAATGGTATGGTGGCCATCTTGGATCTTTTTCCTGCCAAAACTCCCATACTAAATCAATGGGAAATTTAAAATGTGAGATACACTAGGTCGATTTCAATTATCTTTGGCAGGAAGCAGCCTTGGGCTATAATCCCGTTTGTTCAAAGGGAGCTGATCGGCGAATTTGGTGAAAAATTGCTTCTCCAGAACCGCTGAACGGATCAGGCTGAAATTTGGGAGATATAATTAGGGCCTAAACCCAATTCAAGTTTGTCCATGGAATGGTGATACGTAAAAAAACCATGTCCGCCATGAATCAATCAAAATTTAATGTTTTTTTGGCGGACATCTTGTACTTTCTGCAAGTTTCTGGGAAAATCATAAAAAGACTACTTACTAACTGAGCCAATTTTACTCAAACTTGGCTAAACCTTCTTTACAGAAATTAGGTTGGTAAATTTTCCCAGTGGTCATCTCATTTTGTTCGGTTGTGCCAGTGGCCAATAATTCCAGGTGAGCGATACAGGCCCCTTGGGCCTCTTGTATTTAATTTTGTATAGCATCGGTAGGATATATATCGACTGGCGGCTGACTGGATAGTAATGAATCAGTTTCATTGTTATGCAAATTAGATTAATGCTGAACGCTAATGATGATTGCCCTGTTTATTTGTGTACATGCAGGTTATTGACTGGCTGGATAGTCATGGTGATATCTTTCTGTGTAAAAACACCGCGATTGGCAAGAGTTTACAGCGAGCTAAAGCATTACAAAAAAGTCATGAGCATTTTGAGTCTGTGGCACAGGTAGGTTCATCGCTTTTTATTTGCCCGTTTGAAAAATGGGTCGTATTATGTGAAGGAGCATGATGTCTGTCCGTCTGTTAGCAAATCAATGTCCAGGCCATATCGCAAAAAGCTTTTAGCCTACATTTGAAATTTTTGTTTTTGTTCGCATATTAGGTATAGACAACATGTCATGATTTTGTTTTGCCGAGATCCGTCCATATTTGTAAGAGTTAACCCCCCCCCCTCCCCTGAAGTTCCTAAAACATATAAAATATTTTGCATCTGGGCCATACCGTAAAATGTTTTTTAATCTACGTTTAAAATTTTTTTTACTGAATATATTACGTAGAGACTTAGTGTCATGGTTTTGGTTCAGCGAGATCCGTCCTTATTTGTGAGAGTTATCTGTTCTAAAATGCTTAAAATGTGGTCACAAATTTTGTGTTCAGGCGATATCGCAAAAAGCTTTTAATCTACATTTGAAATTTTTGTGTTAGTGGACATGTTACGGAGAAGCAAAATGTCATGATTTTGTTTCAGCGAGATCCAGCCATATTTGTGAAAGTTATCTCCCTAAAAAGAGTAAAATTGGTCAAAAATCTATTGTCCGTGCCAGAACTGATTTTTGAACCCACATTTGAAATTCTTTGTCCAGTGGACATATTATGTAGAGACGAAGTGTCATGGTTTTGTGTCGACGAGATCTGTTTATATTTTCCAGAGTTACCCTCCCTGAAAAGCTTAAATTTCATCAAAGATGGAGGTATTAAGGCCCGCTAGGCGGTGCACATATCACTCCTGAACTATCACCTAACTACCTGTATTATGCACACTGTACCCCCCCCCCTCCTCTCTTAACCCTTTAATGGGCTAGCCGGCCAAAACCAGCCTCTGTTATGGTCTTGTGGAATGTTCATTTACAGGTCAAGGGAATGCAATCTTTGAAAATTTACTACTGAAATGACTGGCTCAATAACCAAGCAAGTCATTCCAGTGATACATTTTCAAAAAGTCTTCTCTTGGCCTGCAATAGGCAGATATTTAAATTTTCTGTATCACATTTGACCATTAAATGGGTTATGCAGGATATATAGCATTTGCTTTTCACCAATACTACGGGAAGGGATCGTCACTAAACTTATTTGTGAGGTTGTCCTTAGAAGCCTAATGAGCATTGTGTAGCGTTTCAGGATGATCACCAAACTGGTAGAAATCCCTTCATTAAGAACTTGAGTTATCATCCTGAGAGATCCTTGAGAGCAACCTCCACCAAACTGGTAGAAATCCCTTCATTAAGAACTTGAGGTTGCTCTCAAGGGTCTGCGAAAGTTTACTAAAAATCTGAAATTGAAGTCAAAAGGCAAAATGATAGAAATTCCGTTGCATTTTCTGATAATAGCTCAATTTCTATTGAAGGAATTGTCACAAAACTTTGATGATACCTGTACTGGTTCAAATAAGTCTAATGGGTTTCGCTGTCAAAGGTCATGGTGACCTAATTATTGAAGTTGTGTTGTTGCGGATTTGGGAACGATCTCTGGTTTTCAACTCTCCTTATTTTGACATGATGTAGCCTGCACATACTCAACATTGTCGCCAAAACTTACAATCAAATGGATGAATCCACTTTTAGCTATGCCCCGCCCCACCCTACTCTAGCTAAGCTCCACCCATGCTTTGCGCGTATTGGGATCGATTTATATACTTTGAATCCTGAATGCCCAGAATCCCAATTTCTTGAGAACTCTACAACTAGCCTGTTGAATATTTTGAAACTAATTTGACTGAGGGCTGTTGCTACTTATGGCAGTGACAATAGCCAGTCAAATTACTTTCAAAATATTCAACAGAATGCTTGTTACATAGTAAAGACATACAGTTCGTACAACTAATGGACTATTCCATGTTCACACCAGAATATTTATGTGAATTATTGTGGTGATGTCAGTAATTATCTCTCCCCCCCCCCCCCCCCCCCCCCCCGCTTTTTGCTATGTTTTCGCTTCCGTCTGTCCATCCATCTGTGCGTCTGTCCACCCGTCCTTTCATCTATCCACCACACACACAGGTTTTCTTTCGATAACTACTTTTGCTTGGAATAGTGTGACAACACTTCATGGGAAGGTTGGCTATGGTAGTAGGGAAATGCACCTTAGTTTGAGGGTCAGTCAGCCCGTCCCGCCATCCATCCATCCCTTTGTCTCTGAATTTGTATCCGTCCGTCCGTGCAAATTTTGGGTTTTCTTTCAATAACTTTATCTTTGCTTGGAGTATTGTGACAAAACTTCATGTGAAGGTTGGCTATGGTAGTAGGGGAATGCACCTTAGTTTAAGGGTCAGTCAGCCCATCCCTCCATCCATCCATCCCTTTGTCTCTGAATTTGTGTCCATCTGTCCATGCAAATTTAGGGTTTTCGTTCAAGAACTTTATCTTTGCTTGGAGTATTGTGAGGAAACATCATGGGAACATTGGCTATGGTACTAGGGAAACGTACAGTATTTTGTGGGTCAGTCGGCCTGTCCCTCCATCCGTCCATCCCTTTGTCTCTGAATTTGTGTCTGTCCATTCGTGCAAATTTGGGGTTTTCATTCAATAACTATCTTTGCTTGGCGTATTGTGACGAAACTTCAAGGGAACATTGGCTATGGTACTAGGGAAATGTGCATTATGTTGTGGGTCAGTCATCCCATCCCTACGTCCATCCATCCCTTTGTCTCTGAATTTGTGTCTAATATAAATTAATTAAATGTTACAATAAATGTCATGTCATTTCTGTTTTGAGATGGTCAAACAAGATTGTGTCCATTATCTTTGGTTATTGTCATTCAATACTTAAACCTTCTACTTGAATGTGTTATTGAATAGGTTAGTAATCTCATGTGGTTAGTTTATAATTATTAGCTCGCATTTGTCTGTGTATCCATCCATATGTCTATCCAAATCGGTGGGATTATGTCATCCCACGAACATGGCTGGCGTTGCGGGGGGGGGAATTATTTGATTTATATCATCTAGTTGATTATGACGTCAAATACTTGACTGACATATCGGATTCATCCATTGAAAACATGTTCTAAAAATGTAAACGATTATAGTGAAAAGTTTAATATTTACTATATGTTCAACTTGTTCTTGTCATCTCCTAATAAGAATTGGTACAAGACAAATTTTTCCCGGCCTTTTATACCCTGTACGTTTAAGATCTCAGCGTAAGGTCTTGTACCAAGTTTTATTTGGTGACAACAAGCATAAGTTGAAGATGTAGTTATTAAAATTCTTAACAGAAAACATCTTCCTGCGGTTGTTACTAGGGCTGCGCGGTTTGGCTTACAGCCATATCAGTTTCGATATGACTTCATATCGGTTTTAACCGAATATCGGTTTTATGGGCATGAAACAAAAAATTTAAATGATGAAAAATAGCATGAAAACAGAAAGTATTTTCACACCCTGATACATTCGTAACATTTTACGCCTTTAAAGCTTAATATACCTCATAATATCCACCATCGCGGGAGTGAAATTATTAATTAGACCGCCTAAATATTACGCACAGTTAAATAAACATCGTTTATTTTGTCAAAATTACTCGTAAATCAGCCAAACAGGTTACCTAAAGACGTAAATCACGTGATTGTAATTAATTATGATGTAATTATCTCCCTTTCTTCTTTAATTTCCAATTCGGCCCATGGGCAAAATCATGCCTTGAAGAAAATATTTACTGTAATATTGCGAACGCGAATTTCATAAGTTAATATGATATTGTGTATAGAAGATAACGTTTTAAAAACAGTTTGAGTAATAATTTTATTTAAAATTATATCCTAATCAACAAAATGTATTCAGCATTATATTTATTGGCGAGATTTTTATGCATTCGGGCGATTTAGTTTTGGGACGACCTTGCATTATGTTAATTTGCCGGTGACGTAAATAATATGGATGCCGTTGTTTAGAAATGTTTCCCCGATACAAATTTCAATGACAAATTCCCGCGTTAGTATTGTGTTTTATATTGCAAATTTATCTGAAACTACCAGAGAAAAGACGAGTGGGATATTTATTTACTTATTTCGCTGCTTGATTTCTCTCGGTGTACAGCGAGTTACATGGAGTTACACAATATGCACAATTGGGGCCACGTTCAATTATTAGTTGCCCCGAACATAGCTTAATGGAAAGTATGGCCATTATTATTCATTACGATTTTCATGCTCGTCAGTATCTTTTATTTTTAACAATCCTGATACGAAAAACCGAAAATATGTTCATATTCGGTTTTTCGATATTTATTTTTTATAATCGGTTATGAAACCGTCAGTGCAGGATATCGGTTTTAAATATGGTATCGGTATATCGCGCAGTCCTAGTTGTTATCATGGCTACCAATACATGTAGCAAAGAGCAAGAGATCAGTCATGATTATCAGGACTCTCACCATGGATTCTCATAAGGGTCCTTTTCAGGGTATATACCTCAAAATACAACTTGGGACCCCAAAAGTAGTGGCAGTGGTACGATCGAACCCCTGAAAAGTTTGTATAATTATTAAATTTTAATTAGTTTAAAATGTTTTTGCACAAAATACCCATAAAATCTATAATGGGAACCCCTCCCCATAATTCTTAGCTATGAGTTCATAGTACCTTATAATTTTAGAATGGATTGGAAAAACTGCATTGGAACCATAGATTTTCAGTTTGGGCCCCCCCCCCCCATATTTCAGATTGGAACCCCAAGATTTTGGGGTGTGGGGTCCCTTACACAGCCAAAATTTAGATGCCATGAAAAACACTGAGTTTCACTGCATTCAGTAGCGTCCAAGATCCTTTTGGAGGGCAGCCAACAAGCACATATTCCAACAATGGACACTGCCGGCACAGGCCAAACCACAGTAGCTTCGGTACCTAGTACATCGACAACCGAGCCGGGATCCAGTAAGCCATGCTCAGTGGTCATTGTGGCTGAGCGCAGAGACCAGCCAAGAAGAGACATCTATCTCCTCAGCAGTGAGAAGGACCTTTATGGCCGCCGCTAAACCGTTTCTCTATGTGGCGCCAAGGATCCCATATGAGCAGATGGTAACCTACCGGTTCTGCAGGAGCACGTTTTGCAAAATAGTGCGCATACGGGCGCAAAGGGACAGACTGGGTTCCAGCCTATCTGATGAAAAACCTACAGTGCTGTTCCTTCCCAAAGTAGCATATAAACCAGCAGCAGATGAACATGCATTCAGGCAGGAATGGGACAGGAAACTAAGAGCGATGGGACAAGATTTGACATAAACAGTGCGAATTCCTCAGCAAAAGGAAATCAGAACTCAAAGCAGAAGCAAAAGGGTTAGAGAACGCCTTCACAGAGTGCAGATTAGGGCAGTGATCAGGGCAAGCACCAAATTACACAGAGACGCATCCCAGTAGCAATTCCAGAGACAGGGTGAAAAGATACCGCAGAGAACGCTTCCAGCCAGGGACCGATACCGAACCCAGCCACATGGACAGAGATACCCGAACAGTCAATGCAGCGCTAAGAAGGCACTGAGAGAAGGAAGAAGGAATTCATGCAGTGAACGAAGCTCCTTCGATGAACTCTTATCTGTGTCAAAATTTTTTTTCATAAGATAAGCAAATGCTTCTGATTATACCAGCCCATAAAGGGCACCTTTAACTTAGTCTCTGGTATATGGCATAATCACCACGGTTGTCATTCCAATTAGAGTAATTTGTTCAGCAGTAAGGTAGAAAATAAAGATTCTTGTGAAACTTACAAATCCAAGTTTGTGGTCAACCTCTCTGATTCCAAAATCGATGATATCGGGGCTAGGTTATAGTTTTAGTGGGGAATAATTGAATATGGGTAAATTAATGCAGGGCCTAAAGCGGTTCTTCAGAAATTTAAGATTGAGATATGATCTTACTCCATGTCTATTCGTCCCACCTGACTGACTCCTTCAACACAACCAACAACTGATATTGCACCGGTTCCAACTAAACCTACAGTACCACCAGAAAAAGTGTTCAGTGCCCTAATCAAGAAAAATTTTGGGACACCAAAGCCATTCACACCAAATCCAGGTGCTGATTATTTTGTAGATGCTTTCATTAGAAGTCAAAAATGAAAAATGAGGTCTTAATACACAGGTGTAAATCTGGCAACACATCTCAAGCAGAGAAGTTAGCCATCATAAATCTCATGGACATACCACGTCTAGTTATTAGAAAAGCTGACAAGTGCCAAGCCTCTGTCATTCAAGGATGACTATGTAGCAGAAGCCTTGAAAGTTGAAACAACTCTCAGACACATCTTTCTACTTAAAACTGGACACCGATAGATCACTACATCATGTAAAACTTACAGAAAAAAGACTAGACCAGCTACTCGCCAGTAAAGAAGTCGATCCAGAAATAGCTGAACAACTACTTCCTAACTCAGCAAACACCGCTAGGTTTTATATACTTCTAAAAATACACAAGGACCACAAGTATGGACTTGTGCCGGGTAGACCCATCATTGGTGTCAACGGTTGTCCTACAAAACTTATGAGTACTAGTTTTGTGGATGAGCATATAAAACAGAATGTGACGAAAATAAAGAACGTGGAAAGTTTCAGACCAACGGCACCTGGTACCCTGTTAGACAATGGATGTGACATCACTTTACACTAATATTCCGAAGACAGTAGATTTGTCTGCAAGCATGGACTCATGTGCAGCCTTGCAGTCAGAGATCTACTCAACCTTCTCAAACTGGTCTTGAAATGCAATAAGTTTGAATTACACGGCGAACATTACCTCCAAAATGAGGCACCACGATGGGAAGCAAAGCAGCATGCAGATGTGCATGCGTCTTTATGGCAGACCTTGAACAGAGACTTCTCCAAACACGCCAGTGCAACCGTCAGTATACCTGAAACACATTGATGACATCTTCATCATCTGGGACATGGCGAGTATACACTCCACCAATTCATCGAGTATATGAAAAGCTGCCATACAACAACAAAATTGATATCAGAATTTTCAACTACAAATGTTAGTTTCTTGGACACCAGGGCCATACCGTTACTTGAAGGAAACATTACCTTCACGCTATATACTAAACCCATTGACACCCATGCCTACCTGGAATACAGTTCAGCCCACCAACCTTCATGCAAGAATGCAAGCGCGTATGCATCAGAATGTGCACAGCCCTCGCAGAATATGTCAAACATGGTACAGACCTCATTACATACTACACCAACAGAAGTTTTCCGCTAGCTATCCTCACAAAAGCGTACGAAAAAACTCCAAAACAGATCATAGAGAGATTCCAGATGTATATACAGCAAAACCACCCAAGGAATCTAAAAAAAACCAGAACAAAATGTTCTTCATTTAATTAACAACTACACCAACAAACCTTTTCGCCAAATCCCGTATCCTCAAATATTGGCCACTTCTGGAAACAAACGCCAGGTGTTGCTTGCCCTTTCCTGAAAAACCTCTTTGGATACAGGAGAAACCCAACTCTTAGCGATAAAGTGGTTAGAGCATGTCTGCCAACCAAAAGAAGGATAAACCTTTCCGAAACCCTCTGAAACCCTGCATCATGATCAACTGTAATATCTACTGCTACAGATGCAAAATCATAGGGAACATACGACTCGGAATGTTGGATATTTCTTCACTTGCAATTTCTGCAGTAAACAATATGTCGGTGAAACCAAACTGTGTTTCGGATTGTGCATCAAAGAGCACCTATGAAGCAGTTCATACCTCTATAGCAATGCCTCCTACCAGCTTCCCGACATTTCAACCTTCAAGGGCATGATCGAACAGATATGCAATATCGCATCATCCAAGTTCTCTCATCAGATCCAGCTGATGAGAACTCGACAATTTGGAGAAGAATTAGGGAATCACACTGGATACGATACATCAACTGCATTGTATGGAACCACAAGGCATCAACAACGTGGGATAGGGTTGTTTTAATGTTGGGACACTCACCACCACACATCCCACACCACATGCCCCACATGAAGATTGAGTTTTCCCAACATGTAGTTATTACCCCGATTGTAGTGAAAAGAATTGCACTGATTCTTGTAAATATTATTAGCTCACTTGGGCTGAAAGGCCAAGTGAACTTATGCTGTGGCGACCATCCGTCCGTCGTCCGTCAACTTTTCCTTTAAACGACTTCTCAAGAACCACTAGGCTGATTTCATTTATACATGGCAGGAAGCATCCTTAGGGCATCGGAGTCCAAGTTTGTTCAAATGAACCTGATCGACCAATTTGGCCAGCGGCCATCTTGGATTTAGGCCAATTTTAGGAAACGTCTAAAAATCTTCTCGGAAACCGCTTAGGGGATTGATGCAGATCTCATGAAATATGATCTAGGGCAAGAGCTGAACCAAGTTTGTTCAAGGGAACTTGATTGGTCAAATGGTTCGATAGCCATCTTGGTTGACCTAGTTTTAGCGAAAATGACTTCTCCAGAACCGCTGAAGGGATCGGGCCAAAATTTGGCAGATATGATTAGGGCCTAAGGGCCATTAAAGTTTGTTCAAGAGAAGTTGATCCGTAAAAAACCATGGCCGCCGTGGGCCAATCAATATATAGTGTATTTCCGAAAAAGTTGGTCCCGATCCCAGGATGATTCATAATAAGGAAAAATTAGCTACACTCAGGCAATTTCTACATCCCGGAGAGGTAACTCATTTTTCCGTATGAATATATAGCGTGTTTGGCGGCCATATTGAATTTTTTTATTTGATGGATTTTGAGGCCGAAATTGGTTTTGTATCTGTTTTGCGGTATTCTGATCACAAATTTGCAATTTTCGAAACTGTCGGATAAACGGTTTGGCGGTCATCTTGGATCATTTTCCCACCAAAAGCTCCCATACTAAAGCAATGGGAAATTTAAAATGTTTTCTTCTCGAAAACTTCTGGGCCGATTTTAATTATATTTGGCAGGAAGCATCCTTCGGGCATAGAGATTTAAGTTCTTTCAAACGAAGCCAATCGTCCAATTAGGCCGGCAGCCATCTTGGATTTTGGCCGATTTTTAGAAACGTCTTTAAAAATCTTCTCCGAAACCCCTTGGGGGTTTGATGCAAACCTCATGAAATATGATTTAGAGCAAGTGCTGAACCAAGTTTGTTCAAGGAAACTTGATTGGTCAAATGGTTCGGCGGCCATCTTGATTGACCTAGTTGTAGCAAATATTACGTCTTCTCCAGAACCGCTGAAGGGATCAGGCCAAAATTTAACAGATATGATTAGGGCCTAATGGCCATTAAAGTTTGTTCAAGAGGAGTTGATCCGTCCAAAAACATGGCCACTGTGGGCCAATAAAAATATAGCGTGTTGGCGGCCATATTGGATTTTTTTATTTGATAGATTTTGAGGCCGAAATTGGTTTTGTATGTCTTTTGCAGTTCGAAACTGTCAGATAAATGGTTTGGCGGCCATCTTTGATCATTTTCCCACCAAACGCTCCCATACTAAAGCAATAGGAAATTTAAAATGTTTTCTTCTCGAGAACTATTGGGCCGATTTCAATTATATTTGGCGAGAAGCATCCTTAGGGCATAGCGATTCAAGTTTGGTCAAACAAAGCCGATCGACCAATTGGCCCAGCGGCCATCTTGGATTTTGGCCTATTTTTAGAAATGTCTAAAAATCACCGAAACCGCTTATGGGATTGATGCAAACCTGATGAAGTATGATTTAGGGCAAGAGCTGAACCAAGTTTGTTCAAGGAAACTTGATTGGTCAAAAGGTTCGGCGGCTGTCTTGGTTGACCTAGTTGTAGCGAAAACGACTTCTCCAGAACCGCTGAAGAGATCAGGCCAAAATTTGGCAGATATGATTAGGGATTAAGAGCCATTAAAGTTTGTTCAAGGGAAGTTGATCCGTCAACAAACCTGGGCACCATGGGCCAATCAAAATATAGCGTGTTTGGCGTCCATATTGGATTTTTTTATTTGATGGATTTTGAGGCTGAAATTGGGTTTATGTGTTTTTGGTTATTCTAATCTCAAATTTGCAATTTTCGAAACTCAGATAAACGGTTTGGTGGCCATCTTGTTGATAAAGAGCATTCTAGTTGAAATGCCAATGGTCAAGGTGAGCGATACAGGCCCCTTGGGCCTCTTGTATTCATAAAGTCTTCATTCATATCTATCAGCAAAGCAAACACATTTGTTGTTAGTCTCTGCAGCAAACCAATGTGGGAATCTATGGCAGCAACAGCGCCCAGTCAAATTAATTTCAAAATTTTCGACGGAAATTTTAAATAGTAAAGACATACAATTCGTACAATGTGTAGGACTATTAAGCATTTAAGATGGACTAAATTGAGTCATTCATGCTGTAGTTAATTATGATATCATCCTACGCGTCACATGGTTGATTATGATGTCATATGATGGATGGATACACTGCAAAGGTCCATTAATGATGAACTCAGGAACATACTTGGTTTTGGTGTTGATTTTAGCGGAGCAGTCAGCGAACCAAACATGGGTCATATCAATGCTTCATGAGATTATGCATGGGAATGCGTTTCCCACATTGACCATTTTATATAAGAGGTACCTATGCAGAGAACCACCACAAATACCGTCAAAACGTAACCATCTCTATCCACAAGTGTGCTTGCTAACTTCCAGCTTCCAGGATTACCATCACCAAAGTTTCAGGCCAACCAGTACCTTGTGACCTAATACCTAAACACTGCGCCACACTTTTAGAAATCACTGTGCCACAGGAAAACCACTGTGCCACATGTACACCTAGCTGAATTTTTATAGCTCTTGGCCATTCAGGTCTCGCCAGATTGTATCGATATTTTATTCAGAAATCAAACTAATTTTGATCTTCTTCTTTTCGTTCGCTGATCATACCGCCAGTCCTGTAAGTGACTATGGACATGATCATAAGCGTTAAGTGCATGGATCCATGGTTTATTAGAGTGCGCCGTGCGGCCTGGAACCTACGTCTTCAGCACTCAAGGTTTCTGTCAGGGTTACCTCACCCTTACTTCCTTTAGTCGCCTCTTACGACACGCAAAGGATACGGAAGGTGTATTCTAAGCTCCACCTACAGGGCACAGTAACTAATTTTGATAATAGCATATTAATTATGATTTCTGAATGCCTATTACTATTTGGCAATTAAACTGGAGGCATTTTTAGTGGTCTGTTAAAGGTCATATTTGGAGAAATCTCTTTTATGTACAATTTTGCAAGTATTTAAGGCATTATTGTATAATAATTAATAACAAATCAGCTGTATGTGTCTAACATTCACCAAATAGCTAATATTAAGCCGCGAAGTCGGCGTATGATCGAATACATGAAATTACGTGATGACGTAACTCCCTTGATTTTGAGCTCTTCAGCGTCAATAATGACGTAATAGTGGACCAAGCTATTATACTGTAACGTTGAATACATGCAGCTTCGTTCAACTTCAGCAGGAAATTAGTACAGTTTGGTTGCATTTTCCCGATCAGGCAAGGATAAAAATAGTTTTTTCAGGTCTTATGCCAATAAAAATAATAGAAAGTTATATGTTGATTGATTTTAACCATAAATAAACAACTGACCATAGAGTCTAATGCGCGCTCTTACTTAACATACATAATATTATATAGCCTACATAGCGGAATGACAGTTTTTTGTTGCTGAATTAAATACATGTGCATACATAAAACAGACACACGTAGGTCAGCTAGATCTTCTTATCTGTGTAATACAAAAATTTTATGAGATCTCAATGCATTTTCTTTAATTCTGACATGTTTGCTGCGGCTACGTAGGCTACATAGTTTAAGCCTAGAGGGTGGGTGTGTAGTTAGAATCATGCAAAAACGGCAACAGCTACGAAAAATCAATGCGGCAGATTTTTCTCAGTTTTATGTTTCCAGGCATGTTTGAGAACACGATTGCTTCAATAGTGATTTTGGCTCGATAGAAATGTGCATCAACAAAATTAGCCTGTAAATGATAGGATAATTTAATGTATGTGTGAGTTTTTAAAGCTTATCATATACAAACTCATCATTTTCGAGACCAACTGTTTGTAGGTTTTATCAGAAACCCTTCTGGTTTTACCTAACATGTAAACATGTATAGAAAAATAATCGATATTACATGATCGTAGCAATGGTTGGATGGTGGGGCAGAGCGAGGTGGGAGGTGTTTGGGGTGGGGGTGGGGGGTGGTGGATGCCAGTTGAGGAATCGACGGGCCTGCATATTTCACGTTGATGCAAAGCATATTATTTTGAGAAATTACCACCGGGCGTATTGAAAATTACCACCGGGCAATAAAACAAGCATTCCGTGTGATGGAAGCACGTAAATAGTAGCAGATGAACGAATTCATTGGAAGACTGACATCGGCTTTCGATCGTCTCCCGTTCAAAGAAGTGGTGTAGATATATACCCAGAATTTACCTCCTCGCCCACATACATATAGGATACACACGCATGTGTAGGCCTATGTTTAGAATGACAGAAAACATAAGTGGCAATGTGTAGGCCCGACCACAGGTATTTTGGCATAATTTTTGCAACTGAATGCAGTGTTATTTGCTTGTTCAAGTAGGTTAATCACGTAGACTATGAACCCCCCCCCCCACTCCGGTCACTCATTGCTGGCATAATGTATATACCTAAATGATATTGTAACCAATGCTTGTTAAAATTGATGTTTTATATTGTAACAAATAGTTTGGCTTAAGTCTACAGGAGATTTAATTATATAGGCCTATAAAATGTATTCAATATGGGCCTAGCTTTCGCCAGTCTTAGACTTAAACAAATCAATTGATTGCGATACCTTAGGCAAATTCGCAAATTCGGATCTACCGGTGGACTTTGCATTTGGTTTGTGTGTGTGTGTGCACGCGTGCTTGCGTGTATGTGGTGGGGGGGGGGGGGGGATAGAGATACATCTGGAAAATCATAACAGATTCTGCTGAATTATAGGCGCAGTTTGCATACAAAATAGACATGTTGTTTATCAAATGGAATGCAGGAAATGACTGCATAGCATCAGAATTTTCATGGAGAAGAACCATCCCACCCATATCTCCCCAAATGGCCATTTAGAGGGGTCACGCCCTCACTCACAGACCCTCTCCAATATTGGACTAACTCAATAATAAAATTCTAGATCTGCGCTTGACGGCCATCCCACCAATACTGGATGTAGCAAGATATAGTGTCATATAAATACAGTATCTATAGAATCACACTGAGATATTTTCTCGAAGCAGATCTCATCTAAAAAAGGGGTTTTCGTGACAGAGATATTCATATTTAAATATGGCATCGGCGCTATTATAAACTTCTGACTAATGTCTACCGGGAATATCATTGAGATCATTGCCTATTTCAAATTTCACATCAAGAGTATACTTACCTCCCTAATACTTTTGATATTGCTAAATATTGGCGTTCACTCAATAAACACTCAGATTAAAAACAGTTAGGTGCCCCTACTGGGCAGGTAGACAGAGGGTAGTCCGGCGGATGCCAGCCCCACCACCGCGCATGCGCCGACTACTACTACCTCTTTGCTAATTTATTGGCAGAGGGTTCACATGCTTTTTGTGCTTGTGCAAAGTTTCACTCGTTCTGGGCTTATTTAGTCTTGTTGTGTGAGAGTATATCACCTGGATTATGTCTGAGAGAGCTACTTCGCCGGAGGAAGGCGCAGGATCCTTATATCAGGTGATTTCAAATATATTCTAGCAAGTTTTTCCCGTTGTAATGTGTTTCCGGGACTCGCGCTTACCGTGATAGGCGCCTTGTTTAGTTGGTTTATTTCAACTAGGTGCTATATAATGCTAATCTCTCTTTGTGTTTATGTCCACAGGTCTAGGTGAGGATATGTAATGGACATCACAGCATCAGAGAGTTTGTTTTTCTCCACCTTGGTTCCATTTCCTACTAATACTGTTAGGTTATCTAACCAAAAAGTCTATGTCCAGTGAGTCGGAGGCCTAGTATAAAGGTCTTCTCACTTTGCCCTCTTGATCCAATTCCTTCCCCTAAGGTGGAGAGAGTTAAGAGGCGTGGTCTTGGTGGAGTGATACAATGCATCAGGTGGATGGTTTGTCTATACCAGGTATCAGGTATCTAACTAATGATATGAGGTGATGTTAATTATTTGAAAAAATAATGACTGTATTTACCATTGTTATCATTGTGTATCTGATGGTGTGTAGTCTGAATATCCAAGTGAGGACGTTATGATAGGAATACAATTCGTTCTTGCACTTAGATGCTTGTTGCGGACCGATTTAATTTCTGTCATGGGATTGATGACGTCATAATCAGCCTTGCTCTTTATTTACATTTAAAGTTTTGTCCAACGCTGGTTTCTTATGGTTACTGATCTTTATGATCTTTTCCCTCTCTTTAGTTGGTTTTGAGTTTTTTCTAACCTTGACTAACTTGCTCATTGTCCTCGTCCTGTGTCCTGTTTCAGAGACCTGGTTGTCCGTCCTGTGGCCGGTTCCTAAAGGATCGTTTCGTCCCCCACTTATGCTTTAGCTGTAGTCCCTGTGGACCACTTCTTAAGTGTGAGGTCTGTAAGCAATGGGGGGGGGGGGCGAGCTAATGTCTGAGTTTCTGTGTTTACAGGCTAAGGACAAGGTGGTGGAGGAGGAGAGGAAGCAGAAGAGAGAGGGTGTCAGTAAAAAGGGTAAGAGGAAGGCCTCGTCCACGGTGGATATGGAGGCCTTCCGGTCCGAAATGTTGGGAGAGATGAAGAGGACGATAAAGGATTTGGTCCCAGAGTTGCTTCGTAGCATGCTTCCTGGACCAGATCCTTTGTTGTCCTCGTCGTCTGCTTCAGAGCAGGTGATCCCCACCTCTGAGTCGCTTTTCCATAGGTCGGTTACGTTGTTCGACGACTCCGAGGTGGCCCCATTAGTGGGGGCGATCCACAACCCTGGCAGCAGGCTAGGTGCCGCGCCGAGGGGCCGTGGACGGCTGTCGCAGGAACCCGCGGGCTGCTTATCAGTCCAGGGGGATCCGCACGCCGCGGGTGCCAGTACCTCCTATGGCACCTTCCCTGGCCAGTCCGGGTTAGCTCTCTTTGCTGACCCGGAGTCTAATCTTTCTGGCCAGGAGGAAGAGGATTTCCTGCTAGGGTCGCCGTCTGGGGACGTGACCATGGAGTACGACGTCTGCACCCCTCGCGGGGGATGCGGGCGACGTATTCCATGGATCTACTCACGCAGGAGTAGAATTCACGGTCCAGAAGGTGGCCCTGGGTGATGCTGATGGCCAGGGTTACCGCATACCTCGGCTTGCCGAGCGCGTCGCTGGTGCTGGCCGGGACCGTTGTGGGGCGGTGTCTGCCCCGCGCTCTACCACGGCGCCTGCTCCTGGTCAAGCCAGGGAGTTTAGCATGCCTGTTCTTTCGGGCCCGCATGCTTTCCCTGGCTTGCCAGGGGTATCAGCATATCCGCCGTCAAGCTCTGCTGCGTGCGCTCAGGAGGAAGACGAAGGCCCCCGTCTTGTAGAGCGCTTGCAGCTAGCCACGGAGGAGGATTGGTCGGACGCTTGCCAATGGCTGGTAAGTGTTCGGCCAGATCTGCCCGTGGAGCAGTCGGCTAGCCGGCGTGACCACAGGCCGTGGTTAGCTGGTAAGGCTACTGCTAACGCCATGCCATCTCTGCCGCTGGCTGAACATGTCGTTGACATGTTCGAGGCGGCGGAGTCGTCCATTAAGGCGAATGGGCGTCTCGCGAAGGCCCCTCGCGAGGTGGCCAGGCGTTGCCGCATCGTGCCCCTGGACTACCAGCGGTACGGTGTGGTACCCAAGCCGAGCGTGGATGACCGCGCGGCTTTGGGTGAAGATGCGCGGCCAGGCGCCCGGTCTGACACGGGTGTTCTGTGTTCGAACGCGTTGCGTTCGGCAAATACCGCGCTGCGTGATGCGGAGGAGAGTGGGAGGGCGTCGATTGCTGCTCTGTCTCACGTCTCCCAGCTGTTACAAGGGGTGGTAACAGCATCCGCATCGCGCCAGCCGAGCCCCGCCACAGTCCAGAGAGCCATCCAGGATGGTATCAACCTGGCTGTGGACTGCATGACGCGGGCGGGTGACCAGGAGTGTCCGGGCGAGACGCACGTTTGCCTTGGACAATCTGTGCCCGTCCCAGGACCTGTACAATAGGCTACTGCGTACGCCTATGACAGGTCCTGGTCTCTTTGGAGGTGAGGGATGCAGGCACCTCCAGGAGACGGTGACCCTGCTCAATAACCAGAGGGCGCTGCGCGAGCAGTTTGAAGTGCTCTGCCGTGCGATCGTTCGCGCCGCACCCCCTGCGTATCGTCCCCTGCAGGCTCGAGGTGGAGGTGGCCAAGTCAGAGGCCACCCGCCATCGCAGCGTCGGCCTAGGCCGCGTGCGCTTCGGCCAGCAGTGAGGGGGGGGCGCAGGCTCCCCAGGCGCAGCCAGCCAGGCAGCCACCCGCGCACCGAGGTGTGCGTGGTGCTGGGCGTGGCGCGCGGGGATCTGGTCGTGGTAATCGTGCCTGATGGGCCGATTGCCACGGTGAGAACCACTCTGGTGTTTCTGGCGGAGGAGACAGTGCCACTCTTGCACTCCTTATGTCCACCTCTCTCCCTAGGTGGACCGGTGGGAGGCCGGCTGGCCGCCCACATGCAAGAGTGGGAACGGTTGACTCAGGACCGTTTAGTCTTGCGATGGCTTCCAGTCGGGTATCATCCCGATTGGATGACAGGCCCGCCGTCGCGACTGTCTCTCTTGCCGATCTGGACTCCGAATCCGAGAGATCCAGATCAGAGGTTGTGTATCGAGGAGGAGATAACTTCCCTCATACAAAAAGGAGCTATTCAGCCGGCACAAGGGTGTCCGGGCTTCTATTCAACCGTGTTCTTAGTAACAAAAAACACCGGAGGGTGGAGACCAATTCTCAACCTCAAGCCATTGAACAAGTTCATAGAGACGCCCAGTTTCAAGATGGAGACTGTGCGCTCGGTGTTGGCGGGGTTAGAGAGGGGAATGTGGACAGCGTCGATAGATTTGAAGGATGCTTATTTCCACATCCCCATAGCCAGGAGTTTCCGTCGCTTCCTGAGATTTGCATTCCAGGGCAAACAGTGGGAATTCAGGGTGTTACCCTTCGGAATTTCCACGGCTCCTCGGGTTTTCACCCGTGTGGTTCTTGCGATCACCGCATACCTCCGCAGCAGAAGCATAGCAGTCCACACGTACATAGACGACTGGCTGTTAAAAGCACACACCCAGGAAAGTTTATCGGCCAATCTGGAGATTGTTTTGAAGACTCTCACAGACTTGGGCTGGATAATCAATTTCCAAAAATCAGAGCTGACTCCATCCCAGAAGTTTGTTTACCTGGGGATGTTCTTTGATCTAGAGACAGGATATGTTTATCCTACTCAGGAGAGAGTTCAGAAACTCATCTCAGTAATTCAGTCAGTGTGCGACAGTCGTCATGTCCTGGCACGGGTTTACTTGAGAATGCTGGGGTTGATGGTTTCATTGGAACCAGTCATTCCTCAGGCCGCCTTACGCAGGCGGCCGATCCAGTTATTTCTCATGACACAATGGACCCAGAGTACAGGTTCGCTGGACTCGAACGTGTCAGTGTTGGCGCCTCTGATTCACCACCTGCAATGGTGGTTGAACACGGAGAATCTCTTGGTGGGGGTTATGCTAACCCCTCCCCACCCTCAGGTGACTGTGTATACAGATGCATCGATGGAGGGGTGGGGGGCTTGCCTGGAGGAATCCACAATATCAGGGCTTTGGAATCTGGAACAGTCAAAAGAACATATCAATCTACTCGAGCTAAGAGCAGTAGTCCTGGGCCTGGAACATTTCTTACAGAAAGTTCAGGGCAAGATTGTTCTTATTCGTTCAGATAACTCAACAGTTGTGACTTACATAAACCGCCAGGGCGGAACGAAGTCGCCCAGTCTCTGTATGATGACATGGAGACTGCTTTGTTGGTGCCTGGATCACAGGATTACCTTGAAAGCGGTTCATATTCCAGGAAGGTTGAATCTGCTAGCAGACTCATTGAGCCGAAGGATGAGTGTTTTACCGACGGAATGGCAACTAAATCAATGTGTGGCGGATCGTCTGTTCGACCATTGGGGGAAACCCAACATCGATTTGTTCGCAACGAAGAAGAATGCGAAGATGATGACGTACGTCTCTCCAATTCCAGATCCAAGCGCTTTCGCAACAGATGCGTTAGCTATCAGCTGGGGGAGAATGTATGCATACGCATTCCCTCCAGCAATCCTGATTCCAAAAATTCTTCAGAAAATCAGACAGGAGGAATGCCAAGTGCTTCTGATCGCCCCGGATTGGCCAAGCCGATCATGGTATACGGATCTGCTGGACCTTCTGGTCTGCAATCCGGTTCCTCTACCTCTGATGGACGACATTATCTTCAAGGGCAAGGCCCTTCACAACAATCCGTCAATGTTCAGATTGACTGCGTGGATGTTGTCAAGGAATCTAGAATTAAGGAGGGCTTTTCTGAGCAAGCAGCCATGTTTATGGCCAAAGCCAGGAGGGGGTCAACCTCCAGAGCATATAACTATAAAATCAACAGATTTGCAGAGTGGTGCTCAAAAAGATGTATTAATCCAATGGATTCATCTATTCAGGTAGTAGCTGATTTCCTCTGTCACCTGTATGATGCCTATAGCCTCAAGCCTAACTCTATTGCTTGTTATAAGTCAGCTTTAATGACTGTTATTCCTTGCTTGGCTAAGAGGGGAAGTGATGAAATAAGTACATTAAATGTATTAATTAAAGGCATGGGCAATCTAAGACCAAGGAATCCCCCGGTGATTCCGTCTTGGAGTTTATCGCTAGTGCTTCAAGTACTAGGAGATAAGCCTTTTGAACCACTTAGTTCCATTTCTATGAAAATGTTAACTCTTAAAACTGTATTTTTAATTGCTGCGGCCTCGGCTAGGCGTAGGAGTGAGATTCTTGCCTTATCAGCCGAGGATGACCATTTTGTGGTTACAGGGGAAGGCCTTAAGTTACTACCTAGGATTAATTTCTTAGCTAAAAATCAGTCTTTGAAATATCCAGGTCAGCCTATTTTTTTGCCTGCTTTAACTAGATATGATCCTAATTCTAAAGCATGGTGTCCCGTTCGGGCGCTACTTCGGTACAAACAGCGTACTTCGGAGTGGCGGACCGATCAGTCAGCGTTATGGTTGTCATATATTGAACCCCATGGCAGGGCGTCTAAGGACACCATTTCCAGGTGGATTGTAGAGTGTATCCAATTTTGTCACAAATCCGCCACTGGTAAGCAGGTTGACATAGCCAAGGCTCACAGTGTCCGTGGCGTAGTGACTTCCACTGCCCTATTTAATGGGGTCTCTGTGGATGACATTATGTCCGTGGCTCAGTGGCACTGTGAGTCAAGTTTTACAGACCATTATCTCCGTGACACCTCGAATCCTCTCGCCTTGTCGATTTTGAAAAAATAATCGCTTATGTTTTTGAGGAGGGTTTCCTCATTGCTTATATACTTCACAATTAATCAATGGAAACATCCACTTTTTGGGACTGCATCGGTCTTCTCCACTGGGAAGAGGATGACAGCTGCCAAGTTCAACAAGGTCAGTCTTGTTCATGTGTTGTTCATTGTTGATTGTATTGTCACGTTACCTGTGTTTATTAATATGGTGATGGTTTGTGTTTTGATGTGGTTCATCATTGAGAGTATACGAAAATGGAGCCTTTTCGTCTCTGTCCCATAGTACATGCCACTGGTACCTAGAGAGCGTATAGCACATTGAGGTCATTCTAGTCTTCCTCCCAGGAAGGAGGGGGGGGGGGGGGAGAGCGCATATGACATTCGGTCATCTCATCCATCGGTTGGTGTTAGCCGATGTTCATCAAATCCTGACTGTGTTTCACTCAGTTTCAGATGTTTAAGTGCCTTGAACGCGTGAAAGTGCATAGGGAAGAGCTGGTCTTTTGACCTCGCCTCCCTCCCGCCGAATTCCCTGTCGAATTCTGGCAATATCAAAAGTATTAGGGAGGTAAGTATACTCTTGATGTGAAATAAACGAAATCTTGGATTTCTTTTTTCACGAGAGAGTTGATACTTACCTCCCTAGATACGGACCCGGCCTCTCCACCCCACAGAGGCTCGGTCTTCAGGCTCTTATTAGTTGCATGTGTGTCAGCCAATAAATTAGTCAGAGGCAGTAGTAGTCTGCGCATGCGCGGTGGTGGGGCTGGCATCCGCCGGACTACCCTCTGTCTACCTGCCCAGTAGGGGCACCTAACTGTTTTTAATCTGAGTGTTTATTAAGTGAACGCCAATATTTAGCAATATCAAAAGTATTAGGGAGGTAAGTATCAACTCTCTCGTGAAAAAAGACATCCTAGATTTCGTTTAATTCATTGCTAAATACAACAGAATGAAAAAGTTACCCTGGTTAAACAGTGTTGCCTGTATTAGCTTTGCTTAGTGGTTGTTCCACTATGACATCACAGCTGCTTGGAATTCAAGGGAGGTATTTCATGATGCGATATTCTAAAGCTATGTACTTTATCGGCAATAAATATAGAAATATGCCATGTATTAGCAAATTGATAACAGCTATGTGATTTGGAAGGACTGGATATATTATAATGTCTTAAAACACACTCCATATATGACCTTTAAGCGATAATAATTTTCGTTCTTTGAGCACTATGTTAGCAATTCCGGTTTGAAGTAAAGTTTGTATGTCTTTCCAGATATTGACAATACTAGCGGGTTTGAAAGCATTATAACTCCCCAACCCACGTTCACCAGTACATCTGCGATTAATCGAATAATCATGATTATGTATCTAATATGATTACGATTATAAAAATTGCACAATCTTGCACCTACACACTACGTCATTTTGATTGTAATGTCAACTAACATGTGGCATATTTAATTATGACATCAAATACGTGAGTGATAGATCCGATCCCTCCTTTGGATAAAGTGAGATTTGATTACCCGATAACTGTTGGTTTCCAAGGGTAACCACAGCCTAATCCTCTCTACCACAGCCCAAAAACCAGAAAAATGTAACATATGTATACATTAGAAAAAACCTCAACAATTCATGACTAAGCACACTGCCACTCGACCAGCCCATCCCGACCCCACTGATGAGGTGTCCGCTGTGCAGTTCCTGATAAAATGTCAGATTATTACTCTAGATTATGACTCTAGCCCTATGTGATCGGGTCAGTCTGCCTGCCTGCCTGCCTGCCTGCTTGCCTGCCTGTCTCTGTCCGTCTGTTTGTCTGTATGTGTATGCATGTGTATCTGGAGCTGTATCTCGAAAACTACTGATCTGATTTGGCTCACATTTTAACACAACGAAGGAACTTAATGTGCCAGAAAGTTTTCCAAACATTGGCTCTGATTCGTCTAAAAGCATTCAGATCGGATCAACTTCTGAACCTGTGTTTATCTCAGAAATTGCTGGTTCAATTTGGCTCAAATTTTAACACAAGAAAGTATGGGACAAAACACTAGGATTCCCTAATTTTTTGCATAATACGAAAAATATAGAAAATCCCCCCAAAAAATGGAAAATCTGAAATAGCCAGAAAATCCGAAACGTTTTACAATGTGACAAGAACATGAGGATGAGGGTCTGCAATCTATGAATGCTCTTGTTTTATTGGCGTGATACTGATTCTTGAGAGAGAAAAACTGACTATAAAACAAGCATTATGGAGAATCAAGCCACAAGCCTCTTCATAAATGAAGCCAAAAACACAATTTAGAAATCAAGTTTTAGCTGTGTCCTGCCCATCTCTAGCTAAGCTCCGCTTTGCCCGTGTTGGAATTGATCAATCCCTGCACTTATTGAATCTCAATTTCCAGAAAGCTATATAGGTAAGTTGTTGAATATTTTGAATGGCAGCAACAGCAACCAGTCAAATTAGTTTCAAAATATTCAACACAATGTTTATTAAATAAAAGACATACAATTCGTACAACTTCACAAACTCTTAAGCATTTATGACTGGCATGATTCATAATGTAATTGATTATGACATCATCCTATATGTGACATAGTTGATTATCGCGTCATGATTGACTGAGAAACTGGATTCAGGCACACAGGCAGGCAGACAGACACACAGGCAGGCAGACAGACACACAGGCAGGCAGACAGATAGACAGACAGGCACATAAGCAGGCGGACAGACGGACAGACGGTGAATCTGACCGATATGGCAACAACTCACTGAGGCGAGATGAATTAACCCTTGTCACTCTGATTCCAATATTCTATCTCTTGTGTCAATATCACAGAAACGGGTAGACTTTTTTCAACAATTTTGGTGAATGATGTTGCTGTCTGGACCTCACGCAACATCTTCCACCAAATCTGTTGAAAAATAATCACCAGTTCATCTAATTTAACTTGAAAATTTTTAATTGTGACATCAGCCAGGTAAGGGTTAAACTAATAAATAAATTAATAACTGATCAATATTTTGAAAATAATTTGACTGTTAAATGACACATTGTTTCACACAATAAGACAGCTAAATGAGAGTGTCTTGTAGCTCGCCTGTGGGCTTGAAATTATTGGCATGCCACTGTCATATAAATTAAATTTTCATAACTATTTAGTTTAATTTCTCGCCTGAAATGAGTTTTAATGTTATTAAACAGGAAGCCAATTTCGCCCTTCTTCGTTTGAAAACACAGGTTTATATCACAATCAGGGAACACAATTACCTAACTCAGACCAGGAAGATGGATAAAAGTTTGTTCTATTCGGGGAAGATTACGCAGAATTATTTGTAAATTATTTGCCGAGACTGTGCGTACAACTAGTCTTTGTCGAGGTGCTGTAGCTGACTGTCTGTTTAGTGTTTAACCCGTTCACTGACAAATCACTGAAAAAAGTAACTTCTTTATGAGATAACATTGCATTCCAGTCAAATTAATTTCAAAATATTCAAGATTTTTCTGTACGGTTGGTTGCCTTGAAAATGAGATACAGGGAATTCATCGGTGAAAGGGTTAATTCTTTAATGTCCAAGCCGGACAAAACCAGCCCCTGCAGTGGTCTTAAGAAATGTCCAAGAGAAGACGATTTTAGAAAATTTACCACTTAAATGACTGGCTCGATAAAGGGACCAGTCATTCCAGCTGTAAATTGTCAAAAATAGTCTACTTGGCCCATCGTTGAACCTTCACTAACTTGGCCAATTTTGTTTATTAACCCTTTAACACTCATATCATACAAAATCGGCCTCTACAGTGATCTTGAGTAATGTCCATTTGCTGACCAATAGAGGACTATTTTTTTTAATTTACCACTGAAATGACTGGCTCGATAACTGAGCCAGTCATTTCAGTGGTAAATTTTCAAAAGCAATCGTCTCGAAAATGCAATCTTCTTGAGAAATGTCCGTTTGCAGACCAAAAAAATACTATTTTTGAAAATTTAGCACTGGAATGACTGGCTCTTGGACTGCAAATGGAGATTTTGTATGAGAAAATTGAAATTTTCTTGAGCAAATTTGAGGATTAAGCGGTTAAATTTATCTACTTTTGCTTCTGCCTTTAGTTTCAAATTATTTCATACAATATGACTTCCAAAGTAAAGAGTTTGCCGGAATCTGGTCTTCTGGTCTATGGTGTTGAGAGGGTTAATGTGCCAGAGATTATATTTCGTATAAGGTGTTTAGTTAACCCTTTAACCCGCAAATTTGTTCAAGCAAGTCAATTTTCTCATGGAAAAGGGCCATTTTCACACCAAGAGAAGACTTTTTTTGAGAATTTACCACCGGAATGACTGCCTCGGTTATCGAGCCAGTCATTCCAGTGGTAAATTTTCAAAAATAGTCTTCTTTGTCTGCAAATGGACATTTCTCAAGGCCACTGCAGAAGCCAGTTTTTACTGACATGAGTGTGTTTAAAAAAGGTTACATCAGTAAGATGTATTTTCGTGATTATGTAAGGTCAGTTCTACTTATGTTTTAACCTGATGTATAAGATGTACACTGAATCTGCTCCACATACAAGTGTGTTTTTGTTTAACCATTTAATGGTCAAATTTCCTCCAAAATTTTTTAGTATTTTCTTTACTGAATGTCCATTTACAGGCCAAAAGAATAAAAAAAATTTGAAAATTTACCATTGGAATGACTGGCTCGGTTATCGAGCCAGTCATTCCAGTGTTAAATTTTCAAAAATTGTATTCTCTTGGCCTGTAAATGGACATTCCACAAGACCATAGCAGAGGTCGGTTTTGGCCGCTATGATCATTAAAGGGTTATTTGTAATTACATACAAAAATTTGAATGTATACATTTACCTAACATATACACTAACTCTCACTTCCGTCGTAAGATGTGGTATTTAGGTGATGGAGAGTATGATGAAAATTTACAATTTATATAATTTGCAGTTAGTACATTTTGCGGTATATGTTCAGTAATGTGAATAGCTAAACTGGTTCGGCAGCAAGATGGACTATGTGTTTCCAAAATAAAAACAGAAAGATGTTAGTACAATTTTGAACATAGCGTAAGAAATGTTCTGTTGAATATTTTGAACGTATTTTGGATTGGAAGACATTACTGCCTTTAGGAAGCAATGTCTTCCAGTCCAATTATGTTCAAAATATTCTACAGTACAGTTTATTTTTGTTCTAGAAACATTTTAAGTTATGTCTGATCTGTACTGGAATATATACATTTTACCTCTGTCATATTAATTAATTAATTTGAATCGGTAAATTGTATGATTTAAATAAAAACAAAACAGTACAGGAAAAATATTTCTTTGCACAGTTCATATCTCATTACAGTCGGACAGTTTAATTGTCAATCCACAATGGCTTTGAGGAATGCTCATTTGCAGGCCAAGAGAAGTGTATTTTTGATAACTTTTAACTGGAATGCCTGGCTTGATGAATGAGCCAATCATTCCAGGGATAAATCTTTTAAATATCGTCTTTTGTCTGCCTACAAATGGACATTTTGTAGTCAAAAATGTAAGTTTTCTTCACCAATCAAAACCATTTAGGTGTTAATACTAATATTCTGACTCATGCTGTGGTAATGAGGACTTAGAAAATACACAAAATGCAACAATTTACTAGAATTTTATCAGGATATTATCCCTTTTAACCATCAATTTGCAAATGTACATTTGCAGACCAAGAGAAGACAATCTTTTAAAACTTACCACTGGAATGACTGGCTCGGTTATCGAGCCGGTCATCCCAGTGGTAAATTTTCAAAAATAGTAGTGGCTTCTGCAGTGATCTTGAGAAATGGCCATTGGCACACCAGAAAAAGAATAATTCTAAAAATTTACCACTGGAATGATTGGCTAGATAACCGAGCAAGTCATTCCAGTGGTAAATCTTCAAAAATGGTCTTTTGTTCTGCAAATGGACATTTTATAGGTGAAAATTGAAATTTTCATGAACAAATTCAAGGGTTAAAAGTGTCACATCAAAATAGTTGAAAATAAAATTGTTAAAATTGTATACTTTTAGAGGCTTAAATTGTGTTGCTAGATGTAATGAAACCAAATAAATCTTAATATATGATGATTTCATTACGTATAAATTAATTAAAAAAATTTAAGTTGTGAAATTGAATTAGAGACACATGCCCCTATTTCGACTTCGCAATTAAAAAATGACATTAATTTATACGGAATGAAATCATCAGTTGTTAAGATTCCTTTCGTTTCATTACATTGAGTTATACAATTTAAGCTTCTATATGTATACAATTTAAATAATTTTATTTAGAGCAATTTTGGTGTGATTATGCACCTTTAAATGTTTATTACTATCAGCGCTGATGTGATTTTATTGCTTTGAATATCATAACCTGTGCTCCAGATCTTAACACATTTAATCCTGAATGATGTGAATGATAGTTTATATGTATATATATGTATATATATATTTATCACTGGATTGGCTGGCTCAGTTATTGTGCCAGCCATGGCAGTTGGAATTTTTTCAAAAGTATTCTCTTACGCCATTAACACTCATATCAGCCGAAAATGGATAACCGACCCAGTCAATCCAGTGGTAAATTTTCAAAAATAGTCTTCTCTTGGTCTGCAAATGGACATGTTTTATGAGAAATTTGAAATTTTCTTGAACAGATTCGAGGGTTAAAGAGTTAACCTGCCTATGGACATTTCTCAAGGTTGCTACAGAATCTATTTTTTAGCTAACATGACCATCAAACGGTTAAACTCGCTCCTGCTGATTCTTTAGAAATAATTGGACTGAAAGACAAATTGTTTTCAAAATATTCAGCAGGGTTTATGGGTATATCTTCATTAAAACAGAATTCTTGAGAAGGACAAGGGTTTGTGTACATATACAACGTACCTCTGATATTGATCAACAAAATTCCCCTTCCACATCCCTCATAACTTCCCACCCCTTTGTTACCTCCCACCACCCTGGTAACCTTCCCACGGTATCTATTATCTAATACTGCCTTATCCATAGCCCTTTAACACTCATATCAGCCAAAAATGGCTTTTGCAGATGTCTTGAGAAATGTCCATTGGCAGACCAAAGAAGAGTATCTTTGAAAATTTACCACTGGGATGATTGGCTCGATAAGTCATTCCAGTGGTAGATTTTCAAAAACTGTCTTCTTTTGCTCTGCAAATTGACATTTTCTTGAACAAATTTAAGGCTTAAAGGGTTAAAGTTCTTATATTTGACCCTTAAATACTCAAGATTTGTAAAAAAAAAATCTTTAAACCATTGCTTAGTGAATGTCCATTTGCAGGCCAAGACATGACTATTTTTCAAAATTTACCACTGAATAAAAAATAGTCTTCTCTTAGGCGTCAAATTGCCATTCCTCAGGACCACTGCAAAGTTTATTTTTGTCCTGTGTGATCCTAAAGTGGTTAAGAAGGTTGATTCAGCTGTTGCATATATGTATGACCTTATCACACACAACCTGTCATTGACCCCGCCCCTTCCATAACAACTCCCTGTCATCCCTGCCCTGTTTTCACGTTAGTGGATGTACTCTTGGTACTAGTTATCAGGTGATCAGATCTTGCAATTTAGTATTTAACTGTTTTTCCATGTGCGTGCGTGCGTGCGTGTGTGCATGCGTATCCATGATCTGCGCCTGCGTGTGTGGCTGCGTGCATGTGAGTGAGTGTTTACATGTACAGGTGCGTCTGTGTTCGTGCGTGAGTGCACGTGTACATGTGTGTGAATTTACATGTGTGTGAGTGCATATGTGCGATGGCACGCATCCACATGAATGCTTGAATCAACGACCTACGTGTACATGATGTATATTAACATACACAAGTCTGGGTATAAGTGCTCAATTTTCCAAGTATTTTGGGGCCAAAATTAATTTGTTTGCCCTCACTTATAGATGTAACTCTTCTGTGGATGAAGTCAATTCATTTGCAGTTTGTTTTGTTTTGTACAGGAGAATGACCTCAATTCAGTCATTTCAATGGTAATTTTTTCAAAATAGTTTTCTCTCACCATGCAAATTGATATTGACCATGGAATATGTTTGTTTTTTCAACTATTACTATCTTGAGTAAAATATGGCATGAAGACTTCAAATTCTCACACATCTATACCACCAGGACATGCCTGATTCCTTACACATATCCAATACATGTGTCTTATGTATGTTAATATTGACAAAGTCTAGAATGCACAGTCAGTTATTCACCTTCAAATCACCCTTTAACCAATATTGAGATTTTGACCCTGTGCCCTGGTCTCCAGGGAGTGTAGTCCAATATAAATGTTACCTCACAATCAACAATCATAAGGGTAACTCACATAGCAAATTTGGTTAAATTCAACCAAATGGTTTTTGTGTGATAGTGTGATGGATAAGACAGATGGATGATCGGAGGGTGATCACAATATCCTGACATTTTTTCCAAAACGTGTGGAGATAATTCTTAACCCTTTCACTGATGAATTCACCCATATTTCATCTTCAAGGCGACCATACATGAAAACTTTAACATTTTAAAATTAATTAGACGAAGCCGTTGCTGCCTAAGGCAGCAACGGCTTCCAGTCAAATTAATTTCAAAACATTCAACAGAATAAGTTATTTTGTAAAGAATTTACTTTTCAGGGATTTGTCAATGAAAGGATTAAAGTAGTAATATTCCAGTTTACTGTTGTACATTTAATAATTTCCTTTGTCATGTGCATTGCATTTTCTGTCATATGCTAATTTCAGAACACTATTACGAATGCTGACAAGCTACTCGCCGCTGCGGATGAACTCGCTCAAACGGGGGAATGTAATCCGGAGGAGATTTATCGAGAAGCTCAGGAGCTCGAGGAGCGAATGCATAACTTTCTTACGAGTCTCGAGAGACGGAGATTACTTCTAGATATGACTGTATCTTTCTATACACATGTACATGAGGTGAGAAATGTAGATCATTTGCATATCAATAGGAATTGTCTCTACTCTGTTCACCTGCACTTATAGCTACATCATCAACTCTCTTATTATTGAAATTCCCGTTTCTAAATTTCACGCCAACTGTGCAGGCATGCTGTTGAATATCTTGAAACTAATTGGACTGGAAGCTGGTGCTTCCTATGGCACCAACAGGTTCCATTCATATTAGTTTCAAAATATTCGATAATAAATGTCTCATAAAGATTTTATTGTATTTGGTTTGTTTGATAAAATCATTAATGACTTAGAGGCTTTCACATATGAGTATGCATGTACGGTGTAGATAACGTTAACCATGCCGCTACTTTACATAGCAATGCTCCTCCTTCCCACCCCATAGCTAAACATCTCACAGTTACATGATTCTGTGGGTGAGAGGCATAATTTTAATCATATGATAATGTAATCATTTTATCAACTCCCTAACCTTTGATCTCTTTTATAAATAATGCACATTATAGTAGCATGAACCAAGACATGAAATGGTGAGTGCGCGTGTGAGTGCGGGCATGTGTGTGTTTGTCCGTGTGTGTGTGCATGCGTGCCTGTGTGTGTGTGTGTGTGCCTGTGTGTGTTGTGCTTTGAGTGCGTGCATGCGTGTGTGATGAAAACAAGAATTTATCGCCTCACTTACTCACATGTGAACCTGAATACCGTGAATGATGTTTGTCTCACAGCAAACACAATCTTCACACACATTCTAAAATATATCCAGAAATATTATCTAAATTTGCTGTAAAAGATAGAAATATGATCAATCTGAGTTAACTATTTAACCCCTGGAGTACCACTGTCACAAGTTCAAGACAACTATACAGGAAAGTTGTTGGATATTTTGAAACTAATTCGACTGGGAGCTGTTGCTGCCATGGGCAGCAACAGCTCCCAGTCAAATTTGTTTCAAAACATTCAAGCGAATATTCCTTATATCAAAGCGAATTTGTTGTTTCTTGTGTTTGTGTGTTCTAGGATTAAGTAAACTATATATTTCATCTTTGATCTGTGATATGTGGTAGATAAGTCTGGGTAGTGTACTGACACATCTGCTATGCTGGCTGTACTTTCAAACCATATTCAATGTTCATGCTTTATATATTTATGTAGAGATCTGTGTGTTTTGGAATCAGTATTTCTGCTTCAGATTTTACAAAATCTTTTGTGCATTTAAATTTAAATAAATTAGTTTTAAATTATTAATTACAGCTGCAGTAGTATAATAGTGATTTTAGCGTCCAATTTTGCTATTGTTGCGGTCATTGACCATTAAGCTTTTAAAAAACTGATTATGCAGTGGTCTTGGATTGTCCATTTTGCAGACCAAGAATAGACTATTTTCCGATAATTAAGCCATTAAAAAAAAATAATCTCTTAGTCTGCAAGTGGGCACTCTCTAGGAGAAAATTGAAATTTTCTTGCAAATTGGAGTGGTAAATGATTAGAAAATACAATTTTTATAGATAGGTAAAATCTCAAATTAAATTTGAAAAACATGTATCGTAAATAAACCATGAATGATTTTGAGACTTGTAAATCAAGTTAATGTCATGACCACATAATGGAAGATGGTGCATATCGGTCGGTCGGTTGGTCGGCCGGGCCGTCAATGTATGTCTGTCTGTCTGTCTGTCTGTCTATCTGTCTGTCTGTCCATCCGTGTTTATTTGAAATATTTTGATTCTGAGGGATCTGCTGTTTTCTGATAGCTCGTTTTCAATGACAATTCAAGTTCTCTCAAACAAATTTGAAAAGTATTTTCACCGAAAAAGCTTATTTAGTTTAAAGGCAATTTATAATAGTTATCAAGCCAGCAATTCCAGTGTTTCATTTTCAGTCTTCTCATTACCTGCAAATTAACATTTCTCAAGACCGCTGTAGGATCTGTATTTTGTCCGCTGGTCTATTACAAAGTTAACCCATTAACCCTCGAATTTGTTCAAGAAAATTTCAATTTTCTCAAATATTGGAGACCAAGAGAAGACTATTTTTGAAAATTTACCATTGGAATGACTGGCTCGGTTATCGAGCCAGTCATTCCAGTGGTAATTTTTCAAAAAAAGTCTTCATTTGGTCTGTAAATGGACAGAACACTGCAGAAGTCATTTTGGCTGATATGAGTGTTAAACGGTTAACCCATTCTGAGAGGTGACCGAGCCAGTCATTCCAGTGGTAATTTTTCAAAAAAAGTCTTCATTTGGTCTGTAAATGGACAGAACACTGCAGAAGTCATTTTGGCTGATATGAGTGTTAAACGGTTAACCCATTCTGAGAGGTGTCTGTCTGTATGTTCATGTTTCAGTTGACCAGCTGGCTTGAAGAGTTACAACAGGAACTACAGAGCTCTGAAATTGCTGACTCAGTCGAAGGAGCCGAACAATTACTGGAGCAGTTCAATCAACAAAGGGAGACAACTTTAGAAGCAGCTTTAAATACAGTTGGAGAAGGCGAAAATCTACTCGAACAACTTCGGTATGTATGTCACGGGTTTTATAAGGTCACCTGATTAGTGGTGATTTATCTGTCATATGTGGTTCCTCAGCTGTCATCCATCAACAAAAATGTCATGTTTTGCTGATGGTTGATTAAAAGCACATTCCTTATAGCAATAACTTAGCCATGAACAACTTTCAGTCAAATTGTTTTCAAAATATTTTGCAGGTCCAGAGATATAACCCCTGGAATATGTCGTCTGCTAAAACGGTCAATAATCTGTCGTTTGTATGAATTGTTTGTGTTTACTATTTAATAAACATTCTGTTGAATATTTTGAAACTAATTTGACGTGATTTTGAAAAGGAATGTGATGCGCATAATATTAGAGTTATTGCCCCTTTTAGATTTTCAATGTATTAAAATCTATGGCGGAAAATACAATTAGTTTTGCAAGCACACTTGGCCCTTTATAAGCCCTGAAATTTCAGTTGTTCAAGTATATGACAATTTGTCGATCAAGTATTGGCATCTTAATTAAGTCGCAGGTAGGCTGATGTCACAATCAAATGTAATGAATGGTGTGTCGACGTCTGTCATGATAGCTTATTGTCTCGCTGCTGCAAGCCACCAGATAATATTTTCAACAATCAAAAATACTTAACTTGCTGAATATTTTGAAAACAATTTGACTGAAACTTGTTGGTGGCTAAGCCACCAACAACTTTCAGTCAAATTGTTTTCAAAATATTTAGCAGGACCCGAGATATATCCCCTGGAATATGTCGTCTGCAAAAACCTCTGCAGTCAGATGGTTAATAGTCTCAGCTGTATGAATTGTATGTGTTTACCATTTAATACACATGCTGTTGAATATTTTGAAACTAATTTAATTGAGCGCTATTGCTGCCAGAAGCAGCAGCAACAGCACCCAGTAAAATTAGTTTCAAAATATTCAACAGCTTACCTTTATAGGTTACCTTGATATTAGGATTCTTGGAATTCAGGGATCACTCGATCCTAATACGAGCAAAGCGTGGGTGATGCATAGCTAGAGATGGGTGTGGCATAGCTAGAGATGGGGGTGGTGCATAACTCAAACTGGATTCCTCCATTATACAGGTAAACTGTTAAATATTTTGAAACTAATTTTACTGGAAACGGTTACTGCCATATGCGGTTTGAAAATATTCAATAGAATATTCTGTATACCATGACAAATATGTCGCATCTGGTTATAAAGTCTAAAAAGACACATACCTTTACTTGAATCATATGTTTATTGATGTCTCTGGTGTGGTATATGTTTTTACAACATCAATGCACATCTCTAGTAGCATGTGTATTAATGTGACCATGACACGACTGGTATAACTTTGCATAAATAAATCACATGTGTCAATACTTCATCAAATATACACCAATTCACTTGAAACGGTCTCAGTTTATAACAAAAATAACTCTTGTTCAATATCTGACAGCCTGCCACCAACGTGCTGGTCGATGCCCAACTCAAAATGTATCACATTTATGGGATGTAATCATACTAATTTATTTGCTCAGACGGGTCTTATAAGACGACATTTATCTCCCTTTTGCAATAATTTCAATGAAAATTGGCAAATTTTGCGCGACTTTTCAACACTTGATAATCAGTTTAGAGGAAATCAGCCTGTTTACTAAAAAAACAGCCATGTACGAGCATTTTCAGCAGGAAAAACTGTCCTAGAACCAATTATAAATCTTGCGCGTACTTTGTTTACTATTGATTCCTATGCAGAGCTACGCTAGCTGTCACTGGAGTGACGTAGATACAGTTGGCTTATCGATTGCCATAATTGAAAAAGTTGAAATCAGAATTCCTGTTTTGTGCGTTTTCAAATGGGCATTTCTTGCTAATTTCTTATCGTATGCTCACACAATTTTGTGGGAGACAGATTTTGATTGTATTTCAAATATATGGTATAAATGGCTATTAAAATTGTGTTTGCATACAAACTTTTAACTATTAAAGCAGTCTAGTTTGTTTTCATTTTGTAACGACTATCTCATGTCGATTATCACTAACAGTCTTCATCACTTTTTTCACTTTCGTCATTGTTTCCAACTATTCATCATCTTCATCTTCAAAAATGTTGCTGTCTACGCTGCCAGTGCACGAGCACATCTCTGTGCAACCTCTTGGTCACTGCACTGACACGAAACATTACACATAGACTCAATAATCCTAGGCGTTATATGGTCATCAAACTGGACCGGAACAATACATTCCCCTTCCTGCGTCCACCTATACTGCAGAGTCGAGCGGAGTTAGTGATTTCATAGATGGTCATTTAATTAATGGTGCTATGAGTAAATTGGAAAATGCTAATGATTGTATTTTCTTGATTTATGTCAAACATAGTGGGTTGACAAGTGGGGAATATAACACCACCCATGTACAAAGTAAGTGAGTCAGACCTGCTTTCTCGAGAATATACATGCAGGGACATACCTACCCATTCGGCAATTCGCTTTTGAGAATAATTTTCATGGTTGGCTATGTCAAAATAGGCTAATTCGCTGGCTAATGATTTTACATGTATGTTGGTACATCAGTTCCTCTTAAACCATGATGACATATCTAATTCTATCCAATATTTTGTTTCTTACATAACTTGCTGGTCATCTCTTACTTGGTTAATAACCTGAAGATTAGAGCTGGTTGGTCTGACGGTAGTACCGTGAGGACCGCGGTATACCGTGGACCGATACCGTGACCGTTGACATTTCCAAATACCGTGAATACCGTCCATAATGTTTGAGCAATACTTGAGAAATATATTCATAAAATCTGACTTGACCAAGGGTAAATAAGTGCTAATAGTGCCAAAAATACAGGCATCCCTAACTATTAGCCGAGTTCAGGTGAAAGGGTTGTTGTAAAAACAAACGTCAAGACGTCAATTACAAAATAATGACAGGCAGAATTGTATGTCAAACGTACGTCTTGAAAGTCTCACGGTAAAATTGATTTATTTAAAACATCCAAACTCATTCTCTGGCCGTCCGCCGGTAGTAATTACACCATAATATATTCCCTATCCCGTTTCTATTATTTGTTATTTATTACTACAAGCATTTTGTCACCGAACAAACACGCTAGAATAACAGATAACATACAAACTGCGTGCTATTCAAACACTACAGCGATCTCGCAAAGACGTATCTGATTGGTTGTTCATGAACTAGACCGTGGGAAAATACATTACTATGCTGAATTTATCAATGAAAATTTACTAAAACGTAGTATTTGCTCGCGCCGTTTTGATCACGTGCTAATTTATTAACAACGAGCAGCGTTGAAGTCCGTTATTTTTTATTTTTCTGGCTTGTTTTAAGAAATTTCTTTACGGATTAAATCCAGTTTAAGTAACGACACCTAAAAATTATAGTGTTTTAGTTTTTGTAATTCATTTTTCAACTGGCTACACGTCGGAAGTTCGCGGAAATAGCTTTTTACATGCATTGCTCACGTGAAGCATGGCGAGTAACGAGTCTGCACATCGGGTACTCGGTAATTATCAGAAGCTTTGGAATCGGCTATATTCAATGTCGCGTTATATGTATGTGTATAGGCCTGTTTTCGCGAGTAACAGAATATACGACTCCAACAGAAATAAAAACGTACAACACTTGCCCCATTTAAATACTCGCGGATTTTGTCTGGACTCGGTTTATCAAAGCGCTCGACTGCCAAAATAAAATTTACCGTTTGCTGGTCGCACGCATTAATAGCAAGAACAATCCAGATTGAAAATAGTGCACCCCAATGTCTCAAACAGCGGGTTATAGTTAGCGAGTCGACCACACCCGTTGACCGATATTCCCGTGAATGATATTACGTCAATAAAAATAGTGACCTAATAAAATCGTGAAACTAAACAGTCGCAATAGCCATGTTTTTCTTCTCTAAATCAGGAAGCCGATTTATTTATTTTACTTATATTTACCGTTGATTGGAGATGGAAGTGAAAAGGAAATGGAAAAAATTGTTCTAATTTCGTGGCATGCCTCAAACTCAGATGACGGTATACCGTGGTACCGCGGTATTTTTTCATGGTACCGGTACCGTCATGTAAATATCAATACCGCCCAGCTCTACTGAAGATCTAGCTTAAAGGATTAGATTGATAGGTTATTGGTCAGGCTAATAAAGTCCAGATTTGGCTAATGAAATCTCCAAATAGGCTAATTCACTGGCTAATGATTTCAATTGAGTAGGTCGGTCCCTGTACATGTATGTCTTAAGTTAAATTTTCACATTATAATAAATAGTAAAATGTTCAGTAGCTTTTGGTGTAATACATCTATATATCTGAGATTTTACTCAGCATCTCTATGTTTGACTTCTTTGTATAAAACTGTATTTCCATTCCTTTAATAGTGACATATGGTCAAGAATACCAAGATATTTGCTCATTGTATGTACATTTGCATGCCAAAGAAGACTCTTTTGAAGATTTAACACTGTAATGACTGACTCAGTTATCAATCCAGTCGTTCCAGTGGTAAAATTTCAAAAATAGTCTTCTGGCCTGTAAATGGACATTTTTCAAGACCACTATACAGGCTGGTTTAGGCCGACTTCGCCACTAACTTTTATGCCATTTGTCTAATTTCAGTACGCTGATTATGGAGCCTGAACAGAACAATGGTAGCAGTGATGCAACGCATATAGAGAGTGTGATCTCACAGCTTACTGAGAGCAGGGCACAACTAGAGGACCTCTGGTCAGCACGCAAACTGAAACTAGATCTCTGCTTACAACTCAGACTGTTTGAACGAGACTCTTTAGAGGTATAGTATTAGTTAGGGATTGTTAGAGATAAGCTGCTCATGCATCGTGATATCACAATATCATAGCTACTTACAATGGACCTTTCAAGTTTCAGTTATGCCCCGCCAATCTCTAGCTAACCTCCACCCACACCTCACTCGCATTGAGATCGATCGATACCTGAACTCCCTGACTATCAATTTCCAGAAAACTATACAAGTAAGCTGTTGAATATTTTGAAACTAATTTGACTGGGCGCTGTTGCTGCCTATCGCAGCAACAGCGCCCCGTCAAATTAGTTCCTAAATATTCAACAGAATGTTTATTAAATGGTAAATACATACAATTCGTACAACGTGTCAGACTATTAAGCTCTAAAGACGGACTAAATCAAGTCATGCATGCCATACATGTAATCAATTATGACACCATACTACACATCACTTAGTTGATTATGACGCCATATGACGTCAGATGATGGATGGATAAACTGGAAAGGTGAATTGTTGCTATTGCTCATAAGAAAATGCTTGTAACATGAATAATTTTGTGTAGACAAATGTTTGATGCACAATCCCACCCCCAAATTCTCAATATCATCTTCCAAGTCTGATTCTGTGACATTGTGTACTAGGAACTTTTGAATTCTCCCAACTCGCTTGAGACTTGTAATTCTAACAAATAAATCACATTTTAGAATCTGCTCGATATCACATTTTAGAAAAATGCTCATGATTTTGTCGATATCCCAAGCACTGAGCACAAATCTAGTATTAGTTAGTTAGGAAATTACTGCTCAAGTCATGCATTTTTAACCCTTTCATTGATGAATTCCATATATCTCAATGTTCAAGACGATAATACAAGAAAGCTGTTAAATATTATGAAATTAATATGCATCGGAAAGAATTTACTTTTTCAGGGACTTCTCGGTGAAGGGGTTAACTAATTAGTTGTTTGTTTAAAATTTCTGGTTTGAAATGCGTTCCTCTTTGCATCTGTGAAAGATTTCTATGTGAGAATTAAATGCGTCTTATGAAATATGTTCAGTTTAGAGGTTTGTATAGAGATGATTTTGCGGAATTGTCATACTATACCCATGCTGACTCGGATCAGAGGTGATGTCGACTATAACAACAATGCTGATAATGATGATGATGATAATAACGACGACAACAACGATCACGACCATGATCACGAAGATGATGACAATGATGATGATGACGACACAGACGATGACATGTGTAGTGACAATTACACATGCGATGATGATGGTGACACTGAGGACGATGATGAGGTTGACGATCATGATGGTAATAATAATAATGATGATGATGAAATGTGTGTTTGTAGGTGTCATCACAGCTAGAGTTATGGGCAGAGGAGCTGCAGCATTTAGAACTGTGTTCTGACACGAGTAAAGCAGAACAAGTTCTTCAGCTTCATAATGACAGCGTAATGCATATGCAAAACTGTACATTTGAGGTGCTTCAGAGAGGCCAAGAACTCAGTCAGGTAAAATACATCCACCTCTATAGCTTGCACCACTCCCCTTGCTCCTTAACACACTCCACCGCTCTCTGCTCGTCTCTCTCTCATGCTCTCACTCCTCCCTTCATCACTGTTACTCAGCCTCCCTACCGCCCTCCCATTATCTCTCTCTGTGTCTCTCACTCTCTCCTTCGCTCGCTCCCTCCCATCCCTCCCTCCCTCTTTCTCTCTCCCTCCCCATCTTTCTTTAAATACTGGTATCGATATCAATTTCAATAGCAGTATACCTGTAATATCTGTATTATTGCGGTTGGTGGGCAAAATAGAGTTAATGCATGGGTAGTATGATAGCATATTCAATATATATCAGCGCTCCTGAGATAGTCTGTAGACATTACAATTTTCACAATAAAACCAAGGTATTACACAAATCCCGCTATTAAACACTAGATTTTATAACTCCTCAGTTAACGTATGTCCCAAGATGGATTAAATCTCTCCAAAATCATCTCTAGTAATGATTCGAGTTTGGCACAAAATTACAACTGTTTCCGCGGCCTATGCAGAGATCGCCATTTTAATAGCACCTGTGTGGATATTGAGAGAAAGCCAGAAGTGACAATATCATCCAAAATAAACTCGCCCAATGAAACTTTGTGAACAGCTAAACCTGTTGATATTTGACTGGCAAATATCAATGTTATGAGTCAAAAATGTTGGATATGGATGTAAACATTTATTTTACTAATTTCATGGCTACTTGTATTGATATACACCAAGATAATAAACAAATTCTCCAGGAAAACCTGTGCTTTTTAAAAATATCTCCACACATGAGTACAATTACTTAGCAATTATAACACTGTAAATAGACTCTGTCTGTCTGTCTGTCTGTCTGTCTGTCTGTCTGTCTGTCTGTCTGTCTGTCTGTCTGTCTGTCTGTCTGTCTGTCTTTCTTCCATCTGTATGTCTGTCCGTTCGTCCATCTGTCGCTTCGTCTGTGTGTGTCTCATCAATATGATAGATATTTCTTGTGATGGAGAGGCTACTTGAGCGATCACATGAGTGACAGTTCCTACATCTAACTGCTATAACCTTATGGATATATGTCCCTCATGTAAGTATAATTGGAGCCATTTGTAAGAGATAGAATTGGTTGTCTTTGAGATTAGTCAAGCTTTATTGAAGTGATCTTCACCAAACTTGAGTGAGAGGATGTCCTCAGAAGTCTGATGTATTGTGTTGATTTTGGTGTCAATCAGTCATGGTCATAATCATCCAATTAACCTTTTAACACTCATGTCAGCCAAAGACGGCTACAACAGTGGTCTTGATAAATGTTCACTGACAGACCAAGAGAAGACTGTTTTTGAAAGTTTACCACTGGAATTACTGGCTCGTTTACGAGCCAGTCATTCCAGTCGTAAATTTTCAAACACTGTTCTCTTGGTCTGTAAATCGACATTTTCTATGATAAAATTTAAATTTTCATGAATAAATTTGAGGGTTAAAGTGTTCAGGAAATTATGCTGCGTTACCAGAGGATATGTAACGGTCTAAGGGGAGCATACATTCCCCTTGGTATTCCGAGTAACCCTAGACTTCAAACAGTCACGGTTAAGAAAAGTGAGTTGCAGACTGGTAGGGGAGCAACAATACACTAAGCAATGATACGATATGTATCACGATACTCCTGTCACGATGCGATGCGTATCGCGATACGTCTTGTCAGATATGACAATGACAAAGTAAAATATTTTTAGCAGGCGTTGTAAAACGTCGAATTGTATTGGCCAAAACCATCCAATCGGTAGCTCTGTGAAATCTGCTTTATATTTTTTGTATCCGGGAGACTAGGCTAATGTCGTAAGATGGCCGATTCCAGCGGTTCTGAATGCCATATTTATGAATATTTACGCCAATTCGAGACACTGTTTAAGTATAGGCATTTTATATTTTACTTACCAGCTCTTAAAATTCCACGCAAATGTGCAGCAATTATGAGTCAAAATAAAATTAGTTCAACTAACCCACGAACGTAGTAGTCAGCGGAATAATCTAATTGGATGCTGTTGGAATCACCTTTTATGGAACTCCAATTAGTGTGCATTTATGAATGAAATTCCTCTATAGTGTATATTACGTGCGTCAGGCACTCATTGATTTAATAATTTGGCGCCTCATTTTCGTATCTCACTCGCTCGTATTTTCGTATTTCACGCTGATCCCGTAGACACCCTCTGCATCGTACAAAAGCAAGCGATTTTTCTTCTATAGTACATAAACAGTAAAAGCTGTTTCATTGCCTCCCACCGCGGTTCTTTGTCGCGAGAAATTTGGATTAAATTTAAGGAATTTTCATTGCCGGCATCGTTGTAGAAGTGTTTAAAGACCGAACTAAATATGTTTGCGACAATTTATTGAAAATATTGCGAGAATTGACCAAGAACGATGTTGTAAAATTTATGCGGCGTTACCAGATTTCGTGACTAACAGTCGTGACTTGTTCCTAAATTTTCTGCACTAAAATCCCTCCTCGAGGTAAAGTTACATCGTAGTTTAAAAAGGTTATTGTATCCGCATATTATGTAGTGTTTAACGTCTAAAATCAATGGTCATATCCGATTTTACTGAACTAATCTCACTGGAAATTTTTTTTGCCGTGTCGCGATTCGGAAAACAAGTATTGTGTATCGTATCGTGGGGAAAGTATCGCGATCCATCGATGCATCGATGGGTCTTTGCAGCCCTACAGACTGGTGTCCTGCCTAGATTTCACGAATCACAGATTGTTGACTGTATTTGTGTTGTGCAGGTGTTTGATTCGCATGGTTTGAAGCTTATGGCTGATAATCAATACGATGCACAGACCAGAATACAAGTGTTACTCGAGTACCTTCATGATCGAGAGACAGACCTGGAAAATCTAGCGGAGAGCAAACGCCTCAAACTGGAACAATGTGTCCAATTAAGGCACTTTGAGATTGAAGCCAGACAGGTGAGATTAGGGAAGTTAAATGTGGGAATCGCGATTGATTCTAAAACATAAATGATGCTAAATGTGTAAACTAGAAAATATATGTCTAAATATGCAAAGTGAAAATTTATCTATAGTTATGTATATTGGAAAGTTATCTGGAAAGCGGCAATTTGGAGAATTGTGTCCTTAGGGACATGCAAATTGATTAATTGTGTCTTTAGTTATACAAATTGAAGTGATCAAGAATTATTCAATTTAGCGACTTTTACATCCAACTTGCCATTTAGGCCTATGTGTTTTCACGACCAGTCAAATGCCAGTGTCTCTATTTCAAAACAACAATTCAGGAAAGCTATTGAATATTTTGAAACTATTATAATTACTAGGTAGCAACTGCTCCCAGTCAAATTAGTTTCAAAATATTCAACAGAATGTTTATTAAATTGTAAATTCATCAAAGACATGGGATTCGTACACCTTCCTGACAAACTTTTTGTTTTTTGTGATGGAGCTACGTGATTCAGAGTAATTTGATTATGATGTCTTATACTTGAGTGACAAAAAATAATCCTAATACCAGGATTCAAAACTAGTGCATTGTGTAGACTAAATTTATTGTGACTTTCGACAAGTTTTGGTAAACTACATGTAACTCCGTTATTTCAAGTTTTGATCATCTTTTTAACCCTTAAATGGTCAAATTTTGTCAAGAAAATCAAAACGTTTGTTTATTGAATGTCCATTTGCAGGTCAAGAGATGACTATTTTTGGAAATTTATTGCTGGAATGACTGGCTTGGTTAATAAATTAACTAATTGGACAACAACCTGTTAATGCTCTAGGCTGCAAATTGTAAGATAAGATCCATGTACTGTTTGCGTTTTGACAGCTTTTAGACTACATCTTTGATCTGTTTTTCAGGTGTTGGGCTGGGTAAGGAATGGCCAGTCGATGCTGACTGCTGCGTTGATGGTACCAAACTCATTAGCAGAGGTGGACAGTCTCCAGCGTCAGCATGAACAGTTCCAGAGAGCCATTGAGGTAAACATCAGATACAGTACAGGTCAGAACTGACTTAAGATGTCTCCAAAACAAAAAGAGAAATGCCTGATCTTCTATAAAAATAACAGAATATGCAATTTCGTAAATTGGTTCCTAGTTAGGTTTAAATTACCTCAACTAAGTAGGCCTATGAAAAGACCGCAAGACACTCAATAGGACAGGCTTGCTCAAACACTCCTCTGGTTGACTGAACACGATGAACAATCACGCCCAGTATAATGAAGTCAATTTGGAATCTATTCATTCGTTACCTTTGGATAATGGTTCTAAGAAACCGGCGGGTATACCCAGATTTTCAAGCCAGTAAAAATGCGCCAATTTTATTTTAACATTACAGAGATTAACTTTTAATTAGAAAATAGCTCGCCCATAGCGCCTTTCTACAATGTTTCCCTACTTTCCGGCATTGGAAAAGCTGAATATTTTGAAACTTATTTGACTGCGAGTGGAGCAACAGCTTTAAGTCAAATTAGTTGCAAAACAAAATTTGTAAATTTACTACAAAGTCAATTGTGTGTTTTTTCGCGAAATGGCCATATTATTTGTATTTTTATTATGATTTAGATTTCGCCCATAGTGCCTATCTACGACGTTTCCCTATTTTGCAGCATTGGACAAGTCAAATATTTTGAAAATCATTTGTCTGCAAGTTGTTGCTGCAGCAACAGTTTTAAGTCAAATTAGTGTTAAAACAATTGTCAGAATTTGTGAAAATTTGCATCGGAATTTTGTGAATTTACTATGAAAAACAGTAATGCATTTTTTTTAATTTTTTCGCAAAATGGCCACTAACACTTCAGCCTATAGCTTATAGTAAACAAATTCTTCCTATCATTGGCGTATCAAGCAATTACTTATATAAACATTCGCATGCATGGATTATGACTCGGGAGGTGAATGATTGAACGTCATCAATAGATGTTGATACAGCAACCTTGCTAGAATAATCAAACTATTGATGCATTAGCTGTCTTACAAGACTAAACGCAGAATTATGCCTGATTAAAATAAATAATTGATTTTTGCTCAATTAAATTGATTTTTTTTGATTTTTTGATATTTTTTTTATCTTACATTCGATTATATAATCCCAGATAAAATAATCGACTATCAATGAAATATCGATTAACCAAACAGCCCTATTTTTCAGTCCATCCCCCAAATGTCAAGCAAGTTCTTCAAGAACCCAAAGACACTCCAGTAGAGTTATGGTGCCACATTCTTTTCTATGATATTAACGATTATCTTGGGCATTGACATTCTCCCGCCTCGTGCCAACCCCACCCCACCCCAACACAGTCAAGAAGCTTCTTCATCGCTCCAAGGGGAACCTTCCGCTTAGGTTTGAACTTGAATTATCATGCTGATCCCAAACATTCAAACAGACAGACAGACAGACAGACAGACAGACAGACAGACAGGCAGGCAGACAGAGACATGGCTATTGCAGTAGTCACATGTTACTTCATGGCAAGACTATTAAAGCTAGGTATCCATTCGCATGTTTGCACATTCACGTATTCGGTAAAAATCAGTTAGTTAATTGGAAAAGATGAGTGTATATTAGCATGTTTACCTACCGTACGCATTTCTAGAGTGTGTGATCATCAGGGCTGTGGTCAAATACAAAAGTATTTGTATTTGAAGTAATTTGAAAGTATTTGTATTTGAAAAGTATTTAAGGAAAAAGTATTTGTATTTGTATTTAAATACATTGTCAATGTATTGGAGTATTTTCAAATACTTTTCAAAATACTTCTGTCTATTTCTGATAAATTCTTACATTTAAATGTACAAGCATATTGCAAATTAAAATTTAATACAGATTTCTCATCTTTCTTTGCATGACATACTGTTGAATGTTTAAAAATTAATTTGACTGGATGCAGTTGCTGCCTTAAGAAGCAAAAATCTCCAGTGAAATCTTTGTCAAAATAATCATCATGATGTCTTTAAAACATAATTGCTAGGGCCTCAGTGTTAAAAATATGAGCCAATCATAGTATAATGATATTTTTATTATAAAAACACAGACTACATCCCATTAAGAATAGAACTAATCTTTGTATAAATAGTTACAAGTGCCGTGAAATTACTTTTAGAATTCTTTTTCATACACTTCATAAATGTCATCCTCAATTTTAATCAGTCTGGTTTTAAAGAAGATGGAAATGAAATCTTTAGAGTATTTAAAAAAGTATTTAGCTGAAAGTATTGTGGTCTTAGGCAGCAACAACTTTCAGTCAAATGGTTTTCAAAATATTCACATGATTTTCTCTGTTTTATATAAGACACATCAGTGCATATAGAGAATGAAATGAGCTTTATTTCTAGTCTGGCCTTTGCTTGCCATTACATCCCAATCCCTCACCAACATATAAAATATACTACTGTACTGCTCGCTAACTGAATCCAACTGTCTAAGTCTTGTCTAGCTGGTTTAATTATCAAATTCTTATCTGTGGTAGAATGGGCAATTATCGCCTTTCAAAGCAAGCTAGGTAGAGCTGGTCATGTTACAACAACACCTCCATTATACTAGCTTGCAGGACTCATACCAGAGTCTTAACCCTTTTCACCATGAATTTTATATTCAAAATGATCACTGATCATCATGTAGAGATTAAAACCTAAAATATTACGTAAATGCATGCAAATGACAGAAATTGTTAACATGCTCAGATAGCAGAGAATGCATGGGGACAGATCTGGCTTTCATAAATTAGTAACCAATAGATTAGCCAACTAACCTTTTTCTTAGCCAAATCTGAACTGTTGTAGCCAATGTTTTCCATTGTCTACAACCCATCGTCACCAGGTAACCTTTTCAATTGAACTTTAGCTTCCAGTTAAATTGTTTTCAAAGTATTCAACAACTAGATAAAAGGGTGCTTTGAATCCTAGATATTGGGATTTCTTGGTTTATTTTGTGTCAGAAATAACAATGTGTTACATAGTTACGTAAATATCTATCTCCTAGATGTTCTCCAAAGTTAATGTTACTGATTCTCCACTTAGAAATTATAGATAATAATATGATTTTAATAATTAGCCAAATATTTAGCCAATTCTGCTTTCTATTTGCCAGAGCTAAATTTTACTAACATTTGGATAACTGGCAAATGGGTAGGTCGGTCCCTGATGCACAAATAGAATCACACCATATGGCCAGAATAGCTACTGATAAGCACATGCCAGAGACGAATGTGTCGTAAACGTAAATGTACACATAACTTAATGGTTTTATCTGCCTGACCTATTATTATGTGCTCCTTCATATTCTAGTCCAAGATGGATAGATATTGTTTATACACACATGTACGTCTTCATTTTCCAATGAGATTCTTATCAACTATGTCGCTAGTGAACCAAGACTGAAAAAATGTATTCAATTTATTTAATTATGAAAGCTCCGGTTGTGGCTTAAAGCATAGGGAGGTAATCTTTTAAAATCTGTATGTGTAATGCCCACTATACTCTGTCATATCTTGTAGGTCGTGTTGAAATTCTTTAATCTATGAGAGGTGTGTGCGTGCGTGTGTGCGCGTGCTTGCATACATGTGTGTGCATGCTCATGTTGTTCGTTGAATGATGCGTTTTTCACATTCCTTACTCATGATTTCCCTATTAAGCTAATACCGGTTTATTTTCACAGAAAACTCACATCAGCGTCGTTCAGATCACACAGAAAGCGGAGAGCATGATCCAGTCTAACCATTATAACTCTGAGCTCGTACGTGCGATTGCAGAAAATGTCACAGTTGCCTGGCAACAGTTGATGTATCACGCAGAGGAGCGGCATAAACTCGTGATGGCATCCATGAATTGGTACAAAACAGCTGAGCAGGTAGGTCTAAAGAAGGCAAATGTGGGGCATCCAGTTATTTCAAGAGAATACATGTTGGTTTCGGGTGTGTTGCTGTAGAGACATCCAGTTATTTCAAGAGAATGTATGCATGCGTGCAATGCGTTCGTTCATGTGTGTGTACGTGTCTGTCTGTCTGTATAGATGTCCGGTTAGTTTTTGAAGAGAAGGAATATTGGCTAGCTGTGTATGATGGCATTGAGAGCTTGGCTAGATTATTTCTCAGCAAATAGGACGTGGCTAGCCACAAATAATGAGGCCGTGGTACGCTGTTATAAATATTAAGAACAGAATTGAGGGATTCCATCTGTTACTCAAGTATTTGACATCATAATCAAATACGTTACATGCTAGCTGATGTCACAATCAAAATGACTGCTCCATCACAAAAATTGTACAAATTGTATGTCTGATGAATTTACAGTTTAATAAACATAATGTTGAATATGTTGAAATTAATTTGCCTGGGATCTGTTGCTGCAGCTTGCCTGTATAGTACCTTTAAATTTAGATTCTCGGACTTCAGGTTTCAAAGTTTCAAATCGATTCCAACAAGCCTTAAAAGTGGGCGGAGCTTAGCCAGAAATGGGTATGACATGGCTAGATTACCACTGGAATAACTGACTGTTATCGAGCCAGTCATTCTAGTGGTAAATTTTCAAAAATAGTCTTCAGATGGCTCTTGACCTGCAAATGTACTCTCCACAAAACCACTGCAGAGGCCAGTTTTGCCAGGTTTGCCCATGAAACGGTTAATATGTTGTTCCACTTTGCTCTAGGTCTGTTCCGTCCTCGAGTCACTGGACCATGAATACCAGCGTGATGAAGATTGGTGCAGTACAGAGCGAGCAAATGCAGCAGACAAGGTCAGCTACCTGCATCAGTTAATAAATAAACACCAAGATCAAAAGGAAGCATTCCTTAAGGTAAGTCTGAGCTGTCAAACAATAAACAGATGCTTTCTCGCACACATTTTATACAAGAATTCATAGTATTATAGTGTATTACAATTGACGGGGAATCGAACCGACAACTGGTGAAAGGGCCTAGCATCATAGCCCATGAATGCTTCCACCAGACCAAAACAGTGCAGAAGCAACATTGTTGCGTCACTGGCAAAGCTAGATTTTGTCTTGCGCCATTGGTCTGGTGGAAGCGTTTGTGGGCTATGATGCTAGGCGCTGTCTTCAGTTGTGGGTTCGATTCCCCACCACCCCTTTTAGGTGACTTTGATCGTTTGACCCTCAGGTGAAAACATTTCTTCAGGGCCACAAGTGTAACTTTCCATTCAGGTTTCGTCAAGTTCATGACTCCATGCCAACCCTAGCAGCCACATTTAGCGCACACACGCATTACAATAGCCTCGTGACACTTTGTGGGGTAACTAATTATGCAATCCCATCAGAAATCTTAATGAAGAAATTTTCATTGATAGTGAGGTAGAAATAATAGCAGTGACAAGAATAACAGCCTTACCCAGTCATAGACTTAAATAAATCTTAACAGCAGGAACAGTACTAATGTACAGTGTCTTATTTCTAGGCGTGTACATTAGCAAGACGGACGGCTGATACATTTCTGAAGTATGTACATAGGAATCTACATTTCATGGGATTGCAGATCAAAGCCAGAAGTCCCGAGGCACATGTTAAAGGTAAGTTAGCGTGCAACATTTTCACCTGCAGAGACACTTGATTAGATACAGATGGCCTCGAATAAGCTCCCAGTTCATATCGTAGTATTATGCTACATACAGATCCCACTCCTGACACCATTTGTAGTACTATGGTGTTTATATTACTCACCAACAGACAGAACCAGAAACAGGGTGTACGTACTTCTGGTTCCAGTAGGCGTCTGCCTAGCATCCTGTAAAAAGGCAGGAAGCAGGACAACCTGGTACACCTTGGAACCAATGATTTGCGGGTAACAGTACTACACTCTTAAATAATCAGGTATTCTGTTAGACTAAAACATAGTTTCAAATTAATCAACAACTACCCATTCTAGAATGATAATTGCAAACATAGTTTCAAATTAATCAACAACTACCCATTCTAGAATGATAATTGTCACTGAAACCAGAGGCCAATCAGATTGAAGTCTTATTTAAGCCAACCAGAAACCCATATAATGCCAATTTTTTCTTAGCTCTAATAGTCGAGCCGGCTGAAAAATGCTTCTAAAGTGGTCTTAAGAAGTGTTCATTTGCAGACCAAGTGAAGACCATCTTTTTAAAATTTACCACTGGAATGACTGGCTCTAAAAAAACCCAATGGCTAGCCATTCCAGTGGTAAATTTTCTTGACCAAATTTGTGAATTAACGTATAAAATGTTTGTTGTCTTACAGCAACATTGGACCAGTTACTGCAGCAGGAGAATCTTGTCCTGGAGTTTTGGACCGTGCGTAAGAAGAAGCTTGACCAATGTCATCAATACGCATTGTTTGAAAGAAGTGCCAAACAGGTAAGCAGCTCCTCACACACCTGTCTAAAGTCGTTAGCCATTTACACACTCACTTCACATAAAACAATGTTTATGGCTACTACATGTAAATTTGAAGCGTGTTGCTTATCTTGATCCTTACAGGCTAGAAATGACAAATTCCTTATAATTTTAGAAATATTCTGTTGAATATTTTAAAGCTAGCATGAATGGGCGCTGTTATATTAGTTTCAAAATTATTCAATAGCTTTTCTGTATAGTTGTCGTGAAATGGAAACGCTTGAGCTTCAAGTATTGGCAGGTGTGAATAGTATATAGCGGTGACCTATATTTTTTGACAGACAAAGACAGACTTAACCTTTTAACACTTATATCAGCCAAAAACTGCTTCGACAGTGGTCTTGGAAAATGTCCATTTGCAGACCAAGAGAAGACTATTTTTGAAAATTTACCACTGAAATGACTGGTTTGATAACTGAGCCGGTCATTCTAGTTGTAAATTAAAAAAAAAAGTCTTCTTGGTCTGCAAATTGATATTTTCTATGAAAAAATTGAAGTTTTCTTGAATAAATTTGAGGGTTAAAGGGTTATACTAGATGTGAGTTGCAGCTATAACTAAGTCAATACCTTTACCATGTCTCTGTAGGCTCTGGACTGGATCCATGATACAGGCGAGTTTTATCTGACCACACACACCAATGTAGGAGAAAGTAAGAATGAGACAGAGGCTCTCCTTAAGGAGCATCATGAGTTCAAGGCAGCAGCGAAGGTAGGAGCTAATTATAAATTTAAAAATTAGAGAGAAGGGATGCTTTGTTAAAACAGATTTGTATGATGATAGAAATTTAACAAATTTTCCATAATAATACTTCTTTTCTGAATGATGTTTGACATATATGATCACATACACCAGATGTGCTGATCAAATGCAAATATTCTCTGAAAGATAGATTTAAATACAAATACTAAAATTCATAAAATTTCTGCTTTTAAAACTTGACACCAAATCTGGTCATATAACAAAAACAATAAAGTAATGTTCAATGAGAAATGTTAATGTCTATTTGCAGACCGGGAGAAGACGTTTTCTAACATTTACAACTAGGATGACGGGCTCAATAATTGAGGCAATGACTCTAGTGGCATGTTAAAAAAATGGTGTTCTATATTTTATTTGCTAAATAAAAAAACATGATCTAAATAATTATCCATATCAGAAATTGCTTTAAAAATGCATATTTCCTATAATGTGGATGGTTATTTCTGTGACTAAAAACTATCCCATTGCCAAGATTGATCTTTCTTGCCAAGAAGTTATATTCAATTCATTACCAAGAATTATCTCCCTTGCAAGAGTAATCTCTTGCTTAGAATACCTCCCTCCAAGAAATATCTCGCATGCATCCAATAATTAGTGGAATAATTCATGAATCCATTTCCTCACTCAATCATATGATGTCATAGTCAACTACGTGATGTGTATGCTGACGTTATAATTATGACGTCATGAATGATTCGATTAAGCCCGTCTTTAACGCTTAATAGTCCGACACATACGAATTGAATGTTTTTGCTATTTAATAAACATTCGGTTGAATATTTTGAGACTAATTTGACTGGGCGCTGTTGCTGCCATAAGTAGCAGCAGCACTCAGTCAAATTAGTTTCAATATATTTAACAGGGTCCCTGTATAGTTTTCTGGAAATTGATAGTCAGGGTGTTCAGTGATCGATCGATCCCAACACAAGCGATGTGTGGGTGGAGCTTAGCTACAGGTGGGCGTGGTATAGCTAAAACTGGAAACGTCTATTGTGTGGTGTCTAATATTTGTATTCAATGTTTCTACTGATTACAATGACTTGTACAGTATAGCTCAGAGATAAGTTAAAATGTTTAAAAAAACAAAATCAGAAACATATTAGTACAATTTTGAATACGGTGTAGGAAATGTTCTGTTGAATATTTTTGTACTTAATTTGATTGGAAGTCAACAATGGCTTCAAATTAATTAAGTTCAAAATATTCGAGAGTACGTTTTATTTTGTTTTGGAAACAGGGTACATTATGTTTTAGCTGTACTGTATCATTGAAATGACAATGTCGATAGAATCTCGGTAGCTGCGGATTCCAGATTTCCTTTGGATTTTCCCAAATTTTCTGAATTATACACAAAGTTATGACATACTAGTGTATGCTCACGCCTTTTCCTGTGTTAATATTTGAGCCATATTGGATCAGTACTTTCCCAGATATCCACAGATCCATAATTCGATCCAATCTGGATGAGGGTTCTTTAATCCAGATCACAGTCAATGTCTGGAAATCCTCTTAAACGGCAAGTTCCTTCGTATTTTAACATTTGAGCCAAATTGGATCAGTAGTTTTGGAGTTACCGCCTGTAATACCCTTTCATTTATTGAGCTTACCCACAACTAAAAGTACTAACCTTGAGATGCAACCTTTTCCCCAAGCATGCCAAGTGAACTTATTGTATATGAAATCTCTTGAAACAACAGCCTGGAATATGCTTTTGTGACTGACTCAGTAACTAAGAGACATGGCTGTTTATTGAGCTGCTACCCACTTACTTACTAACCTTGAGATACTGATGAATAGCTATGATGCTCTCTGTACTAGGAAACAAGAGAGAAGGTGAAGCTCCTGCTGCTGTTGGCGGACAGCCTGGTCACCAAAGGTCATCCCCACGCCAACAGTATTAAATCATGGGTGGGTGCCGTGGACAAGCGTTACAAGGACTTCTCATCACGGATGGAGAAATATCGATTGAAACTTGAGAGCACGTTAGGATTGAAAGAAGAGGTAGGTTATGGAGGGATCTGAAATGTTGCTCAAATATTTGATGTCATAATAAAAATTACATCACTTGTTAGCTGATGTCACACTCAAAATGACGTAGAACTATCTGCCATGAATCTTGTTTGGTCCGTCACGTGTAGGAATTCTATTTCTTTGACTGGTTTACAATTTAGTAAACAGTTTGTTGAATATTTTGAAACTAATTTCACTGGGAGCTGTTCCTGGCATAGGTGACCTGTATAGTTTCCTTGAAGTTGAGATTCTTGGAATTCTGGGTTCAGTGTTTTAAAATCAGTTCAAATGCACGTTCAAAATGGGCGGAGCTTAGCTAGAAATGGGTGGTGTATGGCTAGAAATGGATCACTATGTTGATGTTTTCACGCTGGACGTTTTAGCAACTAGTGGTTTTATAGATAGCATTTTCAGATGATTCCTTGTATGATACAGTAAATGTATGTATAACTAATATCATGTTCATTATGCTTAGCAATGCTATAATTCAGATCATCGTTTTAGGTTACGAGATGATTGATGATTGAATTATAAAAAGATGAGGTGATATTTTGTACTTTTCATGCGACAATAGATAAAGAAGCTAGTGTTTTAGCGATTTCACCGATGAATTCACAAGAGAAACCATACAGGAAAACTGTTTAATATTTTGAAATTGATTTGACTGAAGCCATTGATGCCTTAGATGTGACAAATTTTGTCTTCTGGATTCGCCTCTTAATTTTAGATTTTAGTGCATAAAAGTATTATATTGAATAAATTATACTCTAGGTGCAGTCAACCGGATCATCGAAAAGCGACCAATCAGATATCTCGTCCGAGGATCGCCATAGTGATCCTAGTCTCGAGGATAAGTTACAGCATACGTCTAAGGAGATAACAGAGGAGAAGCGGAGATCTGCCAGGCGACGAGAGTGAGTCTGAAATATATAATGATTTAACCGTAACTGGTCAAGATTGGTTAAGAAAAATTACATCTTTCCATAGTAAATGTTCATTTGTAGGTCAAGAGAAAACTATTTTTGGAAATTTATCACTGGAATGACTGGCTCAGTTATCGAGCCAGTCATTCCGGTGATAAATTTTCAAAAATAGTTTTTGTCTCGCCCTATAATTGGACATTCCTCAAGCTTAAGGCCACTACAAATTTCTAGCATGGTTATGATAAGAATTATTGATGACCATTGTAAAGCCATGATTTATCATCCTGCTGTAACAATCGCCTTATAGATATGTCAAACAGTTTATTACATCTTCCCAGTAAGTGTGCGTGCGTGCGTGCGTGCGTGCGTGCGTGCGTGTGTGTGTGCATGTGTGTGCGTGCTTGTGTCTGTCTCTGCCTGCGTCTGTCTCTGCCTGCCTGCCTGCCTGCCTGCCTGTGTGTCTGTCGGCCTGTTGGTCGACCAGGTCGGGTGGGGGTGTCGGTATGTCGGTCGATGGTGTGGCAAGCCAGCTGGCCTTCCTGACTGTCTCCAGTATGATAACTTGAGTACTACTGGATCGATCTTCAAGTTTGTTAGACGTTGGTTTTGGTTTTCTGAAGAAGCTTCTTGATGTTGAAATGAAGCATCAAGAGGTCAAATGTCAAGATCATTGGTGTGTGTGCGTGCATGTGCGAGACTGAGAATTTTCATTTCTGCTTGTTAAAACGGCGTTACACTTCTTCCTTACAGGTTCATAATGGCAGAGTTGCTCCAGACAGAGAGGACATATGTTAAAGATTTAAAAACATGTATAGAGGTATGTTTGAGGCTACAGCCAGCACATTTTATATTGCTTTTGTGTTAATTTGACCTATTTAGATGAAATATGTGGAAATTCCTTGAATTTAGCCATAGATTATGTAAGATCAAGAAGGCTATGTGTTAGATGGTTGAGCATCAAGGTCCTTGGTCCTTAACATTACGTTAAGATCAGACTTGGTAATAAAAATACATTTTTTGTGTTTTAATAATAGCGATTCTTTTATGCTATTTTAGCAATGACGTGATTGAGAGAGATTACTTAGTTTAATTTTATTAATTTCTGTGACAGATTGAATATTCATTTTACATTTTAAATAATGTTGAAATGTGGACCTATGTTTTCTAGCATAATATCCGAGTAATTATCTCTGATGACAGCTGATACATTGATACCCATAGTGATGAATTATTAAAACATCTTTCAATCAATCTCATGCATTAAGCAAAATCTCATTTTCCAATTACATTCGTATGCTAATCTTGCATGATTTAACCCGCTAACATTTAAATTTATTCCAGAAAATTAAAATTTGTTTCATTTAGAATGTCCATTTGCAGACCAAGAGAAGATTATTTTAGCAAATTCGCCACTGGAATGACTGTCTCGGTTATCGAGTCAGTCATTCCAGTGTTAAATTGTCTAAAATATTCTTCTCTTGGTCTGCAAATGGACATTTCGCAAGGCCACTGCAGAAGCCGTTTTTGGGTGATTTGAGAGTTAAAGGGTTAAATAAAAAAGTATATAAGAAATGGAGTTCTGTAGCTCATTTGATAAATTTCAAATGAGTTGTGAACTAATTCAGATGTACATATGCTATTTGTTCCATGTTAAATTTCAGTGCTTCCTAAATGAGATCACGAATCCTCGCAATAATATACCATCAGGTTTTGTCGGCAAACATGGTGTCATCTTCAGCAACATTGATGAGATATACAAGTTTCATAATAAGTAAGTAAAAGACCACGATGGCATGTTAGCAAATAGAGGGATTTCTAAACTATGCTCCGCCCATTTCTAACTAAGTGCTGTCCATTATTATTATTATTATTATTATTATTATTATTATTATTATTATTATTATTATTATCAGTATTGGGGATGCCTTAGTTAATTTCCTTAGCATGTGTGCTTGTCAAAATATGTCCACGTGACATCAGTGACCTACTTCTCGTTTGACGCATTTTAATGCTTGTAGCATCGCATCAATGCGTAGTAGTGACCATGGAAACATAATTATCAGTTTAGGAATCAATTTAAAACAACCCGGTTCAAACATAGGTATATGTCACCTGTTTTCGCTGTGTTTTTCACCGCGCGATTCAACTTTCACCGATGTCTTGTTGAGCCGCGACCGGAAGTTGATAACGACATTCAACCACCGGATCTAGAGCCCGATTTACGGAAATATAGGAATAATTTATTCCTGCCATTCTTCAAATTTTGTCGTTTATCAAATCTTATTTCACCTAACATGTCCAATGTAATTAATTCTGTTGTTTATTCTTTGCGCGAGACTCGATTTTTAGCGTTAGGCCTATGCCTATGGATAACAGCAATATTACTTGGATACGTGACATAAATTTACCATCACAACATTTGGTCAATATAATGTAACATATTTTTGCACAACTCTGCAGAGTCATGGATCTGACAAATTCTTTTCAAATGCTGTTGTTATACAAAATACTCTTCTTGAGTTCTAACTTATTCTTATGACATGTCATCTGGATGCATGGATATCCACTCTCGGAGACACCAAGCATCTCTGGAGTTTCCCGTTTAGACTCATATGCCGAACCTGAAGTATGAGTGTGGAGTTTTAATGATTTCTTCATCCATCATTTCATTTAATTATTATGCTTATACAAGAGAACCTTGCTACTGGATACAAATGCATCATGGACCGGGTGCTTGGACATAAAATGGATAATGGATGCACATAGCTTTAACCCATCAGCAAGGTGTCTCCTTTAACGTCTCTCTCTCTCCCTCCCTCCCTCCCTCCCTCCCTGTCCATCTGCCACTCTGTCTCTCAGTGTGTATGTCCATCCGTCTGTCTGTCATTTTCTCTGTGCATCTCATTTTGTCAATCTGTGTCTCTCTTACTCATGCACTCACTCACCCGCACCCACATACATACACTCTCCATTTCTATCTCTTATTCTCCTCTTTTGTTAAAGAAGCACCTTCCCCATTCCATAGGACACACGCACAGTTTCTTTCTCTCGACTGCTATGTCACATGATTAGTGCTCTAGCAGCACTGAATTTCAAATCATTCTCATAACAGAACTGGACACGTCCTGTTGGATAACCAGCAGACCATATTCAGACTCATCCTACTGTACTAATCTCCACCCTCATAAAGGGACACTCATCAATTTAGGACGGCAGGCCTGTTACAATGCTAAAATATTTCCTTTAAGAGTGCTCTCCCTTTAGGGGCTTTTGTGTGGTGAAATACATTACCAGTATAGGCGCTGGAGTAATTTTAAGAAGATTGGCAACTTGCCCACCCATCAGATGCAGTAATATAACCAAAAATCTATCACAGGGCATATGGAGATTTAATTTATAATCACATAACATTATCAGATTTTGAAAGTTAATGTAGTCCACACAGAACATTTCATAAATATATTCAGGCGTGAAAGGGTTAAAGCTGATGAGACATGAAAAAGTAAATCCTAACATTAATAAATGGTTGTTAAGAAGATATGAATGCATGGGCCTATTAGAAGTCAATATATGGTAGGTAATCCAATATTTTTGGGAAAACAGTCTAATACAAGCTGTACCTCTCCACCCATCTTCAATGATTATGCCCCCATATAAATAGAAGGGGGATATATAGTATTTGCTTTGTCAGTCCAGCCATCCGTCCGTTCGGGCTTTCATTTCCGGATGATAACTCGAGTTCTATTGAAAGGATTGATACCAATTTGGTGTGGGAGCTTGTCCTGGGTGGTCTGAAGAAGCCTATCGATTTTGACGTCAAACTGTCAAAGGTCAAGGTTAATTAATTACCGTTTTTATCCGAGGAAAGGATGCTAGCATGTATTGGACGCAGGCTAAATTTTGGCCCAAATCCTCCCCAAAAATCCGTATACTCATAGAAAGGATGCATAAAGAAATGAAATCCATTCTCTAAAATGGTTAAAACTCATAGAACCTACCGGTACCACAAAAATTGAACATATTTTTGAACAATTGAACAATTTCCATAGGCCTGCTTACCGCCGTACCACTATGCTTAATGTACGTCTCAAAAATATCATCGTGGAAGTGAAATTATTAATGGGACAGCCTAAATATTGCATATCCTCAATAAAGATCGTTTATTACATTAAAATCAATGCTACTTTTGAATTACGTGATTTATGTCTTTTTTGGACGCCATTTTATGTCAAATTCAGGACTAATTTTGATGTAATAAATATTTATTACTGGATACACAATATTTAGGCGCTCCAATTTAATAATTTCACTTCCGCGATGATGTTTTGAGGTATACATTAAACATAGTCGTAAGGCGGCGAGAATTTATACCATTGAATTTCCGTGGTATCATTAATTTTTATTACGAAAGTTGACAAAAAAAATGTGCTCAAAGACTCGATTATAGGACAACATCCCTTTCCTAGAACATGTAATATGACCAAAAAAACTGTGTCCTTTAGTCAAATTTTAATGGTATGTAATATTATGTAATATTATTTCAGTTCTATTGAAGGGATCATTACCAATCTGGTGTGGGAGTTTTTAAAATCATGAATTTATGTGATTAAATATTAAATAATTGAATAATCGTGAATAATTTCTACTACATAAAATATTTTAAAGCCTACCTTTAATTATTTTTTAATATAATCGGTCACAAAAATTTACATCATGCTCAGCGAATGTCCATTTGTAGACCAAAAGAAGACTATATGTAATGACTGGCTTAAGAGCCGAGCCAGGTATTCCAGTGATGTATTTTCAAAAATAGATTTCTAGTGGCCTGTAAATGGGCATGTCTAAGCACCATTGCAGATTTTGTCATCGATATGCTTTTCTTGTTATGTCTGGATAATATATACAGAGCCTGATCAACCAAGTAATCACAATTATACTTAAATAATCGATCGTGATCACTCAAAGCAATAGTCGCACAAGCCTTAATATCTAAACGTTCTTATTTTCTTTTCAGTACATTTTTGAAAGAATTGGAAAAATATGAAACAATTCCAGAGGATGTCGGCCATTGTTTTGTGACATGGGTAAGACAATAGAATGATAAAGATTAACTTTCAACCAGCCTTTGAAATGTCAATTAGCAGTCCAAAAAGATGACTATTGTTGAAATTGTATCAGTGGAATGACTGGCTTGATAACCGACCTAGTCATTCCAGTAGCACATTAAAAAAAAAGTCTCTTCTTGGCCATAAAATAGACATTCACTTAGGGCGTTGACATTGAACCGTGTTTAGCCAGATATCAGGTTTATTGAATGGGCATCAGTTGCATAGTATTCTTGAAAGAGCCTGATTTTTAATATCATGGAATTAGACATTGGTTTTAATGGCCGACTTGAATGGTCGCTAGCTGGAGTGGCTTATTAGTGGCACTTTAGAGAGCAGGTCGTTAGTGGTTCATTAGAGAATAACTTGTTAGAGACCATCATAAACATTTATCCTGATTACTGATTAATCATATAGCAGTTATTTCCCCTTGATCTAAATAACCATTGAAGAGGTAGCCTATATCTGATATCTGCGAGTTATCCCCCTTGATCTAGGTAGATGGTGGAGTGGTAACCTGTATTTGATATATAGGAGTTATTTACCCTGATCTACGTAACCAGTGAAGTGGTAGCCTGTATTTGATATGTACTTGAATTATCCACCTTGCTCTAAGTAGCTAGTAAAATGGTAACCTGTGTCTCATATCTACTTAAGTTATCCCCTTGCTCTAAGTAACTATTGAAGTTGTAACCTGTATCTGATATATGCATGTGTTATCGCTTTTGTTCTATGTAACCAATAAAGTGGAACTGGTAACCTACATTTGATATCTACATGAGTTATCACCCTTGATCTAAGTAACCAGTGACGTGGTAACCTACATTTCATATCTACATGAGTTATCACCCTTGATCTAAGTAACCAGTGACGGGGTAACCTATATTTGATATCTACATGAGTTATCACCCTTGATCTAAGTAACCAGTGACGTGGTAACCTATGTTTGATATCTACATGAGTTATCACCCTTGGTCTAAGTAACCAGTGATGTGGTAACCTACAGTTGATATCTACATGAGTTATCACCTTTGATCTAAGTAACCGGTGACGTGGTAACCTATATTTGATATATACATGAGTTATCACCCTTGATCTAAGTAACCAGTGACGTGGTAACCTATATTTGATATCTACATGAGTTATCACCCTTGATCTAAGTAACCAGTGAAGTGGTAACCTATATTTAATATCTACATGAGTTATCCCCCTGGGTCTACATAACCAATGAAGTGGTAACCTATATTTGATATCTACATGAGTTATCACCCTTGATCTAAGTAACCAGTGATGTGGTAACCTACAGTTGATATCTACATGAGTTATCACCCTTGATCTAAGTAACCAGTGACGTGGTAACCTATATTTGATATCTACATGAGTTATCACCCTTGATCTAAGTAACCAGTGACGTGGTGACCTATATTTGATATCTACATGAGTTATCACCCTGGACTAAGTACCCAGTGACGTGGTAACCTGTATTTGATATCTACATGAGTTATCACCCTTGATCTAAGTAACCAGTGACGTGGTAACCTACATTTGATATCTACATGAGTTATCACCCTTGATCTAAGTAACCAGTAACATGGTAACCTATATTTGATATCTACATAAGTTATCACCCTTGATCTAAGTAACCAGTGAAGTGGTAACCTATATTTGATATCTACATGAGTTATCCCCTTGGGTCTACATAACCAAGGAAGTGGTAACCTATATTTGATATCTACATGAGTTATCACCCTTGATCTAAGTAACCAGTGAAGTGGTAACCTATATTTGATATCTACATGAGTTATCCCCCTGGGTCTACATAACCAATGAAGTGGTAACCCGTATTTGATATCTACATGAGTTATCCCCCTTGACTAATGAAATGGTATTTAACATCTGCATATTGTATTTTCAGGCGGACATGTTCTCCGTATACGTGACGTATTGTAAGAACAAACCAGAATCTAATAAACTCATGGTCGAGCATTCCGGCACATTCTTCACAGTAAGAGCTCATTCATATCTCACTTAGAAGAGAAATTAGTGACACATTTGTTGCTTTTTTTCTAAGTTAATATTAACCCTTGCCACTCTGATGTAAAAATTTAAAATTTTTAAATTAACTTAACCCATCTTTTGTTAACTTATTTCTTTGATGGTCAAGACCGCCGTAAACGGACAATGTACTTGGTCTTGATGAATGTACATTTTTTCATCCAAGAGAATATGATTTTTGAAAATTTACCACTGGAATGACTGGCTCGGTTACCACAAGAGAGGTTAAAAGATGACTTGGTGTTAATTTTTCAACAAATTCAGTGGAAGTATCGCCTGCCAAAATTGTTGAAAAATGTTTCCTTGCTGTCGACAGAGTAAAAGATAGAATATTGAAATCAGAGTGGTAAGGGTTAATAGTTAGTTGCAAATTTTGTATTGTACTGCAAACCTTTCAGTGTTGCCAGATAAAGAGATGTTGTGAGGAGATTATGAGCCATGCAGTATTGCCAGATTATAGCAGAATATATTAAATTTAGTTAAGTGATTCGATTTCTTAATTTCATTAATATTTGTCGATTTACAGGCCAAGAGAATACAATTTTTGAAAATTTATCACTGGAATGACTGGCTCGGTCATCGAGCCAGTCCTTCCAGTGGTAAATTTTCAAAATTTGTATTTTCTTGACCTGTAAATGGACAATCTCCAATACCATAGCAAAGGCCGGTTTTGGGTGGTATGATCATTAAAGGGTTAAATAGATGGTGTGTTTGAAATGGAGTTGTGATCTAGGCATTGCTTTTCTCTGTCTCGCTTACCAATTTCAGGACGAAGTTGGACAAAACCGGCCTCTGCAGTGTTCTTGAGAGTATTCCATTTGTAGTCCAAGATAATCTTTTTTTTTTACTAAGCCATTCGTTACAGTGCTAAATTTCCAAAAATGGCCTACAATTGGATACTCAATAAGAAAATATCCAAATTTGTCCATTCAAGCGTTAATCTCTCCTACACTAAATAGAGCTCTACTCAAGGAATCTGCCTCTAGCATGTCTTGCTGGTTTCTCTTGGACACTTGAAGACCCATATTGATGTATTTCTGATTAACATTTATCTCTGTATACTTAGATGCAATAGGCAAATCATATCTCTTCCTTTGTCCTAGTGTGAACTGTTTATTGTGCTTCTACTATATCTTGATCATTGCAGCATAAACGTAAGTTATATGAACCTGTATTACATTACCTGCAGTTATTTACATTGTTTATTGTCATTTATTTTGTCACAGTCTTTACAACATAAACACAAGTTACCTGAACCAATAGCCTCGTACCTGATTAAACCTGTACAGAGAATTACAAAGTATCAGCTTCTATTGAGGGACCTACTCGCCTGCTGTGAGGGCCATACTGGGGAGATTAAGGTACTTCATAGATATACATCTCTATTGCTAACTCATCATCATCATCATCATCATCATCACCACTACCATCCTCATCATCACATCATCATCATCACCTTTACATCATCATCATTATCATCATCATCCACCACCACCACAACCATCATCATCAACATGACCACCACCACCACCATCATCCCCACCACGACCACCAACACCACCACCATCATCATCATCAACACCACCACCATCATCATCCTCACATCTCACATCCTCCTCATTATCATCATCATCATCACTTGGTTATTATCTGTTTATGTTCTTATGTGTTTTTCAGGATGGTCTTGAAGTGATGATGAATGTCCCAAAGAGAGCTAATGATGCTATGCATTTAAGTCTACTCGATGGATTAGAGGTACTACAGCAACAACAACAACAACAACAACAACAACAACAACAACAACACAACTATATCTTCATTAATAGCAACATAAGGAAAATAACAACAATGCTATAAGGTCTTGACCTTCATCAAGTCACAACTAGTCTTCAATCATCAACAACGAAGTCAACTAGAACAACCACACAATCTCGCAGACAGGCCACCATCCATATCGCTCAACGCTAATACAATACTGCTCAGAAATAACGTAACAAGTTTCTAAAACACAATAAGATACACGCTGTTGGATATTTGGTCCTTAGCCCTTCACTGGTCATACCAGCCAAAACCAACCGCTGAGGTGGTCTTGCTGAATGGACATTTGCAAGGCAAGGGATTATTTTTGAAAATTTACCACTGGAATGACTGGCTCGGTTACCGAGCCAGTCATTCCAGTGTTAAATTTTCAAAGATAGTCTTCTCTCGCCCTGCAAATGAACATTCAAAAAGGAAATATTTAGATTTACTCAACCAAATTTAACCATTAACGTGAAATTCCAATCATATTAACCTCAAAATATTCAACAGGACATTGCTTATTTCATGTTCAAAATTGTACTAACAGGTTTCTGTCTTTTGTTTTGGAAACAAGTAACTTATTTATGAGCTGTACTGCACTTGTGTTTTGTTGTTTGTTTCTAGGATAATCTGGAAGCGTTAGGCGAGGTTTTATTACAAGAAAACTGTACAGTCTGGGACCCCAAGCAGCTTATTAAGAAAGGACGCGATCGTCATATATTCCTGTTTGAAATGTGCTTAATATTCGCGAAGGAAATGAAGGATAGCAATGGCAAGACAAAATATGGATACAAGTTTAAATTATTGGTAAGTTTGTGATGTTACTGATGTTTTTTTCTAGCCAGTTTATGGTTTGGGTAATGAGTAAGGTTAGGGGATAGTCCAAGTAGCTTTAGGTGGCCACTTAGTAACTGATGTAAGTTGCAATTTTTGTCCTGGAGCTTATCAATGCAACAATAAACATATTATATAATATAGAGTACAGGAACAGTTCAGGGATATAGGGCAATAGAAAGACTCACCAGTAGCCTGCCACTTCAACTTTCCTAATCATAGATAGAAACACATGTCCTACCAAATTACATACATGTAGGTTTTAAGAGGTGACCTAAATGCAGATGCTAACACACCAAAAAAGGAGAAAAACGGCCTACTGGATGCATGTACTCCACACAATCATCTCTCACCCACCCACCCCCTCCCATGTTATAAAAACCCCAACAATAAACATAGCCTGTTGAATATTTTTGAAACTAATTTTATAGGAAACCATTCATGCCTTAGGAAAAGCAAGAATAGGAATTACACTGCATCGTCCTCATCATTAGAGTGGTCATTTGAATTTTATAGTGAGAAAAGGCCTCATGCTTAATGGACCTTCACAGTTTATCCATCAATCATATGACATCTTAATCAACCATGTGATGTGTAGATGACCTCATGATCAATGATGTCATGAATGACGTAGATAAGTTTATCATGAATGCTTAATGAGTATGGCCCCTGGTCCACAGTCTTATCATGAATGCTTAATGAGTATGGCCCCTGGTCCACAGTCTTATCATGAATGCTGAATGAGTATGGCCCCTGGTCCACAGTCTTATCATGAATGCTGAATGAGTATGGCCCCTGGTCCACAGTCTTATCATGAATGCTTAATGTGTATGGCCCCTGGTCCACAGTCTTATCATGAATGCTTAATGAGTATGGCCCCTGGTCCACAGTCTTATCATGAATGCTGAATGAGTATGGCCCCTGGTCCACAGTCTTATCATGAATGCTGAATGAGTATGGCCCCTGGTCCACAGTCTTATCATGAATGCTTAATGAGTATGGCCCCTGGTCCACAGTCTTATCATGAATGCTTAATGAGTATGGCCCCTGGTCCACAGTCTTATCATGAATGCTTAATGAGTATGGCCCCTGGTCCACAGTCTTATCATGAATGCTTAATGAGTATGGCCCCTGGTCCACAGTCTTATCATGAATGCTTAATGAGTATGGCCCCTGGTCCACAGTCTTATCATGAATGCTTAATGAGTATGGCCCCTGGTCCACAGTCTTATCATGAATGCTGAATGAGTATGGCCCCTGGTCCACAGTCTTATCATGAATGCTGAATGAGTATGGCCCCTGGTCCACAGTCTTATCATGAATGCTTAATGTGTATGGCCCCTGGTCCACAGTCTTATCATGAATGCTTAATGAGTATGGCCCCTGGTCCACAGTCTTATCATGAATGCTGAATGAGTATGGCCCCTGGTCCACAGTCTTATCATGAATGCTGAATGAGTATGGCCCCTGGTCCACAGTCTTATCATGAATGCTTAATGAGTATGGCCCCTGGTCCACAGTCTTATCATGAATGCTTAATGAGTATGGCCCCTGGTCCACAGTCTTATCATGAATGCTTAATGAGTATGGCCCCTGGTCCACAGTCTTATCATGAATGCTTAATGAGTATGGCCCCTGGTCCACAGTCTTATCATGAATGCTTAATGAGTATGGCCCCTGGTCCACAGTCTTATCATGAATGCTTAATGAGTATGGCCCCTGGTCCACAGTCTTATCATGAATGCTGAATGAGTATGGCCCCTGGTCCACAGTCTTATCATGAATGCTTAATGAGTATGGCCCCTGGTCCACAGTCTTATCATGAATGCTTAATGAGTATGGCCCCTGGTCCACAGTCTTATCATGAATGCTGAATGAGTATGGCCCCTGGTCCACAGTCTTATCATGAATGCTTAATGAGTATGGCCCCTGGTCCACAGTCTTATCATGAATGCTTAATGAGTATGGCCCCTGGTCCACAGTCTTATCATGAATGCTTAATGAGTATGGCCCCTGGTCCACAGTCTTATCATGAATGCTTAATGAGTATGGCCCCTGGTCCACAGTCTTATCATGAATGCTTAATGAGTATGGCCCCTGGTCCACAGTCTTATCATGAATGCTTAATGAGTATGGCCCCTGGTCCACAGTCTTATCATGAATGCTTAATGAGTATGGCCCCTGGTCCACAGTCTTATCATGAATGCTGAATGAGTATGGCCCCTGGTCCACAGTCTTATCATGAATGCTTAATGAGTATGGCCCCTGGTCCACAGTCTTATCATGAATGCTTAATGAGTATGGCCCCTGGTCCACAGTCTTATCATGAATGCTGAATGAGTATGGCCCCTGGTCCACAGTCTTATCATGAATGCTTAATGAGTATGGCCCCTGGTCCACAGTCTTATCATGAATGCTTAATGAGTATGGCCCCTGGTCCACAGTCTTATCATGAATGCTTAATGAGTATGGCCCCTGGTCCACAGTCTTATCATGAATGCTTAATGAGTATGGCCCCTGGTCCACAGTCTTATCATGAATGCTTAATGAGTATGGCCCCTGGTCCACAGTCTTATCATGAATGCTTAATGAGTATGGCCCCTGGTCCACAGTCTTATCATGAATGCTTAATGAGTATGGCCCCTGGTCCACAGTCTTATCACTTTAATGATCAAATTTGGTCCAGAAGATTCCAATTTTTTCACAGAAAATATCCATATGCAGACCAGCGAAGACTCTTTTTGAAAATTTACCACCGGAATGACTGGCTTGATTATGGAGCTTGGTTGTTAGTGCTCCTGTGGTGAATATCCACAAATAGTCGCCTCTTGGTATATAAAAGGTCAGTTCGCAAAACTACTGCCCAAGCTGGCTTGACTGTTTAAGAAGTTAAAGAAAAATTATTATTATTATTATTATTATTATTGTTATTATTATATATCAAGTTTTGTTTTTATTTTCAACAGGTGTTAGTAACTGTTGACCCTTTAACCCTCAAATTTGTTGAAGAAAATTTCAATCGCATAGAAAATATCCATTTGCAGGCCAAGAGACAACTATTTTTTTTAATTTACCAATGGAATGACTGGCTCGTTTATCGAGCTAGTCATTCCAGGGGTAAATTTTCAAAGATACTCTTCTCATGGTCTATAAATGGGCATTTCTCAAGACCACTACAGAAGCTGTTTTTCGCTGGCTTGAGTGTTAAAGAGGTAATGGTCAAATCAGTCAAAACAGCCAGGCCGATGGATTTGAGAAATGGCCATTTTCAGGCCAGGAGATCTTTTCATTTATCATGAAAATCTGACATGATAATGGAGCCATTCATTACTGTCATAGATTTTCAAAAATAGTCATCTTTTGCCTGCATTGATTAATGGCTGATTTGGGTGTTAGTAATGATCAAGATATAACCTCTGGCGCAATAATGTCCCCTATTTATTATTTTTTCTGTGCTTGTTTTAAGATCTCAGAAATCAACGTGACGGAGCATATAGAAGGCGATGAATGTAAGTTTGCGTTATGGACCGGACACGCCCCCATCACAGACTACAGGATCGTGTTGCGTGTATGTACACATATATACAGATATTTATGCATTCAGTCACCATTACATTAACTTTGTAACCATTTAATCCTCAAATTTGTTCAAGGCGATTAACCCTTTCATGACTAAATTTGGTCAAGAAAATCAGAATATTTCCTTATTGAATGGCCATTTGCAGGCCCAGAGAAGACTATTTTTAGAGATTTGCCACAGGAATGACTGACTCTTTTATCAAACCAGTCATTTCAGTGGTAAATTGTCAAAAATAGTCTTCTCTTGGTCTTGCAAAAATGTACATTTACAGAGCAAGAGATTACTTTTGAAAATTTATCCCTGGAGTAACTGGCTCATTTATCAAGCCAGTCACTCCAGTGGTAATCTTTCAGAAATGGCCTTCTCTTGGTCTGCACATGGACATTTCTCAAAACCACTTCTGAAGCCGTTTTTCGGTCAAATCAGTCAAAACAGCCAGGACGATGGTTTTGAGAAATGGTCACTTTCAGGCCACGAGATCTTTATATTTATCATGAAAATCTGGCTTGATAATGGAGCCAGTCATTACTGTCATAGATTTCCAAAAATAGTAATTTTTTTCCCCGCATTGACTAAGCTTAATCATTGAAGAGATAACAAACACAAATATAAAAGAAAGAGTAGATGGATGGATAGATGGATGGGTGGGTGGTGGGTGGATTGATGGAGGGGATGGATGGAATAAGTTGATGGATGGAATGAGTGGGTGTACGAATGGATGGTGGATCCGTGGGTGGATGGAATGAGTAGATCAATGTAATGAGTCGATGGGTGGGTGGGTATGTGGAAGAGGTGGATGGATGGGTAAGTGAGTGGGTGGATGGATGAATGAGTGATGGATGGAAAGAAGAAAAGAATGAAAGGATGGAGAGGGAGAGGGAGGGAGGGAGGGAGGGAGGGATTGACCCAGGGAGGGAGACATATGACTCATCTAGATTTAATGTTGAATGGAAGGATGGTGATACATATAGTACATGTACATTAAAGCGTTGCTCTCTGTTTATCCGCAGGCATCAACACTGGACATGAAACAACAATGGGTTAAAAAGCTTCGTGAGTTGATTCAAGAACGCTTGATGTATATGAACGAGGCATTGAAAGATGCGGTACATAAGCCACTGTTCAGATCAACCCATAAACTATTCGCTCCGAACAGAGCCAGCAGGTATGTGTATCTGTGTGTCTGTCTATCTGCCTGTTTGTTCGTCTGTCCGTCCATCCATCCGTCCGTGTGTCTGTCGAGATCCTCATCATTAACAATGGTCACATGTTTGACTATTGCTTTCCACAGTAACAGCAATCCTGGTTTATGTGCTCCATCTCTCACTATGCCCCACCCATTTGTAGCTAAGCTCCGCCCATATTTTACATGTGTTGCGATCAATTTATATACTTTGAATGTTGGAATACCAGAATCTCACTTTCAAGAGACCCAGTCAAATTAGTTTCAAAATATTCAACAGAATGTTTATTAAATAATAAATCCATCAAAGCAATACAATTCCTAAAGTTGGCGGACTATTCCAGCTTCATAACGTAGTATTCTCTGTCAATTATGATTATAACATCATCTTACATTACATGTGGCATAATTGATTATGATGTCATATGCTTGAGTGACAGATCAAATGCATCCATTCCATAAGCACATACTGTTTTCATTGTGAGGTCAAACACGTCAGACATTCCCTATTGTATGTACTCTAATGGAGAAAGGTCATATTTTCATAGCATGTCTTCTCTCATATTTATAGCTCGCGACTTCTAATGGCACATCAAATGCTTACCCAGTTTCAATAAAACTACAGCTTTGCTTTATACATATACAATGATTGCATCCAGCCTTTGATGTAATGAAAATAATTTAGAAATGTTTTCATGAACTTTCATTTATGTTTAGCTCACCTGGACAGAATGGCCAACTGAGCTTATGCCATAGCGGCCATCCCTTGTCCATCCGTCCATCGTTCTGTCTGACCATCTGACCATCCCTCAACTTTTGCTTCAAAACGCTACTCATTAACCACTTGGCAGATTTCAACCTAATTTGGCTGGAAGGATCCTATGGGTGTAGGCTTCAGAACTTGTATGCAGAATTTTGATTTTGTCAGTTTTTTGGGTGATAAGCTTTATAGATTTTATCATAAATTTACCGGAAATTGTCAAACCCCTTCTCCTACTACTTGAAATATTTCAACCAAATTTGGCTAAAAGGCTTCAAGTGTGGTAGGCTCTACAACTTCTATTTAGAATTTTAATTTGTCCATTTTTTTGGTGATAACCTTAGATGTTATGAAAAATTTACTGGAACTTGTCAAAACGCTTCTCCTTAGCTGCTTGACATATTTCAAGCAAATATGTCTAGAAGGACTCTATCGCAGTAGGCTCCAGAACTTATATTCAGAATTTTGATTGATCAAGTTTTAGGGTGAAAATCTTTGATTTTATTAAAAATTTACTTGAAGTTGTCAAAACACACCGTCTTAACTGCTTTGTGGACTTCAACCAAATTTGGCTGGAAGTGTGTGATGGTGATAGGCTCCATAACTTCTATTAAGCATTTTGATTGGTCAGTTATTTTGCTTAACAGATTTCAATCAAATTTGGCTAAAACAACGCTATCGTGCTAGGCGCCAGATCTTCTATTCCGAATTTTGCTTGGTCAGTTTTTGTGATGAAAATCATAGATTTTATGAATAATTTACCGGTAATTGTCAAAAAGCATCTCTTCCTTAACCACTTGGCGGAGTTTAACCAAATTTGCCTTGAAGGATTCTATCATCGTAGAATCCAGAGCTTCCATTCACAATTTTTGCTTGGTCAGTCTTTTGACTGACGATCTTAGATTTAATGAAAGATTTACCAGAAATTATCAAACTGCCTCTCTTTAACCGCTAGGTGGATTTTAACAAAATTTGACGAAGTATCCTATGGTCATAAGGCTCTAGAAATATATTCAGAATTGTGATTGGTCGATTTTGTTGGCAACCATTCTTGATTTTCTGAAAATTTCCGGGAATCATTTAAAACGCTACTCTTTAATCAATTACCCGATTTCAACGAAACTTCGGTGGAGCAATCTTATCATTTAGGCTTCAACATACCCAGCAAGAATTTTGATTGGTAAATCTTTTGGCGGCCATCTTGAATTTTCTGAAAATTATCCACAAATCTTTTAAAAACATCTCCCCTAAACCATTTAGCTGATTTTAACCAAATAAATTGCCTAGAAGGATCCTATTGTGGTAGCCTCTAGAACTTCTATTCAGAAGTTTGATTGGGCAATCTTTTTTGCTGGCGATCTTGTATTTTTAGAAAATATTTAAATGCAAATAGTTCAGATTATAATGGTCCAGGTGAGGGTTACAGACCCTTGAGTCTCTTGTTGAAAATTTACCAATGAAGTGAATGGCTCTACCGAGCCAGTCATTCCAGTGGTAAATTCTAAAAAAATACTAATCTCGGCCTGTAAACCAATACTTGCTAAACAACAACTTAAATTTTCTTAACCATTGTACCCTTTTGATGGTCAAGCTCGTCAAAACGGCTTCTACAGTTGTCTTGAGGACAGAAAGCTATTTTTGTAAACTTCAAATTTTTCTTGGCGTGCAGGAATGATAAATCTGTTTAAATCTTGACCATTAAAAGTTAAATGGACCTTTCCAGTTTATCCATCAACTGCTTGACATCATAATCAACTACGAGATATGTAGCATGACGTCATAATCAATTACGTCATAAATGACGTAGATAAGTTTGTCACGAACGCTTAATTTATGACACACTAACTCTTGGTGTACGAATTGTGTGTCTACTATTTAATAAACATTCTGTTGAATATTTTGAAAGTAATTTGACTGGGCGATGTTGCTGCCATAGACAGCACCCAGTCATAAGACAGCAACAGCACCCAGTCAAATTAGTTTCAAAATATTCAACAGCTTACCTGTATAGTTTTCTGGAAATTGATAGTCAAGGAGTTCAGGGATTGGTCGATCCCAACACGGGTGAAGTGTTTGTGGAGCTTAGCTAAAGATAGGTGGGGCAGAGCTAAAACTGGTTTCCCCCATTGATATGAATATGATATTGAGTAATTTGAGGTGATCATGTGCTGACACCATGACATGAGAGCTTACTGAGCCAAGAGATGAAACACTGGTGTCCATTTTGCACATTTTCAACATCGGCACATTACATCCAGAATAGCCAGAAACAGGGTGTAAACGGAATTAATAAAGTTTACAGGTGTTAATTTTGGAAAGAATGTCTTAGACAGCAACAGCTTTTAATAACATTATTTTCAAAATGAACACCAGTTATTATAAAATCTCCCTACAACGAATGTGTGGTCATCTGCAGGCCATGAGACGAGTTCTTGAAAACTTTCTACTGTAATGTCTCGGTAAAATATCAAAGATTGTTAAAAAAGTCTTATCTTGGTCTGCGAGTGGACATCCCTCAAGATTACTGCAGAGCCCATTTTTGACCGATTTGACCCACCCCACCCCACCCCCTATAATAGGTTAAAGGGAACAGAATGAGTGGATCTAAAAATTTATGATGAAAAGTGGTAAAATCATATCTGTGCCCAGGCTGTACCAAGATCAGCTTCCTAGCACAGACAACACTATTATTCATACACGAATCGTGTTTAGAAAAACATTGCTTCGTTTATATTCGACGCATATCAGGCTTAGTGCCACTGAAAAACAGACTTTGTCTGTTAGAAGGGAAGGGATGAAGATATTTACTTGAATACTCCATCTTCAAAAAGATATTTATGTCCAGGCAAACCACCTGTCTGAGAAATTCCTGTGTCTGTGGACAGAAGATTGTGGTCCTTTAAGATGGGTGGTCGTATCACCACCCACCTTGACCCTTTAATGGTCAAGCCGGCCAAAACCGGCCTCTGCTATGGTCTTGTGGAGGAATCTCCATTTACCGGTCAAGAGAATACAATTTTTGAAAATTTACCACTGGAATGACTGGCTCGATAACCGAGGCAGTCATTCCAGTGATAAATTTTCAAAAATTGTATTATCTTAGCCTGTATATGGACATTCAATAGGTAGATATTAAAATTTTTCTTGGCCAATTTAACCATTAAAGAGTTAATGTGGTGCTATAATGTAACAAAGAGTCATGCGACGACGTCAAGAGACCGTGGCCTATCTATTGTGATAAATGGTTTGGGGCTCATGAATAAGTGGTCACTTATGACAGTTTTAAACCTTTAAGCCTCAAATTTTATTCAAAATAATTTCAATCTTTTCAAAGAAAATGTCCATTTGCGGACCAAGAGAAGACTTTTTGGAAATTTATCAATGAAATGACTGGCTCGGTTATCGAACCGTTCATTCCAGGTATAAGTTTTCAAAAATAATCTGTTGGTCCGCAAATTAGCATTTATCAAGACCACCGCAAAAGCCATTTTGCTGGCTTGAGTTGTAAAAGGATCCTGTGTATATATAGGCGTGGTATTATACCTGCGCAATAAAACCACTTTATTGAGCGCCATGCGATGGTCATTAGTGGCTTCAACTCAGTCTCCATAGAATCCATACCATTCACTGCTAACATGATGGCAGCAGTTCTTTCAAATCATTATTATTTCTACCCATTTTCTAAAAAAACACCCATCCTAACTAACTTGTGGTGCCAAACGCTACCCTGGTCTTTATAGACAGGTTTGATTATGTTAAACGATCTCCTGCAGCTGTCTCTTGCAGAAAGCGTGGCGACTATTGGACTGCTTATTCGAAGGTTTTAATAGACAAGTTATCGAAATTTCTCCACTGATGTATTTATAATTGCTTGTAAGATTTCTGCTTACTATTTCAGTATCAGTGCTCTATTACCTTGAAACTATTTAATCCATCAGGTTGCGCTGTATAGTTATTTGCAATCAGCTAGATTTGTGCTTATGCTGATTATTTTGAAAATAATTTGATTGAAAGTCTGCAGTAAGAATGACTCATTTTCTTTTCAAAATATGCAGTTGTAATCAGGATTAATTTAGGATTGACCAATGTTTCTGGGTAATCAACATTTAATGGGTTGATGTCGGAAATGATGAGAAGGATGATAAACAGTATTTCCATCTAGATCCATTTATTTATATATCTCTATTTCTCGCGAACTATTAACCGTTTAAACCCTCAAATTTGTTAAAAAATTTAAAATTTCTCATAGAAAATGTCCATTCGCTGACAAAGAGAAGACTATTTTTGAAAATTTACCACGGGAATGACTGGCTCGCTTATCGAGCCAGTCATTCCAGTGGTAAATTTTCAAAAATAGTCTCCGGGTCCGCAAATGGACATTTTTCATGACAACTGCAGAAGCCATTTTTGGCTGATATGAGTGTTAAAGGGTTAATATCCGTGTTATGCCAGGAATCGGACAGATTTTCTTATATTCATTAGGGAACTCTAAAGGCAATAATAAATCTATTAACAAATATGCTCCTTTACAATTTACTGATAATTCTATTGAATATTTAAAAACTAATTTGATTGGGAGCTGTTGCTTCCTATTGCATCAACAGTGTCCAGTCAGATTATTTTCAAAATATTCAACAGTTTACCTGTATAGTTACCTTGAAATCTTGATTCTGGGAATTTAGAGGTGAAAGGGTTAAGCGTTTAACTTTTGAAATTCGGTTGTCTCAATTTCAAAACACCTCTTCAGGAAAGCTTTTGAATATGTTCAAACCAATTTGACTGTGAGGTCAAATAAGTTTCAAAATATTTAACTGAATATTCTCCACATCTTAAAGAATTTGTTGTTTCTTTTCTGTTGTGGTCAAAGGGTCAACCAGTAAAAACCTGGCAGCTTGCACAATTTATGGCGACAGAATCTAGTTTTTCTATGATAATAGATTTAAGATTAAAATGATAACTATATAACACATACATGTATATGGTAGTGGATCTTGTATTGTGATACAGTAGAAATGAACTTTGTCAGCAAAATACAAGTAAAAAATACTTAGTTGATTTTTATCACCTGCGAAGCAGAAAGTGAGATATACATATCACTTTTCCGACAACGGTGGCAATGTTTTAGCAAAACTAGTTACCGTTAAATCCCGTGTATATTGCGCTATCGTGCATAGTGCGCACCCTTAAATTTAACCAAAATCGGCCTGAAAAAACGTTGTTTTCGTCTATAGTGCGCAGTAAGATTGAGAGACGTGTGAACGAAAACTGGTAACAAAAAAATCAATGACTTACTGCGTGTCGAATAGGCTTTCCTTATAAAATTTTGTTTGTGGCGTGCATTACTCTGTTGTTTAATCATGGGAATATCATTCGCCTACACTTTTAGCAAATATTTTGTGTTAAACTTTATTGAATGATATAAAAATACAAATATAATTTCCATCAGAACAGGTTAGAATCCGAATTTGATTTGAGCGGAGCTCATTAACATAAATTGTCGTTAGAAGTTTTGTGCGCTGATACTTGAGAATAAAATCGATTTTAATTTTAAAAAACTCAAATCCATTTTGGCTCACTCTAACAGTGCCGGTAATTACTTTGATAACTATATCAAAGGCGAGCCCATGAGATTTTGTTCAATCATATACGCAGTAGATGAGTGGTTTCAGGTGGTGGGGCGGGGTGGGTGGATTAACGCAGTCAGAAGTACAATAAACAAAGGTGATAGAGCTGACCGCCTGCCGTTTACAAAATCGACAGTGATCAATTGTGGGTATTGTTTGAGTGGGGGTGGGGTTTATATAATATATTATAGTATATCTTCATCATAATATATTATAATATAGTGCTATAATCTAGATTATTCCACGCATTGTTTATTAAATAAATTGAATTATCTTCAATTTGAAATGATTTTCTATTTTCATCCTTTCGTTTCTACAGTTACTTCGTCATACGGCTGTGACCTTTAACCGTAACCTGTCAATCATAATCATCCTGCCCACCGATTGGTCAAAACATTGTGCCATTTAGTACATATAAAACATTCCTTTCTATATCTATGTAAATGCTAGATCACCTTGAAAAACATCGGCTCTATCATTCTTTTTTTAGCGCATTTATGTCCGTATCTGTGTAGTAATCTATGGATTCTAAACATCTCTATGTTCAACTTGGGAAGACAGGAGTAACCTCCCTTTATAGAAATAAATTAGAACAAATTACAGGAAATAATGGCGTTGTAAAAAAGTTAAATGATGATTTATTTGATAATTTTACAACACTATGGTATTTAATAAAGGTATAACACAATATTTAGACAGTAGTAAGACATTTTAACGATCTAGTTGAGATAGTACCATTATAGACATGTTAAAATGCAATCGTTATTCCCGACTGATTCCCGACCCATAAAATCATATTTCAGCCCTGAATTTTGCGATTCTGACGAAAAATTCTGAGGAAAAAAATGTGACAAATATTTATCCTTGTATATCGTGCGCAGTAGCTTTTTATAACGTAACTTGAGCAAAAAAGTGTGCAATATACACAGAATTTAACGGTAGCCTATTTTTCAAGATCTGTTAATCCTATTGCAACTAAACTTGGGTACGTGGTTGCCTATAATGTTAGGAAGCAACATGATAATGATCAGCTCACAAGGTCAAAGTTCAAGGTCACTGGGACCTTGATACAAACTGTTTTTTTCAACATTATTTTTTTGCGTTTAACAAAATCTCTCAGCTTGCATTTCATAATTGCTTTATCCTCATGGACCACAAGTTGGGTACAGTGTTACTTATAACACGAGCATGCCGTTTGATAACAGGGAGGTTACCAAGTTAAAGGTTAAGGTCATTCTGACTTCTGGAAAACTTGGGGTTTTTTCAATATTAAGTTTTTGCGTTTAGCAAATCTGATAAGGTTATATTTCAGGATTATTTAACTATAATGGAACATGACATGGTACATGGTTGCTTATACCAAGAGGATGCAGGTTGGTGACTGTCAAAGGTCAATGTCATTCTGCCCTTGCTATTTGACCTCTGCATTTTTAGTCCACCAATATCGTCGATGGGGACTAGAAACAGTGCATCCATTCATCCGTCTGCATTTAGTTTCCATTCGATAATTTCAGTTAGCTTGAATGGATTCATTTCAGATTTGTAATGTCAACTCCTTATCACAAGATGTCGGTGATGAGTGGGGTAGGGGGAATTGCATATCGGCGAGGTGTGTCCAGACATGAAATGTGTGGTTTCAAATTTGGTATGTCAACTCCTTAAGTCAAGACCTGGGGGTGGGGAGGGGAAGGGGGTGGGGGGATTGCATATTGGCAAAATGTGTCCAGACACACAGGATTTATCCCCCTTGATTTCTTGAAAAATCATGAAATGTGTGGTTTCCGCTTGATAACTTCAGTTAGCTTGAATGGATTCGTTAGCTTAAATGGATTCATTTCAAATTTGGTATGTCAACTCCTTAAGACAAGACCTAGGGGTGGGGGAGGAGAAGGGGGTGGGGGGGATTGGATATCGGCGAAATGTGTCCAGACACACAGGACTTATCTCCCTTGATTTCTTGAAAATCGTAAAATATTTGGTTTCCGCTCGATAACTTCAGTTAGCTTAAATGAATCCATTTCAAATTTGGAATGTCAACTCCTTATGACAAGACCTCAGTGGGGATTGCATATCGGTCAAATGTGTCCAGAACCGTCATAGTTATCCACCTTGATTTCTTGAAAAATTGTAATATGTGATTTCCGTTTAATAGCTTCAGTTAGCCTGGATGGATTCAATTAAAATTTTGAAAATACATCCCTCTGCATGAGACCTTGACTGGGATTGCATTTGGCCAAAATCTGTCCCTAATCCCCCCTTGATTTCTTGAAAGACTGTACAATATTTGGATTTTAAAAATTGGGGTTGTATTAAAAGGCCCTGGTTGGGGGGACGTGTGACAAGAACTGGTATTTTATGAACTTTAAGATTTCACTTTTAGAAAATCATTTACTTTTATATTTCAGAACTTCATACTATCAGAATTAATTTTGAACACATAGTTCCCTATACAATAAGGAAGCTGCATGCATGCGTACTAGTGACATCACTAGGTCCAAGGGTCAAGGTCATAGCCATAATATATTACTTCTATCATGTCTGTATTTCCAATGTTAAGTTTTTGTGTTTGCCTATATCTTGCTTTAAAGCCTACTGGAGCCAAAGCGGAACACATAGCATCATATACCATGCAGAGGCATCAGGATGATAGTGAGGTCATTAGATTAAAGGTCAAGGCCATTCTCACATTACTATTTGACCTCAGGTTTTTTCAACGTTAAGGTTTTCCATTTAGCAAATGGTTTAGATTTATATGACCTATAATGGTAGGAAGAAGCATGATCACATTGAGGTCACAAGGTCAAAGGTCAAGGTCACTGTTGCAAACAGGAGATAGGTGAGACATTTAATTCTTAGGAATTCTTGTTTGGTGATAATAGTGTCTTTTTAGCTGATGGTACATGTAGCAGTTAGTTCAATAAACTGTCATGTCTCTTAGTTTGTCAGTCAGTTAGTCAATCAAAAAATCTTATATGCCAATAATGCTGGTTCTATTGGCGATATCCTGAGCAGACTTTGGTGGGAGGTTGCCTGTGGGGTCGTGAAGAAGTGTGCTAAATTTGACAAAGGTCAAAGACACAGAGACCAGATTAATTAAAATATCATTATTTTGAAAACTAATTTGTTGATAACTCTGTAACTCTTGTTCTACTGAAGATATCTTGACCAGACGGTGGAAGATTGCCCATTGGGTCCCGAAAAAGTATGATAAATTTGGTGTCAAAAGGTCATGACGACCAGATTAAATAAAATATCATTATTAGCTCACGTGGCCTGAAAGGCCAAGTGAGCTTATGTCGTGGCGACCGTCCGTCGTCCGTCCGTCCGTCCATCCGTCAACTTTTCCTTTAAACGACTTCTTCTCAAGAACCGCTGGGCCGATTTGAATTATATTTAGCAGGAAGCATCCTTAGGGCATAGGGATCCAAGTTTGTTCAAACGAAGCCGATCGGCAAATTAGGCCGGTGGCCATCTTGGATTTCAGCCGATTTTTAGAAATGTCTTTAAAAATCTTGTTCTCGGAAACGGCTTGGGGAATCGATTCAAAACTTATTAAACCTCATCTAGGCAAAGAGGTAAGCCAAGCTTGTTTAAGACGACGTGATTGACTGAATGGTTCAGCAGCCATCTTGGATGACCTAGTTTTCCCGAAAACGACTTCTCCAGAACCGCTGAATGGATCAGGCCAAAATTTGGGAGATATGATTAGGGACTAAGGGCCATTAAAGTTTGTTCACGGGAAGTTGCTCCGTCAAATAACATGGCCGCCGTGGGCCAATCAAAATGTGGCGTGTTTGGCGGACATATTGGATTTTTTTATTTGATGGATTTTGAGGCCAAAATTGGTTCTATATATGTTTTTGGGTATTCTGAGCCCAACTTGCAATTTTCGAAACTGTCGGATAAACGGTTTGGTGGCCATCTTGGATAATTTTCTCGTCAAAAGCTCCCATGCTAAAGCAAAGGGAAATTTAAAATATCTTCTTGAGAACTTCCAGGACGATTTCAATTATATTTAGTAGGAAGCATCCTTAGGGCATAAGGATCCAAGTTTGTTCAAATGAACCCGATCAGCCAATTTGCCCAGCGGCCATTTTGGATTTCGGCTGATTTCAGGAAATGTCTTTAAAAATCTCTGAAACCACTTGGGGAATCTTCATTTAAGCCAAGAGGCAAGCCAAGTTTGTTCAAGAGGACTTGATTGACAAAATGGTTTGGCAACCATCTTGGATGACCTGGTTTTCACGGAAATGACTTCTCCAGAACTGCTGAAGGGATCGGGACGAAATTTGGGCCATTAAAATTGGTTCAAAGGAAGTTGATCCATCAAAAAAACATGGGCGCCTTAGGGCAATCAAAATGTAGTGTGTTTGGCGGCCATATTGCACTTGCAAAAATGTCCACAAACTCATTTAAAAGACTGCTAAACCACCGACCAACAATTTTGACAAAAATTGATGGTGCTCCAGGTGAGCGACACAGGCCCCTTGGGCCTTTTGTTTTTAAAATTAATTTGTCGATAACTCTGGTTATATTGGAGATATCATGACCAGACTTGGGTAGAATATTCCCCACGGGGTCCCGAAGAAGTGTGATAAATTTGGGGTCAAAACGTCACAGTGACGTAATTAAAAGTTCTTTCATATGTGAATGATCCAAGTATTGCACAAATATGTGCTTGTTTACATGCATAGAGCAGTCACTGGACGTGATAGACAGGTATTTGACTGGTCACTTTGATAGCAGCTCGATAAATCACAACCTCCCTTTGTTAGTTTATTTAGTTAATTGGTTGGTTGGTAGTAGGTTGGTTAATTGGTTGGTTGGTTGGTTCATAAGTCAGTCAGAAAATCTTATTCCACGCTGTCGTTTCAAGAGTTTTTCATATACAGTGATCAAACTCAGTGTATGCATGCATTGTAGGCTTAGAGTATGGAGCATTACAAAAGTATGTCAGTGTGACCTACTTTTCACGCATCTCCTGCAGCTCCTGAGATTCATCTCCCTTGTTACATTTGTAGCTGTGCGATGATCAATCTGTAGCTAACAGCTTGCAATTATGTCCCAAACATTGACCATCTTACTGTTACAAGCCACTACACAATAATTTCAATCGGCAATAACTTTGGACCTGTTGAATATTTTGAAAACAATTTAATTGAAAGTTATTGATGGCTTAGCTACCAACAACTTTCAGTCAAATTGTTTTCAAAATATTCGGCATAACCAGAGTTAAGCACCATGCAAAATGGAGTCTGCAGAAATTCAGCAGGCAGACAAGTAGAAAATGTTCATGAGCGAAAATTACTGTTGGAATAACTGTCTTTTGTCAATCACAATGAGGTCACAATCATAAGTGACAGAGAATACTCTATCATGAAGCTAGACTAGACTGTCAAGTGTACAAGTTTTCTCCTTGATGGATTTGCTATTTAATAAACATTATTTTGAATATTTTGAAACTAATTTGACTGGGCACGGTTGCTTCCATGGGCAGCAACAGCGGGCAATCAATTTAGTGTCAAAATATTCAACAGCTTACCTCCTGTATAGTAAGTATTTTTCTCAAAATTGTGGTTCTCCAATCGAGACAGTCATTCCAGCAGTAAATTTTCAAAAATAATCTTGGTCTGCAAATGGCCATTTCTCAGGACCACTGCAGAGGTCATTTTTGTTAGGGTCGAGTGCTAAAGAGTTAAAATACAGGGCTAAAATGATTGCAAGTTATCATAAAAGTCTGTATATAATAAAATAGTTTGAAAAATTAAAAATTGTACTTTAATGCAATTTAAAAAATATCTATTTAAGTACTTTAAACAGGCGTGATAAATTTCAAATTCTTGATAAATTCCATTTACTGGCCAAGAGAACACAGCTTTTGATAATGTACTGCTGGAGAGACTGGCTCGGTTATCGAGCCAGTCATTCAACTGTTAAAATTTCAAAGGCAGTTTTTTGACCAGTTTAAATGTACATTCTACAATACCACTGGAGTGCCCAGAGATTCTGGCTGGCTGACAATTACACGGCTAATCTGTTCTCGTGATTGTTATTGTAATATTGAACGTGTCCAATGATCAAGCTCTCAGTGACAGAGTTATCTCCTTTCTATTTGTATCATCTGTCCATGCCTCAGAATTGTGCGTTAATATTCTGTAATGAATCTTTGCCGATTGTTCCACACAGAATTAATATAATCAGAGCGTGACAGTATATAATAATAATACAGTCAATAATTTTAGCTATGTTCATTCTGTATGCTTGTAAAACTGCTTTCATGGGATGTACATATGTAACTGTCTGATATTTTCAAAACAATTTGACTAAAAATTGTTGCTGCCTTAATTTTCAGTCAATTTGTTTTGGAAATAACTAGCCAATATGCAGTTAATATGGTCCATGGTAAATATGATGTATTACGTTATTAGTATTTCCAATTCTTTCTCCCTGTAACTCGATGTTCAGAATACCTCTTCCGTAAACGCTTCGGCGTATTGATTCGACAATAAAGACGCTGCAGGATCGACTAATAAATATTTAAACGGGTTTGTCAACTCGTCACGACGGACGCGATTGGCATGATTTCTCGATTCAAGGAGATAGCGTTTGCCGATATTTGCGTGCTGAGTGTGGTAATTACCTGAGCTTGATGAAGCTGGATATTCTGTGATCAAGTGAAGAGGCGTGAGGATGGAACTGTCTAGTTATGATGCGGACGAGAGAACCTGAGAGCTGGTGGATGCAGGGATAGTTTGTGAAAATGTTTGATAATTGAGTGTTATTTGTATACTAAGCGACTATGCGATATTAGAATATGAGATTTATTTGACGTTAGTGTTCTGTGATCGAAGTGATTTGTGTGTGTTATTTTGAAAAATTTGATTTTTGATTCAATATAGATCAAATCTAGTAGAAACATGTTTCAGGCATACAGATTTCACGAAAACCATAGTTTGGTTTCTATATAATGTTTCCATGACTTGAACAAGGTCGATAGATAGGTAGCTGTGAGTTCCAGATTTTTTGGTGATGTTCCATATTTGTTTTTCAAACCTTTTTCGTATCACATCCAAAGTTGTCGAATCCTAGTCACACCCTGTCCAGTGTTAATATTTGAGCCAAATAGGACAAGTAGTTTGTGAGAGATATCCACATGTCCAGAATTTTATCCAATTGAGATCTGGGCCTGTCATTCGCATCATGGCCAATGTCTTGAAATTCGCTTGCACGGCGATTTCCTTTGTTGTGCTAAACTTTGAGCCAAATCAGATCAGTAGTTTTTGAGGTACAGTCCAAAATAAGCTTTTGTGACATGACAGTTTATACCCGCAGCTAAAAATATTGAACTAAAAAAACCATTTGACAAAAGACATTAAATGTCATTCATCATAAATAGCAACAATCATGGAAGTCAAAAAAGTTTTCAGTTGATTTTCCAAATTATCCTAGTATAAACCCCTCCCCCCCCCCACTGACCTAAGAAATGGTCTCACATATTTCCTGAAATCTGACTGTCTGATGTTCATAAAATTAGAAGATTCATATCATATCCATTGTCTGTCTGTCTGTCTGCCATTTGACACCAGTTTGTCTCTCTGTCACCAAGTTGATCCTTTTAACAACTTTTTGGACAAAGAAACAAACTGATTGAGCAGTGATCATCTTGGATTTGGCGCTAACCCTTTAACCGTTTTATGACAAAGATGGCCAAAACCGGCCGCTGCAGTGCTCTTGAGAAATGTCTATTTGCAGGCCAACATGGCCAAGAGAAGACTATTTTTGAGGATTTTCTGATAACTGAGTCAGTCATTTCAGTGGTAAATTTCCAAAAATAGTCTTCTTGGCCTGCAAATAGACATTCAATAAGCAAATATTTTAATTTTTCTTGACCAAATTTAGGCATTAAATGATTAGGCATTTCATTAACCGATTGCTTTGAATCTTCATTAAGAGCAAGACCTTTCAACCTGATTGGTTCATTATTAGGGCCCTGGAATGTGTGGGAGCCAGATAGTAATCTATAGTAATCACCATGTCTGTCTGTCTGTCCATCCGTCTGTCAATCCACAATATATCATTCAGACCCGCTTCAGATGTTTTAATGGAACTTCATGTATATTCCTCAGTCTTATAGGTCCAAGACTTTTGGTGAAAATGGGCATTTTAATAGAAGTTTTTTGTCCATTTTCTCGTAAACATATCATTCAGAATCTCTGGTGTGTGTCATCAGATCTGAGGATTAGGCGTGTGGCGTGAGATCTGAGAATTAGGCATTCAGTGTCAGGTCTAATAATTCGGGATGTGGCATCAGATCTGAGAATTTGGGATGTGGCGTCAGATCTGAAAGTAAGGCATGTGATGTCAGATCTGAGAATTCGGGGTGTGGCGTCAGATCTGAAAGTCGGATCTGTGAATTAGATGTCAGATCTGAGAATTAGGCATTCAGCGTCAGATCTGAGAATTAGGCATGTGGCATCTGATCTGTGAGTTAGGCTTCAGATCTGAAAATTAGGCGTCAGATCTGAGAGTTAGACAAGTAGCGTCAGTTATGACAATTAGGCATGTGTCGTCTGATCTGAGAATTAGATGTGTGTCATCAGATCTGAGAATTAGGAGTGTGGCGTCAAATCTGAGAATTAGATGTGTGTCATCAGATCTGAGAATTAGGAGTGTGGCATCAGATCTGAGAATTAGATGTTTGTCATCAGATCTGAGAATTAGATGTGCGTCATCTGATCTGAGAATTAGATGTGTGTCATCAGATCTGAGAATTAGATGTGTGTCATCAGATCTGAGAATTAGATGTGTGTCGTCAGATCTGAGAATTATATGTGTGTCATCAGATCTGAGAATTAGTAGTGTGTCATCAGATCTGAGAATTTGGAGTGTGGCGTCAGATCTGAGAATTAGATGTGTGTCATCAGATCTGAGAATTAGGAGTGTGGCGCCAGATCTGAGAATTAGGAGTGTGTCATCAGATCTGAGAATTAGGATTGTGTCATCAGATCTGAGAATTGGATGTGTATCTGAGAATTTGGCGTGTTGCGTCAGATCTGAGAGTTTGGCGTGTTGCGTCAGATCTGAGAATCAGGAGTCTGTCATCAGATCTGAGAATTAGGAGCATGACATCAGATCTGAGAATTAGGATTGTGTCATCAGATCTGAGAATTAGGAGCATGGCGTCAGGGCTGAGAATTAGGAGTCTGTCATCAGATTTTAGAATTAGGAGTGTGTCATCAGATCTGAGAATTAAGAGCGTGTCGTCAGATTTGAGAATTAGGAGTGTGGCGTCAGATCTGAGAATTCTGCATATTTTGTAATATGTTGTGAACGGGGTTTGTGTCAGTTGGGCTTGTGTTGTGGTAGCGTATGCTTGTTTAGGTGGTGTACTGTGTAGGTTAGTATTGCTGTAGGGGTGTGTGTGTGTGTGCGTTGAAGGTGGCACTACATGTTTTGTATGCTATTGTTAACAATTCAGTTGGCCTTTATGGTCAGGAAAATATAAATCTTGATTAGTGAAGATATGAGATGATGTCCATTTGTACGCCGTGTGCTGAATATTTGTGAAAATTACCACTGATAACTGAGCCAGTGGTATCATGTTACACACGTAATATTCCATGCTCGGCTTGCAAATAGTTCATTTTTGAAGGTCTTGTTGGGCGTCTTATTTGACCGTCTTGACCACAAAATGGTTAAGCTGTATCTAATTATATGCATTAGCTCAGTCACTAGACAAGCATGGTCATCCCTCAAGTAGTGACAGGCCAGTATTAACGTGATTATGTAAATGTAGTGTAGCAATCCTCCTCGCTGACATTGACATGGGATAGATGGTGAAACCTGTATATAGTGACCACTGACAGAAGATTGTGGTTCATTAAGATGGATGGTTATAAGACCATCATCAGTCTGAAAGTACCACCATCATTTGTCCTTGAAAGTAAATGAGATGTATTATGTGACCGCCTGTCTTTAGTGACCACTTGTCCTTAGTGACCACTCCATGATGGGCCATACAGTATCCGTTATCTATAGATATGTGTGACTGTATCCTGGTCATTTAACCCTTGAACACTCAAGCCCACCAAAAACGGCTTTAGCAGTGGTGTTGAGAGATGTCCATTTGCAGACCAAGAGATTTCTTTTAATTTACCACTAGTCACTGGCTCGAAAAGCAGTGGTAAATTAAAAAAAATCGTCTTTTCAGTCTGCAAATGGACATTTTCCTTGAAAAAATTGAAATCGTGAACAGATTTACTGGTTACGGTATTAAGTGCCATAGTCTTTTCATGTACAGCATGATACATGGGAGCCTTAAGAGACAATTGTAGTTCCATATGAAACGGAGACTGGGTGAGAGAATCGGTGATTGGGAGGATAGCATGACTTGACGTCATGTCCTGTCCTTACTCGTTGCATGGACAGACAAGGGAGCTAACTCTCACAGATAATTAACATCTACGAGCAAAGAAAACTGTACGTGTTTTTAACTGTTTTAATGGTCAAGCTACCTTAAGAAAGGGTCTGCAGGGGTCTTGAGAAATGTCCATTTGCAGGTCAATAGAAAGATATTTTTGGAAAAATTTAGCAGTGAAATGACTGGCTTTTATGTCATTTCATTGACACATTTATGTTATCCCAGTCACTCACATGCCTGCCCATGCATCCGCTCGGTAGTTCACTCATATTCCCCATTTCTCGCCCGTCTTTCCTTAATTCGTTCACTTGGCCAGAATGGCCAAATGAGTTTATCCCTTAGCAACGATGTCGTCCGGCCGTTTTCTGTCTGTCTATCTGTCCATCAACCTTTTCTTTAATCAACATCGCAGGAATCACTGGGCCGATGTCAATTATTTGTGAAAAAAGCTAAAAAAAAATGTGGCGTTTTTGCAGCATATCTTTATGTGGTGCAGCATTTTTTTTTTGCGGGTGCAGAAAATATTTTTGGTGGTGCAGGGCTTTTTGGTGGTGCAGCCATTTTGGTCAGTGTAGAAAATATTTTCTAGCTGTATACCATTTTTAGGCGGTGTTGCCAGTATTTTGGTGGTTCAAAAATAGTTTTGATGGTACATTATTAGCTCACCTGGCCTGAAAGGCCAAGTGAGCTTATGCCATGGCGACTGTCCGTCGTCCATCCGTCAACTTTTCCTTTAAACGACTTATTCTCAAGAACCACTGTGCCGATTTGAATTATATTTGGCAGGAAGCATCCTTAGGGCATAGGGATCCAAGTTTGTTCAAACGAAGCCAATCAGCCAATCAGCCAATTTGGCCAGTGGCCGTCTTGAATTTTGGGCGATTTTTAGGAAACGTATTTAAAAATCTTCTTCGAAACCGCTTGGGGGATTGATGCCAACCTCATGAAATCTGATCTAGGGCAAGAGCTGAACCAAGTTTGTTCAAGGGAACTTGATTGGTTAGATGGTCCGGTCTCCATCTTGATTGACCTAGTTTTAATGAAAACAACTTCTCCAGAACCGCTGAAGGGATCGGGCCGAAATTTGGCAGATATGATTGTGGACTAAGGGCCATTAAAGTTTGTTCAAGGGAAGTTGATCCGTCCAAGAACATGGCCGCAGCCGGCCAATAAAAATATAGCATGTTTGGCGGCCATATTTTTTATTTGATGGATTTTGAGGCTGAAATTGGTTTTATATATGTTTTGGGTATTCTGATCTCAAATTTACAATTTTTGATACTGCCGAATAAACGGTTTGGTGGCAATCTTGGATCATTTTCCTGCCGAAAGCTCCCATACTAAAGCAATGGGAAATTTAAAATGTCGTCTTCTTGAGAACTACTAGGCTGATTTCAATTATATTTGTCAGGATGCATCCTTAGGGTGTAGAGATTCAAGTTTGTTCAAACGAAACCGATTGGCAATTTGGCCGCTGGCCATCTTGGATTTTGCCTGATTTTTATAAATGTCCTTAAAAATCTTTTCCGAAACTGCTTGGTGGATGAAGCAAACCTCATGAAATATGATCTAGGGCAAGTGATGATCCAAGTTTGTTCAAGGGAACCTGATTGGTCACATGGTTCGGCAACCATCTTGGTTGATCTAGTTTTGCCGAAAATGACTGCTGAAGGGATCGGGCCAAAATTTTGCAGATATGATTTGGCACTAGGGGCCATTAAAGTTTGTTCAAGGGAAGTTGATCTTTCAAAAAACATGGCCACCATGGGCCAATCAAAATATAGCATGTTTGGTGGCCATATTGGATTTTTTTATTTGATGGTTTTGAGGCTGAAATTGGTTTTATATACGTTGGTTACTCTTGGATTTTAGCCGATTTTTAGAAACGTCTAAAAATCTCCGAAACTGCAACAAATTCAAGATTTGTGAAACATCATCTAGGGCAAAAGCTAATCCAAATTTGTTTAATAGCCATCTTGGATTTTCGCAAAAACAATTCCAGAACCTCTACTTATAGCCAATCGCCTTTCTAGTTCAAATGCCTATGTTCCAGGTGAGCGATACAGGCCCCTTGGGCCTCATGTTAGTGGCTAGACATTTTTTTCTAAGTTTGGGGTCAAAAGGTTAAATATTTAGGTCACAGAGGTCACTTAGTGCATCCTGAAATACACATTTTTAGCCATAAATCGGGAACACAAGTGGCTAGAATCACCAAATTTGGCACATACATGGATATTATTATGAATGGCTCGAAAAATTTGTAGTTTAGCATCAAAAGGTAGAAAATCTAGGTCACAGGGTCACTTAGTGCATCCCGAAATACACAATTTAGCCATAAATCTGGAATGCAAGTACATGTGGCTAGAATCCCCCAAATTTGCTACATCCATTCATATTATAGGTGGCTAGAAGTTCTATGAGTTTCAGGACAAAGCATCAAATGTCTAGTTCACGGGGTCAGGAAGTGCATACCGGATTACACATTTTGGCCATAGCTCTGGAGTGCAAGAAGGCAGAATGACCAGAGTACGCATTGCCTTCATATTACGACAGTTCATGATTGTTTGCAGTTTGAGGTCAACCAATCAACTATCTATGTCATGGTGGTCACAAAATGCATTGCTAAGACAGAGCGTAAAAGGCGTGAGACAGCAATTCCCTTGAGTGCATTCTAGTTATTATTAACATCTTGGATTTCGACTGATTTTTAGAAATGTCTTCTCCGAGGGATCGATTCAGAACTCATGAAATATCATCTAGGGCAAGAGCTGAATCAAGTTTGTTCAAGGAACTTGATTGGCCAAATCTTGGATGACTAGTTTTTGCGAAAACAACTTCTTCCCCAGAACCACTGAACAAATTGGGCCCAAATTTGAGAGATATCATTAGGACCTAAGGACCATTTAAAGTTTGTTGATGTTGATGGGTAAAAAACCTGGACCAATCAAAATGTCGCATATTTGACTGCCATTTTGGATTTTTTTACTTGATGGATTTTAAAGCAGAAACTGGTTTTATATAGTTTTTGAGTATGCTGATTTCAAATTTACCACTTTCGAAACTGTCGGATAAACGGTTTATTGGCCATCGTGGATCGTTTTCCCACCAAAATCTCCCATACTAAATCAATGGGGAATTTAAAATGTCTTCTCGAGAACCGCTGGACCAATTTCATGTATATTTGGCAGGAAGCATTCTTCATGAATGGAAGTATGGCGATCCATCTTTGTTTAAACAAAACCGATTGGCCAATTTGGCCTGTGGCCATCATGGATTTTGACTGATTTTTATAAACATCTAAAAATCTTGATCTCCGAAACCATTTTGGGGACTGATTTCAAATCATGAAATATCAGGTCGGGTAAAGGCTGAACCAAGTTTGTTCAAGGGAACTTGATTGGCCAAATGACTTGGGACAAGGGCCATAACTTGGGTTCCTTTAAAACATGTTTTTAAGTATTAAGCCCTTTGAGGAGAATACACCTGTACCTCTGTGAGGAGAATATACCTGTGCCTGTGAGAGGAGAATATACCTGTGCCTGTGAGAGGAGAATACACCTGTGCCTGTGAGAGGAGAATACACCCGTGCCTGTGAGAGGAGAATACACATGTGCCTGTGACGTTTCATCAATTATTAATGGATTAAAACAAGATTTAGCAGAAATGTTCCTTAAGTATATTTTAACCATTTGAGAATAGTCTCAAGGATACCAATATTCTTGCATTTCCTCATCCAAATTTTTGTGTGTGACCATTGGCCCTTTGGTAACTGTCAGGTTTGAGATACATGAATCATTGCTCACTAGTGTTTTTAATTTCCCGCGCTTGTGTCCATTGCTCCATTGGTAAATGGTAACTTGATACACCTGAGATATTTGACAACAGTGTCAGGAATGGCTTCCCCATTGAGCAATAATGGTACTTTTCCCATTGGGCAACAATGTCTAGGACACCATTATTTTAACATTTCCTCATCCAAATTTTTTACTGTAACGATTTTTTACTTCCCCGTTGGTAGATGTCATCTGGCTGGACACTTGAACCATTGGACAATAGTGTCTGGGATGGCTGCCAAATTTGCCAATGTTATTTTTCTCGTTGGTCAATATTGCCAAGGACACCAGTATTTGTGTATTTTCAGTCTATGGGATATTATGTGATGGAATCATCCGGGCTGGAGGGTGGTTTACAGATGATAACTCTGTTACTGTTTATCAACTCATAGGGTGGTTAGACTAGGTCTGGGGAATAAACGTATCAAAACTGATGATAATCTGAAATCCAAGATGGCTGCCGGAGCCACGACCATCTTGTATCAGATCGCTGTTAAACTTCATAGGGTGACTGTTCTAGGTCTCGGGAAGAAATCACTATTTTCTGGTACATGTGGCTCTCTTTAATAGGTTTGTTATTATGGCGCTGTATTATGTGCCATTTTCTGAACTCTTTGTTAGAAACATTTAAAAAGCTCCGAAACCGCTTAGCAGATTGATCTGAAACTCGGGAATATTCATCTAGGGCAACAGGCAGCGATTTCGTGGATATATATCTCATCAAAATCTCCAATACTAAAGCAGTAGGAAATTTTAAAGACTTCGAGAATCACTGGGGCAATTTAATTATACATGACAGGAAGCGTTCTTAGGGCATAGAGATCCAAATTTGTTTAAAGGAGGCCAATTTAGCCAGTTGCCATCTTGTATTTTAGCCGAAGTGTCTTAAGTATCTGAACCAACTTTGTTCAAGGGGAGTTGATTGGCCAAATGCTTTGGCGACCATCTTGGATGTCCTAGTTTTCGCGAAAATTAATTGTCCAGAACCGCTGTTCGATGGATTGGGCTGAAACTGGGGAAATATGATTAGGGACAAAGAGGCCACTAAAGTTTGTTCAAGGGAAATTAATATGTGTGAAAAAAATGGCCGCAAATGTAACATTTTTAGTGGCCATATTGGATTTTTTATTTGAGGGATTTTGAAGCCAAAATTAGTTTTCTATGTTGTTGGGTATACTCATTTCAAATTTGATGCTTTCAAAACGGTCTGATAAGCTGACGGCCATCTTGGACACCAAAACGTATTCTAAAGCATTTGGAAATTTAAAATGTCATGTTCTCGACAACCAAAATAAGCCGATTTCAAATATATTTGGCAGGACTCATCCTTTTGGCATAGAGATCTAAATTTGTTCAAACACTGCCTATCGGCCAATTTGGCTAGTGGTCATCTTGAATTTTGGATAATTATTAGAAATGTCTTTCTCCGAAAGACCTTGGAGATTGATTTAAAACTCATTAAACTTCATCTAGGGCAACAGCGGAACTAACTCTGTTCATGGGAATTCTATCAGCCCCAATGCTTCAACGACCATCTTGAATGACATAATTTTCATAAAAACAAGTTCTCCCAAATGGCTGAAGAGATGAAATTTGGGATGGATGGTTATGGATGGTTAGGACCATTCTAGTTTGTTAAAGCGAAGTTAGCATGTAAAATTACATGGTTGTCTTCGTTTGACCAATCACATTTTAGCATTTTGGCAGCCAGATTGAAATTTTTGTATTTGATGGATTTTGAAGCCGAAATTCGTTTTGTTTATGATTTGTGGTATGATTTCAAATTTTCCACATTGGAAACTGTTGGATAAAGGCTCTGCTGGCCATCTTGGATTTTTTACCTCCCAAAAAATACCATAGTAAAGCCATCGGAAATTTAAAATGTCTTGTAGGACATATCTTTGTCACAATTCTATCAAAAACCTTAGGAGGGTTTTACTTACATAGGCGATGGCCTTTCTAGCTGAAATGGCTATGATGCGGTGAGTGATACATGGCCCTCATGGTCCTCTTATCTATTAATCTATCTGGCAGTAATGTACCGCCTTCTCCCCCCCCCCCCCCCCCCCACCCGACCACACAACCCACCCCACACTCCCCACCCCTTAACCCTTTAACACTTATATCAGCCAAAAACGGCTTCTGCAGTCGTCTTGAGAAATGTCCATTTGCAGACCAAGAGAAGACTATTTTTGAAAATTTACCACTGGAATGACTGGGTTGATAAGTGAGCCAGTCATTCCAGCGAAAAAATTTCAAAAATAGTCTTCTCTTGGTCTGCAAATAGACATTTTATGAGAAAATTTAAATTTTATTGAATAAATTCAAGGCATAAAGCATTAAGACAGAGTTCTTGACTCCATTAACTGTCGATCTCAGTCTATCTCAGTCTATCTCAGTAGGAAATCACTAAAGAACCACTTTTTAATTGCATCTAAAATAAACAGGAAAACATAAAGCACTTACATGTATTTTCTTACTGCTGCTGGCTGAGTTGGTCTGTTTGCGAGTTGTCTGTGAGAAGATAAATGTTTAGTGAATCCTTGCACATTACATTCCAATCACTTGTGTTTTACCATCATGTTAATCCTCAAGGGTTTTAAAGAAGATCTCAATTTCCTCATAGAAAATGTCCATTTGCAAGCCACGAAGAGGAATATTTTTGAAACCGTAACGCTGTAATGACTGGGTCGATAAACGAATTTAGCGGAAAAAACGAGTTATTGGTAAATTTTTTATAACGTCTTCTCTTGGCATCAAGACCACTGCATTTAACCATTTCAATGACAACCCTGAAAAAGTATATTCTTTTACGATATAAAACTTATTCTTTTAAATATTTTGAAATTAATTTGACTGGAAGCCATTGCTGCAGCAATGGCTTCATGCCAAATTAATTAAAAAATATTAAACAGTTTTCCTATGTGGTTGACTTGAAAATGAGATATGGGGAATTCGTCGGTGAAAAGGTTTGACCATTAGTGTATTAAAGTTCTTGTCCACCAATTCATCTAGAGAAACATTTGCTCCAGATACGCTCAAATAAGGTCACATGTTTAAAAAAAACCACCCGAAAATCATGCTAGGAAGTACAATTTTGAATACGATGCAAGAGATGTTCTGTTGAATATTTTGAATATATTTGGATTGAAAGACATCATGATGCTGCCTTAGACTGTGAACAACGGCTTCCAAATCAATGGAAGAATACTGTTTTAGCTATGCCCCGAGAGAAGGCTATTTTTGAAAATTTATTACTGGAATTACTGGCTCGGTCATTCCCTAAGACGACTACAGAGGACAGGGTTGGCTTGGTTGACCTTAAAGGGTTAAGAAAAACAGCATTTGGCGTAGTGTGACTATCCTCTGTTTGTGTTCCCTTTCAATAATTTAATTTTAGCTTATATATAATTGATGATATTGGATTTAAGGAGGATGAATAGTTACCTGTGTGTCTGAAATCATAATTAACCCTGTAACTCTCAAGGTAGTAAAAAACTGCTTCTGCTGTCATCTTGAGGAATGTTCATTTGCTGACCAAGAGAAGAATATTTTGGAAATTTTACCATTGCAATGACTGGCTTGATAACCGAGCCAATCGGTCCAGTTGTAGATTTTCAAAGAGAGTTGTCTCTTGGCATGCTTGCTCTTCAAGTTTTTCTGTTTTTCTGAAACAAATATTTGAGGGTTAAAGTCACGCTAGGTACCTAACTCTTAACCCTTTATTGACGAAGCCGACCCAACCGGCCTCGGCAGTGGTCTTAAGGATTGTCCATTTGCTGGCCAAGAGAGGACTATTTTTTTTAATTTACCACTGGATTGACTGCCTCAGTTACCGAGCCAGCCATTACAGTGGTAATTTGTCAAAAATAGTCTTCTTGAACTGCAAATGGTCATTCAATAAGCAAATAATTAGAGTTTCTTGAGAAAATTTAGGCATTAACCCTTGAATGTGTTTATTTGCAGGCCAAGAGAGGACTATTTTTGAAAATTTACCACTGGAATGACTGATTCTGTTATCGAACCAGTCATTCCAGTGGTAAATTTTCAAAAATAGTCTTGTCTTGGTCTACAAATCGCCATTTCTTAAGACCACTGCCGTAGACGTTTTTGGCTGATATGAATGATAAAGGGTTAAAGTGATCATGATTGATCCAAAAATATAAAATATTTCCCAGTCTTCCCTAGTGAATGTTCATTTGTAAACCAAGAGATTATTTTGGAAAATTTCCTGCTAGAATGACCATCCAGACATTACAGTGGTAAGTTTTCAAAAATGATCTTCCTGGCCTGCAGAATGGTCATTTATCATGACCACTTCAGAAGAAATTTTTTGGCCCAATTTGACTCTTAACCGGGTTAGTCCGGATCAGTGGATTACTGGCAGACTGGCCTTGAAATCTTGCTGTCAAGTGACAACCACATGCGATGACGACGACTGACTATGTGTGAATAAATTAACCACATTCTCGCACTGTCATTGCTCGCTGTATTTCTGTCAGGATCTAGTGAATACCCGTACGCTCGCTGACGCCCATGAATAATACATGACATACGGTTGCGGGTTGTTAAAGAAAGATTGCGCTTCGTTTGGCAGAACTTAGCAAGGCGTTCATTTCAGCTTGAAAGATAATTATCCGTTCTCTTTGTTTCGTTTTCTGTCGAGTATCGCATTATTAAATTATACTTTCGCCCAGCGAACTTCCCTGCCACTACCTGCTCGGAAGGTATTATTTTACGCTATTTCCACACACTGCATAGACAGAAGAGATCTGTATTACTTGCTTATTCCATGAAGATGTTTCTTTTTACATCTGTTATGTTGCTAAGACATATTAGTTTGTCACATGGTCACGCTAGGGCGCTACATTTCAGATCATTATTAGTGGCACTCGAGGTGTTTTAAAAATGCAGAAAGTTAAAGTCTTTAGTTATATCTCTGAGAGGGACTTAGCCTCCATCATGGACATTACCTGTGTTAGCCTCGATCATGGGCATACCTGCAGCAACAGCTTCCAGTCTAGTTAATTTCAAAATATTTAAAAGAATAAGTTTTATGTCGTAAAGAATATACTTTTTTAGGGATTTATCATTGAAAGGGTTACCCTTTTAGACAGAAGAACGATACCCTCTGGACCACTGAGGGATGGAAGCCTCCTAGAATATAATCTGCTTTTTGCAATAGACATTGCCTTTGAAAAAGTCCTTGAGTATCTCTTGAATGAGATCGTCAAATACTTATATGAATCTTATTGGGTCATGTTGTATATTTAAAACATGTTGAGCGGTGTGTATCAGATTGTACTTAATCTGTCCTCTCTCAATGTCCCAGGCCACATTATATAATATTGATTTAAGTATTGATTATGATTAAATAATTAAGATTAATTTGTTTACAGATAGAACTAGTTTTAGAGCGATCATTTTGCATCTTTTACTGTACACATTCTGACGCCCTACATACCCGCTACATTCATCATTCTGTATTTCCATATTCATTCTGATTTCCTAGATACAATGCATGTGCTTTCATACGGGCATTAATCCTTTAAGCATTAAATTTGTTCAGGAAAAATTCAATTTTCTGACAGAAAATGTCAATTTGCAGACCAAGAAAGGACTATTTTTGACAATTTACCACTGGAATGACTGGCTCGCTTATCGAGCCAGTCATTCCAGGGGTAAATTTTCAAAAATAGTCTTGGTCTGCAAATGAACATATTTCAAAACCACTTCAGAAGCTATTCTGGCTGACATGAGTGTTAAAGGGTTAATCATCATACGTATGAAGCATTACCAGGTGGTGGGGTGGGGGTGGGGGTGGGGGTGACACACAAGAGAAGGGGGAGAGATGGAGTGGAAAAGGAGTATGAGAGGAGTCGGTGGGTGGGGGAGGGAGTGAGGGAAAGCCGGAGGAGGAGGAGGAGGAGATATAGCTATGTATTTATCTGCCTCTTAACCAATGGAGATAACTCCCTACACATTGCTTGTGATCTCAGTATTCTCTTGGTCAGCAAATTTACATTTTTCAAGACAACTGCAGAGGCTGTTTTTGGGCTGTTATGAGTGTTAGAGTGTTAACACATTTGAATAACTCTGGTTCTACTGGAGATATCTTCTCCAAACTTGGGTGGACGCTTGCTCAAAGTCGTATGCCAATTTTGGCATCAAAACTTAAAACGTAACTGCAACAGCTTTCAGCAACATGGTTTTCAAAATAGACATTTTTGTATAATGCTAGTTCTACGGGCAATATCTTCTCCAAACTTGGATGGAAGCTTTGCAGCCTGTGTGGGCCCAAAGACATACATGCCAATTTTGGTGTAAAAATCTAAAACGCAACAGCAACAACTTTCAGCAATATTGTTTTCAAAATAAACGTTTTTTTCAATAACACTAGTTCTACTGGAGGGATTTTCTCCAAATTTGTGTAGAAGCTTACCCACTGGCTCTCATATAGGTAGGCAATTTTTTGGATAGCGCTGTTTCTGCTGGAGAGACTCCTATAGGTAGGCAATTTGGGGGTGGGGGTGTGGTAAAAAACTAAAAAGCAACGGCAACAACTTTCAGCAACATTGTCTTCATAATAGACACATTTGCTCTGACAGCTGAGCCAGTTTGAAAAATATATCAAGGGTATTGACTAAACGTGTCCTTGTGATTATCCATGAGTTAGTTTCTGGATGAAATATGACTTTAAGAGTATGATTAAGCTATGTGTTTATTTGTGGGTTTATTTTTGGCAGACAATTTATCATATTATGTATTATAATATTTTTTAGATTAACCCATTAATGGAAGAGATTTTGAAGAAAATTAATTTTCCTTATAATAATGTCCATTTGCAGGCCAAGAACAAACTATTTTTGAAAATTTATTGGTGGAATGACTGGCTCGGTTACTGAGCCAGGCATTCCAGTGGTACATTTACAAAAATGTTCTCTTGGTCTGTGAATGGACATTCCTCAAGACAACAGCAGATTTGGCCAGTAAACGGTTAAAGGATGGAATCGAAGATAGCAACGTAAACTGTGTATAATAATGTGAGATTCAGAAGATAATATATCATAGAATTCACAGTCATCCATTTATGAACTGATCGTCCCTCTTATCAACATACTTGCAGAAAGTTTTTACTGGCTAGTCAGTACGATATTATGATGGTACAATGTGGAGTGTTTGTGCATAATTTCTCGACTCTGATAGATTTTGACATGAATATAGACCTGTATATTTGGCATATATATATTATGTCTTGTGGATGTATTCGTAAAATAACCAGTGCCTTGAGTGCAATGATTGCCAGCATGTGATTGCGAATCTTGTGTCGTTAACTTTCTCGTTAATTTGTTCTTGAGTGTGTCATACTTGAATGGCAAATATCAAATATTATTGTGATTAACATACCTTATAAGCATGGCTTTTCATCTTGCCAATGCGCTAGCAAGAACTAGTGCACTCAGTGGTATGTTGCTTATGCCCAACAGGGATCTGGAAGCGGACAGTGCCTCACTGGACAATGACTCGATAGAGAGACGGTCATCCATGATCTCTGTGACATCCACAGCAACCACAGGAACCACGGATAGCAGCAATAGTAGCACCACTAAGGTAGGCTGATATTTCTATCCACCTATGTGTGTACCCGCGATCCTCCACCATTATTATAATCCGTCATTAACATTATAAACGGCACTTCTATAACTTATAAGATGCTGTAATTAACCTTTTTACCATTTCACCGACAAATCCCTGAAAAAGTTAATTTTTTTGATATAAAACTTATTCTGTTGAATATTTAAAAATTAATTTAACTGGAAGCTGTTGCTGACTTAGGCAGAAATGGCTTCCAGTCAAACTAATTTCAAAATATTCACCATTTTTCCTGTGTGGATGCCTTGAAAGAGCGGAGCCTCAGCAGTGAAAGGGTTAACCCTATAATCCTAAAGGCAGTAAAAACCGATGACTGCACTGGTCTTAACCATTACCATTCTGTCTTTTACTGTGTCAATAACAAAGAAACTGGTGGACAATTTTCAACAATTTTGATGAACGATGTTGCTGTCTACGACAGCAACATCGTCCACCAAATTTGTCGAAAAAGGAACACCAGATTGCCTTTTAATTTAGTTTGAAAATTTAAGATTTTGACATTAGAGTGGTAAGGGTTACGGAATGTCCACTCTCAGGCCAAGAGAAGACATTTTGAAAATTAACAACTTGATTAAGGGGCATGATATCTGAGCCGTCATTCCAATGGTAAATTCTTTCAAATAGTCTTTTCTTGGCCTGCAAATGGACATTCAATAAGCAAATATTTTTTAAGATTCTGCCTACTGAATATCCATTTGCAGGCCAAGCGAATACTATTTTAGAAATTTTACTACTGGAATGACTGGCTCGGTTATCGAACCAGACATTCCATTGGTAAATGTTCAAAATACTCTTTGCTTGGCCTCTACAATTGATGAATCCAGCCTCTCCTGTCAATCATATGGCATCATAATCAACTATGTCACATGTAGGCTGATGTCATATTCGCTTAATCATTAATAGTCCGTCAAGTTGTACGAATTGTGTCTTTACCAGTTAATAAACATTCTGTTGTATATTTTGAAACTAATTTGACTGGGCCTATGACAGCGACAGCACCTATCAAAATTAGTTTCATAATATTCAACAGCTTATATGTATAGTTTTCTGGAAATTGAGATTCATGGAGTACAGGGATCGATCCCAACACGGGAAAAGCGTGGGTTTAACCTGTCTTTTAAGACCACCTTAGGGATCACAATAACGTGACCACTAAAGACAAGTTGTCTGTTGACCATTTCACGGATAAATTCTGCATGTCTCTATCTCAAGGTAAGCACACAGAACAACTGTTGAATATTTTGAAATTAATAAACAGCAATGGCTTCCAATCATATTAATTTCAAAATATCCAACAGAATATGCTATACATTTTAAAGAATTTACTTTTTCAGGGATTTGTCATTGGGAGGGTTAAGAAATGTGGTCTTTTGGTTATAATTCCAGAAGTAATTTTGGTCCTATTACACAGGTGGTCTTAAAAACAGGTTATTTGAGACATTATATATTTAATTGTTAAAGCCTCCCACGATCTCTCTCCATCACTTTTTCCCTTTTGTCTATATCCTGCTGATTATCCATACAGCTGTATTGATCTGCCCATCATCATTATTCATTCATTCATTCATTCATTCATTCATTCATTCATTCATCCATGACCATCCATCCATCCATCCATTCATTCATTCATTCATTCATTCATTCATTCATTCATCCATCTATCCATCCATGACCATCCATCCATCCATTCATTCATTCATTCATTCATTCATTCATTCATTCATTCATTCATTCATTCATTCATTCATTCATTCATTCATTCATTCATCCATCTATCCATCCATGACCATCCATCCATCCATCCATCCATCCATTCATTCATTCATTCATTCATTCATTCATTCATTCATTCATGCATTCATTTTTACGGTCGTTCAATCGTGCATTTGTTTGTACGGATATATGTTTGTTCACCTCATTTTTTGAAGAATTACCAGAATTCAAGTGGAGGTAAGTTTTTGCTATTTTTGTTCAAGGGAAGTCATCTAAACATCTTAATTCTGTAACCCTAGTAGAATTATCTCCCTTGTGATGCTCCTAAGACATGTTCTTATGCGTTCTGATAAATAACTCACGTTGGAAGTAATTCTCTGCTGATTAATTTACAAATGATTAAACTAATAAGTGCTGCAGCTTTACTTCCATTTGAATCCCTATTTAATGGTCAAGATTGGAAAGATAATTGGTATTCATGTGAGAATACTTGAAAACTTAGTATTGGACTGACTGGCTCATCAGCTCTTGCTTTGTCAAATCTATCAGGTTATTTAGGTCTTTAAATAATATTTTCTTGAATAAAACACTTCATTTTACAAGTTTATTGATGAAAGTTGTATTTTAACCCTTTAAGCCTCTAATTTGTTCAAGAAAAGTTCAATTATCCCATAGAAAATGTCCAGTTGCAGACCAAGAAAAGACAATTTTTGAAAATTTAGCACTGGAATGATTGGCTCGGTTAATTTAAAAAATAGTGTTCTCTTGGGCTGCAAATGGACATTTCTCAAGACCACATCAGAAGGCAAATTTGGCTGATATAAGGTTAGAGGGTTAATTTTCGCCTGATAAATTTGCTAACTTTTCTAAGCCACCTAAGAGATTGTTAGAAAACTTTTTTGTGAAATCTGCTTAGGCTGTTTCTGAGCAAATTTGTCAGAAGTTAGCACATTTCTTTTGCTTAAGCAAATGGAGGATTCCAGTTTCTGAGTCAATCGTATGACTTCATAATCAACTACGTGACGTGTAGGATGACATCATAATCAATTACATCATGAAAGTTAAGTTCATCATGAACGCTTAATTGATGATGAACTAAGCGTTGTACGAATTGTATGTCTAAATATTTAACATCTTAGCTGTATAGATTTCTGGAAACTGAGTTTCAGAGAGTTCAGTGATTGATTTATCCCAACACGGGCAAATTGTGGGTGGAGCTTAGCGAGGGATGGGCGGGGCATAGGTAAAACTAGATTCTTCCATATCTAAGCTTTATGAAATCCTCCCCAAACTTGACCATTAAAGTTATCAGGAAACATTAAGATTAGAAAATATGTAGAAAAAGTCAGTGACGATCATCTTCTGAGCCGCCATTTTACTTTGATATTTGCAGTCGCCATTATTTGGGATTTTATTGTTCTCACTTGTGTCCAATGCTCGGTATAAAACCATTCCCGTAAGGCTAATGTTAGTCATTGTATTGTTGGCCTCCGAGATGAGCGGATCTACCTGTATAGTGTGTAATAAGCATCTTGTTGTTCGATTCTAATTGTGTATTTTCTATGGTAGATGTGAAGATGGTAGATATTTTTATAACAAGTTGACTGATAATTGTTGCTGGTGATAGCAGCAACAACTTTCCTTCAAATTATTTGCGAAATAATCAAAAAATACTAGCTAACATTTTGAAAATGATTTGACTGAAATTCCTTGTTTCAACAACTTTCAACCAAATTGTTCTCAAAAATAATCAGCAGAATTTTCAATGAAGTAACACACTCTGAAAATATTTCTAGCAATTCAATTGACAGTCTGTGCGGACTAAGGCAGCAACAACATTATCAAATTCTTCTCAGAATAATTAGTGTCGAGCTGCCAATATCGTTAGCTAATACATTTGGCTAGGCCTGTGTCATAAACGTAATAGAGATCCGCCATGTAGGGCTGGGCTGTATACCGGTTTCACACCGTCTCACGTTTTTTTATGGCGACGGTTTAAAAACCATTACGAAAATAAAAAAAACGAAAAACCGTCCGTAAGATCGCCATTGCGCGAAATCTGGTGACTGTCATAAACTAGTTTGTTCATGGCTTGCAGTTTAATATTATCATCTAATGTAACCATTTGCTAATAGGGACATAAAATACAGTCATCTATAACTATTAGCCGTGGGAAATCCCAACAAATCGGCCGAAGACGCTACTCGGCAAATATGATTTGATTTGCCAGCAATAAATTTTACATGACGTAAGCTCTGCGGGTTCAATGCAAGATTGAACAATTTGAAAATCTAAATTTCTTCTTTGTATCAAATAATCCTTATTTCAATTCGAGTTTGGATTCCAAATGTGACATGATACAAAAAAATCAAGAAACGCGCTATGAAAACAACGATGCTATGCAATGAACTCCCAATCCAAACATCTATTTCCCTTAGATTTCGACAAACATAAAATGATCCATCACGGAATAAGACATACGAGATAAATTGCTTGAACGCCCGAGAAATGAAAACGATTAAGTTTCTTCTTACGTTGGCGGAGTAGTTACAAGTAAAATAAACCTCTTAGCCTCTCAAATATGAGCAGGCGTAATGTGATTGGTTGTTAACAAATTCTTCCGCCGGGATATTCACTACTATCGATTTTTCGTCTTTGTATATCTTCAAGACTACGGAGTGTTGATTTAATTTGCGTTTATGTTGTCAAATTATCATAATCTCTTTATTATATGACATATGAACCTGGAAAAATACAGCTTTTTGTGAGAATTCTTGAGGCGCGATTTCCGGGTAATGACTACCCTTTAGTTACGTGCTGAATGACATTCACTCGCGTGAACGACAGTTTATTGAGGGGTATTACTAAATACTGAGTACTCGAATACAAACACATGACTTACTAGACTAGAGCATACTGTAGGTGGTTATACCATAGAGGTATCAATACTGACAATATACTACCTGTATGGGTTATACAAACTCTAACCGTATGAGTGCTACTCTACTAGGAGCCTAAACTCGCTCTCATATCCAGGTTCCTACTTACACGCATTAGATTTTACTATGCTTTCGAAAATAGTTACCTAATAACAGTGTTGAAAATCAACATTTTAGTAGTTAGTGTTATTTTCACGACATCACATGAACCAGACTTTATTTATTTTATTTATTTTAACTACTATTTTGAGATAGATAGCGTCAAAGTGAGCAGTCGTACGTAGTTACCGTTCTAATTTCATGGCAATTTATGTCAGTTGTCAAATCGTACTGCAGCTAATGAAAACGGAATATTTTCATATTTCAAATTATTTTCGATTATTCTAACCCCGTAAACCGGTATTTCGTTAATACCGGTTTAATTAGGGATACCGTCACCGGTTTTCTTTTAGGCCAAACCGCCCAGCCCTACCGCCATGAAATATATTTGCGTAGAAGAATAGGTCAGCAAAGCACATGCACAAGCTGCCTGCCATGCAGTGACATGCTTACCTACTGACCGAGAAGTTTTGAACATATTTCATGTCTGATCTTGACAACCTATGCGACACAGGTCTACCGAATAGTACGTACATTTGTTAGCTAACCACATTGAATACCTGGCAATGAGTATTAGCTCACCTGGTCTGAAATGCTAAGTGAGCTTATGCCATGGCGACCGTCTGTCCGTCCAAAGTCTGTCAACTTTTCCATTAAACAACTTCTCAAGAACCACTGGGCCAATTTCAGTTATATTTGGCAGGAAGCATCCTTATGGCATAGGGATCCAAGTTTGTTCAAAGGAAGACGATCGGCCAATTCGGGCGGCCATCATGGATTTTGACTGATTTTTAGAAACGTCTTTAAATATCTCCGAAATCGCTTGTGGGGCTGATGGGAACCTTATGAACAAGGATCTAGGGCAAGACCTAAGCCAAGTTTGTTCAAGGGAACTTGTTTGGTCAAATGGTTCGGCGACCATCTTGGTTGACCTAGTTTTAGCGAAAATCACATCTGAACAGCAGATCGGGCCAAAATTTGGCAGATATGATTATGGACTAAGGGCCACCTGGGAAGCAGAAAGCGAGACATAGGTATCACTTTTCCGACGGCAACGAAAGGTTCTGCATTTAGCAAAGCTTCTCAGCTTATATTTCGGGATTGGTTAAGCCTATTGCAAACTCGATACATGGTTACCTATAATGTTAAGAAGCAGCATGATGATGTTGGAGTCACAAGATCAAAGGTCAAGGTCACTGTGACCTTGATTCAGAACTCTGTTATTTCAACATTATGTTTTTGCGTTTAGCAAAACTTCTCCCCTTATTAGCTCACCTGGCCTGAAAGGCCAAGTGAGCTTATGTCGTGTCGACCGCCCGTCCGTCGACCGTCCGTCCGTCGACCGTCCGTCCGTCTGTCAACTTTTCCTTTAAAATGACTTCTCCTCAAGAACCACTGGGCTGATTTCAATTATATTTGTCAGGACGCATCCCTAGGGCATAGAGATTCAAGTTTGTTCAAATGAAGCCGATCGGCCAACATCCAAGATGGCCGCCGGCCACAATAGCCAATTTTTAGAAACACTTTAAAAAATCCTCATCATCAAAACTCATAACACATCATCTATTGCAACGGTAGACCCAAGTTTGTTCAAGGCAACCTGATTGGCCTATTTGCCTGGCGGCCATCTTGGATGACCTAGTTTTCGCGAAAATGACATCTCCCGAACGGCTGAAGGGATAGGTCTGAAATTTGATAAATATGCTTAGGGACCAAGTTCCATTCAAGTTTGTTTAAGGGAAGTTTGTACGTTAAAAAACATGCCCACCGTCAACCAATCAAAATTTAGCGTTTGTTGGTCATAATGGCTTTTTTGTATTTGATGTATTTTGATGGCAAAAATTGCTTTATATATACTTATCCATGTGGCGAGTTCAAATATGCCACTTTCGAGACTCGGATAAACGGTTTGGCTGCCATCTTGGTTTGTTTTCCCGCCATAGGCTCCCGTAGTAAAGCAATGGGGAATTCTTTAAACAACTTCTTCTCAAGAACCACTGGGCCAATTTAAATTATATTTTGGAGGAAGCATTCATAGGGCATAGAGATCTAAGTTTGTTCAAACGAAGCGGATCGGTCAAAATCCAAGATGGCCGTCGGCCAAAATGGCTGATTTTTAGAAACACTAAAAAATCTTCTCCGAAACCGCTGGAGGAATTGATTCAAACCTCATAACACATCATCTGTGGCAGCGGTAGACCCAAGTTTGTTCAAGGCAACCTGATTGGCCGATTTGCTTGGCGGCCATCTTGGATGACCTAGTTTTCATGAAAACGACTTTTCCGGAACTGCTGAAGGGATAGAGCTGAAATTTTATAAATATGCTTAGGAACCAAGCGCCTTTCAAATTTGTTCAAGTGAAGTTTGTTCGTTAAAAAACATGGCTGCCATCAACCAATCAAAATTCAGCGTTTCTATGTCATATTGGCTTTTTTGTATTTGATGTATTTTGATGGCGGAAATTGCTTTATATATGCTAATTAGTGTGGCGAGTTCAAATATGCCACTTTCGAGACTGTCGGATAAACGGTTTGGCTGCCATCTTGGTTTGTTTTCCGGCAATCGGCTCTCGTGGTAAAGCAATGGGCCCATAGTAAAGCAATGGGGAATTCTTTAAATGACTTCTTCTCAAGAACCACTGGGCCGATTTCAATTATATTTGGGAGGAAGCATTCATAGGGCATAGAGATCTAAGTTTGTTGAAATGAACCCAATCGGCCAATTTGTCCGGTGACCATCTTGGATTTAGGCCGATTTTAGGAAACGTCTTTAAAAATCTTCTCCGAAACGGCTTGGGGGATTGATGCAAACCTCATGAAATATGATTTATGGCAAGGGAACTTGATTGGTCAAATGGTTCGGCGGCCATCTTGGTTGACCTAGTTGTAGTGAAAATGACTTATTCTCCAGAAGCGCTGAAGGGATCGGCCCGAAATTTGGCAGATATGATTAGGGCCATAGGCCCATTAAAGTTTGTTCAAGAGAAGTTGATCCGTCAAAAAACATGGCCGCCGTGGGCCAATTAAAATATAGCATGTTTGGTGGCCATATTAGATTTTTTTTATTTGATGGATTTTGAGGCCGAAATTGTTTTTATATGTGTTTTTGGGTATTCTAATCTCAAATTTGCAATTTTCGAAACTGTAAATGGTTTGCTGGCCATCTTGTTGATAAAGAGCATTCTAGTTGAAATGCCTATTGTCCAGGTGAGCGATACAGGCCCAAGGGGCCCTCTTGTATTTTATGATTGGTTAAACCTATAGCAAATAAACTTGGATACATGGTTGCCAAAAATATTAGGAATCAGCATCATAACACAGAGGTCACAAAGTCAAAGGTCAATGGCACTGTGACAAACAGGAGACAGGCGAGACATCTGATTCTGCAGAATTCTGGCATAGTTTTTTGGTCATTCTGACTTTTAAATTTGCCATTTTTGAAAATGTCGGTTAAACGGTTTGGCGACCATCTTGGATCATTTTCCTGCCAAAACTCCCATATAAAGCAATGCAAAATTTTTAATGTTTTCTCTAGAACCTCAGGGCCGATTTCAAGTATATTTGACAGGAAGCATCCTTAGGCCATAGGGATCCAAATTTGTTCAAAGAAAGCAGATCGGCCAAATTAGTCAGTGGCCATCTTGGATTATGGCAGATTTTTGGAAATGTCTTTAAAAGATTTCTCAGAAACCACTTGGGGGAGGGGGCGGGGTGGGGTGGGGTGGGGTGGTGGTGGTGGAATCGATGCAAACCTCAGGAAATATGATCTAGGACAACAACTGAACCAAGTTTGATCAAATTGGCCAAATGTTTTGGCGGCCATCTTGGTTGACCTAGTTTTTGTGAAAATGACTTCCAGAACCGCTGAAAGGATCTGCCTGAAATTTGGCAGATATGATTAGGGCTTAAGGGCCATTAAACTTTGTTCAAGGGAAGTTGATCCATCAGAAAACATTGTCGCTGTGAACCAATCAAAATTTTGCGTGTTTAGTGACCATATTGAATATTTTTATTTGATGGATTTTGAAGCCAAAATTGATTTTATTATGGGTCTTTCGATATTCTGACCTCAAATTTGTCATTTTCAAAACCGTCTGATCTTTTTTTTGCCAAAACTCCCATGAATACTAAAGCAATGGGAAATTTTTAATATCTTCTCGAGAACTGCTTGGCCGCTTTCAAGTATATTTGTCAGGAAGCATCCTTAGGGCATAGGGATCCAATTTTGTTTAAAGGAAGCCGACTGGCCAATTTGGCTGGCAACCATCTTGGATGTTGGCTGTTTTATGGGAACGTCTTTAAAAATCATCTCAGAAACTGCATGGGGGGGATCAATTCAAAACACATGAAACATCATTTGGAGTAACAAATGAACCAAGTTTGTTTAAGGGAACTTCATTGGCCAAATGCTTCGGCGGCCATCTTGGATGACCCAGTTTTCGCGAAAATAACTTCTCCAGACCAACTAAATGGATTGGGCCGAAATTTGGGAGATATGATTAGGGCCTAAACGCCATTACAGTTTTGTAATGTTCATGGAAAGTTGATACATCAAAAAACATGTCCGCCATGAATCGATCAATCAAAATTTAGCGATTTTAGCGGACATGTATTTTCTGCAAATTTCTGAGAAAACCATAAAAATACTTTTTAACCCCTAGGTCAATTTTAGTAAAACGTGGCTAAACCTTCTTCACAGAAATTAGATTGGTACATTTTTCCATTGGTCATCTCATTTTGTTCGGTTGTGCCAGTGACCAATAATTCCAGTTGAGCAATACAGGCCCCTTGTTCTAGGAATAATTTGATAAAGTTGTTGCTGATTTAGTCAGCAACGACTGTCAATAGAATTGCTTGAAATATCATCAGAATGTATTATATTTTCACTGAATATTTTTAAAACAATCTGGTTGGAAGTTGTTGCAGCAACGATTTTCAGTCAAATTGTTTTAAAAACTTTAGATAGTAGAAGTTGCTTTTTCTGGTATTTATTTTGCAAAAAATTTGAAGGAAAATTGTTGCTGCTATCGGCAGCAACAATTATCAGTCAAATTGCTATAAAAATATCTCTCTTAGCACGTTTCATGCTTACAATAGCAAATACACTTTTAGAATCGAACTACTGTATGCTTAGTACATAGGTAGATCCGCTCACCTCTAGAGGACAACTGTACAATGACTAGCATTACGAGAATGGTTTTATACTGGACTTGGCGCGAAAGCAAGAACAATAGAATCCCAAATAAATGTCGCTACAAAAATCAAAGTAAAATGACGGCTCAGGAGAAGATGATCATCACTGAAATTTTCAAATATTTTCCTAATGTTATTGCTTCAGGATAACTTTAAGTGGTGAATATGAGCAATATGATTATTGATAGTACTCGGAGCTTAATCCTTTAAGCCTTAAATTTGTTCAAGAAAATTTCAATTTTCTCATAGAAAATGTCCATTTGTAGACCAAGACAAGATTATTTTTGAAAATTTACCACTGGAATGACTAGCTCGGTTATTAAGCCAGTAATTCCAGTTGTAAATTTTCAAAAATAGTCTTCTCTTGGTCTGCAAATTGACATTGCTCAAGACCACTGCAGAAGCCATTTTTGGCTGATATGTTGGTTAAAAGGTTAACCATTTCACTGACAAATCCCTGAAAATGTATATCTTCTTCTTTTCGTTCACTGATCATACCGCCAGTCCTGTAAGTGACTATCGACATGATCATAAGCGTTAAGTGCATGGATCCATGGTTTATTAGAGTGCGCCGTGCGGCCTGGAATCTCCGTCTTCAGCACTCGAGGTTTCTGTCAGGGTTACCTCACCCTTACCTCCTTTAGTCGCCTCGTACGACACGCAGAGGATACGGAAGGTGTATATTATTTACGTTATAAAAGTTATTCTTTTGAATATTTAGATATTAATTTGACTGGAAGGCTGCTTAAGGAAGTAACAGATTTCAGTCAAATTAATTTCAAAATATTCAACGGTTTTGTTGTATGACTGCCTTGAAAATGAGCTATAGGGAATTCATCAGTGAAAGGGTCATGTCCAAGACTGGTCAAGAAAATTTAAGAGTTTTCTCAGTGAATATCCATTTGCAGGTCAGGTGTAGATTATTTTTGAAAATTTTACCACTGGATATACTGATTTAGGGGTATTTCTTGGGCTGCATATGGACTTTTCTCACGATCACATGGAACCGGTTGATTTAGGGTCGCTTGACAATTAAAATCTGAATCGTTTGTCTCTATTGCACTGAACGTTAATGCATACAGGAACGGAACACTAGAGGGAAGGGAAGGTGGGGTGTTTTGAGCACATGAGAAGGGGGAGGTAGATAGATAGATAGTTTATTGCAAAAATCCAACATGAGGATATGGCAATACAAGTACAATCGTATAAATAAACAAGATATATGAAACAACTATAGGCCCTATATAAATAAATAAACACTACTTAATTAAATATGTACATATTATACAAAGCAATAGGCAAATCGCGTCCACAACCGGATTAACTACTGCAAAAGATTGATCCACATCAAGCCACGTTCTGAGCGTGTTTGGATCGATTTATGTACTTTGAACCCTGAGGTCACAGGATCCCCTTTTTTCAAGGTGACTATACAGATAGATTGCTGAATATTTTGAAACTAACCAGACCGGGCGCCATTGCAGTCTACGAGTGCACCAGCACCCAGCCGAGCTAGCCTCAAAATGCCAACATAATGTTCATCAGATAGTAGTTAACCATTCAAAGGATCTGCAAACTTGACGGACTTTTAAATGATTATGGTTTGAGTTAAATCCGTCATTCGTTAGGTAGTTTGATTGTGACGTCAGCCTACATATGGCGTAATTGATTGTGACGTCATATACTTGAGTGCCTGATCGGGTCTCACCATTAGAGATCTTTATGAGCAACTGTTATATTAGTATACAGTTTTTATAAATCTTACGATGAAGTGGGGAACATTACCTCAAGGCATTTCGTTTCTCCATAATGACGTTAACAAATTTTAGATATGTCTGTAGAGCCACGATTGCATGACATTAAAAAGACAAATTTATCTTGCTCATTTAAAGAATCAAAGTTACAGGTATCTTGGTCCGACAGTATCTATCGGGGAGGGATGGATAGAGATGGAGTGAAAAAGGAGTATGAAAAGGGGGGGGGAGGGGGGGAAGAGGTAGTGGTAGGGAGGGGGGGGGGGGTAAGCAGGGGAGGAAGAGATATTTCCACAACGTCTGGAAAGAAGACTTTGTCATGAAGACATCAACAAAATACTTAAATGTCAATGTATGCACTGTAAACAATGTTCACCACTGTTGGAACTCACTTGACAACACAACCAGGGATGTTAGATGAGCAGTAATAAAGGCAAAGATTCTGACTGGCTCATACATCTTGCAAACAAATCGTGCCCGTTTCAATCAATATGTTGTCTCTGACAAGTGTTTACTTTGCCATTCAGCACCTGAGGACAGGAATCACTTCATTACAATATGTATGGTCGAGTTGCTTAAATTTGTGAGTACCGAAATTCGTGAATTTGTTTTTATCGCTCTCGTTCTATGATGTAACGTTGCATGGAATGCATCTACACAATAGCCACTTTTCGATTGACAGGTCTGAAGCTTTTGACAAAGTTTTGAGCAAAATACGGTCAAAACAAGAACCTTTTCATACAATTACTGATGGTAGTGATAAAAATCTCAAGCTTCCTTAATGCACTTTCTTAGATTACTTACTTGCACTTATTTAGCACTTAAAATGAGCAATTTTTACAATCCAAAGTTACCACCTGCTTTGGTTATTATATTTTTTCGCCACGTCGGATTATCCTGATTGACGGAGCGCGTCTAAATTTTATTGGAGAGGCTCTAGAGGAAGGGGTGGATGTTTATTAATCATTTACCAAAGTGTCAAAATTAACATAAAGTATACACATGTTTTTTTTAATGATAGAAATTTTTTAATTTTTTTCCTTTATGCCTGCTGAACATGTTTTAAAGACCGTAGCGTTAGCTCATTTCTTCCGCTCATTAATATTTGTGAATTTCATGTGACGTCACTACCTAACGAAAGCGGCATCCATTTGGGTTTTTTCTTCTCTTCAAATGTATCAACTGCTTTTATAGTTTATACATTCATTTGTAGGACACATTTTTTGGTTAAAACGGTCAAAATTAGCAGTTTAAACATTCAACAAACTAATACAGTGATATTTAAGGATTTACAAGCAAGTACCAGACATCTGAAGATGCATAATCACCAATTCACGAAATTCGGTACCGCTATTTCACACGTAACCTGGCGAGGTGGGTCAGTTCAAATGCTTGGGATTTGTTTAAAAATAAAATTTTGTACTGAAATTTGTTCGTTTGTATTCGGAAGTGTTATTTCACATTGTGTTAAATTCTTGTGCAGATCTGTTTAAGAGTTTTCTTTCACGAGTGCATTGCTTGCTTAGATTCACGAAGTTCGGTACCCATAGTATACAGCATTGGAGGAGTAAAGAAAACCCTATTTGAAGAGTATTATCACCACCATGTACCTAGAAAATGATCCAGTCATCATCAACACGTTATTAGCTGATCCCGAAAATACAACTCGGCTGATACTTGATCATACAATGATGATATACAGATTGAACATTAAGCTGTCCCCAGCAAATTCTCTCAAAATTGTGAAAACTACACGTTTTCTCTGCTATGCCTTGCACCTCAAACGTACACAATTGATTGAGGCAATTGTGTCTATAAACACCTCAATGATCACTAATCAAAGTAAATCAGACACAATCTAAATTTACCTATTCTTCTACAAGTTATAAATGTTACTAAGAGAACTTTCTTATTAATGTGTGAATGAAATTAATTTAATCCTACTCAGTCAGAGCAAATTTTGTGTATTCATGTATTTAAGACTGTGTTATATAGATATTTTGAAGAACCGTTCGTACCCTACGGAATAGGGGTGAGCCCATCGAGGCTGGATTTCCACATACAGATACAGATTTAGCTATCTATTTATCAGCCTCATAACCATGGGAGATAACTCCCTACACATTGCTTGTGAACTAACAGAATTGATTAAGAGTTACTTCCCCTTAGCTTAACAGTTGTTTATTATTTTACAGAAATAATCATCATTATATGACTGGTGTTCTTGTGCGTTATATTTTACGTTAGCAGCCTTAGGAAGGAAGATACGTGTGCAACTTAAGAATGGTGTTGTTGTTGCTGATGAATATCTTGATATGGAAAATGAGGTTAATTTCACCGATTATTTTATGATGGTAACTCTAAATTGTTCAAGAAAATCTAAATTTTCTCATAGAGAATATCAATTTGCAGACTAAGAGAAAACTATTTTTGAAAATGTATCACCGGAATAACTGCTTGGATAACCGAGCCAGTCATTCAAGTGCTTGGATAAATAAGCCAGCCATTCAAGTAAAAAAATGTCAAAAATAATCTCTTGGTCTGCAAATTTACATTTTAAAATGAAAAAATTGAAATTTTTATAGAGATTTGATGGTTAAATTGTTAATTTCTGCCCTTATGTGAATTTCCAGGACAGCTATGTATGGGAAACTAATCTGACAGGAACCTGTTGCTGCCAACAACAGTCAAATTAAGTCCAAAATATTTAACAGTACAGTTTCTTTTCTTTTGAAAAGGTTTTGAATTATTTCTAAGGTATACTTTATTTCAAGGTTAACCCATTAACGGTCATATCAGCCGAAAACGGCTTCTGTAGTGGTCTTGAAAAATGTCCATTTGCAGACCAAGAGAAGACTGTTTTTGAAAATTTACCGCTAGAATGGCATTTTTATTGAGCCAGTCATCCCAGTGATAAATTTTCAAAAATATCCTCTTGGTCTGCAAATGGACGTCTTATATATGATAAAAAGTCAATTTCTTGAATAAATTTTAGTGTTAACCCTTTAACCCTCGAATTTGTTCAATAAAATTTACCTTTTGTCATAGAAACTGTCCATTTGCAGACCAAGAGAGGACTGTTTTTGAAAATTTACCACCAGAATGATTGGCTCAGTTATCTAGCCAGTCATTCCACTGGTAAATTTAAAAAAACAGTCTTCTCTTGGTCTGCAAGTGGACATTTTTCAAGACCACTACAGAAGCCATTTTTGCAGGTATGAGTGTTGAATGGTTAAAGGGCTAAGGACTTATAAAGCAGTAACAGGAAGATGAAATTTTCTGTCATATATGATGGATGCTGATCGCGACTTGGGTACAGCAGTCATCTTGGCGATTGATTTTCTGTAAAAAGCTCTGTGTATCTTTGAATGATTAACGTGGAGCATTATGCATATCATAATTTAGCCACTGGCCAACTAGTGGTCACCTTAGGTGTGGTTGTGCGATTACGCTGGCTTGAAAGGCCAATGCTCATATGCCATGGTGACTATCCGTCGTCCATCCATCACTGTCAACTTTTCCCTTAAATGACTTCTAGAACCGCTGGGCCGATTTCAATTATATTTGGCATTAAGCATCCTTAGAGCATAGGGATCCAAGTTTGTTCAAAGGAAGCCGATCGGCTAATTTGGCAAGCAACCATCTTGGACTTTGGCTGATTTTTAGAAATATCTTTGAAAATCTCCGAAACCACTTGGGGGATCGATTCAAAACTCATGAAATATCATCCAGGGCAAAAGCTGAACCAAGTTTGAACTTGATTGGCCAAATATTATTCAGCGGCCATCTTGGATGACCTAGTTTTCGCAAAAACAACTCCAGAATTGCTAAACTGGTCGGGCCGAAATTTGGGAGTTAGGATTAGGGACAAAGGGCTATTAAAGTTTGTTAAACGGAAGTCAATATATCAGAAAATATGGGTGCCTTGGACTAATCAATATGTACCGTGCTTGGCAGCCATATTGAATTTTTCCCCAGAAATTGTGCTGTAATGTTTACAATAGCGTATTAATTATGGCTTCTGAATGCCTATTACTATGTGCCAATTATACGGGAGGATGTATGTTTAGTGAGGGTGGTGGTGGTGGGATGGGGGGTGTGGGTGAGGGGGGGGGCCAATGATGCCAATTTTTGTTCCTTTTCGAAGTAAAGTTTGTAGTTCTTTTCAGATATTGCCAATACCAGCTGTTTTTAAAGCTTAACCCCTCTCGTATATTCCTGATTATTTATCTAACATGATCCCGATTACAACAAGAATGCTGAAGCGTACAATGTGTCGCCTGTAAAGGCTGGATATTGTTGATTCTAAAGCAAACTTGGCATGGTTCGCAATACACATATTCAGTAAGGCAGCAACAAACAAGTGTAACCAATCAAACATGGACAATTTTACCAACCTGCGGATAGTCTGATCTTGAAATTTCTTTCCAAAATAAAACTACTAATGGTGCAGATAGTACCCCTGCATAGTATATAATTCTGCTGTAAAATTTGTTGATATTTGTTGAGCCAGTGTTGAAAATGAGTGGTCCATAAAAAATATAACAAAAAAGTTTGAAGTTCAAAACCGTGAAAAAAGTAGCAGAAATTGCCCAAAATCATATTAGTCATGATGCAGAGATTTCCCAGAATGCAATTCATAATACCAGTACCCATGCATAGTATATAACACTGCTGTAGAATTTTGTTTGATGTCCGCTGAGCCATTGTTGAAAAAGAATGGTCCATAATAAAAACTTTACCAGAAAAACATAAAAAAAGTCCATAACTGAAAAAAGGAGTTAAAATGGCCCAAAATGAAATACATGTATGTTGTCAGGCAGATTGCATGCATCCCTGTATAGTATAGAAAACTTCTGTAAAGTCTGATTGAAATTGGATGAGCCATTGTTGAAAAATAAGTTGATTTAAAAACCTTAAACAAAAGTGCACTTGCAAAATACATGAAAAAGTCAGTCCCAAAACTGAAAAAAATTGTAAAAATGGCCCAAAATGAAATCTATTGTTATGCTGATCACTTCCCTGTATAGCATAGATCACTTCTCTAAAGTTTTATTGAGAGCGGATAAGTATTTATATGCCCGCGCAAAGCGGGGGTCGTATTATGTGATGGCGCTCGACGTCCATCCATCTGTGTGTCCATCCGTCCATGCATCCATCCATCTGATTTGTTGTCCGGACCAGATCTGGAACAGTTTTGAACCTACACTAACAATTTTTTTTCAGCAGATGTGTTAGGGATAGACGAAGTGCTATGTAGTGTAGGCCACTGTGTAATTCCGTATAATTTTTTTGTTAAAAGCAATTTGACAGTGGATCTATTATTTGGACAGCTTCAATAATGAGAAAAAATAGGGTTCCATTTTTTTAATTGCCCAAATCCAAGATGGCCGCCAAATTTCAAAATGGCGGATTTTCGATTAGGAAATCCTTAAAAAATGACATTTTCTCAGATTATTAAGCTGTTTGAACACAGAAGTTTGTATTGATTTGGTACAGAATACTTAAGACATGATTAGAAGCATCTTGTCAAAATCCAATATGGCTGCCAAAATTCAAAATGGCGGATTTTCGACTGACGAAATCAGTTAAAAATGACATTTTCCTAGTGTATTAAGTTTTTGGAACCCATAAGTATGTATTAGATCTATACAGAATACTTAAGATATAATTAGGAACATCTTGTCAAAATCCAATATGGCCGACAAAATTCAAAATAGCGGATTTGCAGCTAGGAGATGTTAAAAAACCTCATATCTTCCTAAGCCATGTAATCTCTTGTGAATAGAAATGTATCTATACAAATTACTTATTACACTGTCAATGACCAATTTTAAACTTGGTAATTACACATTTATTCATTATTTCTGGATATCATAGGGTAGTGATTGTGAAATACTATAATGCCAATCACCATATAGCCAAACCTAGCAAAGGACTGATTGTCGACCGCAAATTATATGAATTGTGAACGTAAAGCTGATGGTCACTCTAGCCAAGGTAGCATACCAGCTAGCACGGATATCAATATGAAGTTTAAATTTCAAATTTGTAGCATATGAACACTATCCAGCATGTAGCATTGTCATTCTGTGCTTTCTGGGTCATCAATGACATTCAGGCATGTTTCATAATTGTTGCAATCAAATTCATAACATCCACAGAGCTCCGTGCATGGGATCTTATTCTTACGACAACTGCAGTTTTTCAGGCACCCTTTCTTACAACTGCACTTTATCAAGTTGATAACCACTTCAGGAGCTGGTGCATTCCTACATTTTACCGGCATCAAATGCCCTGAATCATCTTTAATCCAGCCATAGTTACATGGAGAAGGTAAACATGGATCACTTTCACATGATCGCTTCCAGATCATCGTAATATAATGTGCCCGAAGAGTATGGGGCTCCAATGATCCTAGCGTTGGTGGCAAACTCTCTCCACAAAGTCCTCGATTGGAGTAAAGGAACCAGCGCAACTCGTTCACTTTAGTGTAAGTCTTAGATTTGAATAGCATACATACAAATCTTTCAAGTGAAGCCTTTGTATTCGACGAAAGCATTTCCTCCGAGCCAAGGGCAGATAATGAAGTCAAAATCTCATCATCACATGTCATGAATATCTTGAAGCATCCTTGTTTTGTTCGTCCGGAAAATCGCCCACACAAATCTGAACCGGTGAATGAATGAAATCCCAGCAAGGCAGATGCGCGTCTTGGTCCAAGTTTGTTGTATATTGGTCTTACATGTATCTGTCTTGTGGTATTGCCTTTTCCTGTCTGAAACAATAGATTACTTGGTAACTTATCGTACATGTACACCATCAAAATAAAGACATCCGTATCCGGAGAGTGGATAACAACTTTTGAGCTCTTCTCAACTGTGATGGCATGCAATAGCAGGATAGTGTCAGCTTCTTCCTGGTTGTGTCTTTGAAGCAGATCCGGTACGTCAAAATTACCATCAGTGCTTGTACCGGATGTGACCAGCAGTCGTTGTAGTTTGCTTCCATGTAATTTACCATAGTCTAATGTCTTCTTAGCCAGGTATTCAGTCAATTCGGCCTTGGTTTTGATATCCGATAAAAGGTCTTTGAGAGAGATATTGCGTATCAATGTGCTGTCTTTGATGTGGTAGAATGTCGATTTGCCTTTGGTACGTTTTAGCCGCATTTGCTCTTTTAGTGAGTTTTCTAGATACCGGTCAAACACAAGCCGAACTTCCTCAAAACTAGAGCTTATTTGGATGACTTTATTAATGAATTGATTCGCAAAGTCTGCACAGGTTTCTATAGCCGAAGTCTTGGGAATTGAATTAACCACAGCCATCGCATCTATGATTATAACAGATTTGCTATGTTCGGTCGGTGAATCAGCGCTCGACACATCCTCCTGATCTGGTAATGTATCTCCACCATCAGAGTCAGACACCATGGCTTCCAGTTGATGCAGGATTTTCGCTTTGTCATATGCAAGAAGAAGCATCCCATCTGGTGCAAACAGTGATCTAGGAATGATACCAAATTCATAGGTGCCAATGCATTCTTTTAAATCCAGATCTGGGCGACTTCTTGCGGCGATCACAAATCGCTGTAGCAATCCTCTCTCCTCTTTGATTTTCACAATGTTATCACCAACCTTGACGTCCAGCACTGCATTAGCTGTCTTGAACGTGCCAATATTTCGACGTTTCATGTGATCCCATACTGAAAGTTTGCCATCAACGAGGCGTTCTTGTACGAATGACTCCAGCATATCTTGACCAATTTCATCTCGTTGCAAAATTTCATTTGTAACTTTTTCATTTACAACTGCCTTAGTCAAAAGATTATAAAGGTCATCATCTGTGGTTGAAAATGGATCACCATGATCTACAATTACGTTTTTCATCTTTGTCGCATTTTCTAGGACTCTATGCAGCTTCCTGCCTTTAATCTCGTGATGGTCTCTTCTTGTGTTCTCATTGCTGATGCTGTATTCCTCCTCAAAGTCATCAACAAGTCTGTTTAATTCTGGTGCAATTAGAAAGAATCGACAAAGAGCTGACTCATTTTGGGTAATGCCGACGATTCCTCCAGTAACTTTGAGTTTGCGATTTTCATGTTCGATAGCATGGTCTGGAGCTACTGACGTAAATCCGGCAAATCCCTTTGTTACACAAAAGTTCCCATTCACAAACTCTTCCCAGATTTCCGGATGTTTCAACTTAGTAGTTTGCATATTTGATATGTAGAGGGGAAGAAGGCGAGCATACCGTAAGTGGTCATGTGCAAAGAAGTATTTCATAAGTGCTTCAGTGCTCTCGAGATGAAGATTGAAGTCCTTATTCCTGGTTGCTCTAACAAACATCAGTATCGTCTCAAACTGTCTCAGGTAGTTGATTATGAACTTTTGGATTTTACTGGCATTACTTTCAAACTGTTTTAATTTACTTAATATGTCACGTGAGGCAAAGAGAGAAATGGCACTGGAGAGAGCTTTCTTAAGTGCTTCTCTTTCACATGGAGGCATGCAAGTGTCTGTGTCGTATGCTGATATGAGCTTATCTGATAATTGTACAAGAATATCCTTCTCCTGAGGTTCTATTGTGAGGAACTTGTTGAAGTAGAGTTGATACAGTGCCAACAGAGTAACTGTATGTGCTTCCATTGCTCTGTACAGGTGATGGCCACCGATAATCTGTGAAACTGTTGTGGCTGAGTAAATCCCGGCTTCTACCAAAGCTTGGTCTATTCCACTTGCTTCAATGTATTTACCTAAAGCTGCTAGAGCCCAGAAAACAACGTGCAACTCCCCAGGCCGAAAGAGAAACTGCTGTTGAATATCTTTGTTTGAAACCCATAGTTTCATCGCCATATCATAGAGCTGCAAATCCAGGGTAATAACTGTAATGTTTTCCGGTCCCATAACATGAGTTGTGATGCCCTGGGCTCTCTTTAAACCAGTGTAGAGTGTACCGTAATCTGTCGGTGGTGAACGAATAAGAGGTGCCACGAGAGATACATTGGATCTGTCTCCGGAAGGGGACACAATTGAGTTAAAGCCACCCCATGTACCAGCTGCCGTTGTTTCTGATTCTGAACTATTCTCCTTTTCTGAGTTTTCATCGGAATTGAAGCTTAAGCAGGTAAGTATCCACGCTAAATCATTAACCCGTTTAGTATCCATGATTGGATTAGTAGTACTAAGTACACAGGGATAGATGGACTTCTTTGGTTGTGGTGTTTGGCATGGTAGTATTTCATAACCATTATCACTGGATTCATTACACACATTGGTGCGCTTTATTTCTACTTTAGGGTGATTAATTGATTGGTCATTGGAGGACTTGTTTTGATATACAGCAATTGCTGTTCCATGAAGGGTGTTCATAGCTGAAGGGGTAGCCTCTAGAAAGTCTACATTATCTAAAGCAAACCATACAAACTGCCCTTTTACCATCCAATGTGGCAAACATAGCCCACCCGTGGAATCCATTTGGGATTTCACATATGTTGCAATTCCATTTTCAATAGCCATTAGCTTTGTATATGAAATTCCAAGATCAAGTGATTCTAAGTTTGATATGATAGACTTTGATCGAGTGTGAGTGTGAATGGCTAATGCTACCCCAACAGCAAAAGGTGTCTCCCTTTGGTTTCGAAAATCACTTTCTTCATTCTTTGGCGTATACAATGACTGCCTATCTGATTTGATTGATTGAACAAAGTGTTGGGCTAATATTGATGCACTTTTACAAACAGATGCTTCCCTTCGTTCAGATTGAATTTGGCCCGTACCTTGAATAGTACATTTACAAAATTCATACAACAAAGCCGGTGGAATATAATCATCAAATGTCCCTTTGAATTCCCAAACTGGTGCATTAAATATGTCTCTTCTGATGATTTTAGAGGCCTTTAACAAAACCTGCAAATCATCTTTCACAGTGTCACTTTGGAAAGCTTCAGAAACTACCATTTCCTTTACACTTGTAGAAATAACTTGTTCTGATTGGTTTTTACATACAGGTTTGTTAATATGTACATCAGGAACATTATCCATGATTAACTGTTTGAGGTAAGGTTTATAATGAGGATTCTCTTGGATTGTTACACTATTGTCTCTTAAAATATTCATATATGTGATCTGAATATCGTTCATATTTAAACCTTCTTCACAAGGACTTTGTATGTGATTCTCAACCACATCCAATATTTTCATATTACATATAAGCAGGCTAATATCTTGATTTGGAGTCTTAGAATCAGAACTTTTCCCCATGTTTCTCTTTGCCTTGATGAAACATGGCAGGTGATACTTAATGTCATATGCTACTGCTGCAAGAGGATCTGTTTCTGCAACAAGTAAGCTAAGTCGTACTTTCACATCTTCATCAGTGGAATAGAGTCCAATTTCCTTAAACTGCGAACCCATATTAGATGTTGTAACGTCATGCAATGACACTTGTGTACATTCTTGACACAACACACATTTCGAGTTGTCAAACAGCTGTCCACGACCTGGTCTCGATGACGTTTCAGCTTCCTCTGAAGAAGTGACGGGTCGACCCTTACGCTTCCGACGTACAATGTCAATATCCTTATGTTGTTGAAGCTTTCCCAACCTTGTCCTTGCCCTCTCTATTTTGTCCTTGTTTGTCAGATCTTTATAACACCTTTTATGAAAAGATATTCCCTTACTTAACAAAAATTGTGCAGACACATTCGTTATCCTGAGATTTAATTCTGCAAACTCTGTTTCGCCAAAACCAAATCGCAACTGAGCACAATCTACAACTTTTGAAACTGAATCAAGCGTTGGATTCAAGATATAATTGGTATAATCAGTTCCGTGTCCACCACCAATCTGACAAATAAAGCACTGATTATAGTCTATTAATCGAACTTGTTTGATCGGTACCGATTCCATTATTCATTGGTTTCACCAGCAGGAGCTATTCTGAAAATAATAAGAAATAATAAGGTTATGTAAATATATATAATATGTGATACTCAAGTTTCCATGGATATAGTGTAGGCCACTATGATATATATGGTATTTCATCTTTTTTCAAGGGAAATCTATTGGTTGATTCTGGACCTGAATGGTATCTACAATGTATAGGGACAAAACCATTAGCCAAAATTAGTTCTGGAGAAACTGTAGCATAGCTTAGCTGGTATCATCTATATGTTAGATTAAATAAGAGGAGTTTCCTTTCAAGTCCATGGATATCATGCAGAAATGCTGTTGAATATTTTGAATCTAATTTGACTGGAGAATGTTGATGTTGTACTGTGTCAAAGTCAAATTAGTTTCACAACAAAAATTAACATATTCTTAGATTGTAAATGAATTTTTTTTACGTATTTGGTTTTTGGGGTTGAAAGGGTTAATATGGGGATTGTGACCATTGACTGCTAATTATTTTAATATATTTTGTATATTACTTCAGTATATTATCTAGATATATGGTCATATAGTATCATATATTCAAATGACTAAAGTTATGATTGAAAGTAATGACAAATTCATTGTGAGTAGATATTTTGGTGCGAAAAGTGGTCATATTGAATTTTTATGTCCAGGTGAGCTAAAATCTCTGGCAAAAAATGGAACCCTATTTTTTTTTGTCTTTATACTATTCTGGATAGGATTCAACCAACATTTTGCTTTTTAACAAAGATTTTACACGGAATTGAAATTTTTGACATAGTGGCCTACACTAATGGTTTCGTTTCAACAAAATCTGCCCATATTTGTCCGAGTTATCTCCCCTCAAAAGCTCAAATTTGTCAAATCTTTCTTGTCCGGGCCATATCTCGAAGAGTTTTAAATACACAGAATTTTTTAAGCAGATATGTTAAGGATGGACGAAGTGTCATGATTTCGTTTCGGCAAAATCCACCCATATTCACCAGAGTTATCTCCCTTGAATGACTAAAATTTGTCAAAATAATTCATCAAAATTGTCTTGCTGTATTTGTAATGATAAATGCAGTCGTGAAGACTTTCAAGATTTTTAGTGATGTCTTTGCCATGAATTTCAAATGTGTACCTAATAGAAGTCGCCCCTCCCCCCCCCCCCCCCCCCTTTCTTAGAGAATTATCAAAGACTAACTCTTCACATTAAGCATTCCTCAAACAAGTATGCCTGCGGGGCTATGTAGAGTTTCACTAAAACTCTTGTTGAAAAATAAGTTGATTTAAAAACCATAACCAAAAGTGCTCAAATGACGGTCGCCGTCGTCGGAATTATTGATCCCTGTCTCGCTTTCTGCTTCGCAGGCGAGACACAAATTACATAATCTTGAAAACCTGCATAGTTCTACCCACTGGAGTATCATTCTCAACCACTCAAAGATTTAAAATCAGCCACAAAATTCCTGTTTAATCTCTTATTCCACTAAAATTTTTGTCAAACCCTATACGAAGTAGAGGATGTTTACCTTAGCGATCAGAAATGGCATCTGGTGTCCGCTCTGTGAATTGTGACTCGAGATGCTCAGGCCAAGGCCTCTAGTTCAAGTTTTATGACTGGAATGATTGACTGGATAATCGAGCCAGTTAAAACTGCGATAAACTTTCCAAAATAGTCTTCTTGTTCTGCAAATGGACGTGTACATCGATAAAAAATATTTAGTTTTTTAAACAAAAACGGCTTCTGCAGCGCTCTTGAGAAATATCCATTTGCAGACCAAGAGAAGACTATTTTTGAAAATTTACCACTGGAATGACTGGCTCGATAACCATCATTCCAGTGGTAAGTTTTCAATAACAGTCTTCTTGGTCTGTAAATGGATATTTTCTATGAGAAATTTGAAATTTTCTTGTTAAATTTTACCATTAAAGGGTTAGGTGTTTTCCCGGTTTTGTAATTCTTATAAAACAGAAATAGTTATCTCTCATATATGCAATGATCTGATTTTGGACAGTGATTTTATGTAACCATACTCCGCATATGTTAAGCGGCTCATGGATTCAACAATCGGTTTTCGTAGCCAGAGGCCTAAATCATTATCTCGCACTGAGTAGTGTACTTCCTGTCTGATTAGGGGCTTTACCGCTATATGGCGAGAGAGCTGAGGGAATATTGCGTGCCGTCCTTGTTTTCAGCTATTCCAGAAGCCTCTTACAGGATGACTGTATCGATCATCGTGGCGGCGGGGGATGGAACGGATTCATGAGATCACTGTTTGTCTTCATCTTGGCTAATCTCATTGATTATTCTACTATCAGGCGTCCATCGCTTGACCGCTACTATGTTTAGCAGAGTAATTGCATGTTCATTTAGCAATTGATTGTCCACTCACGTTCACATGATGACCATTGCATAGTACTATCTCTCCATCCCTCCCTCCACCCCCCCATCCCTTCCTCCCTCAGTCTTCTGCTCCTCCTTCACTCATTTATGCCTTTACCTCCCTCTCACCCTCTATCCCTCCCTCCCTCCCTCTCTCTCTCTCTCTCTCTCTCTCTCTCTCTCTCTCTCTCTCTCTCTCTCTCTCTCTCTCTCTCTCTCTCTCTCTCTCTCTCTCTCTCTCTCTCTCTGGACGGTTTTACCGTAACTGTGGGGACATCACTTTTTTATCTAATTTTTTGATTTTCATTTCCTTCGTGTTTCTGTGTGCGTTGGAAAAATAAAAAATACTTCTAAGATGGATAGCGATTATTACCATTAACTAAAAAAAGTGAGAGAACACTGTGGGGACGGTCCCCACACAGAGCGGGGACCTAGTGAGAGAGTCCCCACAAATGTGAGAAACAGTGTGGGGACATACTCTTTGGTTGGCAGTTCATGCATTAGCAGCTGTATGTGGATGGGAGATTACACCGCCGCCTAGTCTGTGCACGTGAGTGTTTATCACAACACGTGTTCGTATGCCTCGCGCAATATATTTTTTTAATGAGTGTGAGATAATTTTGTGGGGACATTTCAATGTGAGAGAAGGTGAGAGAAATGAAAAAATATAAAAAAATTGAAAAACATGAATCGTGGGGACACAAATTCTAAATATATTTTTTGGACGTTTCACGCTTTTGCCGATCGTTTGAGCGACCGTAATTGTGGGGACAGGGCATTGTCCCCACAATCTGAGCATGTCCCCAGAGTGTAAGGTCTAGACATGAAAATGTCCCCGGAATTACGGTAAAACAAGTTCTCTCTCTCTCTTTTCCATCTATCTCACCCTCTATCCCTCTCTCCCTCCCTCACCCTCTCCATCATTCCTCTCTCATCTCTCCCTCTCTCTCTCTCTCACCCTCTATCCCTCTCTCCCTCCCTCACCCGCTCTCTCGCTCTCCATCATTCCTCTTTCTCATCTCTCGCTCCCTCTTCCATCTATCTCATCCTCTATCCCTCTCTCCCTCCCTCACCCTCTCCATCATTCCTCTCTCTCATCTCTCCCCCTCCCTCTATCCTCTCCCTCCCTCACCCTCTCTCTCTCTCTCTCTCTTGCTCTCCATCATTCCTCTCTGTCATCTCTCTCTCTCTCCCTCTCTTCCATCTATCTCACCCTCCCTCCCTCTCTCACCCTCTCTCTCACTCTCCATCATTCCTCTCTCCCATCTCACTCAATCTCTCTTCCGTCTATCTCACCCTCTCTTCCTCCCTCCCTCACCCTCTCTCGCTCTCCATCATTCCTCTCTCATCTCTCTCTCTCCCTCCCTTCCATCTATCTCCCCCTCCCCCCCCCTCTCTCTCTCGCTCTCCATCATTCCTCTCTCCCATATCTCTCTCTCTCTCTCACCCTCTCTTCCTCCCTCCCTCACCCCTCTCGCTCTCCATCATTCCTCTCTCTCTCATCTCTCTCGCTGTCCATCATTCCTCTCTCCCATCTCTCTCTTACTCTCTTCCATCTATCTTACCATCTCACCTACTCTCCCTCCCCTCCCCTCTCTCCTCTCCTCTCCTCTCTCTGCATGTTAATTTACATGTATATACAACGCCTTAGTGCAGGATGAAGTGTCAACGTCAAAGCAAATTCTACGAAATTTGTCAGAAATAATTCCTCTTTGCGTCGACAATTCTCATTTTCACACAAAGACGAATTGTAGAACAATTATACTTGGCTACTGTTTGTACGCTGGCCCACAGTTCTTTTGTGACCAGCCTCCACAAACACTCGCTGATTATCTGTATGTAAACACTACACGCTGTACAACGGAATATCAATGGCATGGCAGACGGGTTGTACAGTTTACGTTATTCCAAATCTGGTTCACTCGGACCCCATCTCCGGAAGAAGTGAGCATGCCATTCTGACGATCGTGCCCATTATTGCGGGTGTCTTGGTTACTATGGAGATAACGTTTGTTCTGTGAAGAATGTTAGTTCCGTTGATGCTATTTATAGAGTGAAGTTTTAATCTGTTCATCCTCAGACAATGGAAGAACCCAGTTTTAGCTATGTCCCACCCATCTTTACCTAACCTCCACCCACACTTTGCTTATGTTAGAATCGATCGATCCCTGAACTCCCTGTCACTTAATCAATTTCCTGAAACCTATACGGGTAAGCTGTTGAATATTTTGAAACTAATTTTACTGGCTGTTAGGCAGCAGCAGTGCACAGTCAAATTAGTTTCAAAATATTCAACAGCATGTTTATTAAATAGTAATGACATACAATTCATACAACAATACTTAGTTCGACATCAATTATGCATTCGTGATGAACGTAGCTACCTTTCATGACGTAATTGATTATAATGTCAGCCTACAAGTCACGTATTTGATTATCATGTCATATGATTGGCTGAGAAACTGGAATCATCAATTTACTTTCACATCTTACTCCAAATCCCTCCCTCAAGCCCTTCATAGTTCACAATTTGAAATCGGCTGCATACTCTGTAGTAGGCGTGTGCAATTATTGCATTGAGTGATCGCGATTGATTATTTAAAAATAATCGTGGTTACTCGATTAATCAGCTTGGATACAAATTACCAAGACATAGCAACAAAAGAATATCAATAACGAAAATTGCAATGGCGTTTAGAAAAGTCCATTTACAGGGCAAGAGAAGAGTATTTTTGAAAATGTATCACTGGAATGCCTGGCTCGATTCCTGAGCCAGTCATTCCTGTAATAGATTTTCAAAAATAGTGTTCTCTTGCCCTGTAAATGGACATGCATTCACTAAGCAAAATGTCATTTTTCTTGACCGATCGCATTAAAAAATAATTGAAAGTTAGGTTTTGAAATATTTTATGCAATAGAAAATATTCACGATTATTTGATTATTTAATTTTTAATGAAATAAATTCATGATTTAAAACAATCGCGATTTTCAATTTAATCATGCAATAGCGCAAGCCTACTCTATAAGCAATTAATGTACGGTAATTAAAATTATTACCCTCGCCCTTTTAAGAAGAGGGCAATTTGCAGTCAGTTGTGTGAGCACGCATGTGTGTGAGCGCACATACGTGCATGCCTACTTGTCTGTCTCTGCTTGCATGTTTGCCTGTCTGTTCATCCATCCATCCACCTGTCTGCCTGCAGCCTGCCTGCCTGCGTGTTGGGGCACTCTATCTCAAAACTACTGATCCAATTTGACTCAAATTTTTACACAATGTTGGAACATGCCGTACAAGAGGGTTTCCAGACTGGATGTGATCCGGCTAAAAGAACCTGGATCCGAAAAAAATCCAGACAATCCAAGAACTGTTTACAATTTGACAAAAACGGGAGGCTGAGGATCTGCCGTCTCTGATTGCTCTTGTTTCCATATACATTGCTCAATTTGCCCTTTCAATTTGCCCTTTCAATTCTACGCATCAGAATAACAAATTATTTGGGCATATTTTGGAAATAATTTGACTGGAAGATGTTGCTTCCCAATGCAGCAACATCTTCCAGCCAAATTATTTTCACACTATTTAACAGCCTACTTGTGCAGGTGCCATGAAATTGATTGTACTCGGAAACCACAAATGTGAACGAGTTAAATCAATATCCCATGTCACATCTTAAGCTGTTTAACTGAAGGTCATTATAAGCATCTGTTTGACAAATCTCTGTCTTGTATTATCATTCCATAATAGGTTTTCTTTACAGGGAATATGATCTTATTACGCTGGCATTCCATCTATTCACACTTTTCTACATATCTCTGATGACATAATGCTGCCATGGTCACCATGTACTACCAGCACCATCACTACAACAACCCGCACCACCACCATTAGCACCACCACCATTAGCACCACCATCACCACATCCATGTATCCATAACACCACCAGCACCATCATCATCATCACTATCACCACCACCATCATCATCACTACCACCCAGGGTAAGTGGATTCCAGGAATGTCTCATTCAGAAAAATAAACCAACTTGACATGTATTATATAATGTGCAATGGAAATAATTCATGGTTTCCATGGTAATTGAATTAAGTATTTTTTGAGATGCTTACAGAACTCGGATGATTAGATTTGAGCTCGGCGTACTTGTGACATTTTTTTGTGGAAATTATTACGCAGATACTAGTCACAGTTCTTGACGGAGCATCCATAAAAAAAGATTTTGTTTGCTGCAAACTGGGTGGGAAAAAGACTTTAGTAAGGAGGGAGGACATTTTTTTTTTAAATTAAATTTATTTTAAAAAAAGGCAATATTTGGGGTTTTCCCAGATATTTGTCAATTAAATATGGTTGTAATTGACAAATTTGTCATGTTTTTTATGACACAATAAGCAAAAAGGATTCACATTGCATCAAATGGCATTCAAATATTGTAATTTGCATAGTTTGACAAATGTATGGATATTTTAACATTTTATTCCCATCCGGATGAAAATAACCAAAGATTTCACCCGGGATGTTTACAGGAAACGAAACTATTCTTTATTTTGGCCTGAACTCTAAGCTTCTAATATGCCGCAATATAGCTCATAAATAAGCTCATATGTTTCTAAAACAAAAATAGAAACATGTTAGTTTGTACAATTTTGAAAACAATGTAAGAAATGGTTTGTTGAATATTTTGGTCAAAATTGGATTGGAAGACATTGCTGTCTTAGGTAGTAATGTCTTCCAGTCCTGTTATGTTTAAAATATTTAACGTTACATTTTACTTTGTTTTGGAAATATGTTAAGTTATCTGTGAGTTGTACTGTATGTTCAGCTGTTATATAAGTCCCAGCAAATTTAACCCTTGTCTGTTTCATAGTGCTATAAGTGAAATGTGGTGAATATTTTGTGAAAAAGTTGATGCAGCCTTTCCGTCAAATTATTATCTCAGCTGCCTTGAAAGGCCAAGTGAGCTTATGCCATAGTGACTGTCCGTCATCCATCCACCGTCCGTCAACTTTTCCTTTAAATGACTCCTCAAGAACCACTGGGCTGATTTCAATTCTATTGGTCAGGAAGGATCATTAGGGCATAGGGATCCAAGTTTGTTCAATTGAAGCTGATCGGCTAATTTGGCCAGCAGGCATGTTGGATTTTGGCCAATTTTTTTTTAACATCTTTAAAAATCTTTTCTGAGACAGCATGGGGCATCGATTCAAAACTCATGGAAATATCATATGGAGCAACGGCTGAACCAAGTTTGTTCGAGAGAACTTGATTGGCCAAATGTATCAGCGACCATCTTGGATTACATAGTTTTCACGAAAATGACTTCTCCAGAAGCGCTGAGCGGATCGGGCCGAAATTTGGGAAATAATAGGGCCCAAATGCCATGGGAAGTTGATACGTCAAAAATACATGTCCACCATGAATCAGCCAAAACTTTTGACAGACTTCTTGTATTTTCCTGCAAATTTTGAGAAAATCATAAAGACTACTTATTTAATCATTTGGGCCAATTTAAAATAAAAATTGGCTAACCTTCTTCACAGAAATTTGACTGGTAAATTTTTCTAGTGGTCTTGTTTTGTTCGGTTGTGCCAGTGTCCAATAATTCCAGGTGAGCGATACAGGGCCTCGTTAAAAAATTCAAGATCAGAGAAATCCAAAGATACATTAAGTGTCTCTGACAACCAGAATTAAATAATTTACAGGAGAAATTTGTCAGATTTTAAAGCTCGAGTGCTTCTTTTTTAAATGTATCCCATGATGCTTTAGCGGAGTGAAAATCTTTACGTTGTGGTGTGATATTTCATTATTAATGGTCAACTAACCAGTGGCCGTGCTGATGTCAGATTAACCTTTTAACTTCTGCAGTGGTCTTCAAAAATGTCAATTTGCGAACCAAAAGATGACAATTTTTGAAGATTTAACACTAGAATGATTGGCTCAATAACCGAGCCAATCATTCCAGTGGTAAATTTTCAAAAATAGTCTTCTGTGGGTTTGCAAATGGACATTTTTTATGAGAAAATTTAAATTTTCATGACCAATTTCGAGGGTTAAAGAGTTAAGACATAAAATGTGAGTGACTAGTGTAATAATAATAATAATAATAATAATAATAATAATAATCTTTATTTAATGAGGGTAGACAACGTCAGTAAAATCTGATCTTACGGGGCCCTCGGAAAGAATACACACACATGCATACACACGCACGCACACAGACAAACTGACAGAGAAAAACACTGCAAGTACACTTCACACAAATCATACTATGTACAAATATATACAACATATTACAAGTAGTCTTCTTCATCTTTTCGTTCGCTGCTCATACCGCCAGTCCTGTAAGTGACTATCGACATGATCATAAGCGTTAAGTGCATGGATCCATGGTTTATTAGAGTGCGCCGTGCGGCCTGGAACCTCCGTCTTCAGCACTCGAGGTTTCTGTCAGGGTTACCTCACCCTTACCTCCTTTAGTCGCCTCTTACGACACGCAGAGGGTACGGAAGGTGTATTCTAAGCCCCACCTACAGGGCAAATACAAGTAGTAATCCTTTCAAATTTTGCTTTGAAACATCGCGATTGATTTTATAAAAAAAATTGCGATAACTTTTTTTTATTTTATTTAATCGTAGGTCCAAATTTCCAAAAGTATAAACCGAGGTAACGTGACAAGTCACGAAAACTGGGACTTGGAATTTCTCGAAAAAGAATAGCATGAAATTAGAACACAATTTCAGGCGACAAATTCTTACCATCCTATGTCTATGCTTAATGCATACCTTATATCCATCATCGCGGGAGTGAAATTATTAATTGGGACCGCCTAAACATTGTGCATAGTTTAATAAACATCGTTTATTTCATCCAAATTTGACATAAAATGTCATCGAGTAAAAATATAAATCCCGCTCCCACTAATAGCCTCCCTTTTTAGGACAAGTTTAGGTCATTACCCGAGTAGTGCAAAGACGCTAATATTAATACCCGGGGAGATACTGCACAATCCACATACATAGGATGGTAGCTTTGAGTAGCTACCATAGGAACGGTGTAAACTCGTCCTATAGTGCAGTTTATAGTTGCTTTCAGAATGTTCGATTTACATTTAAGAGTAATCAACAGAACGCACAGTTCAAAATACAACAATCTGGAATGCTGTTGTGTTCTTTTCTTTAATTAGACATGACAACCGAATCAAAAAGGAGAAATTATTACACCGCCTGAAAATGCTAACTCTAGAATTGAAAAGAATTATGTTCACTAATTATTGCCTAACACACTGCAACTAAGTATATACTTGGTATTTCACGACAGAGTCAGGGTCTGCAGCGAAAGAAAATTATATGGCAATTAGACGGAGTAACTAGCTGGTTTTCTCAATGACAAAGATGTTACCTCGCTATTGTTAGCTTGTTTATCATAGCACTTTGTGTTGTGATTAGTAATTATTCAACACATGCATGGCATGGCTGGATATAAACACAATGAACACAGGCGTGAATCGATTATAATTGTACTCATGTACTGTTAAATGTGACGGAATAGTACACACTTAAGATTTTAAACAAACATGAAATTTTTGACGATTTTCCCTCAATTATAAAGGCAAAAATCGTGATTTAAAAATAAATCGAACTTCATCATTAAATCGAAAAATCGTGCAAGCCTACGCTGACTGACTTCACATCTTCGCGACGAAAGTGAAACTCATTTTCTTGTGCTGAAGTATGAACCGTCTCAACAGCGCACACAAAGTCCAATATATTATTAGCTAACCTGACCAGAATGGTCATCTTAGCTTATACCATGGTGACCATCTGTCATTCATTCATCCGGCATCTGTCAACTTTTAAACGCTTTAAAATGTATCTGTTTAAACTGGTTGGCGGTTTTAACGAAATTGTGCTCGGCAGATCCTATGGTGGTAGGCTGAAGAACATCTATTCAGCATTTTGATTAGTCGATCTTTTTGGCAGACATCATGGATTTTTTCTTAACTTTACCAGAATCCTTTAAAACACCTCTGTGCATTAATCAATTACCCGATTTTAACAAAACTTGGCTGGAAGGCTAGACAGCACTTTTTAGCGAAAATATTCATTGGTTAATTTTTTCGGAGCCCATCTTGGATTTAAAAAAAAATCAATTGTGTTTGGTAGGATCAATTGGTCGGAGTGCATACTCCAGAAATTCTATTCCTTGCTTGGTCCATTTTTTAGGAAGTCATCTTGGCGTTTCCAAAGATTTTCTTGAAATCCGTTGAAACATATCTCTTCCAAAGCGGCGTGACACATTTTATCCACATGTGGCTGGAACTCATTCCTAATATATTTGTGGTAGGCTCCCAAACTTCTGCTTCAAATTTTTATCGGTTGTTCATTGCGGTGGTCATCTTGGATTTATTGCGGTGGTCATCTTGGATTTATTGCGGTGGTCATCTTGGATTTTCTGAAATTGTGCTGTACCTGCTTTAAAACATGACTCCTTAATCAGTTGCCCAATTTTAACAAAACAGGGATGAAACAATTATAATTGGAAGGCTTCCAACGAAGATTTGGATTGGTCGATTCCTTTGCTAACTGTGTTAGATCCCCAAAAATGTCCAGGAAATCATTAAAAATGTTACTCCTAAAATGCATTGCCACATTAGTTTTAAAACTTAAATTTATATGTCTGACAAAAAAATGTAAATGGTTCAATGTGTAGAACATGTCCTTTCTACTTGAAATGCCAATGTTCAAGGTGAGCAATAAAGGCCCCTTGGCCCTCTAGTTCTGTATATTTTGAAACTAATTTTCCTGCAAGCCTTCGATGCTACCTTGTTGATGTAAGATTGGGTAGAATGATCAGTGATGGATTCCGGGAAAATTATTAACTGCTTCTAGGAACCACTTCCCTGTGCAGATTTAGTCATGACATCCGATGCTCCAGGTCGGTTCTGCATTTAGAAATTGTTAATATTTTAAATCTTATCTCTTAGACTCTCAACACTTCTCTGCTTGGATGAATCCTGTGTAGTTATCAGGTTTTTACGGAAAATGACTTGACAGTTTCCCAGATATTATTTTTTATTGTGTAACACAAGTCAGATATATTAACCCTTTAACCATTTAACACTCATATCAGCCAAAAACAGCTTCTGCAGTGGTCTTAAGAAATGTTCATTGCAGACCAAGAGAAGACTATTTTTGAAAATTTACCATGAGAATGACTGGCTCGATAATTGAACCAGTCATTCCAGTGGTAATTTTCAAAAATAGTCTTCTTGGTCTACAAATGGATAGTTTCTATGATAAAATTGAAATGTTCTTGAACATATTCGAGTGTTAGCTACCATAATCATCAATCCCATCAAGGATGACTTCTCCAGTGCTTTTGACAAATGTCCATTTGCAGACCAAGAAAAGATAATTTTTTAGAATTTAACACTAGAATAGCCGTTTCGTTTTCTAGAGTTGATCAAACACTACATTCTTTCATGGGGGAAGAAGCTGGGTTGCTGAATGAGGGGGGGGAGGCAGGGGCGGGTGGTGGGAGAGTGTGTGCTGAAGGTTAGGATGGCCAAAAGTAGGAATTTCTGTTAGGAGTTGCTAAAGACCACCCAGTTGAATAGGTGTTTGTGCCCATGATTATTGAGTCAGCCATTCGAGTTGTTCATTTTCAAAATGTCTACATGTTGACTGCAAATTGACATTCCCCACGAGGACTGCAGTGGTTGGTTTGGCTGACAGAAGCTTTAAATCTTAACCCTTTAACACTCATATCAGCCAAAAACGGCTTCTGCAGTGGTCTTGAAAAATGCCCATTTGCAAACCCAGAGAAGACTATTTTTGAAAATTTACGACTGGAATGATTGGCTCGATAACCGGTAGGTTTCAGAACTTGTATACAGAATTTTGATTGGTCACTATTTCCGGCGGCCATCTTGGATTTTCTGAAAGTTTTGGGAAATCAGTTAAAAGGCTACTCATTAACCGCTTGAACCAGTTCAAGTAAACGTATTTGGAAGGACCCTAAAGAGGTATGCTTCGGAACATTTATACATAATTTTGATTGGTCAATTTATTCGTTGGCCATTTTGAATTTGCCAAAAATTAGCTGAAAATCGTCTCCTCATTAACCACTTGACCGATTTCAACCAAACTCTGCTGGAAGAGCCCTAGGCCGGTAAGCTTCAGAACTTGTATACAGAATTTTGACTGCTTGATTTTGATGGTGGCCATCTTTGATTTTCCGAAAATTGTAATCGCTTTTGGCAATTTTAAGCCAAATTTGGCTGGAAGAATCCTATTGTCATAGCCTCTAGAATTTCTATTCAGAATTTTGATAGGTACGTGTGTTGGCAGCAATCTCTGATTTTTATGAAAGTTTTTCCGGAACCATTTAAAAATGGTACTCCTTCAATCTATAGCCCGATTTCAACAAAACTTGGTTGGAATGATCCTATAATGGTAGGCTTCAACATATTAAATGAGAATTTTGATTGGTCAATTTTTTGTTGGTCATCTTGGATTTTTCGAAAATCATCCATCCTGTCTATGTAAGTGCAAATGGTTTAAATGCCAATGGTTCAGGTGAGTGCCACAGGCCCTTTGGCATCTTGTTAAAGATTGGTGTCACATTAGCTAACTTCATTGACTTGGTACCCTCCCTGTGCTGAAGGATTTGTTGAATATCAGAGTGAGAGGTATGTAGTACACTTCCTTGAGCTCGTAGATCATGTTGAGTCAAGGATGGATTTTGTCAGGCCCTGGTGACTTGGAGATATTGATAGGTTCTATAAGTTTACTACTGGTAAAGCCACATCGCTGAAGTATACCTGACGCTTGCCTTTGGTTGGAGGACGAAAGTCAGATGCCTGACACTGCTGCAGTGCCTCCTATTTATAGGCCACGGAACCCATCAAAGGTCCCTACCACTGAGCATGTGCATGCACATGCTCACTGATTGTTCTTACCTGGGGGGGGCCCTTGATTAGCTGGGGACTCTTAATTCAGGGTCCCTGCTACTGAGCATATGCGTGCACATGTTCACTGATTGTTCTTAGCTATGACCCTTGATTAGCTGGTGACTGTTAATTCAGGGTCCCTGCTACTGAGCATATGCGTGCACATGTTCACTGATTGTTCTTAGCTATGACCCTTGATTAGGTGGTGACTGTTGATTCAGGGTCCCTGCTAGTGAACATTGTGCGTGCACATGCTCACTGATTGTTCTTAGCTGGGGACCCTTGATTAACTAGGGACCCTTGATTCAGGGTCCCTGCTACTGGGCATGTGCGTGCTCACTGATTGTTCTTAGCTGTACCCTGTATGTAGGGCCCCTACCACTGACGGGTGTCCGCATCTGAAGGGTAAATGGCTTGGGTGTGCCATTGTTTTGCACATGAATGTGCATATACACAGTGGGACCCAATTCTATAAGTTTACTAGTTTCCATACAGTCGAATTCAGTATCATTTGAATTATTGATGTAATTTCTTTTATCAAGGGATGGGATCTGTGCTGTATTTTCATTAATAAAAACAGTGTTTTAGAATTTTGCTCGTGCTTCTGCTTTATCATAATCGTGATTTTACACTCTTGGCAATATCTTTCTCTTTACCACGTTTTATATTTCTAGTTAGTGTTTTTAGTTTATTCCGGACACAGGTGTATGCCAGTCTATCTACTTCATTCTGGGTTTTCATATATTTTGTCCAGATTTTCTCTTTGTTTTTATTACTTTTAGAATTTTGGGCGTAATTGGTGCTATTTTTCTGTTCCTGTTATATAACATATCTATACTAACATAACCGTTTAAAACTCAAGCCATCCAAAAACGGCTGCTGCCGTGATCTTGATAAAGGTTCATTTGCCGTTCATTTGCGACCAAGAGAACTTTTTTTTTTAATTTACCACTTGAATGCCTTGCCGATAATGAAAAATAATTTTCTCTTGGTCTGCAAATCAACATTTTCGACATGTAAACAAATGTTAGGGTTAAATAAAGGGTTAATAGAGCCTTATGTAGGTGACAAGTTTGATAATGACAGAGGACTTTTTCATACCTGATCTTAATATAAAGGCAATATTTATTTAATATCCTCAATTATTCACATATTCCTGCGCCTACGCGCAGAGAAGAGTTCTATCTGATATTGGCACAATATTGGTTCATTATTTTACAATTACTGCACACTTACTGGCTCTGTTGTAATGGATGTTTGGACTGTTCCAGACAGACATTATTCTGGATTCTGTGAATTACCGTAATAAATAACAATTTTACGTACATCTAATAGCACTCTAATATCATAGCTTTCTAGAAACCGGATATTCTATGCACTCGGTCAGATATAGTATATTGATGAAATCTGGTTCATTACATTGAAAACTATTTGACTGTAAGTTGGTGCCACATTAGGTGGCAACAACTTTCAGTCAAATTATTTTCAAAATACCCACAAGTCTTTTTATTCTGTTCCTTCGAATCAAGTTTTATTAAATTTAGGATGAAGTTAGTTAAATAGTTTAGCTGAAATCTTGGCAAACTTGTTATCCTAATAGGTGTGTGTTTCTGGAAGCTATCTGGAACATGAAAGATGTTGAAGCATTTTGTCAGGTTAGTGAGGTTCACATCTGCCCCTCCCTTGCCATAGGCTTTGCCACTGATCTGAAGTAGTTCTAGTTGAACAAGGGGAGATCAGATCAAAGTTGATGTGAACCAGAAGTGTTTAAGCCTCTATGTTTGACAGTTAGTGTTACATATATAGCTGTCTATTGAATGGTGTTTTCTAGCTTTGATATTACTCAGAATGTGGCCAGCTGTGGTGGTACGCTAGTACTCATACCAATTATTGCCAGTGCTCAATAGCAGTTGAATAATAGTAATTTATCACAGATTAATTTGATAATATAATTTGTATATATATTAAGAAGTTGAATAGTTTAATTCGCATGTTAAAACTAATTTAATTTGTACATATTATGAAGTTAAAGATAGGTCATTGCATATATTATATTCCAACGTGAATACGTTAATTTGCATATCTTAGGAAATATGCCAGTCTTTTGCAAATATCAAGAAATTTGAAAATACCATTTGTATATCTTAAGAAGTTTGATAAAATAATTTGGATATCTTAATAAGAAGTTTGATAAGAAAATTATCTTATCTCAAGACATTGTCCTCCAGTGTATGGAAGATAAGACACTAGAATCTTTACGGTGTACATTTGGACATTTTATGTAAGTATATAATTTATCTTTATTGTCATGTAAATTATTCCAGCATGCATGTGTGGAGATACATGTACGTGTACATGCTTTTGCCCAGGCCAAAAAAAGCTTGGATATTCATGAATATCCAACTTCTGTGGAGCTTGAATAAACCAGCTAATCACAGCTAATCCAACCCGTGTGAAATAAATTTCAAGTTACCTTGGATTAGCTTGGATTTTCTTGAATATCCAAGCTATTGGAAAATTATTCAACTCATACCAGTTTGGATTACCTTGAATTAGCTTGGATTTTATATAGTTGCTTGAACTTCTTGAAAATCCCCCCTCTCAGAATTCAAGCTAGCTGGGATTTTCTAGGACTTTTTAAATATCATCATGGAAAAGTGCAAGCTTCTTGAATTTGATTGGACTTTTCTGATTTGACAGAATTCAAGCTAGCTGGGATTTTCTAGGACTTTGTTTTGTCAGACATAAAAGAATTCAAGCTACTTGGATATCCTTGAATTTGTAGACTCACTTACACTACCTTGGATTATCTTGAAATAGCTTGCACTATGGCATGAACAGGTTCTGTATAGCCATGACTAGAGGTGACCGTGACCTGGTAAATTGGTGGGAAATTTAAAAAGTCTGTAAAAAAGCAAACAGCACATTCATTGCATCGATCATTACCAGCTATGGATATATAGAATATGATAGTTTGGAAACACTGACAGTAATGTTAGATAGTACGAGTACATGTATGCATAGTTGTGTGTTGTGATTCTGGCATAACACATACATCTAAAAGCCCTAATTAATGTATGCCTTTATTATGAACCATAAAGAGAGATAGTACATCTGTAGCACAAGCTTGTCTTTAGATCTCACTTAAGGTGCAACCCAAAGTTTTGATGGCATGTTGCATGAAGAGTCTGCCCATGTGATCAGCTCATCCAACAAGTGGATTATTTTTTTGTCATCAGTTTGTCTCTTAAGGACGGAGTGGTGGAGGGGTTGAGGAGGGAATTAATTTTTCATCCAGGAAGTTTACCCATTGACGAGGAGAGATTTTTGTATTTATCACCTGTGTGTTCATGCATTTGTGGCTCATGCTATGGTCCTGCTGGTATCATATGTGCGTTTATGTGTTTGTTGCTCATGCTATAGTCGTGTTGTTGTCACTCCTGCGGTCATGTGTTTGTGGCTCATGCTGTGGTTCTGCTGTTATCACGCCTGCAGCATTGTGTTTGTGGCTCATGCTATGGTTCTGCTGCTATGAGTCCTGCGGTCATGTGTTTGTAGCTCATGCTATGGTTCTGCTGTTATCACTCCTGCGGTCATATCTTTGTTGCTTATGCTATGGCCCTGCTGTTATCACTCCTGCGGTCATGTGTTTGTGGCTCATGCTAGTGTCCTGCTGTCATCACTGCTTTATTCATGTGTTTGTTGCTCATACTATGATCCTGCTGTTATCACTCCTGCAGTCATGTGTTTGTTGTTCATGCTACGGTCCTGCTGTTCTCACTCCTGCAGTCATGTGTTTGTTGCTCATGCTATTGTCCTGGTGTTATTACTCCTGCAGTCATGTGTGTGTTGTTCATGCTACGGTCCCTATGATCCTGCTGTTATCACTTCTTCATTCATGTCATTGTTGCTCATGCTATGGTCCTGCTGTTATCTCCTGCAGTCATGTATTTGTTGTTCATGCTATGGTCCTGCTGTTATCACTCCTCCAGTCATGTGTTTGTTGCTCATGTTATTGTCCTGCAGTCACGTTACTTCTGCACATGCTTTGGTCCTGTGGTCATGTTACTGCTGCACAAGCTATGGTCCTGTGGTCACGTTACTGCTGCACAAGCTATGGTCCTGTGGTCACGTTACTGCTAAACATGCTATGGTCCTGTGGTCAAGTTACTGTTGCGCATGCTATGGTCCTGCGGTCACATTACTGCTGCACACGCTATGGTCCTGTGGTCACATTACTGCTGCACATGCTATGGTCCTGCGGTCACATTACTGCTGCACATGCTATGATCCTGCGGTCACATTACTGCTGCACATGCTATGGTCCTGCGGTCATGTTACTGCTGCACATGCTATGGTCCTGCGGTCACATACTGGTGTTTTCCTGATGCTGATGCTACAGTCCTGTATCTGTATTCTAAAACAGATTTGACGTGTGAATTGTGTTGCATGAACGGAGCTCAATTTCCTGTTGTCAGCCAGCAAATGTCATTTCTTAGCTCTCGTCAGACTCTCATGTCAGTGTATGTCAGATTGATCAGCGAGATACGAGAGTCTGAATTGATCTGAATATTTCTGCATGGTGTCCATATAATAATGACAGCCACACACCATCTGCGGATATAACAACTGTAGCCATTAAATGTCCAGAATTGCTCAAGATAATCCATACAATTCTTCATGATACCCATTTGCATGGCATGAGGAAAAGAATCCATACATTTTCTCAGAAAGCTCATTTGCATGCCATTTCAGCATAAGTTTTGCGTTTAAATGGACGTAGTGCATAGAGGTTAACTTTTACTTTTAGCTCTGCTAGTCACATTGCTAACCTATCAGGCCCATGGTCACCAAGCTTTATATCACTATATTATTGTATACTATATTGAATACTATGTTTATCATTTATATCGTACAAGCATACTATATCATGCCATGCGGTTAGTGGACTGTGCTTGATATGCAGGACATAGCTTTGATAGCTTTCTGGTAACAATACTAGTTAGTCTTCTGCAAATCAGCTTCATTTGGAGAATGGATGAATCAAGTTTTAGCTGTGACACACCCATCTCTAGCTAAGCTCCGCCAATGCTTTCCTATGTTGGGATCAATTGATCCATACACTCTGAGTCTATTTCCAGAAAACTATACAGTTAAACTGTTGTATATTTTGAAACTAATTTGACTGGGTGCTGTTGCTGCCTATGGCGATTAGTGTCAAAAAATATTCTGCAGAATGTTTATTAAATAGTAAAGACGTACAGCTTGATGGACTATTAAGCATTTATGATGTGATAAATCTTGTAATTGATTATGTCAGCCTACATGTAAAGTAGTTGATTATGAAGTCATATGATTGACTGAGAAACTTGATTCATCAATTACGTCTAAGGTGAACTACATGCATGCATTGCAAACACATTTCTCATTAAATGAGAGGTCCAATTTGTCACTTATAGTCAAATATATCACCTGGTTGATGACATTGCAATCATAATGGCGCATAGCTCCGGGAAATATAATGAAAAGTCCATCACGAGTGTATGAATTGTATGTCTTTGATAAATTTACAAGTTGATAAACATTCTGTTGAATACTTTGAAAATAATAAAACTAGGCAGCAACAGCACCCAGCCAGATTAGTTTCAAAATATTCAATAGTTTACCGACATAGTTATCTTGAAATTTAGATTTTAGTAGTCTTCACTTATTTATGGAATATAAACTCTGAATAACCTATGATCTATGCACACCACAGTTGTTATTACACCACAAACATCCATTACCGTTCAATCACTACTACCTAAATCAAACTATCTGCATTTAGCACCAGAAAGAGATTTGTATGCGTGCTTTCATGCCCCCATACGCCTATACCAACTCATTGTACCATCAACCAGGCTTCTGGTAGAGTACACTCTCACCGTACGTCCTGCATTAGACTGGCACCAGTCTATGCTCACTCCTTTAAGACCTAGGTAAAAGTGCATGTGCACGCTGCGCAGATGAGACTAAGAGTAACATACAATCACTTTCAGATTTTTCTGCTAACAGAAGGGTTTGTTTTGCGCCTGTCAAAGTTTGTTGTGCTTGCCATCTGTGTCAGATTTTTATTTAAGAAGATTACTTCTTAATATCATGCCTGCAATGAAGTCCCTATTATCTAAATTACGTGGTAGAGTAACTTTATGGTTTTATATGTAGTATTTGTACTTTTGTTTTTTATTACCGGTTTTCGTGGTAGTCAACTATGCCATAGCATTTATACACTCATAAGCATGCTAACTGGTATTGCTATAAATATCAATCCTAGGTACCCTTAACATGAAGAGTTCAAAGTTTTTCTAAAAGCTATTAACCTTTTAGTTATACAGATTTATGATTTGAATTTATGTTTTCACGCCTTTTCTAGCATGTGCTTTCTCTGCCTTTATTAGGTGTTTGTTAGAGTTGGCTAGAGATTTCAGAAGCTGTATGCTTCATCTTTTCATATTTTTCGTTTATAGGATTCTCCGAAATCACCTGAAATGGTGAAATTTTCATCGTCTAAGTGTGATCGCCATCACCCCTCTGAATTCGCTGGGCACGTATGCCTTAAGTGTACTTCATGTACACCTAATGGTATGTGCGGTATTTGCAAGGGGTGATCGCCTGCTTTACAAAAGATTTACTTCAAAGATTTTGTTTGAAAAACGCAGGTGGCCTCTGATCACTCCCCTCCTATTGTTACAAAAGGCAAACAATCTAGCCCTCCTTAATTAGAAAAAGGAAGAACTCCTGCAGCAGTGGAAGGGGGAGGGGGCCCGTCCATCTTCTAGTCAGAATGGTGACGCGGTTTCGGCTCTTTTCGGCCGTTTTGAGTCGTTTGCCATTGTCTTTTAACTCAGTCGTTGGACGAACATATTTCTTCGGCAATTCAAGCAGCAAAAGCGGACAGTGACTCAGATGGAACCATTCCGAATCCTAAAGGCCATGTCTGTAAGTGGGGGAAACCCGTGTCCCTCACCACGAGACAGGTGGTGAGGATTCCTAAGGCCAAGAAAAAGGATAGCAGGAAGAGAATGGTGGGCTCATGCGGATCACAAAATTCTCAAACCCAGTTTGTTCCAGTCATGCGCAACGTTAGTAGGTGCCTGTTTTATTTTCTGTTGGTTACGGGGATAGTTTGATTGTTTCTTCCGGTCCGTGTTCTTCCGGTTCCGCCATTTCCGGGTATTCTGTTGCCCCGGGTCTGCAGGACCTGGGTCAACTGCCGACTTCCGTTTCCAGTTCCCGCTTTTCCGCTTCCTATCTGACTTCAGGTGTCACTGCGCTTCCGGGTCTTCATGATCTTGGTCAGCTTCCACTTGGTGCTTCCAGTTTAAGTAGTTCCATTTCCGGTTTGACTTCCGGATTTGCTGTTCATTCGGGTCTTTATGATCCTAGTCGGCTTCAGGTGTCAGCTTCCGCTTCCTGCTCTTCCACTGCCTGCTCGACTCGGTTTTATTGATCACTCGGATCGGTATGATCCTGGTCAATTTCCGGTTCCGGCTTCCAGTCTTCGCACTTCCGTTTCCCATGCAACTTCCGGTCAGACTGATCTACAGGGTCTGCAGGATCCTGGTCAGTTTCCGACTTCCGCTTCCGGTTGATGTATTTCTGGTCTTTCCTTGACTCCAAGATGTTTTCTGCTTCTGTTTTTCTTTCATCCGGGTATAGGGTCGCTTTCGGTTTCAGGGACATCAATTTCCGTGTTCGGTTTCTTAGGTCCTATTCATCATCAGGCCTAAAAGTTTGTCTTATTTTCTCAATTGCTTTAAGGAATCGGAATATTCAATGAAAATCTTCATACAGAGACATTAACAGTCTTGAATTTGTATAGGCATTCAGCATTTGTTCTTCAGCAGTAACAGTATTTCAACGTAATTAAAGACTCTTCCGACTGGTTCCCGTTTGGGTTTTTTGGTTTAGCTTATTTTCATATGCACCTATCGTAGGTTTATATAGAACACTCAGACGATAAGGCAGTTGTATTCTTCTGTAATGCGTGTATTTTCAGTTAGTCTTAACATTCCCATGCTCGTTATTTAATATTTCTTCTTTCGGATTTAGTTTATTTATTGATTTATTTATTTCTCTTTCTGTCTCAGTTTCTGCGCATCATCTGTAGATACGTAATTTTTTCTTTCATCCGCCTTTAGATGGCCAGTTGTCTTCGGGCCATTCAGTCTTCTCTCGCTCCTTTCTCCTCGTATGTTGGCAGGGTGACATATTTATTTTAACCTAAGGGAGTTAATTCGTAGCCATTTTTCTGCCGTTATTTTTTATTCTAAACCTCGGCTTTTATTTCTTCATCTTTTCCTTTTATGGGTTATTTCTCCTTTCTTAGTGCCTTTTTATTCTTGTGGACATTATTTTAGTTCCATTGTCTTCTCGGGATTCCCTCTCTTGATTCTATTCCTTTTCAGTGACTGTCAGTTTTTCTTGTCTGGTGTCATGGTTACGGCAAATCATTCCGCCCTGATTTCATGTCGCCTCTGTCATTTCAGCGTTTTTCTTCCCTTTCGCTATTATTTTTAAAATTTTGGCCTGCCTTTAGTTTTATCCTTTTACTTAAAAGTTTGTTCTTTCCTTACATCCTGGCATCAGTTTTTCTCGGCTAGGAAATTTACATTTTTGGTCTTTCCTCCTACTCCCGGTAGCTGTCGATCGTCATCTTATCTGTCAGTTTGATAGATTCCTTTCACTTTTCTCATTTTCCCCTTTAATTCCTTTCATCATATCTTTCTATCTTTTTGTAGTTTTCTGGGGTTTTCTCCTAGATCAGAGTTTATTGTGCTGATTCTTGAAGTTGTCTTTATGCATGTTTATTTCACGGCTTTATTTTTGCTATAGGCTTTTCTGTACTATTCACTTCCTTCTTGTCATTCTCAGTAGATGGTTTTCAGTGGTTTTTTCTGTACCTTGGTTTCTATCTTGTGGGGGCTGTTGTGTGAGATCAGGTTGTCTGTCGTGTAAGATTAATATCTTCTTAATAGCCTTATTTTTTCTTGTCTGATTAGTAGGTTCCTCGAATTATTTTTATATTTTCCTTCCTCTTTTTAGTTGTTCTCATAGAGGTTCTTCACTAGGTCTTATTAGGTGCTGAGTGGTCGCAGACTAGTACTCTATAACCACATTTTCTTCTCTGGCTCTTGATAGACTGTGACTTCTGGTAATCAGGGGCATTTCATAATTAAATAATACATCCTGGTTTCTCCAGGCCTTATCCAATCTATTTTTAAAAAGCATTTATTCTGGGTGGAACTGCTTTAAGTCTTATATTCTTTTTTAGATCTTTGTTTGCTTAATTTATGTTTATGTCGTCTTAATAGGCTGGAATTTTCGGTTAATAGCTTTAATTCAGGCGCTACTTCAGGATCTTATATATTATTAAGTAGTTTATATACTTCAATCATATCTTCCATATGTCTCCGGTTTGATAATGTTGGGGAGAGGCGGGGTGGGGGAGGGTGGGTTGTGTGTTGCTGATTTTTATTTCATTCGATTACTCACTTTTTGACAGTTGATTAACATTCTACATCATGCAAGGCTGTATCTGAATACAATGTTTTGGCTCAATTGTGAGCAATTAATAGCTCTCCTTTAATCTCAAATCTTTGATCAGGGGTTAGATATTTTACTGCTTACACGTAAGTGCAGATTTAATGTCATACAAATGTATTTGCAAATTTTCATTCTGCTACATGTAGATCGTGGAGAGCAATTTTTTAACTCGCCACAATTTTCTAGTATTTAAGCCCGGGTTTCGCATGAAAAATCTCATGTTATGTAGATTTCATTTTATTCTTTCTTCTGTTGATAGAGTGGGAGTTCTTGCTCTATCACTATTATATTTTTATTGATCTCGTTCTGACATCTATTTCTGGGTCTCTCTTATTGTGTTGAAAGATTTCAGAATTTCATTTCCATTTTCTTTCTTGTTGAAGGGAAGAGTTCATATCTAGAGTCATGTAGCTGTCTGTAGAAAAATTTTTTATAAGGAAATTTAGATCCAAGATTTAATCCCGCTGCATAGTTTTCAGCTGCAGCAGGAATTCTTCATCATCTATCAATTCAGACAATTTATCCTTGGTCATCTATTTCCTCAAGTATAGTTTCTACATTCATCTCTTTCAAGAATTATTCCACAGATATGCAGTTTGTCATGCAGGCTAGGTTGGATTATAAAATTTCTAAAAAGTCATGCCTAGTCCTTTCTCAAGTTTTCACCCATCTAGGCATCTCTTTCAACCTGTCTCGGGGCTTAATCTTTCCTTCAGAGGCAAGGTGTTCCATTAGTCAAGACCTCGCCGCAGGCGATTATTTTCAGAGACGCTTCCCAGTAGGGGTGGGGCGTAGTCTGGAACTCCCTCTCAATTTCTGGTCTTTGGGCCCTGGAGGAGTCGACTGCTTTTCATCAATGTCTTGGAGGTGTGGGCTGTCAAGAAGGCTGTCCTCTGATGGTCGGATCGAGTGAGAGGCCTCAAGATCAGGCAATTCCACAGTAGTTTCCTACTTCAACAGACAGGGAGGATTGAGGTCTTTACTTCTTTGTATGGAAATTTGGAATCTTCTGTTGTGGTGCCGCAAGAAACATAAATTTTTATAGTGGCCAGTCATGTCACAGGCAGACTGAACATTCTGAAGACCCAGCAAGTTTGTCCACTCTGAGTGGCAGTTAAAGAAATCGGTTGTCTAAGCGATTTTTCAGCATCGAGGGTCGTCCCCACGTAGATCTCTGTGACATGTTTGAATGCCCAGATCTCCTGTTTCATGTCTCCTTTTCCGGACAGTCAGGCTCTGGTGGTGGACACCCTGTCTCGGTCCCGGACAGGAATGTTTGCCTACGTATTCCCACTGACAATTTTGATTCTGTTGGTTCTGAAGAAGGTCAGGGACAAAATCTGCAAAATTCTTCTGGTAACCCCTTTTTGGCCCAAGAGAATTTTGTTCGTAGACCTCGATCTTCTGGTAGACTTTCCTCGTCTTCTTCCAGTGTCCCCAGATCTTCTCTCTCAAGTAAGGAGCACGTGTCTTCATCCAAATCCAGAAATCTTCAGTTTGTGCGATTGGAGAATATCGAGTGTCCGGTCCCTGAGATCAAGTTTTCTTCAAGATCTGAGGAAATCCTGGACTCTTATAGGACGGAGTCGACACGTCAAGTTTACAAGGGTAATCTGGGTAAATGCAGATAGTTTGATTTAGCTAGTAGTGATTGAAGGGTAAGTATGTTTATAGTGGTTAATAAAACTACAGACCAACCCACAAGGAGGGGTCTGTTGGGGATTTGTTTAGTGCGCATGTACTATAATATAAGTCCTACAGAAATCTCTTCCAGATTACTTTCTTCAATCACTGTCATCCCATTCATATGATCCGCTGGCATCGCTTAAGTCTCGACGATACAATGATTCTGGAGATATAGCCTTATACTTAATATAAGTAATGCGATTAGAGTGATGTTTGACAGTAAATTTCCTTGTAACCACGGTATCAATGCCTACACAATTATTGAAATGGTAAAGTTGTGGAGAACATAAATTGTTCTGTCCCAGTAATGGGACATTTGTGAACAAGAGTAATGGCAGATCTATGGGTAATTGCATTATATGTGAATAACAGGGATGAGATTTGATTGTATATGTTTAATCCTCTGAATGCTTAGTTTTTGTAGATGATGTATTCCAGGGTTGTATATATCTCTGGTGCTGGTAAATATTTTGATAACAATTTTACTGAAAGTTGTTGGTGGCTTTGCCACCAACAACTATCAGTCAATTTGTTTTCAAAATAATCCCGGAGTCAAAAGTTTTTGCCATTGAAATTATTCTCTGGTGGCTCTCAGCAGCGAGACAGCTAACAGTACAAATGATTACAAAACCTAGCGGTTATAAATCATGAAATATATAGACATTAGTACCGCGTCCCCCAAAACCAACTGTGCCAATAACCTTTGCTTTTTCCATAAATATATATACATCAGTCTGTCGATTTCTGCGGGATGCACATTTGAGGTCACTTTCATTATTATCCATCTCCAAAAGAACAATATTGAATTTGGAGTCAAAAGGCTAAACTTCAAGGTCATGGTAATATAATAATGGAAATTGTGCTACCAAATGATAAGTTAATTCTCAACAGATCTTCAGCAAGCGTTGGCCTGCATATGATGGAGCCTTAATTCGACAGCCTGAAATATTGTATTGAGCTTGGCTCAATGGTTGATGTCTTACTAATATTAATCCACGTATAGTTCGTGTATTTCTGCTCAATTTACCTGCTCTAACAAATCAGTGTACACTAGATACAAAGATAATACTGGTCACGGTTTTCACTTTGAATTATGAAATGTGAGTGCATTGCAAACATGACATATGCTTAAATTAGTCCTATAATGACTTACCATTATTTCAAGAAAAAATACTACATTGCAACTAGATGGGTCAGGTATTGTTTGAAAGTTAGCTTGTATAGCTATTGATATTGCACATCGTCTGGTTAACTGTCTTGTTGCTGCATAAGTCACCAGACAATAACTTCAATGAACAATATCTCTGGAGATGATCAAAATTTTGAAAACAATTTGGCTGAAAGTTGTTGGTGGCTATAAATGCTGCACATGAGGTTGTGATTGACAAGGTTACCTTCCATATATGTTCATAATACTGTTAGTGCCATGGTTAACAACCACTCTATCACATACCGTATTTCACCTATTTCCTTCCCCCCTCACCCCCCCCCCCTCCCCATCATGCCTGGAGCCCTAGAAATCAATACAGGCCTCGGATTTGTAGATCTTGGCCACCTATTAAATTACTACTAATAGTAGTAGGCCATGTATGTTCAAGATAAAATAAAGTTTATTCCATACTTTTTTTGGTCAAAATACACATAAAAATCTTAGTATGATAAATACCTTTCCTTATAAAAATATTTTAAGACTAAATTTATGTACCAACCGAGCAGTGACCAAGCCGTCTCGTATTGCGCATTAATTTTGTAATGCCAACCAAGATTAAATGATCCAAAACGGGATCAAGACATTACAACAAAAATTGGTTGAGAGTCTGAGAATTAAATGAAATAGACCGCTTATTCTGTTGGCGAGCAGCTGACTAGTTTGTGATTGGAGGGACTTTAATTGACTTCTCTAAAACCACTGGGGGGATTTCAACCATATTTGACCGGAAGCATCCTTAGAACATAGAGATCCAAATTTGTTCAAAGGAAGCTGATCGGTCAATTTGGCCGTTGGCCATCTTGGATTTTGGCCAATTTTTAGAAACGACTAAAATCTCCGAAATTTGGTTATACCTAAAGGTTTTATGGGTATGCTGATTTCAAATTTGCCACTTGAAACTACAGGATAAATTGTTTAGTGGCCATCTCGGATCAGTTTCCAGCTAAAAAATCCCATACTAAAGCATTAAGAAATTTAATGTCTTTTTCTCGAGAACCACTTAGCTGATTTGAATTATATTTGATAAGTAGCATCATTATGGCCTAGAGATCCAAGTTTGTTCAAGCGATGATGATCGGCCAATTTGGATGGTGGCCATCTTGGATTTTGGCTGATTCACCTGGCCTGAAAGGCCAAGTGAGCTTATGTTGTGCCGACCGTCCATCGTCCGTCCGTCTGTCAACTTTTCCTTTAAAACGACGTCTTCTCAAGAACTACTGGGCTGATTTCAATTATATTTGGCAGGAAGCATTCCTAGGGCATAGCGATTCAAGTTTGTTCAAATGAATCCGATCGGCCAAAATCCAAGATGGCCGATTTTTAGAAACACTAAAAAATCTTCTCCGAAACCGCTGGAGGAATTGATAAAAAACTCATAACACATCATCTATTGCAACGGTAGACCCAAGTTTGTACAAGGCAATGTGATTGGCCTATTTGCCTGGCGACCATCTTGGATGATCTAGTTTTGGCGAAAATGACCTCCCGAACCGCTGAAGGGATAGGTCTGAAATTTGGTAAATATGCTTAGGGACCAAGGTCCATTAAAGTTTGTTCAAAGGAAGTTCGTACGTTAAAAAACATGGCCACCATCAACCAATCAAAACTTAGCGTTTGTTGGTCATATTGGCTTTTTTGTATTTGATGTATTTTGATGGCAAAAATTGCTTTATATATGCTTATCAGTGTGGCGAGTTCAAATATGCCACTTTCGAGACTGCCGGATAAACGCTTTGGCTTTGTTTTCCCGCCAAAGGCTCCCATAGTAAAGCAATGGGCCCATAGTAAAGCAATGGGGAATTCTTTAAACGACTTCTTCATAGGGCATAGAGATCTAAGTTTGTTCAAATGAACCCGATCAGCCAATTTGTCCGGCGGCCATCTTGGATTTAGGCCGATTTTAGGAAACGTCTTTAAAAATCTTCTCCGAAATGGCTTGGGGGATTGATGCAAACCTCATGAAATATGATTTATGGCAAGGGAACTTGATTGGTCAAATGGTTTGGCAGCCATCTTGGTTGACCTAGTTGTAGTGAAAATGACTTATTCTCCAGAAGCGCTGAAGGGATCGGGCCAAAATTTGGCAGATATGATTAGGGCCTAAGGGCCATTAAAGTTTGTTCAAGAGAAGTTGATCCGTCAAAAAACATGGCCGCCGTGGGGCAATCAAAATATAGCATGTTTGGTGGCCATATTGAATTTTTTTATTTGATGGATTTTGAGGCTGAAATTGGGTTTATATGTGTTTTTGGGTATTCTGATCTCAAATTTGCAATTTTCGAAACTGTTGGATAAACGGTTTGGTGGCCATCTTGTTGATAAAGAGCATTCTAGTTGAAATGCCTGTTGTTCAGGTTAGCGATACAGGCCCCTTGTCCTTAAAAATCTCCAAAACCGCTTGGGGGATCAGTTGAAAACTCATGAAAGATCATCTAGGGCAACAGTTAACTCCAGAACCGCAAACTGATCAAGCTTAAATTTTGGAAATATGATTCAGGACTAATGGCCATTTTAGTGTTTCATGTGAAGTTGATACGTACAAAAATATGGCTGCTGTAGATCAATCAAAACCTAACATGTTTGGTGGTCTCTTGGATTCTCTGAAAATTTCTGAGAAAATCATTTAAAGGACTGTTTATTAAACACAATAAAACTTCAGGCTAAACCTTCTTCACAGAAATTGGATTGGCCAATAATTCGAGGTGAGCGATACAGGCGGAGGCCCCTTGGGCCTCTTGGTTGTAACATGACATCACAGTATCAGGGTCCCAGTTTCTAAGCCTGGATTATGATCTTATTATCACTTCAAAAGACTTATTAAATGTAAATTTTTGTCATCATTCATTTGTTGTTGTTCGTTGACACTGTAAATACATTGTAAAGCACCTGTTAATGCCATATATATGCCACAAAATGCATGTTGATGACCATTGATAGCGATATCTTATTGAATCGCAATTTAATAAACATTCTGTTGAATATTTTGAAACTAATTTGATTGGGAAATGTTTCTACCAGAGGAAGAAACAGCTCCCAGTTATATTAGTTTCCATATAATCCACAGCTTACCTGTATTATGTACCTTGACATTTCGATTCTGGGATGCAGGTTTCAATGTTTCAAATTGATTCCAACACAGATAATACAGTGGGTGGAACTTAGCAAGAAATATGCGGGGCATAGCTAGAAAGTGTTTTCTATATTATACCGTCAATTCCGGGCGTCAAAATGAGGCTCACTTATAAAACACATGACGAGGATGCCCATAAATCTGCTTCTATAAATCAGTGAATTTTGTTCAATGGTGCGTCTTTGCGTTTGTGATGTAGTGCAGTTTTTGGCAGAAGAAGCTGATCTAGAATGGACCAGTATTTCCATTACCTTCATAAATCTGTAAGAAATATTAGACATTATCCGCTCTAAAAGAGTAGTCTGAGAGATGTTCTACACAGAGAATTATGACCGTTACCATGGTGTGATTATGACCGTTACCATGGTGTGATTATGACCGTTACCATGGTGTGATTATGACCGTTACCATGGTGTGCCATTGATGATCATGAGACATTATTAACCCTTTATCACTCAAACTGGCCAAAAATGGCTTCTGCGGTGGTCTTGGGAAATGTCCATTTGCAGACCAAGAAAATATTATTTTTGAAAATTTATCTCTGGAATAACTGACGCGCATATTTATTGAAACCGAAATACATGAGAAATTTCTCATAGAAAATGTACATTTGCAGACCAAGAGAAGACTTTTTGAAAATTTGTCACTGGAATGACTGGCTCGCTTATTGATAAATTTTCAAAAATAATATTTTCTTGGACAGCAAAATGTACATTTTCAAACTGAAATTTTTTTGAAAAAATTTAAGGGTTAAGGCATTCTAAAGAGATCTGAACATTTATCCAACATTAATGTTTTAATGGATAAATTTGGTCAAATAAAGATATTTGCCTATTAAAAATGTCTATTAGCAAGCCAAGAGAAGGCGATTTTTGAAAATATATCACTGGAATGACTAGCTTGATAAGACAGAGTCAAATTAGTTTCAAAATATTCAACAGCTTACCTGCTGTTTTTGCTGAAAATAGAGAGTTCAGGGATTGATTGATCCCAACACACAGGGACAGCATGGGTGGAGCTTAGCTAGAGATTGGTGTGGCATAGCTAAAACGGGATTCCAGCTGACATTTGTTAAAGGTCTTGTGCATACCCCCCTTGCGGGTTGGTCTGTTGTTTTATTAACCACTATAAAAACATACTTACCGTTCAATCACTACTTGCTAAATCAATTATCTGCATTTAGCTATCAGAATAAGATTTTTATGCTTGCATACACACCTCCCCATGCCTATTCCTATTAATATGGACCCTTAACCAGGCTACTGGTTAAGTCCATCTCCAGTATACTGACTGATATAGACTGGCACCAGTCTATACTCACTCCATAGTGACGCCTGTCACTAAGCGCGCTTGCGCATGTGCACTGGAGCCCAAATAGGAAACAGATTCACTTTTCTAAATTTAAGTGGCAAATATTAAAGTTCAATTCTCAAATCTTACCACGCGGGGTGGCTGAGGCCGGGTTGTAGTGATTGAACGCTAAGTATGTTTTTATAGTGGTTAATGAAACAACAGAGCAACCCGCAAGGGGTGGGGGTCTGTGGGGGTGGTTATTGCACCACAAAAACATCCATTACCGTTCAATCACTACTTGCTAAACCCGTAGATTTGGTCAGTGCCCCACTTAAACATTAGGTGGGACTGGGAGGAGATTTGAGAATCAACAAACAAGGATAAAAATCAAAACAATCTTATCCAAATGTTAATAACATAACATAATAGTGCATTTAACTCAATCACACCATGATTATCAAATAAGGAAAACTTGAACTTAAAGAAATAAATAAAAACCAAAATAAGACTCTCACCATTTCTCAAAGACACCCAGTCTTAACAAAAATGGCGAGATGTGCTTGGTAAATGGTCCTCAGCTTTTTTGGTTAAAATAGTAATGTTACGAAAGAAGGAGGCTGCTGCACTCTGGTCTTTGAGATAAAAAGTTGTGAAAGTGGGTTCAGATTTCCATCCTGCCACCTGCATGAGTTCATCTAAAGACGAACCGGCAAAAAGAGCGAAAGAAGTAGGATTCATACCTCTAACATCATGGGCTTTAATATGGGAGAGGTTAATTTGATCCGGTGAGGCTATCTCATAACAAAGCTTAATTGTCTCACAAATCCATCTGGCAATCGTAGATTTTGGGACCGGCTTAGATAACTCTTCCGCATAGGAAACCCATAAATGGGATGGATCGACTCTTTTAAAATTGGTTCGCTGTTTGTACATTCTTAATGCCCTAACAGGACACCAAAATTTATCGGATGGCGAAAAAGACGATAAAGATTTTAAAATGATTGGACTAGCAGGAAAGCGGTTAGACTGAGTTTTAGATAAAAAGTCCCTTCTGGGATATAAAACTAAACGGTCTCCTGAAACTATAAATCTATCCCTTTCGGCAAAAAGAGCATGAATCACTGAACGTCTTCTAGCAGAGGCAGCAGCAACAAGAAAAATAGCTTTGAAAGTTAAAAGCTTAATACTGATAGAGGAAATAGGTTCAAAATGGCGACCTGCCAAATCTTGAAGAACCAAAGCCAAATTCCAGGAAGGTAAAGGCTTAGCAATCGGGGGACGAATATTACCTAGACCTTTAAAAAAACTATTAAGAGTCTTAGTATCCTTGACATCGGCATTCAGAAGAAACGGAAGAGATGCCAGAGAAAATGTATACCCCCTAACCATATTAGCTGATAAATGTAAAGAATCAAACAGATAAGATAAAAAGTCTAATACTTGGGGTATAGAAACAGAATCGGGCATGAGACCTTGGTCTGAACACCATTCTCCAAAAATTTTAAGGCAACCCTTGTAAACTCGACGGGTCGACTCTTCTGGCCGAATCAATAATTTCCTGAGATCTTGAAGAAACCTTATTCTCGAGGACCTCAGACTCGAGATTCTCCAAACACACAGATTGAAAATTTCTGGGTTTGGATGAACACAAAGACCTCTTTCTTGAGATATAAGATCCTGGGATACTGGAAAAAGACGAGGGAAGTTTACCAGAAGATCTCGAAGGTCTATAAACCAAATCCTCTTTGGCCAAAAGGGAGCTATCAGAAGAATCTCTCAAATTTGATCTTTGACCTTCTTCAAGACTAACGGAATCAAAATCGTTGGAAGGAAGGCATAGGCGAACATTCCTGTCCAGGACTGAGACAGAGCATCCACGCCAGGGCTTGACTGTCCGGAAAAGGAGACATGTAAGAGGAGATCTGAGCATTCAGAGAGGTCGCAAACAGATCTACTAGAGGACGATCCATAAGACTGAAAATTGCTCTGACAACCGACCTCTAACTGCCACTCTGTGTGGGCGAATTTGCTGGGACGTGACAGTTAGTCCGCCAGAAAATTCAGACTGCCTGGGACATGGGAAGACACTAGAAAAATCTGATTCTTGCGGCACCACAAGAGAAGATTCCACACTTCTAGACAAAGGAGATATGACCTTGTACCTCCCTGCCTGTTGATATAAAACACCACTGTCGAATTGTCCGACCGAATTGAGACTTTGAGACCTATCACAAGATCTGAACATGAAAGGAGCCTTCTTGACAGCCCACAACTACAGAATGTTGATATGGGCTGTCGACTCCTCCAGGGACCAAAGACCGGAAACCGACAGGGAGTCCCAGACCGCTCCCCATCCCTCCTGAGAAGCATCTGTGAAGATAATCGCCTGCAAACCTCTGGAAGAATTCCTGAGAGAATTGAGGATGACGTTGCTTTTACCAACCAGTCGTCTATATAAACGTGAAGATGGATAGAACGACGGTGTAACATTCCTGCCACGGCTGAAACTAGATGGGTAAAAAGGAAGGGAGCCGTGGTCAGGCCGAAGGGCATGGCGCAGAACTGCCAAACTCGATCCTTGTAAGCAAGCCTCAGGAACTTTCTGAAGGCAGGGTGAATGAAAGTAGGCGTCCTTTAGATCGATGGAAGACGTCCACATTCCCTGATCTAAACTGGAAATGATCTAGGAGATTGTCTCCATCTTGAACTTAGGGGTGAGAATAGGCTTGCGCGATTTTTCGATTTAATCGTGATGTACGATTTATTTTTAAAATCACGATTTTTACGATGTAATTGAGGAAAAATTGGAAAATCGTCAAAGATTTCATGTTTTTTTACAATCTGAAGTGTGTACTTTTCCGTCGCATTTTATCAGTACATGAGTACAATTATAATCGAGTCACGCCTGTGTTCCTTGTGTTTATATCCCGCCGTGCCACGCACATGTCGAATAATTACTAATCACAATGCAAAGCGCTACAATAAACAAGCTAACGATTAGGGTAATTACTTAGTTGCAGAGTGTTAGGCAATCAGTGAACATAATTCTTTTTAATTCTAGAGTTAGCAATTTCAGGCGGTGTAATAATTTTTCCTTTTTGATTCGATTGTCATGTCAAATTAAAGAAAATAAAGCAACAGCATTCCAGATTGTTTGATTTTGAACTGTGCGTTCTGTTGATTACTCTTAAATGTAAATCGTACATTCTGAAAGCAACTATAAACTGCACTATAGGATGAGTTTACGCCGTTGCACTCCTACCTACTCAAAGCTACCATCCTATGTATGTGGATTGCGCAGTATCTTCCTGGGTACTAATATTACCGTCTTCGCGTTACTCCGGTAATGACCTAAACTCGTCCTACAAAGGAAGGATAAAAGCGGAAGCTGATATATCATGTATTTTTATTTTTTTCTCGGCAACATTTTATCTCAAATTTTGATGAAATAAATAATGTTTATTAAACTATACGCAATATTTAATCGGTCCCAATTAATAATTTCACTCACGCGATGATGGATATAAGGTATACATTAAACATAGACGTAGGATGGTAAGAATTCGTCGCATGAAAATGTGTTCTAATTTCATGCTATTTTTGTATCATTTATTTCAACTTTTTCTAGAAACAAGTCACGTTACCCGGTTTATACTTTTGGGAATTTGGACCTACGATTTAATCGAAAATCGGGATTTTTATTTTAAAATCGATCGGGATGTTTCAAAGCAAAAATCGCGCAAGCCTAGGTGAGAATCATAAGATTTAGCTTTTTTAAATTTATGATAGGACGGCAACCTCCTGTTTTCTTGGAAACTAAAAAGATGATTGAGTAGTAGCCCGAGTCTACTATCTAGTGGGGAACTTCTTTTATTGCCCTCTTGACAATCATGGATTCCAACTCCTCTTCCAAGGCAACCAATTTTTCCGGATTGGAGGGAATCAGAGTCCAAATTGGGAGAAAAGAAAGAAGAGGAGGATGACGGATCCATGAAGGTGCATAACCCCAACATATCTGAGAAACTAGCTAGGAGTCCTGAACGAGGGCCTGCCAATTCTCCAAAAACAGGGAAAGGCTCCCTCTGTTGGGTAACAGGCACTGGACCGACTGATCCGAAGGCACAAGAAGAGGGGGGGAGGGATGAGGATGGGAAGAGAGAAGGTTGGACTTACCCGGGAATAGTCCACACCTTCAAACTATTTCCTTGATACCCTCTAAAGGAAGAACGGCCTCTGGACCTGGAACTAGCACGACGAGAAGGAGACTGCCTCCCTTGAGACCTGGAACGATGAGAGGATATGGAATCGAAGCGATCATCCTCCGTGGATCGATCTTGATGATTGGAAGAAGAAAGATTGGAATTATTAATAATCCTAGAGGGATAAACCCCAAACTGGTCAGGTTTGAGGCTCTTTCTTCTGGAAGAAGAATTCGGACTTCACAGAAGAAACATCTCTTCAAGGAAGGATTAGCGAAGAAAATCTGAGCCTGAAGCTCCCTAGAGGCCTTCAGGCGCTCATATTCCACACGAATTAGACTAGGAGCCGACTGTCCGAAAATATCTTGACCAAACGGAGGTGCTACAACAAGACTATTCTTCAAAGAACTAGAAATCTGAACCTCAGAGAGCTTCCTGGATCTACGCTTTGAGGTAATCAAACCCAAGGACTTACAGACTGAATTGATGGAGCCACGAGACAAATCTGCCAAAGAACGAAAAACTGATAAAGGAACTTGATCACCACGTTCTTCAGCCCTAAGAACAGCCTTAGATAACAGAGCAAGGAAATTAGATGACTTAAGCTGAGACCTTCAAACAGACCCCCATCTAGAAAGATCATTGGAAAACTCAACCTTGGAAGACTCCTTTAACTGAGAAGAAAGAACATCCCAAGCAGAACCAGAAAGAGACTGAGTAGAGGCAATCTTCAAATAATCCTCCTTGGGAGCGTGAACAGGAGCATCATATTTGGAAACAAAAGAAAAATCCTTAGTGTTAGCATCATTAACAAAGAAATCAAGCATATCAACGACTAAGTTATCAATAGGCAGAACCTGAGGAGAGGCAGAAGTGGAAGAATCAGATGTAGAAAGAGCGGACCCGAAAGAAGGAGGGTCAATTGCAAATTCCTCCTTAAGAGAAAGAGAAAGAGTAGATGCGATCCACCTGTGAGCCATGGACCAGTCTTCCGAAGAGGCTCTGACCGGACAAAACCTCTTCAGATCCCTGGCCCTGACAGACTTGGGAGCTGAAGGAAGAGAAGAATGAAGAGGAGGAGAAGAAGAAGAGATGAGAAGAGAAGAGTCACCTGAAACTAAAGATTCACCTGCCCTAGAAGAAATAGGAGAAGAGGCTCTTCTAGCAGCCTCAGGAAAGGAAGAGACTTGAGAAGAAGAAAAATAATCCCTACCCTGATCCTGACTAGAGGACAAGAAAGGAAGAACCAGAGAACTGGCAGAAAATCTCGATAGAATAGAAAAGCGAGCAGAAACAAATGAACGATCTAGAGAAGGATCCCTAACCACAGAAAACAAAGAAAAATCTAAACCAGAATCAACAATTTGAAATTCTAGCTCAGGAGAAAGGACAACGGAAACAATCGGATCAAGATGATCAAAAGAAGGAGAAGAAGAAGAGGAAGAGAAGAGATTGGATGAGAATATGGAGAAGAAGAATGATCTAATGGACCCTGAGAGGAAAGAGTGGAGGAAGACGGGAGAAACCCGGAGGAGGAGGAATAGATGATTGAAAAAGGACTGACGAGTTAGACACATGACTGGACAAGAAATCCTTAGCAGAAAGAGAAGAAGAAATATATTTAAAACCTGATGGATGAGAAGAGGAGGAGAAAGAAGGAGGCCTAGAGGAAGATGAATTCAAAACAGCGTCACGAAAAGAAGGAGATGAAGACGGGGAAGATAAATCAACATCAACTACCTGAGAAGGGAGAAAAGAATCATTTGAATAATTGGAAACTACAGAATCCTGAGAAAACACCCGTTGAGATATTTCAGAACCAGAACCTACAAAACTATCATCACAATCCTTACGCTTATCCTCAGAAAATTTCTCTGAATCTAATGAGGAGACTGAAAACGGAAAGCGTAAGATGATGCTCGGATAAAATCTTAGACGACGCTAAGCGATTATGATCTCTCGCTATCCCGGAAGTTACATCCCAACCGGTAGCGGAAGACGGAAGTCTATGTGGATCTGAACGACCCGGTAGTACACCTCTAGAACCAGAAGCGGAAGTGTACAGACAGGAATCCAAACCGGAAGCGGAAGCGCTTCTACCGGAAGACGAAAAAAAATAAGAGCCCACAGGCCCCAGATATCCAGTATGACCGGAAGCGCTGCCAAAACAGGAAACGGAACTAGGAACCGGATCTTGAAGACCCGGATGTCCTACAAAAACGGAAGACATACCAGAAACGGTCGGAACGGAAGTAATAACCAGATCTTGAAGACCTGTATTTCCTACAAAACCGGAAGACATACCGGAGACAGACGGAACGGGTGCACCGGAAAACGGAAGTAAACCCGAGTCCCGAGGACCTGAGTCCAACACAACGGAACCGGAAGAATTAACAAGGCTAAAATGCGAACTCTTAGCTATAGGCGACCTACGGAGAATCTTGACAACCGGTATGACCGAAATACTGGCATTAGCATAAGGCTTTTGGACGTTAGCTTCCGCCTCCGCCACCACTGCTTGAGGGTTATGCCTATCACCCTCAAGTCTAATGTGGGTTTGAACCGGTGACCTGCACGAGCTCACCTTCGAGAGCTTAGTCGCTCTAGACTTTTGTTTAGGAGACCTGATAACCTGCATTGACATTAGAGGGATCGGTTCCCCCATTTGCGGGAACGCCCGCTAGCCCTCAGGCTATCGTCGGAACCAGAAGAAACTTCCTGTTTCTTGGCCTCCTTGATGGCAGAAGATATCCTTTCGTCTAAAGATTTAGTCAGTACAGAAGCGAAGGATTCAAATCTCGCAAATAACGCTAAGACGGCATCCGAATTCGCCGAAGAGGCCCCCCCCCCCTGTCTGTTGCTACCGGAATAGATACATTAGATTTTGCAAAAGACAGGTTTTGTCTTACTAGCAACAGAGGTAGGGAAAATGACCAGAGGGCAGCGGTTGTTTAGCGGGCAAATCCTTAAAAAAGGCCTTAGAAACCGAAACCGACCACCCTTTGCAAATCCCACACATTGCTGTAGGGGTGCACGAAGTGGATTTCGCACACACATGACCACCAAAATCAGCAGAGTGAAGACGATCACATTTGGCGGATGTGCATTTCGTCTTATCGGACGATTTAACAGACTCCTAAAAACAAAAAAATGGTAACAATGAAGCATACAGCTTAGAGAATCATTAAAAAGAGTCTAAAAACATAAAACGCACTTCTAAAAAAGGCGGGAAAGTTCCAATTTGAAAACAAATTCCCTAACAACAAGAAAACAAACTTTCATAGGGATAAATTAAATTCCTTATAATTGCACTACGTGAAAAGTGATAAGGGCTCTTGGAGTACACTAGAGAATTAACATGATGATGATGATATAGGCATTGTAAATTAGTTACCACGAAAACGATAACGACCCTTCACGAAAACCGGTAACAATATATACATAGTTATAAAATACAATATAACCACGAATATACTTCCTAAACGTAACTTAGTGAGGATTGACTTCATAGTAGGCATATTGTTAATAATATGAAGCACAATAATTGTAGCTGACACAGCGCAAAGCACTAAAATCTCTTAGAGAATATTTGAGCAGTTGTTCTGTTGTTTCCTATTTGGGCTCCAGTGCGCATGAGCAAGCGCGCTTAGTGACAGGCGTCACTATGGAGTGAGTATAGACTGGTGCCAGTCTATATCAGTCAGTATACTGGAGATGGACTTAACCAGTAGCCTGGTTAAGGGTCCATATTAATAGAAATAGGCATGGGGAGGTGTGTATGCAAGCATAAAAATCTTATTCTGATAGCTAAATGCAGATAATTGATTTAGCAAGTAGTGATTGAACGGTAATGGATGTTTTTGTGGTGTAATAACAACATCCATTTGCAATTTAGAAGAATATTTCAGTTAACATGGAACGACCTTGGTCAGTTTTCTAAAAATAATATTCTCTTGGCCTGCATGAGAATTAATGGACATTGCCTATAATCAATGAAATTTTTACATTCCTGGCTGAGTTTTTCCATTAATAAATTAACTCAGTCAGTCTGATATCCAATCTTTTAACGCTCACACCGGCCAAAAACAACATCAGACGCAGGCTTAAGAAATTGCCTATTTGCAGTCCTAGAGAAGACTGCTTATTTAAAAATTACGATACTACTGAGCCAGTCATTTCAGTACTAGTATATTATTAAAAAATTATGTCTTCTTTTGCCTTGTAAGGTAACATTAAACAAGTAAATATTTTAATTTCATTCAATCTGTCTTGGACCCTAGCAGATCACATGGAATGCACATTCGTTTTAAAGCAATCTTAAAATAACTTCCATGAGATCTCAGATTTATCATATGTCTTAATTTCCTGTTTATATCTTCTCTCGATGACAGGTCATTCTATTTCAGGCTTCAGTGTAGGAAATCCTTTGTTAATTACAGAAATATTTGCACAAGATTCACAAACTAGACCAAATCATTATCGTGTTGTCATTGTCGCTGATCGGTTCTCGACGTCTTGAGTTATGCCATCGATCACTGACATGGTCTTAAACTCTCTTAACCCTTTCACCGACAAATGAAAAGAGAATTCTTTACAATAAAAAACCTAATTCTGTTGAATATTCTGAAATTAATTTGACTGAGGAGGCCTGTCCATATTGGCATAACCCATTTTTTGTTCACGCAAATGTTACACAAATATTTGTGACACAACCTGTTTTCCTTTCCCACAATTCTTTTCAATGTAAATTCATGAAAAATAGTTACGCAAAACAGAATGGGTTACCTAAAACAAATTTGCTTAACCCAAAAATGGAGTGTGCACATTTTCAATTTGGACAGGCCGGCTGAAAGTCACCAATTGTAGGTTAAACCATTAAGCAGCATATCGGCCAAATACGGCTATCAATTTCCTGAAAGCTATACAGGTATGCTGTTTAATATTTTGAAACTAATTTGACTTGGCGCTGTTGCTGCAGCAACAACACCCAGTCAAATTACATGTAGTTACAAAATATTCAACAGACTATATTAAATAGTAAATAATAGTATTATCATACAATTCGTACAACAACGCATAGTCCGTCTTCAAATATGCATTGGTGATGTACTTATCTACCTCATTCATGGCGTCATAATGGCATCATTCATTATGATGTCATTCTACACGTCATGTAGCTGATTATGACATCATATGCTGGATGAATAAAGGGGACAAGTCCATTGTACCCAAGCTGATTAATCGAGTAATTGCAATTATTCTTATATAATCGATCATGAGCACTCAAAGCAATAAATTCACAAGCCTAATCTTGTTTGTACCGGTGAAAGTCATAATCACGTCTCCAGATTATGAGCTAATAAAACATTATGGAATCCCAGTCTCATCAACGTGTGTACCGGGAATGCGACAGAGGTTCATTTAACGGAAATTTCAATTTTTTACGCATACCCCGCCCATCTCTATCTAAGCTCCACCCACACCTCGCTCGTGTTGGGATCGATCGATCTCTGAACTTTCTGACTATCAATTTCCAGAAAACTATGCATGTAAGCTGTTGAATATTTTGAAACTAATTTGACTGGGTGCTGTTGCTGCCAAGCAGCAACAGCGCCCAGTCAAATTAGTTTCAAAATATTCAAGAGCATGTTTTATTAACTAGTAGAGACATACAAGTCTTACAATGTGTCAGACTATTAAGCGTTAAAGACGGGCCTAATAGAATCAATATGACGAAATGATTATGACATCATCCTGCACACCGCTTAGCTGACTATGATGTCATATGACGTCAAATCATCGATGACTACTCTGAAAAGGTGAATTATTGAGGATTTTAAGAGCAATTTCGTTGGGAACTCATTTCTTGACAAAAGAGGAATATTTTGAAATGAATTTGCCTGGAAGAATTTTACTTCCTTATACACCATCAACATGCAGTCAAATTAGCGTACTAACAATGTATTCAGTAATTAAATGTTTTTTGTGTACGTATTAAATAAAGTGTAGCCAGTTTTATTATCCACACCATTCACATAACTCCTATAACAAGTAATATACCATTCTCGCTTGATCAGAATTCCTCTTAAAACTACGGCGATCCCTCATCCAGTAATGGTCCCTTTCTGACAGTACCAGCAATATATTCACTGGTCAATGTTCACAATTGACCTAGGTTTAGCAGTCATTCGCAAGGTGCGAGACCGATTGTTAATTGTTTGAAGAATTGCTGTCTATTATTTTTTTAACCCTTACATTGTCAAGATTTGTCAAGAAAATTTAAATGTAAATGTCCATTTACAGGACATGAGAAAACCTGCCTAAACAGTCATTCCACTGGTAAATATTTTTTAATAGTCGTCTTTGCCTGCAAATGGACATTTCTTAGCTAGACTATTACAGAGTCCGGTTTTGGCTATTAATGGGTTAACGAATTTAGGGATCCGATCTGTTACTCACATGTCTGACGTCATAATCAATTACGTCACATGTTAACTGACTTCACAATTAAAACTAGAATGCGCAGTTGATGCATTGCAAATCCCAACGTTTTTACCAATTTTAACGTTCTGCCCCGTCTCTTCCCCACCCACCCTACCCCAGCCCCACCCTGGTGGGTGGAGTCTAATGTAAACAGTGTCTCTCCATCAATCTTATAGTTAACTATCAAATTTGTTTGAATTCCAACAACTTTGACTTTCCGCCCCCTTCCCCCCCTCCCACACGCACACACTAGCCCCCACCCACCCCACCATGGAGGCAGAGCCTAATGTAAATGTCGTCTTGCAGTGCGCAATCATATGGGTAACTCAACTAACAACTTGAGTTCCACCAAATGTTTTCGGAGCAGATATCCAGATGGACTGAGGTGATTGCAATATCCCTTCTTTTTTTTCAAAACTGGGGGGGATAATGATGTATACTGGAATGTTTTGATAATCGAAATGTCTCATAATACAAATTTTATATCCTTGATGAATTTACAATTTAATTAACATTCTGTTCAATATTTTTTAACTAATGGAACTTTCCATTTTTAGCTATGCCCCGCCTATCATTAGCTAAGCTCCACCCACACCTCGCCGTGTTGGAATTGATCGATCCCCAAATGCCCTAGCTATCAATTTCCTGAAACCTATACGGGGAAGCTGTTGAATATTTTGTAACTAATTTGAATGGTGGGTGCTGTTGTTGCCTATGGCAGCAACAGCGCCCAGTCAAATTAGTTTCAAAATATTCAACAGAATATTTATTGAATAGTAAAAGCAAACAATTTGTACAACAACGCATAGACCGTCTTCAAATATGCGTTCGTGACGTACTTATTGACGTCATTCATTATGATGTCATTGTACACATCGCGCAGTTCATTATGATGTCATATGATGGGTGGGTACTCTGGAAAGGTCCATTAAATGGGGTGTTGTTGCTGCCCATTGTTGATGCCATGGGCAGCAATAGTCACCAGTCAAATTAGTTTTGAAAGATTGATTACCTTGAAATTTAGATTCTGGGAATTCTGGTTTCAAAGTTTCAAATTGATTCTAACGCGTGTAAAAGGTGGGCGGAGCTTAGCTAGAAACGTGCGGGCATAGCTAGACATGGATCTTTATTGTTCTTAAGATGGGCGGACTTAACTCCACTTACTTACCTTCCACGCTTTCAGCCCTTGGATCATCCAGCATCTCAATCTCAATACTCTCACACACAAGCGAGGTATTGAATATTTTAAAATTACTTTAACCCTTTAGCCCTCATATCAGCCAGAAATGGCTTCTGCAGTGGTCTTGAGAAATGTCCATGTGCAGACTAAGAGAAGATTATTTTCGAAAATTTACCATTGGAATGACTGGCTTGGAATCGCAATTAAACTAGAAAACAGACAACTGTACGGGTAAGCTGGTGGATATTTTGAAACTAATTTGACTGGCTTCTGTTGCTGCCTATGCCAGCAACAGTGCCCAGTCAAATTAGTTTCAAAATATTCAACAAAATGTTTGTTAAATAGTAAAGACATACAGTTCGTGTAACTTGATGGACTAGTAAACATTTACGATGGACCAATTCGCATCATTCACAACGTAATTGATTATGATGTCAGCCTACATGTGTCGTAACTGATTATGACATCATATGATTGACTGAATGACTGGATACCTCTATTGGATAGCTGCATGAAATGATTATGATGACAATGACGACGATAATGAATTGGGTATAACAGATTTCTCCTGTTTAAAGATGAACACAAAGAGAAAAGTCTCAAAGCACGCCAAATGATGCATTTGTATAATTTGCATAAAATAAAATATATTTGAATTTTTTTTCAATTCCTAAGTAGTGAATTTAACAACATAAAGTCGTTTTCCTCCATGTCCCTTGAGAGTCATTGATAGCTCATAACCGCTCATTCCTACACCATGGACCATGTGATGCAACAGAAATACTAGCGTTTGATAAATTAGAGCTTGAATCTGAGCTAATGTCCAGGGGACCATTGTTCGAAAGTGTATTAACATTTATGTTTGTACCTAAATCCCTAATACCACCTTAAATATGTGCTGAAATTTTAGGCCTGTTGTTCAAGTGTATCGGCTTTTAAGTATGGGCCTAAATCCTTAATACAGACATAAATTTTAATACACATCCAGGGGCTGTATTAAATATTTAATACCAATCTTAAAGCCATATATTTAGCACATATATTTAGCACACTATTGGTCATACATTGAATAAAAACGACTAATTTAGCTTACCATGTTGAATATGTACCAAATATGCTCACATATTTTCAGCCCACTGAGTCCTTTGCTTGTTTTTAGTTACCAGGCGAAATTAGTGGGCTTTATAAAGGCTATGATTTAGGGCTGATTTGATGGAGCTGACCTGTTGCAAACAATGGATCAGTTCGTGGTAATAATTTGTCCGCTATTGATTTGGATCGGTCACGATAAATCTGGAAAAGTTAGCATGCTGAACTTTTTCATCTTGTTGCACATAAAATCTGTCCAAGTAAATAGGAAATATTATACCGCACACGACTTGCAGAGAGCTAAACCATTTCTTTGTATGGTGGTGTTGAAAATAAGCTTGAATGATGATAAATAAGCGAACTAATTACTGTAACATTTGCTTCAAAGTGGTGGTGGTAGTAGTAGTTGTAGCGGGAGCGGTTAACAGCAGCAGGAGCAGTGGGTAATTTCTGAATGTCCGTGTACACTTTGGTTTCGTGTCCATCATATAATGTAAACAGTGTTGTTATAGACGAAGATGTCTGCATGGATAAATTTGCCTATGTCAGATCGGCATGTGACCGTGAGCATGCAGATGTGGTCACTTAGTTATCATAACTGCTTATTATGGCTTTCAATCTACCACCTGCTAGAAGCCTCCCCAACCTACTCACATGGCATCACGCTCATGTATCATACTTATGACATCATGACCCGCATCATTGACTGTTGGTACATCTTAATTAAATGACATTAAGCGTGTTTTCATGACATGAAATGCAGAAGTTATGCCTTCATTCTAAATGTAAACACAGAGTGTAAAACACAATGATAGTGACCTTAAAACGCGTCCACACATCAACGTTATAATTACGCGTCGCATTAAGTGTGTTCGCGATACATAACATACAATTTCTTTTGCAGAAAGTTTTGTGACACTACAGTAATTCTCATTTAAAACATTTTATTGAGGACTGCCTGACGCCATTTTGTCCATCTTTAAGCCTGGACTTAAAAGTTAATACCGGTATTATGCATGTCCAGACATAAAATATGTTTGAACAACAGTATCAGCTAGATGTAATAACTAATGCTGACATAAGAAATTTAAGCCTGGATTAGTGTAAGTCAGGGCATAAAGTAATACACTTTCGAACAACTGGCCCCAGCTTAGTAACTGTATTAGACCCCAGTTTCATTTATACTGAAAACACGAGTGGTGTAAAAATCCATTTAGTTAATGATTCACGCGATGATATCATACCGTGGATTTCATGGGATGTCAAATTTCATAACATTAGCCAAAATTTCAAGTGATGGAATTTGTACATGTTTTGGAATCAAAAAGTGATAATGGATTTTATTTTTGGCATTTTTAGTGAAATTTAATTCTGGTTTTGATCTCCTTTAATAGGGCCTGGATGTTTAAAGCAATTCAATGTATCTGATTTATTATGCCATTATAATACATATTCCCCCTCCCTGTATTCACTGATTTCCCTCACTGATTGTTTGCGAGGTCCTGGACGCCAATGTGTACACAGTGTCTGCATCCTATGGAATGCAGCTGACATGACAACGGCACCTGAGACTTGTATAATGCAGCTCAGAAATGACTCTAAATGTTTCCTAAGCAAATTAAAACGTACTGTTGAATATTTTGGACTTAATTTGATTGAACATCATTGCTGCCTGTCCTAAGGCAGCAATGGATTCCAATCATATTAAGTCCAAAATATTAAATAGAACATTTCTTACATCGTTTTCAAAATTGTACTAACAAACATGTTTCTTTCGTGTTTTGGAAACGTATTTAACCCTTAACACTGATGTCAAACTTAAATTTTGAAATTAAATTAATAGATGAACTGGTGTTCATTTTTTAACAAATTTGTTGGAAGATGGTGCTGTCGTAGACAGCAACATCGTCCACCAAAATTGTTGAAAAATGCACACCGTTTTCTTTGCTATTGACAGAGTAAAAGATAGAATATTGACATCAGTGTGGTGTGGGTTAAGAGCTGTACACTATATTAGAATAATATAAATCGTGAACATATTGATCTGAATGGAAGAGGGCCGTCATGTAGTCAGCGCATACTTTTGGATACACTGACTGATGCCGTTCAGGAATGCACCGTCGTGTCTGTGGTGACTTGTTGTTAATCCACACGGCACAGACAGCGATGAGGAATTACATTGTCCAATACCATATCACACAGGAATGCTGTGTGACGGCCCTCTGAATCCGCTATCCACGAGGACAACAATGCTCAGTGTACCATCATCGCTAGGATACCGAGTTGCCAGAGCTGGACGGGTAGCCACCGGAGCTCAACATACTCGCCTTATTGGGTAATTAAACGTAGAACGAAAGAGGATGAGTTGGTGTCTTTGGCGACAGATATAAATAATTGGACGGTGATAGCGTCTTTTATCGGAGCATTTTAGCAGATCGCACACAGACTACTTAAGGTGCCATAGAGTTTTATTGAGCGGATTTGACACAGACTTTTATATTTGGGTTTATAGCTGAATGCTGTCGTGACATTTGCTCCTTGAATGTTTCGGTAGGTGAGTTAAGATTTTTTACCGGAGTACTGAGACATTGTCTGCGGGATCCGAGAGTGTCACCGGAAGAGCTACATCGTTTATCGGAGATTCTCGGCCACTATTATGGCTGTTTCTTTATTGTCATTAACCCTTTAATGACTATGCCGGCCAAAACCGGCCATTCCAGTGGTCTTGAGGAATGTCTATTTGCAGACCAAGAGAATACTATTTTTGAACATTTACAACTGGAATGCCTGGTTCGATAACCGAGCCAGTCATTCCAATATTAGATTTTTAAAAATAGTCTTGTCTTGGCCTACAAATGGACATTCAGTAAGTAAATATTTTAATTTCTTGACCAAATTTGACCATTAAAGGGTTAAAATAAACCTTTTCTAGATTGCTGTTATATTCCCAGCGTCTTCGCCCGTTCATTGACTAATCCGGCAAAAAGTTTATTCTTTATGATATAAAACATAATGTGTTGAATATTTTAAAATTAATTTGACTGGAAACGGTTGGTTCCTTTACAACAGCTTCCAGTCAAATTAATAAGAAAATTTTGCAGGAAGTTTGGTTTGAAAATGAGATATGGGGAATTCATCGGTGAAAGGGTCAACCTTTCAAGAACACTTACCAGAGAATTGTGTGCCACAGCATTCTGACTAATAGCTTTCTGAGTGAATTTTTTCAGATAGAAAATTTATTCTGTTCTGATCTTCAGTCTTGTGTGCAAATAAAATCAAAGGAATATTTCATGTCACTTCTTCACTCAGTTCAACACTGATCAAACCTTTTATGGTCAAAATTAGGCATAGCAATTTATTAACAATTTTCTCACAGAATCTGTGTCCATTTGCAAGCCCAAAAGGAGAATTTTCTGGAAAACGTCTATTTTTTATGGTAAGTTTACTAAAAAATTCTCTTTGTAAGCAAATGGATTTTCTCCAAGGTTGCTGCGGAAGCCGTTTTTGACCGACTTGACTGATAATGTGTTATCATGGTTCTTCTTGGAAGATTGTAACCTAGGAAACCAACTTTCAGTGTTAGCTGTTTAACTCCCTAATGGTCAAGCCATGTCACGATTGCATTTGTAGGACATGAGAAGCCTTTTTGAGAATTTCACACGGGAATAACTTGCTCGGCTATCAAGCCAGTAATCCCAGTGGTAATATTTGAAAGATAATCATTGGCATGTATGTATTAACCGTTTATTGGTCATGCTGGTCAAAACGGCCTCTGTAGTTGTCTTTAGAAATGTCCATTTGCAGGGCAAGAGATGGCTATTTTTGAAAATTTACCACTGAAATAACTGGCTCGATAACCAAGCCAGTTATTCCAGCAGTAAATTTTCAAAAATAGTACTCTTGACCTGCAAATGGACATTCAATAAGCAAATATTTTGATTTTCTTGACCAAATCTGACCATTAACCCTTCAACCCTTGAATTTGTTCAAGAAAATCAATTTTCTCATAGAAAATGTCCATTTGCAGACCAAAATAAGACTATTTTTGAAAATTTACCACTGGAATGATTGGCTCGGTTATCGAGCCAGTCATTCCAGTGGTAAATTTTCAAAAATAGGCTTCACTTGGTCTGCTGCAGATCTGTTTTTGGCTGAAATAGGTGTTAAAGGGTTAATTGACATTCGTTAACATCACTGCAGAGGTCTGAGCTTTGGTCACAAGTTGACCATTTAAGGATTAATATCAAGCTTATTGGTTTCACCTTTAAAGGGTGTAATTAACTGCCTGCTTGCTGAGTTTCTGCAGACTACATTTTTCATGTGGTTTAACTCTGGATATGCTGAATATTTTGAAAAAAGTTTGATTGAAAGTTGTTGGTGGCTTAGCCATCAACAACTATCAGTCAAATTGTTTCCAAAATATTCAGCAGGACTAGAGTTAGAGCCTATTGAAATTACTGTCTAATGGTTTGCAGCAGTCGGACAGTTAAGTATCTATTTGAATCAAAGTCTGAAACAATACTCTGCATCATAGCTACTGAGGAAGACAGGAAGTTTAACAATTGTGAAAATATCAAGATTTAATTTTTGAAGGTAAGATTTAAATTTTAATTCATAATGCAGCTCTAGTAGATATAACTTATTTTACAAGTTGGACTTATACGATGATCAAACCAGAGTCAAAACCGGGACTTGAGGATTGTCAATTTTCAGGCCAAGATGAAGACATAATCTTTGAAAAGTTGTCATTGTAACGATTGGCTCGAAAACGGAATAAAAAGTCTTATCTAGGCCTGCAATTATGGACATTAACTGAGCAAAATTTTAATTTTCTTGGAGAAATTTCCACCAACGGAAAGGGTTAATAAATATAGTCTTAATTATCATAAGAGGAATCAAAGGAGATCACAAACGATAAATAGATTTTAATAAAAACTGGGAAAAATAAAAGTTTTCCCCATATTTTATGTTTAAAAGAAACATCTCATTAATATTGTGGTTTCTGGATGAGAGGTGTTCTTATAATCCATCATCAGCAACAACATAGAATTCACGTGATGACATCATACCATGACAATCTTTCACATCATATCACAACAATCTTTCACATCATACCATGACAATCATTCACATCATACCATGACAATCATTCACATCATACCATGACAATCTTTCACATCATACCATGACAAGCTTTCACATCATACCATGACAATCTTTCGCATCATATCACAACTATCTTTCACATCATACCATGACAATCATTCACATCATACCACAACAATCATTCACATCATACCATGACAATCTTTCACATCATATCACAACAATCTTTCACATCATACCATGACAATCTTTCACATCATATTACAACAATCTTTCACATCATACCATGACAATCATTCACATCATACCACAACAATCTTTCACATCATATCACAACAATCTTTCACATCATACCATGACAATCTTTCACATTATATCACAACAATCTTTCACATCATACCATGACAATCATTCACATCATACCATGACAATCATTCACATCATACCATGACAATCTTTCACATCATACCATGACAAGCTTTCACATCATACCATGACAATCTTTCGCATCATATCACAACTATCTTTCACATCATACCATGACAATCATTCACATCATACCACAACAATCATTCACATCATACCATGACAATCTTTCACATCATATCACAACAATCTTTCACATCATACCATGACAATCATTCACATCATACCACAACAATCTTTCACATCATATCACAACAATCTTTCACATCATACCATGACAATCTTTCACATTATATCACAACAATCTTTCACATCATACCATGACAATCATTCACATCATACCACAACAATCATTCACACCATACCATGACAATCTTTCACATCATATCACAACAATCTTTCACACCATACCATGACAATCTTTCACATCATACCACAACAATCATTCACATCATACCATGACAATCTTTCACATCATATCATAACAATCATTCACATCATATCACAACAATCGTTCACATGATACCATAACAATCATTCACATCAAACCACAACAATCTTTCACATCATATCACAACAATCATTCATATCATACCACAACAATCTTTCACATCATACCATAACAATCTTTCACAATATACCACAACAATCTTTCACATCATACCATAACAATCATTCACATCATACCATAACAATCGTTCACATCATATCACAACAATCATTCATATCATACCACAACAATCTTTCACATCATACCATAACAATCTTTCACAATATACCACAACAATCTTTCACATCATACCACAACAATCTTTCACATCATACCACAACAATCGTTCACATCATACCGCAACAATCATTCACATCATACCACAACAATCTTTCACAGCATACCACAACAATCTTTCACATCATACCATGACAATCATTCACATCATACCACAACAATCTTTCACAGCATACCACAACAATCTTTCACATCATGCCACAACAATCGTTCACATGATAACATCAATCCATGATTCTTATGGAAAGTGAAGAAAATAACCTTCTGTGGCAAAATTTACTATTTAGGTATATTAATATTTAATTTTAATAAAATTATACCAAAGCATCGTCATGATTTGTCCACTGTTTGTGCTCCCCTTTAACACTTAAATTTGTTCAAGAAAATTTAAATTTTCTCATGGAAAATGTCAACTTGCAGACCAAGAGAAGACTATTTTTGAGAATTTTCCCCTGTAATGACTGGCTCGGTTATCGCGCCAGTCATTCCAGTGGTAAACTTTCAAAAATAGTCTTCTCTTGGTCTGCAAATGGACCTTTCCCAAAACCACTACAGAAGGCGTTTTTGGCTGATATGACAGTTAAAGGGTTAAGAGTAATGCTTTGTTTATTTTAACCCTTTCATTGCTACCTTCCCTGTATCTCAATTAGGAGGCTGACATACAGGAAAGATGCTGAATATTTTGAGCAATTATTTTCCAGTCATATTATCTCAAAATATTTAACAAAATATGCTTTATTTCATAAAGAATTAATTTTATTAGGGAATTCCCGTGTCAAGACTTGGATAAAATCCTACAATTTTGCTACCTAAGAATCCTAGGCCGTACTAAAAAAATTCCTAGGACCGGGGATTCTTTGGATTTTTGTGAACCAAGAAATCCTAAGAATTTGCTATGAATCCTAGGATATATGTGAATGCCTCGTAATATGACATCAAAAATATTACTAGCATTTCTAGGATTATCCTCAGTAAATATTAGTTTGGGAAGACTGCTTTGCAAATCCTTGGAAAATACATGTAATAGGATTTTCTTCAAGCTTTGAATAAGTTTGACATGTGTTGTCATTGAAAGCATTCTGATAAGTCTAATTCATGCATAGCTGATCAATGCTCATTCTAACTGATGATGAGCAATCAGTCTGAACCCTTTAACCCTCAAATTTGTTCAAGAAAATTTAAATTTTCCAATTAAAAATGTCCATTTGCAGACTAAGAGAAGACTATTTTTTGAAAACTTACTACTGGAATGACTAGCTCAGTTATCTGTGGTAAATTTTCAAAGAAGGTTTCCCTTAGTCCGCAAATGAACAATTCCCAAGACAACTGCAGAGGTCGTTTGAGCCGGTTTGTGTTTACAGGTTAATTAGGGCCCCACACCAGAAGGGAAGGTGCAGCCAGTACGGAAGCCCTGTAGTAATAATCACCGTGTCTGTATGTCCGTCCACAATATCTTGTAAACAGCATATCATACAGAACCGCTTCAGATATTTTAATGAAACTTAGTTTATGCCTCAGTTATGATACGCAGATGTGCCTTTTGAAGAATTCACCTTTATAGGTCCAATATTTTTGGTGAAAATGGACTTTAATTATTATGCAAAACTCACGATTCTTGTCAATTTCTTTATTAACATAATATCATGCAGAATCGCTTAATATAATTTAATGAAACTTGGCAGGTGGCTTCTTTATGATGGCTAAATGTGCCTTTTGAAGGTTTTGCATACAATTTAGAGGTTCAATATTTTGGGTGAAAATGGGCTTTTTAATGCGAAAACACAAAATTTGTGTCAATTTCTTTGTTAACATCATATCATACAGAACCGTTTCAGATTTTTTGACGAAACTTGATGTATGCCACAGTTATGATATGCAGAAGTGGCTTTGGAAAAATTGACCTTTATTAATGTCAAGGATTTTGGGTGAAAAGGGCAAAGACCTAAAATTTTTGTAAATTTCATTGTTTAAAAAAAAATGTATTTATTTTATTTTATTTTAAAATTTTAATTTAATTTTTAATAATAGAAAGTATTTCCAGTGATTTCAGGGGGGGGGGGTTGGGGGGGCGTGGGGGGCTTCTGAGTCAAACAACGTTTTCTAGTTGTGACATGCTAACACTTTGTTAAAAATTGTTAAAACTAAAATTGTTAGAAATGTAAACAATTTGACAGGTAGATGGACTGACTGACCATTCAGCAGAAGTACATGAGGCTCCTCACAGTGCGCTTGAAAGATGCTGTACATATTGATTGAGATGACTGAGTTCTGCCTATATTACACTCAGACTGGCCAACATGACTGCCTCTCAGATAAGGGACCGCCTCAAGACATAATTAGCAGATATTTGGAAGCTTAATTCTTGATAATATTCTGGCAATGAGGGGTAAAATGGGTTTTATCAAGATTTAATTGATATTATTTATGTAGGTCAGTAGAATCTAGTTTAATCTGTGTATAAATATAATAAATAGGTAAATAAACAGACAGACAGTACAACTCAGAAATAACTTATCAGGTTTCCGAAGCAAAACAAAATGTACTGTTGAATATTTTTGAGTTAATTTGATTGGAAGCCATATGCTGCCTCATATGCTGCCTAAGGCAGCAATGGTTTCCAATCAAATTAACTCCAAAATATTCAACAGAGCATTCTTACATCGTGTTCAAAATTGTCCTAATTGTATGTTTTTTGTTTTGAAATGACGTTAATTTATTTATGAATTGTACAGATCAAATTAAAGTGTCTTTAACCCTTTAATTGCCAAATTTTGTCAAGAAAATCCAGATATTTGCTTATTACATGTCCATTTGCAGGCCAAGAGAAGAGTAATTTTGACAATTTACCAGTGGAATAGCTACCGGTATGTTATTTAGTGGTCAAAAATACTGTTCTTAAGGCATGCAAGTAGACATTGCTCACAACCACTGCAGTGTCCAGTTTTGAGCGGCTGGAGTGTTAAAAGGTTAAGTGCAATTACGCTCACACTCCCTTTTTTGTCACATTGTAAAATGTTTTCAGATTTTTTGAGATGTTACAGATTTTTTCCCCTAGATTTTTGTGGCCCATGCCCAAGATTGTGTAATCCTAGTGTAAGGTCACACACTTTTATGTTAAACATTTAGACAAATCAGACTAGTAGTTTCCAAGATATCTAATAGATCCAGAATGTGTTCCGATCCGAATCCATATTCTTTTATCCGGATCAGGAGAAAGCCCTGAAATCCTCATACACAACAAGTTTCTTCGTTGTGTTAAAATTTGAGCCAAATCAGATCCATAATGTTTGAGATACATCTCTGGACAGACAGATGTGAGTCAGACAGGTAGGCGGGCGGACAGGCAGGCAGGTGGACAGACAGACAGACCCGGCTGTAATACCCTCTTCCCATTGAGGTGAGTGTAATAAATTGATGCCAACATGGTGTTAGAATTTGAGATTTATGCTTAATTAAATACATTATATCAGATTGGTCAGATTTCCTCCACATCCAGCAGACTCTCATAATCCAGGCATCAAGCACTTTAGGACTTTCATGGTTTGAGGGTGAATGACCTCAGATACAGATAATAACATATCCCATTATGCACTCTCTATACATGTCCTGAAGCAATCCTGTGTGGCCTTGAAACATACCTTATAATGGCTTCTTCCAAGGCACCCCATATCATCTCATTGGCCAGCCAGATGACTGCACTACCAGACTCGATCCTTAGCTGTCTGACTGATGCAAATTCCACCAGACAATAATTTCAATTCGCAATAACCCTGGACCTGCTGAATATTTTGAAAACAATTTGGCTGAAAGTTGTTGGTGGCTAAGCAACCAACAACTTTCAGTCAAATTGTTTTCAAAATATTCGGCATATCCAGAGTTAAATCACATGGAAAATGTAGTCTGCAGGAATACAGCAGGCAGACGGTTAAGCTCACTTAGTTATTCAGCTTTTCTGATTAGACATGGTAATTAGAAACAGTCAATCTGTCAGATTCATGGTGAGTAAACAGACAAATCCTGGCATGAATCCTTACTTGAAAAAGCTTTTAGTCATCCACTGTAAAACCTAAGACTACACGTCTGGGCGATTATGCTATAAAACTGAACTATTGATACATGACTGTCATATTCATAAATATCTCTGCTTTCAAAACGAACTCTTTCATTGGTCAGACATGCCTGTTCGTGATGTCATATAGATGGCAGTCATCTTAACTAGAGGCATCCATTTCTAGCTAATGCTCACCCATTTTTATATTTCTCGTTCCTCGTGTTCCTCCCACTTTTTATGCCATGTGAACTGTCCATCAACTTTTTCTTTAAACAACTTCTCAGGAACCATTGGGTCGATTTCAGCATCCAAGTTTGTTCAAACAGAGCTGATCGGCCAATTTGTCTGGCGATCATCTTGGATTTTGGAAAATTTTTATAAACGTCCAAGTCTTCTCCAAATCCGCTTGTGAGATCGATTCAAAACTCATGAAACATCATCTGAGGAAAAGCCGAACCAAGTTAGTTCAAAAGAAAGTGATTAGCCAAATGCTTCGGTGGACATCTTGGATGACCTTGTTTTCGTGAAAACGACTTCTCTAGAACTGCTGAACGGATCGTGCTGATGTTTGGGACGTATGATTAGGGACTAAGGGACATTAAAGTTTGTGCAAGGGAAGTTGAAACATAAAAAAGCCATGGTCGCCGTGGACCAATCAAAATGTAGCGTGTTAGGTGACCATATTGGATTTTTTCATTTGATTTGATTGATTTTGAAGCTGAAATTGTTTTTATATGGGTTTTTGGATATGCTGATTTGTAATTTACCATTTTCAAGACTATCGGAACAATCGTTTGGCAGCCATCTTTGATCTTTTTCCCGCCAAAAACTCCCAAGCTAACACAATGAGAAATTTAGATGTCTTTGTCTCGAGAATCACTGGCCCTGTTTCAATTCCATTTGACAGGAAGCATCCTTAGGGCATAGAGAGCCAATTTTGTTCAAAGGAGGGTCGATAGTCAAATTTGGCTGGTGGCCATCTTGGATGTTGGCTCATTTTTAGAAACGTCTAAAAATCTTATTGGTGGGATTGATAAAGTGATTCAAAACTCATGAAATATCATCCAGGGCGAGAGCTCAGATAAGTTTGTTCAAGGGAACTTGATTGGCCAAATGGTTTGGCGGCAATCTTGGATGAGCTAGTTTCACGAGAACGACGCACCGTATCCAATGAACGGATCAGGCATTAATTTGGGAAATATTATTAGGGACCATTAAAGCTTGTTCAAGGGAAGTTGATAAAAAAGGCTACATGGCCCAATCAAAATGTATCGTGTTTAAATATTGAATTTTTTTATTTTGACAGATTTTGAAGCAGAAATTGCTTTTATATTGGTTTTTGCGTATGGTGTATGACTCTGATCTGAAACTGATATTTTCTCGATTGCCAGACAGAATATAAATGGAAGCACTACAGACAGGTGGGTGGATGGACAGATGGAGCGAAACAGGATGTGACAGTCAACTTTTCTGACCTGAATGTGTTTCCCACAGTCACCACAAGTTAAATGAGCCAATTTGGCCAAGAAAATCAAAATATTTGCTTTTTAAAAGTGCATTTGCCAGATGAAGTGCAGGCCAAGAGAAGCCCATTTTTTGGCAAATTTACTGCTGGAATGATTGACCTGGTACATCCTGTAAGCGTAATCAATGCTGGTTTGGCAGTTATCACATTATGAAGGACCATTATTGTGAGGACTGCGAAGAGTGCCATCTCTCTGTCTGTGTCACTCCATGTGTCCATCCATCAATCCATCCACCTGGTCTGTAGCGCTTCCATTTATATCCTGTCTTGTTATATAGAGAAAATAGGCGGTTCGCATCAGAGTCAAATGCACTTAATTTTGTAGCCACAACTCTGAAATACAAATATGTAGAATCACAAGATGTGGAACACCTTTTTTTCATAAATTGCACCTGTTAGCCCTTTAATGGTCAAGCCGGCCAAAACCGGCCTCTGTAGTTGGCTTGAGTAATGTCCATTTGCAGGACAAGAGAAAATAGTTTTTGAGACTTTACCACTGGAATGCTTGCGAGCCAGCCATTCCGGTGGTAAACTTTCAAAAATAGTCTTCTCTTGTCATGCATATGAACATCCAATATAATACGTAAATATTTTAATTTTCTTGCTTAAATGTGACCATTAACTCTTTAACACTCATATCAGCCAAAAATGGCCTCTGCAGTGGCCTTAATAAATGTCGATTTGCAGACAAAGAGAAGATAATTAAAAAAGAATTTTCCACTGGAATTCCAGAGGTAAATTTTAAAAAATGGTCTCTTTCTGCAAATGGACATTTTCTATAAAAAAAAATCTAATTTTTAAAAACAAATTCAAGGGTTAAAGGGTTATGGATGGCTTTCAGTTTGAGGTCAATGGGTTTATGTCAATCACAGGGGCACTAATTGCATAGGTGAAGCAGCATACAGGTGTGAGTTTACAACTCTGCCCCTCCGTACACACACCCCACGCCCCCTCCCAACCCCCTCATCACTCGTGTGTAGTCTACTTTCTTATAATTGCACATCTAGAATATCGCAGAAAGAAATAACAGGATTAACAATATTTTGGCAAACTTGTCTGAATAATTCTCTTTTTATTCATTCTCACGGAGCACCATTCTCCGCGTAGCGAGTCTGCTGCGTTTTCACGGCAGCGGCCCTTGGAACTTAGCCAGACATTTAATTGTTCACCATGTTGTCCGCTAAATTAGTTTTAGCGATCAACACTGACGACATGTCATCCACCAAACAGTAATATTTCAGAATTTGCGTGTTTTATGATTTGATTTAGCTGATGTGATTTATTCTAGCGGTGTCAAACTTTGTCAGTTAACCCTATGATCCGCGTCACGATTGCTAAAAAACGTCAAGCAATTTGCTGATTCATTGCCATTTAGAGGCCAAGAGAAGACTATTTTTTTAAATTAACAACTGAAATGTCTGACTCGGTTATCGAGACAGACATTTTAGTTGTCAATTTTCAAAAAGAGTTCTCTTGCCCTGACAATGTACATTCCTCAAGATGACTGCAGAAGCATTTTTTGACTCATGAGAAGAAGATTATTAAAAAAATGATGACTGAAACATCTGACACATTGAGCCAGACATTTCAGTTGTCGATTTCTAAAAACAGTCTTTTCTTGGCCTGATGGACAAGACCACTGCAGAAGCTGTTTTTGGCCGGCTTGAACACTAATTGTAGCAATGATTGCTTCTCTATCCATTTAATGTTGAAGGTTGGTCAGGAAAGTTTAACATTCTGCACAGTGAATGCCCATTTGTAGGCCAATTATAGAAGGAAATTATTGAAAATTACCACTACTATGGGCTATGTTAGATGATCCAACATGTATGATGTGAAGTTGATTCAGTAAAAAAATCGGACCAATGCTCAACTCTCATTTGACTCCGTAAAACAAATTGTTTTATGAAACTGTAAATCAAATACCGGAATTTGTATCACATTGTTTGTTGGAATCACATGCTAGCTAGTCCTGCGCTAGCAGCAGCAGTAGCAGCAACAACCGGAGCAGTTACAAGCAGCAACAACCGCACTAGCAGCAGCAACAACCACACTAGCAGCAACAGTACATGTAGCAGCAACAACCACAGCAGTTACAAACAACAACAACCGCAGCAGTAGCTGCAACAACCGCAGTAACAATAACAACCGCAGCAGTTACAAACATCAACAACCGCAGCAGCAGCAACAACTGCAGCACCACCAGTAGCAGCAACATCCGCAACAGCAGCAACCGCAGTAGTTCTAGTTTAGGTCACATGTCCTGGTTTCCATCCACCATCATTCAACAATGTCTGATAGTGTATGATGGTGTAAACATATATACTGAACCCAAAAAGTTTAGCAACACTGAGAATATTACTGTATAAATGTTATTTAACAATGACAATGAATTGATTCAAATATATTATTTAATTGATAGGTCATTTTCCAATTTGAACAAGTCTCTTGTTACTGTAATGCTAGCATCGTGCCTTTAACACGGCATCATTCAACGGAAGGGTCCAATTTAAATAATGACACTGAGCTGTCAATACCGGTTGTGATCTCCGCGCGCATTAACCACCGCCGTACATCGCTTTCTCATGCTTCAAATTAAGCACCTGATGTCACGAAGAGGAATCGCATCCCATTCCTGGAGCAGTGCAGCTTCCAGCTCCCGCACGTTGTGAAGATGTGGATGGTTCTCGCGCACCATACGGCCAAGAATGTCCCACACGTGTTCGATATGAGATGGGTCCGCTGATCGCGCTGGCCAGTCCAACACCGGAACGTTGTTAGCCTCAAGGAAATCCCTGGTGACCATAGCTAAATGAGGACGGGCGTTGTCTTGCTGGAACATAAAATCTGCATGATGCTGCGTAAAAGGGATGACAACAGGGGCGACAACTTCTTCACAGTAACGTTGAGCCGTTAAATTTCCGCGAATCACAATAAGATCTGTTTTGCCATTTTCATGGATTCCAGCCCACACCATGACACTGCCGCCACCGAATCTGTCTGCTGAATGATGTTGGCTGCATCATACCATTCTCCTAGACATCGCCAAACCCATTGCCTACCATCCACCACATCCACACAAAACCTCGACTCATCACTGAACAAAACATGGCTACATTGTTGAGCACGCCATCGCTGATGAGTTCTTGCCCATGCAAACCGATTCTCGATGTGACGCACTGTAAGCAGAATGGCAACAAGTGGACGATGGGCATGCAGTCCAGCATCATGGAGTCTGTTTCGCACAGTTTGTGCATGCACTGTAGTGCCGGTAGCGGTGTGCAAATTACGGGACAGCCGCGGTGCAGTCTCAAACCTGTGACGTCGTGATGACATCACTAAGTAGCGGTCTTCTCGTGGTGATGTTGCTCTCGGTCTGCCAGATCGTGGTCGGTCATTAACATGTCAATTTTCTGCTCACGTTGGCGGAGACGGGAAATGGTTGAGGCGTGAACATTAAAATGTCGAGCAACAGCGCGAATGCTCTGCCCAGCAGCAAGTCTTCCCATTGCTTCATGGCGCTGATTTTCGGGTGGCCCTGGGCGGCGGCCCATGTTCGGTAGGGTAAACGTTTAAGCGTTTTCTGTTAACGTTCGTTATATGCTTTTGCAATATGGTGAATTTTTGCCTTCACTACCCGCCAATGTCGGCCAGTGCATGAAAAATGCATTTTCACATGCAGTAAGCGTGCGGCTGAGAAATGCAAGAAATGATTTGCATTTCTTCATGATCAACGAGACATTACATTGACGAAACATGCCTGCAAATTTGGTAATAAATGGACGAACAGTTTTAATACAACAAACCAAACTTCACTGTTGCTAAACTTTTTTGGCTCAGTATATATGATATACAAATGTATAATCATACTGGATGTATGATCATAAATGTTGGATCACCTATCACTGTCACTGGGTTTTGAACTAAATAGTTTTCCTCCACCTCCCCCCCCCCCTCCCCCCCCCCCCGCCCTAAAAGCTGGTTTTAATCCTCATATTAGCCAAAAACGGCTTATGCAATGGTCTTGAGAAATGTCCATTTGCAGACCAAGAGAAGAGTATTTTTGAAATTCTCTTGAACAAATGTGGGGGGTTATAAAGGGTTAATTGATTGCGCTGAAGATTCATATATATATATATATATATATATATATATATATATATATATATATATATATATATATATATATATATATATATATATATATAAATATATATATATATATATGCGTCTGAGTTTAGTGTCTGATAGATAAATCTTGTTATGTATAATTCAGTTATTTTGAACATGTCAATATTTGATTGACATTCTCGTTATTGATTCATTGCTATTTGATTGCATAAGTCGCATGCGTATGAGCAACTCCGTCTCTCCACAGATATGCGCCATTATTCATCTGCCCCCTTAGACAGATGTCACAAAAGTATCACAACCAATCCACAACTTAGGCAAATATAGCGGCAAGTTAAAGCTACAGCTCAAAACGTATTAACTGTTGAACAGCCAAGATTGGTCAAGAAAGGTAAAATACTTGCTTTAAATGAATGTCCATTTGCAGGTCACACGTGTCGAATAATTGCTAATCACAACACAAAGCGCTATGATAAACAAGCTAACAATAGCGAAGTAAAGCCTTTGTCATTGAGAAAACCAGCTAGTTACTCCGTCGAATCGCCATATAATTGTCTTTCTTTCGCTGCAGACCCTGAGTCTGTCGTGAAATGCCAAGTATATACTTAGTTGCAGAATGTTAGGCAATCAGTGAACATACTTCTTTTTAATTCTAGAGTTAGCAATTTTAGGCGGTGTAATAATTTTTCCTTTTTGATTCGGTTGTCATGTCTAATTAATGAAAATAAAGCAACAGCATTCCAGATTGTTTTATTTTGAACTGTGCATTCTGTTGATTACTCTTAAATGTAAATCGTACATTCTGAAAGCAACTATAAACTGCACTATTGGACGAGTTTACGCCGTTGCACTCGTACCTACTCAAAGCTGCCGTCCTATGTATGTGGACTGCGCAGTATCTCACCGGGTACTAATATTAGCGTCTTCGCGTTACTCAGGTAATGACCTAAACTCGTCCTACAAAGGGAGGCTATAAGCGGAAGCTGGTACATCATGTAATTTATATTTTTTCTCGGCAACATTTTATCTCAAATTTTGATGAAATAAATAATGTTTATTAAACTATACGCAATATTTAGGTGGTCCCAATTAATAATTTCACTCCCGCGATGATGAATATAAGGTATACATTAAGCATAGACGTAGGATTTTAAGAATTTGTTGCATGAAAATGTGTTCTAATTTCATGCTATTTTTGTATCATTTATTTCAACCTTTTGAGAAACAAGTCACATTACCCCGGTTTATACCTTTGGGAATTTGGACCTACGATCTAATCGAAAATCGCGAATTTTTTGGTAAAATCGATCGCGATGTTTCAAAGCAAAAATCGCGCAAGCCTACTACTATCGTCCTATGGAATGATAACCGAGGCAGTCATTCAAGTGATACATTTTCAAAAATTCTATTTTCCTGGCCTGTAAATGGACATTCAATAAGAAAATATTTAAATTTTCTTGACCAAGATTGACCAGTAAAGGGTTAATTACAGAATGATGCTCAATCTCAGGAAATAAGAATGTTCTTTGATATTTTGAAAATAGTAATAACGAAGAACTAATTTCATAATATTATTGAAGTTATACATCACTGGAAAGCTAAGCCAATTTTCTATACATTTCTGTATTCGTTTTTATATTTTTTTAAAATGTAATACAGTTGATTGTGATTTAAAAAATAGCTCCTATTGTCCACTTGATTTAATGAATCTTATGGTGTATTTTGTATACGCAAATAACTCATTGAAAATTTTACAAAAATATAAAATATAATGCATTAATTAATTAACCAGATTTGTTAATTGAGTTACCCTTATGATTGTGACTTGGCCGATAACATTTATATCTGAACTGTGCTTCCTGTTGTAGGTGCTGGGGTGGGTGGGGAGCTGGGTGTGGGGATGGGCGACAGGGTGGTCAACAGGTCAGAGTTATGACTGGCTCGATAATCGAGCCAGCCGATAATCGAGCCAGTCTTTATCGAGCCAGTCATTCCGGGGATAAGGTTTCAAATATAGTCGTCTGAGCTTGCAGATGAATACTCTGCGAGACCACTCTGAGGCCTTGAAAGTGCTAAATCCTCTAATGATCAAGATTCTGTCTGGACATATGACTTTTGCTGATCTTTACTTTGAGGAAGCATATTGTCAGCGCACTAATGGACAAATGTGAATTGTGCAGCATTATTGGCTAATTAACTGTCTGATGAGGCTACGAGCTACCAGGTGATGATAACTATGTAAATTCCAATTATTTTGAGAATAATTTGACTGAATGGAATGTCGTTAGCCACCAATAACTTTTCAGTCAAATTGTGTTCAAGATATTCAGATGGTGTAGTTATTTCCCTGTTGGAAAATATTGTCCGCAAAAATTCAGCAGTCAAACAATTAACCCTTTAATGGTCAAATTTGGTCAAGAAAATTTAAATATCTGCCAATTGAATGTCCATTTACAGGCCAAAAGAATACAATTTATTATCGAGCCAGTCATTCCAGTTGTAAATTTTCAAATATTTTGTTCTTTTGGCCTGTAAAAGGACATTCCACAAGACCATAACAGAGGCCGGTTTTGGCCGGCATGACCATTAAATGGTTAAGCGTGATTTTGTGTGTGAGAGGATGATTAGGACAGGCTGATGACATAGCCAGCTTTAACTGTTTAGTGGTCAAGCCGGACAAAACTGGTCTCAGCTATGCTTTTCAGGAATGTCCATTTGCTGGCCAAGAGAAGACTATTCTGAACATTTATCACTGAAATGCCTCGATTGATGTCCGAGCCAGTTAATCCTGTTAAACTTCTTTTTTTTAAATCTATCGGTCAGCAAATGGACATTCACTAAGCAAACATTTAAAATGTATTAACCAATTCTGAACATTACATGGTTAATTTATATATTCTTCCTTGTTAGCAAAACACATCAAATTATCTGTTATCTGAGCTCTAGGCATAGATAAAAACTGCAAAATAGAGAATAATTTAACTATAATTGGATGTCTGTTTAAAATAGGCTATAATGGCTAAATTTTTGTGAAGTGCAAAATATTCAGCTGAAATTTATTTCGGCTCAATCTCTCAGTCGGTCGGTCGGTCACTAGGTCAGTGTTACCCCAGTGTGACCTACTTTTGGCGCTTCACCTGCGGCGAGCGAGAGTCTATCGACCTTGTTGTTAAGTCAACCATTAATACAAGCTTATGTGGCTAACAAATTTTGCATGCGGAGTGTAATAATTTTGCTGAAAAGTTTTAAACTTAGACACACACACTCACGCACACACGCAAATGTACATGCACTCACACATACATCCACACATGCACGCACACTTTAATTTTCTTATTTTCGCGTCTCATGATATTTTCTACATCATGCCGGCGGATGTCACGCCATCTTCCTGATTGATTTATCTCATTTAAACTTGTGGACATTGCATCACGCATTGTTAAGCACGCCTTCTGCCTGGAATAGACAAGCAGGGATCTATTGATTTTCTGCTCTCGGCGGCATTTGTGATTGTGGTCGTGTCCCGAGTTCACGAAAAGTGATGGTTTGGAAAAAGTGCTGATACAAATCACTTCTTATGGCCTTTAGATCAGATAGAAACTGTATAATAAACCCAGTTTATGTCCTTATTCCAGTAATAACACTGCTCCTGTCAGCTTGTCCAATTGCAGGACCAGAGATGACTATTTTTAGCCCACCTGGCTTGAAATTCTGTTGCCCATCACTGCATCGTTTGACATCCTTCAACTTTTGCTTTAGCTATTACCACTCTAATGTCAAAAAGTTTTCAAATTAAATTAAAAGATGAACTGGTGTTCATTTTTCAACAAATTTGGTGGAAGATGTTGCTGTCGTAGCAATGCCCCGCCCATTTCTAGCTAAGTTCCACCCATGCTTCAAGGTAACTATAATGTATGCACAGGTAAACCGTTGAATATGTTGAAACTAATTTGACTGGTTGCTGTTGCTACCTATGACAGCAACATCGGCAAGTTAAATTAGTTTCAAAATATTCAGCAGAATATTTATTAAATAGTAAATCCATCAAAGACATACAATTAGTACACTTGACTAATTTCCAACTTATATGACAGATTATTTCTGACAATTATGATTGTGACATCAGCCTACATGTAACATAATTGATTATGACATAAACTTGAGCAACAGATTTGATTCATGCATTGTGTTTCTGTAGTTGATTCAAGGATGATGTTTTAATGGCTGTAGCATTTGGTTATTGTGAATGGTCAATTGTATTCAGTTATTCCAATCGTAAAATCTTTGTTTAAGATTTTAGAGTCAGTTGTGGATTCTTCGAAAAAAAATATATCAGTATTTTTAGAGATGGTTCCAGCTTTCATGTTTTTAGCGGGTAAGGTTCCAGGTTTTTGGATGGGCAGTTAAAACTGAGTTCATTTTGTATTCTTTTAACCAGATTGACAAATGACTGTACTGATCTGCTTTCGGCTCCCCGGGCGATGTGGAATTACATGGAAGGTTTCCATTCTTTAACTGCCTCGCTGTTCCACGCCACTAGACGATAATTTCAACGAGCACAAATTCTTGATTTGTTGAATATTTTGAAAACAATTTGACTGAAAGTTGTTGGTGACTTAGCCACCAACAGCTTTCAGTCAAATTGTTTTCAAAATATTTGGCAAGTCCAGAGATATAACCCCTGTAATATGTTGTGTGTAAAAACTCAGACAGTTAATCCTTTAATTTTCAAGTTTTCTCAAGAAAATCAAAATATTGTCTTTATAAATGACTCCATTGCCAGTCCAAGAAAAGATTATTTTTGAGAATTTACCACTGAATGATTGGCTCAGTCATCGACCTAGTCATTCGAGTGGTAAATTTTCAAAAATAATCTTGTTATAGATGAACATTAGTCAAGATGCCAGTCTTGCAGAGGCCAGTTTAATGTGCTGTAAAATGTTAAATGTTCACAGAGATCCACTAGCAGTTAAAGAGGCCATCGCTGATAGAGCTATAAATTTAATATACAGAACAGATGCTTCCAGTGGGTCAATACTCTCATTTTAACATCAATTCTTATATATATATGACTACTCAGTATCCAAGAAGATGCAAATTATAAATTCCACAAATATAATAAAAATGTAAACACAATTGAATCTGACCATCGACAATGGCCTTGTATAAACAAAAAATATTACTATGCAACTTATTTGTTTCATGTGATATAATTTTTGGCTGTCTCTGCCTTCCAGTCTTGTAACTCTGATGTTTTGGATGGTGAGTAGGCATGGCGCCGGCGAAATGTCTTAGACATATTTAAGATTTTAAGAGTCCTTTCTACCGGTAATTGGATTGTTTCATAAACATAATGGGTTCCCTAAATTGAGAAACTCTTCGGGTCACAAGAGTTTCCGGAAAAACAAATATGTGTAATCGGGTCCGAATTTGTGTATAAAAATTAGTATGTAATCATAATCCATTATATTACGACAAAAAATGTCCAAATTTAATTTATATCGCGAATGTAATGCCTCTTTAAGCCATAAACAATCTTCCTCGTTACGTTTACGCTAAATTATTCTAACTGGTGAATTTTGTGCTTTATTTGTTGGAACTTTGCTCTGACATTTTCAGTTCCATTGCTTTCTTGAACAACTCAATTCCACATGGCCCAAAGCACAACTGTCACTATAATGACAATCAGCGATGCTGTGACAATGTTTCTAGAATACCGCTACTCTCAGCTTAGTTAACCCTTTAAACACCATAATTGCTCGAGAAAATTTCAGTTTTATCATAGAACATGTCCATTTACAAACCAAGAGAAGAGTATTTTTGAAGGTTTTCCAATGGAATAACTGGCTCAGTTATTGAGCCATCATTCCAGTGGTAAATTTAAGGTAAGTCTACACTTGAGCTCTCAAATGGGAGTTTTAAAAGACCACTACAGAAAGCGTTTTGGAGAGTTCTAGTGTTATTTACCTTTAACACTCATATCAGCCAAAAAACGGTTTCTGCAGTGGTCTTGAGAAATGTCCATTTGCAAACCAAGCGAAGACTATTTTAGAAAATTTACCACTGAAATGACTGGCTCGATAACCGAGCCAGTCATTGCAGTGGTAAGTTTTCAAAAATAGTCTTCTCTTGGTCTGCAAATGAACATTTTCTATGAGAAATTAGAAATCTTCTTGAACAAGGTTTAGGGTTAAATATTTAAAGAGTTAAAAGTCTTGATGTCCAGGCAGCTCTGCTTATTGTTTTATCTCATGCAGTCTGACCACAGAGGCAAATGTTTACTTTGTGCTTCAATAACTTCTTTAGTGACAAGCATTTCTGCTAAAGAGGGTAGCTACATGCTCAGATAAGTCTACAGTAGAACAATCACATGTTATGCATTGATTTGAATTATAATCCAAAACCTAATCGAGTAGATGGTTAGAATATTGGATCCCGTTGATTGGACTTAATGTTTTAAGACTTATATCAGCCAAAAAACGTCTTCTGCGGTGGTCTTGATAAATGTCCATTTGTAGATAAAGAGAAGACTTTTTGTCAAAATTTACCACTGGAATGACTGCCTCGATAACCGATTAAGTCATTCTAGTGGTAAATTAAAAAAAAATAGTCTTCTCTTGGTCTACAAATGGATATTTTCTATGAGAAAATTTTAATTTGTTGAACAAATTTGATGGTTAAAGAGTTAACGTAGCGACATACCAATGCACAATGCAGCTCATAAATAAGTTTTAATGTTCCCATAAGCAAAACTGAAACAGTTAGTACAATTCGGAACACAATGTAAGAAATGTTCTGTTGACTATTTTGGACTTTATTTGTTTGGAAGCAATGGCGTCGAATCAAATTAAGTCCAAAATATTTAGCAGTAATTTTCGAGCAGTACTGTAGCGTCATACTAATATATGCCAGGAACATTAAATACTATAACATTGATTTTCTGGATGAGAGCCTTCGTGGCAGTGACTGCGCCGGCGGGCTGCACTCGACCATTCCTGTGTACATATGGAATGGTGATTTGATTGTTATGATTATTATTAATGCCATCATTTGTACTGTTTAATAAAAATAATTAATTACTCGAGCAAACATGTAGAGAAAGGTAAACATGAAACGTAACCCAGTATTTACCCTTTAACTCTTAGCACTATGGTGTCAAAACTTTAAATTTTCAAATTAAATTAAAGGATGAATGGTGTTCATTTTTCAACAAATTTTGTTGGGAGATGTTGCTGTCGTAGACAGCAACATCTTTCACCAAAATTGTTGAAAAATGTACACCAGTTTCTTTGATATTGACACAATAAAAAATTGAATATTGATACCAGAGTGGTACGGGTTAACTCTGAAATTGAAATTCTGATGTCTCAATAAGAGGGATCCAGTCTGTCACTCAAGTACGGTATCTGATGTGATAAACTCATAATCAGATGTGTAGCATGTTAGCTGACATCATCATTAATATGACACAACTCTGTCTTGAAATTCGAAGAGTCTGTCACGAAGGTGTACAAATTGTATGTCTTTGATAGATTTACAATTCAATAAACATATTCTGTTTGATATTTTAAAACTAATTCGACTGGGAGCAGTTGCTGCCATTATAGGCAGCAACGACTCACAGTCAAATTAGTTTCAAAATATTCAACAGCTTACCTGTGTAGTTGCTTTCAAATTCTGATTCTGCGAATTCAGGTTTTAAATACATTCCAACATGCTTAGACAAATGGGCAGAGCTTAGCTAGAAATTTGTATGTAAGTGACAGATCTGAACCCAGCTCTCTTTGGCCTGGATAATTGGGAGTTTAAAGCCTGTCAAAAATCTGGGTCATGGAGAATAGATATCCAATAGTAAATTTTCAAAAATAGTTTTCTCTTCAGGTCTGAAAATGGACATTTCTCAAGACCACTGCAGAAGCAGTTTTAGGCTGATATGAGTGCTAAAGGCTTAATGGTATAATGTCCTGTCAAGAAAATCTAAACATCTGCTTAAATGAATCTCAATTTGCAGGTCCAATGACAATTTTTGCTCATTGTACTCCAGAAATGACTGCATGTTTTGTTTATCGAGGCAGCCATATCAGTTGTAAATTTTCAAAAATCGCCACAAGACCACAAATGAACATTTCTGGAGATCTCTACCAGCAGGAGGCATTTGTGGCTGTCTTGACCATTACTGCCCGGCTAGTGGAAGATAAATCTCTGGGTGGGAGTCTGAGATAAGACAAAATGTTTGTATTAAATATTTCTGGCATCACTAAATAGTGTCTGGCCACATTTCTCATATGACCTTTTCTCAAAGTGCAATCATGTCCGGATTCTTGAACTATCTGGCTGCTGTAAGCCACCAGATAATAATTTCAATGAGTAATAATTCTAGACCTGAATATTTTGAAAACAATTTGACTGAAAGTTGTTGGTGGCTTAGCCACCAACAACATTCAGTCAAATTGTTTTCAAAATATTCAGTGTATCCAGAGTTAAATTATGTGGAAAATGTAACGTGCAGATATTCAGCAGGCAAAAGGTTAATGGAATCATGAGGGCTGTAGAAGACATCAGTTTTACTTGAAGTTCTTCCTGTAATTGTGTGACACTCTCTAGCATCAGTCATCATAGTCTTTGCTCAGATTCAGATGAAAGAGAGGCTGGAAGATAATTGTATTTATAATAGCTCTAGAGAAATTAAGATTTCCAGGAATATGTTTAGATATGTTATCAAATATATATAATTATTTTTCGCACATTTAAATAGCTTTAAATTTCTTTTAACTCAGCTGATTTGTCAGGCAGGCGTAACCCTTGAAGTTATTCAAGAAAATTTTAATTTTGTCATAGAAAATGTCCATTTGCAGACTTTGAGAAGACTATTTTTGAAAATCTATGACTGGAATGACTGGCTCGATTACCACCTTATGGTCTTAGATGGTCATGTTATGGTCTTAAGTGACCACATTATGGTCTTATGTGATCACTTTCAATATGCATATGTAACCACCTTAGGCTTACATGACCATCTTATGATTTTAAATGACCACTCTATAGACTTAGGTAACCACCATCCTTATGGTCTTAAGCAGACATCTTATGGTCTTAAATGACCATGTTACATGTACGGTCTTAAGTGACCACATTATGGTCTTAGGCATCTACCTTATAGGCTTAAAAACATTATCACCTTATAGCCTTCAGTCAAATTGTTTTCAAAATATTCAACAAGTCAAGAGTCTATGCTCAATGAATTTATTGTCAGATGGCTGAAGGCAGCAGCGAAAAGGTTAATCATGTGCTAAAAGATGATGACTTGGTGATCCAATATGGTCGCTTAAGCTCAGAAGATGGTCATGTAAGCCCTTTAACGTGGTCACTTAGATCGATAAGGTGGTCGATTAAGTCGATAAGGTGGTCATGTAAGCCCTTAACATGGTCGCTTAAGCTCATAAGGTGGTCATGTAAGCCCTTAACATGGTCGCTTAAGCTGATAAGGTGGTCATGTAAGCCTTTAACATGGTTGCTTAAGCTGATAAGGTGGCCATGTAAGCCCTTAAAATGGTCGCTTAAGCTCATAAGGTGGTCATGTAAGCCCTTAACATGGTTGCTTAAGGTGGTCATGTAAGCCCTTAACATGATCGCTTAAGCTGATAAGGTGGTCATGTAAGCCTTTAACATGGTTGCTTAAGCTGATAAGGTGGTCATGTAAGCCCTTAAAATGGTAGCTTAAGCTCATAAGGTGGTCATGTAAGCCCTTAACATGGTTGCTTAAGGTGGTCATGTAAGCCCTTAACATGGTCGCTTAAGCTGATAAGGTGGTCATGTAAGCGCTTAACATGGTCGCTTAAGCTCATAAGGTGGTCATGTGAGCCCTTAACATGGTCGCTTAAGCCGATAAGGTGGTCATGTAAGCCCTTAAAATGGTCGCTTAGGATCATAAGGTGGTCATGTAAGCCCTTAACATGGTTGCTTAAGCTGATAAGGTGGTCATGTAAGCCCTTAAAATGGTCGCTTGAGCTCATAAGGTGGTCATGTAAGCCAGTAACATGGTTGCTTAAGGTGGTCATGTAAGCCCTTAACATGGTCGCTTAAGCTGATAAGGTGGTCATGTAAGCGCTTAACATGGTCGCTTAAGCTCATAAGGTGGTCATGTAAGCCCTTAACATGGTCGCTTAAGCTGATAAGGTGGTCATGTAAGCCCTTAACATGGTCGCTTAAGCTCATAATGTGGTCATGTAAGCCCTTAAAATGGTCGCTTAAGATCATAAGGTGGTCATGTAAGCCCTTAACATGGTTGCTTAAGGTGGTCATGTAAGCCCTTAACATGGTCGCTTAAGCTCATGAGGTGGTCATGTAAGCCCTAAAATGGTCGCTTAGGATCATAACGTGGTCATGTAAGCCCTTAACATGGTTGCTTAAGCTGATAAGGTGGTCAAGTAAGCCCTTAAAATGGTCGCTTAAGCTCATAAGGTGGTCATGTAAGCCCATAACATGGTTGCTTAAGCTCATAAGGTGGTCATGTAAGCCCGTAACATGGTTGCTTAGGCTGATAAGGTGGTCATGTAAGCCCTTAACATGGTTGCTTAAGCTGATAAGGTGGTCATGTAAGCCCTTAACATGGTCGCCTAAGATCATAAGGTGGTCGCTTAAGTCGATAAGGTGGTCATGTAAGCCCTTAACATGGTCGCTTAAGATCATAAGATGGTCCTGTAAGCCCTTAGCATGGTCGCTTAAGTCGATAAGGTGGTCACTTAGGTCGATAAGGTGGTCACTTAGGTCAATAAGGTGGTCATGTAAGCCCTTAACATGGTCGCCTAAGTCAATAAAGTGGTTTCTTAAGTCGATGAGGTGGTCATGTAAGCCCTTAACATGGTCGCTTAAGATCATAAGGTGGTCATGTAAGCCCTTAACTTCATCGCTTAAGTTCATAAGGTGGTCGCTTAAGTAGATAAGGTGGTCATGTAAGCCCTTAACATGGTCGCCTAAGATCATAATATTCAACAAGTCAAGAGTCTATGCTCAATGAATTTATTGTCAGATGGCTGAAGGCAGCAGCGAAAAGGTTAATCATGTGCTAAAAGATGATGACTTGGTGATCCAATATGGTCGCTTAAGCTCAGAAGATGGTCATATAAGCCCTTTAACGTGGTCACTTAGGTCGATAAGGTGGTTTCTTAGGTCGATGAGGTCGTCATGTAAGCCCTTAACATGGTTGCTTAAGTCCATAAGGTGGTCGCTTAAGTCTATAAGGTGGTCGCGTAAGTCGATAAGGTGGTCACACGAGGCATGTTTTTCTGAATTTATTTCCATTGCAACAGGTCTTACTTAAGTTCCTGCTAAATTCATGGTTCAGACAATTAATGTCAGCTTTAACTCTTTAACCCTCAAATCTGTTCAAGAAAAATTCAATTTTCTCTGAGAAACGGTCCTATGGCAGACCAAGAGAAGGCTATTTTTTAACATTTACCACTGGAATGACTGGTTCGGTTATCGAGCCAGTTATTCCAGCAGTAAATTTTTAAAAATAGTCATCTCTTGGTCTGCAAATGGACATTTCCCAAGACCACTGCAGAAGGCGCTTTTGGCTGATATGCGTGTTAAATGGTTAAGCGCTGGTGCCTGTGAGGGAATTACTCGACAGACTTGCGTCTCATGAACTCTGCACTTTATGTGACGTAAACTCTGTTTTGATGTGACGTGACATTTTCGAAGCAATTTGCATTTGTTCATTAATTCTCATTCTGTATTCTATGCATGGCAACAACTGATTTGTCCTTTTTTACGATTTAAAGCTTTAGAACTGATTTCTGCAGTGGTTTTGCGAAATGTCCATTTCCAGGTCAAGAGAAGGCGTTTTGAAATTTTTCACTGGAATGCTTGGCATGGTAAACGAGTCAGCCATTTCAGTGGTTGATTTTCAAAAATACTCTCTTGGTCTGCAAATGGACAGTGAATAAGTAAATATTTCGACTTTCTTGACTAAATTTTACCATAAAAGAGTGAATTCTAAGTTCCTCGGGGCAACTGTCATTCGTCATCGTCTTCACTTATAAAATCAGAGAAAAATCAATGTTCCCTTGGAATTAGAATTTGTCACTTTTTAGAATGAAATCATGGTCTTCATTAACTTAGCCATCCCTACAAATGAGACCAGTCTCTATATTTTGAAATTCAATTGACTGTGGCACATGTATGTGCACATGATTAGTTAATATGCTATCAACAGCACCAAGTTAAATTAGTTTCAAAATATTCTACAAAATGTGTATTAAATAGTAAATCCCTCAAAGACATACAATTCGTACACTTGACAGACTATTCCAGGCTCATGATGAAGTAGTCTCTGTCAATTATGAATAGTGATGTCAGCCTACATGTGATGTAATTGATTACGACGTTATATGATGGAGTGATGTATTAAGCTTGGTTAACCCTTACCGCTCTGATGTCAAAATTTTTAATTTTCAAATTACATTAAAAGATGAACTGGTGTTCATCTTTCAACAAATTTGGTGGAAGATGATGCTGTCGTACGTAGACAGTAACATCGTCCACTACAATTGTTGAAAAATGTACACCAGTTTTTCTGCTATCGCCACCGTAAATGAAAGAATATTGACATCAGAGCGGTAAGGGTTAATTAAAAAATTCTCTGCCTAGAAATTGACATTTTTCTCGACCTGGCTGACTACAGGGTCGCTTGATGAAATAATCAGACAAACAAATAATCAAATAAATATTAAATAAATAAACAAAGACTTAAAAAATATACACCTTTGCATAAATGATCATGAAATATAAAATGAACACACATTATATTAGACCAGACCAATTTAATGTTTTGTTTTACGAAAATTCCCACCCAAAATACAAGATCAGAGATGAATGCACAATTTCAAGCTCAGAAGTTTTGAGCTATTACAGTATTAACCCTTTCATCATGTTAATTGTCAAGATTGATCAAGATATTCCAAAATATTTTCTCAGTGAGTGTCCATTTACAGGCCAAGAGAAGATTATTTTTGAAGATTTACCACTGGAATGTCTGGTTCGTTAAATAATCTTCTCTTTCTCTTGACCAGCAACTGGACTTTTGTCATGACCATTGCTAAGCCATTTTGAGCGGCATGACCATTAAAGGGTGAACAATGATACAGAGAACAGAAAATTCCGAGGGATATTAAGGATTTGACTGCCAAAAATTGCTAAATGGAAAGAATGCTGAAAATATTGAGTTAATTCCAGCAATATTTTTTTTCTAAATATGAAAAAATTAAGTTATGGTTTGCAAAACAAAAAAATAAATCGGTACAGCTTTACAGTGTTTAACTTCTCAGATATAATATCTCACTAATCAAGCCTACTTTTGACAGAAAAGAGTTCCCTCCCTTAGTTTAACTGACTGACTTCTGCAAGCCATCAGGCAATAATTTCAATGGGCAATAACTCTGGACTTGCTGAATATTAACCACCAATAACTTTCAGTCAAATTGTTTTCGAAATATTCAGCAGGTCCAGAGTTAAACCACATGGAATATGTATAGTATGCAGAACTTCAGCAGACAGTGTTAACTCATCAAACGTCTCCTTTATCTACCCTTCGTTTGACAGAGCAGAGTTCCCTCCCTTGTATCATGGTGTGTATAAAATAAGACTGACTATTTGTAATCACTCATCAGTTTATTCTCACTACTTTTCTACAATTATTTATCCCCTTAACCCAAAAATTTGTTCAAGAAAGTTTCAATTTTCTCATAGAAAATGGCTATTTACAGACCAAGAGAAGACTATTTTTAAAAATATACCACAAGAATGGCTGGCTCGGTTACCGAGCCAGTCATACCAGTGGTAAATTTTTAAGAAATTGTCTTCTCCGTCTGCAAATGGGCATTGCTCAAGACACTGCAGAGGCTGTTTTTGGCCGAGGTGAGTGTTAACGGGGTAAGCTGTTGAATATTTGGAACTAATGCTACTCCGCCGGACCTGCCCTTGCTGTCTCGGTCACTGGTCACAGTCAAAATAATCAACAGAATATTTATTGAAATTAATAGAATTTGTGTTATCAAGCCAGTCATTCCAGTGGCAAATTTTCAAAAGTAGTCTTAGAAGATTTGAATTTTGTCATAGAAAACGCTTATTTGCAAACCAAGGGAACATTATTTTTGAAAACTTACCGCTGAAATGACTTGCTGTGTTATTGAGCCAGTCATTCCAGTGGTAAATTTTCAAAAATAATATTCTCTTGCCCTGCAAATGGACATTTCTCAAGACGGCTGCAGATGCCAGTTTTGATTGACTTGGCGATTAAAGGGTTAAATAGAATTTATCAACTGTTCACCTGCTGAATTTCTGCTGACAACATTATCCATGGGGTTTAACTCTGGATATGCTAAACATTTTGTAAACCAACAGTCAGTGTTTTCAAAATAGTCACAACATGCACACACGCATGCACAACATGCACATACTATTAATGCACGCACACACACGCGCGCAGACATTGCACGCACACACACACTGTGTGTGTGACACACACATGCTCGCATGCACACATGCATGCATGCACACATGTGCACGCACGCACGCACACACGTGCATGCACATGAGGGTGGGGTGGTTGGGGGTGGGGAACACCCTCACACTCACACATATTTTGATTTCACTCCTCAAAATTAAATCCACTCCAGTTATTTTGAAGATAATTTGACTGACAATTGCTGTTGTTGCTTCAGTCAAATATGCTGCTTATTATTGATTTCACAAGGTTCACATCCACACTCCCTAACAATCTCAGGTATGTTTGATTTGATAAGGTTAACGAGCATCTTTAGAATGGCTCATGCTGTTAAGAGAGATACTCCAAAATGTCAGTTATCCAGACCCAGCAGCTTGCTGGTTCACACCAGACATCTAGTAATTATAAACGCCCATAAACCCTTTTCACTCTTTTAGACAGATTACAATTTTCTTCAGATAAAAAAAACCCTTTAATTTAATGATCCAAATCTCAGGATCCTTGGTTTTAAATTCTAGTGTTTAATAAACAACATAGATCCAATCTCGGTAGCTGATGGTGAAGAAAGAAGAGTAGGTCACAATTACAGGTCGCACTGACCTCCTTTTATTACTCTACACACCTTAGCCATTTAACCCTCATATTGGCCAAAAATGGCTTCTGCAGTGGTCTTGAGAAATGTCCATTGGGAGACCAATAGAAGACTTTTTGAAAATTTATCGCTGGAATGACTGCCTTGATAACCGAGCCAGTCATTCCAGTGGTAAATTTAGTTTTCTCTTGGTCTGCAAATGGACATTAACTATGAGAAAATAGAAATTTTGTTAACAAATTCGAGGGTTAAAGGGCTAAGTTTGCAAAGCATGCATACACCACGTTTGGTTACTGTATACGAAAAGCTCTTGAAATGACAACCTGGAATAAGCTTTTTGTGACGTGACTGACTGATCGACCGACTGACTGACCTAAAAAAAATGGCTAATTAATTAAGCAAAATTTGTTCAAAAAGACGCCTAGTTGCTGATTTCTCTTGAACATGGCCTTCAATTCAGACTTTGTACTTATACTCAGTCCCTGAGCGCCACGGTATGATAAATGAAGCACAGTAAGCTGAGTGGATAATGTGGACAGCCATAGTGAACATGGCACAGAAGGTGGGTAGTTGATCCCCTATATACTGCACATCATGTCGTTGCTGATCGAATGTTATTGGGCTTTTTTTGTGTGAGAATTCTATTACCGGTACCATAGCATCCTTCGTGAATGCCAAATTTGTATTGCCATGAAATTTAGCCGTCTTATCCTACTGAATTACTGCGGACTACATTTTCCATAAAGTTTAACTCTGGATATGGGGAATATTTTGAAAACAATTTGACTGAAAGTTGTGGGTGGCTAAGCCACCAACAACTTTCAGTCAAATTGCTTTCAAAATATCCAGCAGATCAGCAGTTATTGCCAGTTGAAGTTATTGTCAGGTGGCTTACAGCAGTGAGAGAGTTAATTGCTGCAGAGGATACTTGCATGGCTTTCAGATGTACTGGAAATATCATCTTATTTTAAATTATCCATTTTATGTATAAAATTTAATGGTTAAGAAAAATAAAATTAAAATTTTTGCTTAGTGGATGTCCATTTGCAGGCAATGAGAAGACTTTTTCTGAAAATTTACCAATGCAATGACTCGAGTCGGCTAGTCACGTCGAGACAGACCATTCGGCATTCAGTGGTAAATTTTATTTCCCTGCAAATAAATATTTCTCACAGCCATTGCAGAGGGTGGATTTGGCCCACTAATCGACGATTAACCCGTGAAAACTTGCAAAGATGGCTTCTGCAGTGGTCTTGGGAAATGAACAATTGCAGACAAAGAGAAGACTAATTTTGAAGATTTATCACTGGAATGGGGCTGAGTCGATAACTAAGCCAGTCAATCCAGCGTTAAATTTTCAAAAATCGTCTTCTCTTGATCTGCAAATAGACATTCTTTATGATAAAAATTGAAATTTCCTTTAAAATATGTAAGGGTTAATAACGTTTGGGCTCCATTTATTTGCCAGATTAAATATCCAGAACAAATATGAGTGGTCAATAATGCTGACCATTAGTCCAGTATAATGATCAGTACTAATTGCTTCTGGTGGCCAGATTGTAAGCAAGAGCATCTGTTATACAACAATAGTAGTCAATGAACAAATACCTGGACAGAATTGATTCAGCACCTTTATTGTATGTTGCATTGACCCTTTGATGGCCAAACCTACGAAAACCAGCCGTGGCAGTGATTTTAACCCATTAATGGTAAAATTTAGTAAATTCTGCCTATTGAATGTTCATTTACAAGCCAAGAAAATTGAATTTTTGAAAAATGAACACTGGAATGACTGGCTCTGTTATCGAGCCGGTCATTCCAGTGGTAAAATTTCAGAAATTCTATTCTCTTGACCTGTTTAATGGACATTCCTCAAGACCGTAACAGAGACAGATTTTGGCCTGTATGAACATTAAAGGGTTAACCCTTTCTCCGACAGATCCCTGAAAAAGGCAAATTCTTTCAGATGAAACTAGCATATCCTGTTGAATATTTTTCAAGTTAATGTGACTGGAAGCCATTGCTGCCTAACTGCTTCCAGTCATATTAATTTTAAAATATTCAACGTTTTAGTCCTGTATTATTGTCTTGAAATCGAGATATGGGGAATTCATTAATAAAAGGGTTAAGAGGATATGTTCATTTACAGACCTAGAGATGGCTCTAGAGATGAGTCTGTCTGTCTGTCTGTCTGTCATGCTGGCTGTCTGCGTCCTCAAGAATGGTGGCACATTTTGTTATTTCTGGACAGATTTAGATAAAACTTGGCCAAAACGTTCCCATCCTCATCTAATTTATCCATTATCAAAATGAGCCTGATTCGATGACAAACAGCAGAGTTATCCCCCTTGCAAATCTGTAGTATGGGACCCAATGGGGAAAGATATTACTTCGGTGTCACGTTTCTAAAGCTACTGGCTTCTAAGTTTGTCCGTGGCCACCTATCGACGTAAGCTACCACCATATAAGAACTAGCTCAGTCTGACCTAGGTTCTTGATAATATATATGGTCAATTTTCCTATTGGAACCAAGAGTAACTTATTCGTGCTGTAGTTTCAAGAGTTTTTCTTATACAGTAACCAAACTTGGTACCGGTGTATTGATGCATTGTACGTAAGCTAATGGGCTTATGCCATGACGACTGTCCGTTGTCCACCCATTGTCCATCTGTCACCTTTTTCTTTAAAGACTTCTTGTCAAGAACCACTAGAGGGATTTCGATTATATTTGGCAGGAAGCTTCCTTAGGGCATAGAGATCTGAGTTTATTCAAAGGACACAGATTGATTGACCTGCGGCCTGCTTGGATTTTGCTTTACTTTAAGCCTTTAAGAATTTCCTAAGTGAAGATTAATGAAAAACTCGAAAAACTTCATCTAGGGACAACAGATGAACCTAATTTGTTCAATGGAACGGGATTGGTCGATTTGCTGCTTGGAGATTTTGGATGGCCTAGTTTTGGCAAAAACGACCTCTTCCTGAACCACTGAAGGGATCGGGCCACAATTGGGAAAATATGGTTAGAGACTGACAATCTTGTAAGTTTGCTCAAGGGAAGTTGATCCGTTAAAACATTTCCACCATCATCGACCAATCAGAATTCAGCGCTTTGGCGGACAAATTGTAATTTCTTTCTTGATGGATTTTGAAGTCAACATTGGTTTTATATAGGTTTATGGATATGATGAAGCCAAATGTTTCACTTTCCCTTTTGTCAGATAAATAGGTTGGCGGCCATCTTGGATTATTTTGCCGCCAAAACTCAGAAACAAAAAGAATGGGAAAGTTCAAATGTCTTCTCACGAACCACTCGGCCAAAATTATTTCAATTAATTTTGGCAGGAAGCATCCTTATGACACAAAGATGTTGCAAGATTGTTCAAATTTGGCCATCTTAGATTTTAGGACCTCCAAAAAACCGTATATGAAATGAATGGGAACTGGTTTAAAAGACTTCTTCCCAAGAACCACTTGACCGATTTCAATTATTAGCTCACCTGGCCTGAAAGGCCAAGTGAGCTTATGCCGTGGTGATCATCCGTCCGTCCGTCATCTGTCAACTTTCCCTTTAAACAACTTCTCAAGAACCACTGGGCCAATTTAAATTATATTTGGCAGGAAGCATCCTTAGGTAGGGCATCGGTATCCAAGTTTGTTCAAATGAACCCGATCGGCCGGCAGCCATTGGATTTAGGCTGATATTAAGAAACGTCTTTAAAAATCTCCGAAACCGCTCAGGGGATTGATGCAAATCTCATGAAATATGATCTAGGGCAAGAGCTGAACCAACTTTGTTCAAGGGAACTTGATTGGTCAAATGGTTTGGTGGCCAGCTTGGTTGACCTAGTTGTAGCGAAAATTACTTTTTCTCCAGAAGCGCTGAAGGGATCGGGCCGAAATTTGGCAGATATGATTAGGGCCTAAGGGCCATTAGAGTTTGTTCAAGAGAATTTGATCCGTCAAAAACATGGTCGCCGTGGGCCAATCAAAATATAGTGTGTTTGGTGGCCATATTGGATTTTTTTATTTGATGGATTTTGAGGCCGAAATTGGTTTTGTATGTGTTTTGCAGTATTCTGATCACAAATTTACAATTTTCGAAACTGTCGGATAAAGGGTTTGGCAGCCATCTTGGATCATTTTCCCACCTAAATCTCCCATACTAAAGCAATGAGAAATTTAAAATGTTTTCTTATCGAGAACTGCTAGTCCGATTCCAATTATATTTCGCAGGAAGCATCCTTAGGCCATAGAGATTCAGGTTTGTTCAAACGAAGCCGATCGTCCAATTGGGCCGGTGGCCATCTTGTATTTTGGACGATTTTAAGAAACGTCTAAAAATCTTCTCTGAAACCGCTTGGGGGATTGATGCAAACCTCATGAAATATGATTTAGGGCAAGTGCTGAGCCAAGTTTGTTCAAGGGAACTTGATTGGTCAAATGGTTTGGTGGCCATCTTGGTTGACCTAGTTATAGCGAAAATGAATTCTCCAGAACCGTTGAAGGGATCGGGCCGAAATTTGGCAGATATGATTATGGCCTAAGGGCCATTAAAGTTTGTTCAAGAGAAGGTGATCAATCAAAAAACATGGCCGCCGTGGGCCAATCAAAATATAGCATGTTTGGTGGCCATATTGGATTTTTTTATTTGATGGATTTTGAGGCCCAAATTGGTTTTTGTATGTGTTTTGCAGTATTCTGATCACAAATTTACAATTTTCGAAACTGTCGGATAAACGGTTTGGCGGCCATCTTGGATCATTTTCCCGCCTAAATCTCCCATACTAAAGCAATGAGAAATTTAAAATGTTTTCTTATCGAGAACTACTAGTCCGATTTCAATTATATTTCGCAGGAAGCATCCTTAGGGTGTAGAGATTCAAGTTTGTTCAAACGAAGCCGATCGGCCAATTGGGCTGGTGGCCATCTTGGATTTTAGCCGATTTTTAAAAACTTCTACAAAAATCTTCTCCGAAGTCGCTTATGGGGTTGATACATACCTGATGAAATATGATTTAGGGCAAGAGCTGAACCAAGTTTGTTGAAGGGAACTTGATTGGTCAAATGGCTTGGTGGCTATCTTGGTTGACCTAGTTGTAGCGAAAACGACCTCCAGAGCTGCTGAAGGGATCGGGCGGAAATTTGGCAGATATGATTAGGGATTAAGGGCCATTGAAGTTGATCCGTCGAAAAACCTGGACACCATGGGCCAATCAAAATATAGCATGTTTGGTATCCATATTTGATTTTTTTATTTGATGGATTTTGAGGCCGAAATTGGTTTTATGTGTTTTTGAGTATTCTGATCTCAAATTTGCAATTTTCGAAACTGTCGGATAAATGGTTCGGCGGCCATCTTGTTGATAAAGAGCATTCTAGTTGAAATGCCTATGGTCCAGGTGAGCGATCCAGGCTGCCCTTGGGCCTCTTGTATTTGGTGGGAAGCATCCTTAGGGCATAGTGATCCAAGTTTGGCCAAAGGAAACTGATTGGTCGATTTGGGCAGTGGCTATGCGGGATTTTACACCATGTTAGAAACATGTTTAAAGATCTCCAAAACCAATTGATAAGAGTATATGTCAAAAGTTAATCCTATTAGGCGAACCAATAATAAACAGTTATTAATTATGTATAATTATTATTTGCCAATTTGAGGAAAGAGACTCTTAACTCTTTAGCGCTTAAATTTGTTCAAGAAAATTTCAACTTTTTCATAGAAAATGTCCATTTGCAGATGAAGAGACTATTTTTGAAAATTTACCAACTGGAATGACTGGCTCGAATATCAAGCCAGTTATTCCAGTAGTAAATTTTTAAACGCTTAAATTTGTTCAAGAAAATTTCAACTTTTTCATAGAAAATGTCCATTTGCAGGTGAAGAGAAGACTATTTTTGAAAATTTACCAACTGGAATGACTGGCTCGATTCTCAAGACCACTGTAGGAGCCTATTTTGGCTGATGTGAATGTTAAAGAGTTAAGCAACCCACAAAGGGTGTGGTCTCAGTATCAGGCAGGTGAGAGTCATTTAGTCTTTTAAGGGCCTCTTGTTTAATATTTACTACAAGAATGACTCTCAATAACTGAGCCAATCATTCCAGTGGGAAAGAGTGGTCATTGCTTATGGTCAGTCAGCTGACCTAAAAATTAATCTCTGCCCTCTCTATGCCAGATGGAAGTTGCAGTTTGTACCCCAGAATAGATAAAGCTGTTAAAACCTCATTATTGTAGATCACTGCAGCAAGGGCTCAGTACTGTAGATGCAAAAAGACTGATTGATTTATTGATTGATTGACAGGTTATAGCGTCAGTACACTGGACTGATTAGTGTGAGAGAACCTTTGTCAAGTGGAGGTCTGTTTGACCAGTGGTTAAGCTCTGCATGTCTTATTAGCACTGATTTACACTTACACTCACACTGATCGGGGGGGGGGGGGGGGGGGAGGGGGGGGGTGGGGGGGGGGGGGGGTTGGCGGGATATGATGGTCTTTATTATGGAAAATCTTTGAGTTATAATTAATTAATTAATCTGTGACCGACAAATCCTAGAAAAAGTAGATAAGTTTGCGATATAAAACTTATTCTGTTGAATATTTTTTGAAATTAATTTTACTGGCTTCCAGTCAAATTAATTTCAAAATATTCAACAGTTTTCCTGTTTGTTTGCCCTGAGATGGAGATACAGTGTCAAAAGGAAGAATAAATCATCAAAACAACATTACCAAAATTTGTTTCTGTCAAATAGGTTTAGGTGCACGGTAAACGACCCACACAATCTGATGAAATAGACGTAAGATAGAAATTTATATACCAGTCTTGATATATAAGGATATTTACAAATGTAAGAATTTATGGACCTTGTTTCCAAAAATGAACAGTGGATTTATAATATATTAAAGGGAATCTATAGATGGGAAATATTTATCGGCAATTTTAATATTTTATAGGTTAATTTTTTATCACCATATCCGAAATAACATCATTAAAACTAATTGCTCTGATGCTGGTTTAATTAGACGAACATATAAATATATGGACAAATTAGAAATCTTTTTGTTATTGTACAAAGCAATTAAAGTCTTTCCACGTGAGGAATTTACTCATATCGCTTGAAACATATTCCAAAGATGAGCAACTAAATTGATCCCTGATCTATTTAATTTATCTTACGGAACCAGACTTCATGACTTATCATTGCCAACACTTTCCTATAGTAGGCAATGATATGTTAGAAATGTATAAACTCTTCAAGAGTTATGACCAAACTGTTATTCCTTAAAGATACCATTACCAATCAGAGGCTGTAACAGCCAACATACTTTTTGTCAAATACAGGTTCCGCCTCGTGAAGGCACACATGTCGTCAGATGACTATGTCTTCACAATGGAGGATTCAAGGTTATCCATCAATCATATGACGTCATAATCAACTGCCTTATGCATAGACTAACATCATAATCAGTTACATCATGAATGATGTAACTCAGTTCATCACGAACGCCTGATTGATGACGAACTAAGCTTTGTTGTACGAATGGTATATGCCTTTACTATTTAACAAACATGCTGTTGAATATTTTGAAACTAATTTGACCGGGCACTGTTGCTGCCATAAGCACCCAGTCAAATTAGTTTCAAGATATTTGACAACTTACCTATATAGGTTTCTGGAAATTAATAGTCAGGGAGTTTAGAGATCAATCGATCCCAACACAGGCTAAGTGTAGGTGGAGCTTAGCTAAAGAGGGGTGGAGCATAGCTAAAACTGGCTTCCTCCATTACAACATTCCCAATCTGTCCCTAAGATTAGTGGACTCAGAAATACTCCTGGATGGGCACTGTGTCCCTGCCCACTCTAATACTGCGTAGTCCGGGTCCCAATGGTGCCAGTAGACATGTCACCTTCAGAAGCCACAGGTGATGTGACACCGCAAGGCGGCAAACCACGCTCTATGGTTATCCTGGCCAAGCATTGCCAGCTAGCGCAGAGACTGTGCTCCAACAAAAGACGCCTCTAAGTCAAGAAGACAATCACATGGACAGTGACCTCCAGGCCACGAGTGTAAGGACCCCGCCTAATTTCACAGTCAGTTCATGACTACTTACTGTCTGTAGTGGAGAGGCTTAATCCTTTAACCATTGAATTTATTCAAGAAAATTTCAGTTTTCTCATAGAAAATGTCCGTTTGTAGACCAAGAGAAGAGTATTTTTGAAAATTTTCAAAAAATACTCTTCTCTTGGTCTGCAATTGGACATTTCTCAAGATCACTGCAGAAGCCGTTTTTGGCTGATACGAGTGTTACAAGGTTAAAGGGCAACACTGGATTCACCAACTATATTGTATGGAAGCACAAGAAATTAACAATACAGGTTAGGTGCACATGTGATGGACCAGTAGCACTCACTGTCCTCACGACGTACCGTACTTTTGTGTCTATATTGCGCACTAATAGATAACATGCAGGGCAAAATTTGACAGAATATGAGCCAAAAAAGTCTTAAACAGGTATATAACACACAGTCATAGTTCAGAAAGATTGCAAAACATTTTTCCGACGAATGAAAATTGTTCACGTAAAACACTCATTAGTAACTGCGTCTTGTAATACGATCTAAATCTTATCTAAATACGATGGCTGTAAATTCTTTAAATCCAAACCTCTGAGAAAGGGTGGCGACCTATTAGGTATATTTCAAGAAAAAATCGAGAAAAAAAATGATACAAAAAATAACACGAAATTAGAACATTTTAAATTTTTCACACGAGAAATTCTTACCATCTTACGCCTATGCTTGATGTATACCTTATATCCATCATTGCGGGAGTGAAATTATTAATTGGGACCACCTAAATATTGTGTATATTTTAATAAACATTGTTTATTTCATCAAAATTAATCCAAAGTTTGACATAAAATGGCGTCGCGAAAAAATAGAAATCACGTGATGTATTAGGCTATAGGATGAGTTTAGGTTGTTACCCGAGTAGCGCAAAGAGGCTAATAGTAGTACCCGGTTAGAGACTTGCGCAATCCACAAATAGGGGGGGGGAGAGCTTCGAGTAGCTACGAGAGTGACGGCATAAACTCGTGATACGGTGATTAATAATCGGTAGAATGTAATGTGACCAAGTCGGCCGGGACAAAATCGCCCAAGTGAACACAAATTTTGCCAGCAAATATATTGCCGAATACATTTACTGATTAGGTAATAGTGAATTTATTGCTCAAATTGTTTTAAAAACATTATCTTCTGTATATATTTATTATTAATTAACGAGATTGGCATTTGCGACGTTGCAAAATCTGTTTTGATTTGGGAGGTCTCCTTCTAGTCCAAATAAAGTTCAGTGGAATGGCTCCAATCACAAAAGAGCTTTAATTTGGTCATCGAACTTAAGAAGGGATCTAACCTCATTTTATTTCTAATGTTGTTTTGCATCATCTTGTGTTAGGTTATTATAATACATGTACAATGACTTGTTAGTTTGAGTTTTATTTCACCATTTAAGAATCATACACGTAGGATTCACAAATATTACATAGAATACAATTATTACACACATTGTAGCCCACAATATTGGTTATTGCAATATGGCCGGAAAGAGGAAATAGTGGTTTCCCTTTGATATATCGCATTTTTTGGCTTAATTGTACATCAGGGCGGCCATTCTGACCCAAAATTCTGAGCCCAAAAATGTGATAAAAGTTTATACTGAATAATACGCACCCCCCCCTTCTGTCCTGGAGCAAGAAACTGCACAATATAGACACGAAAGTACGGTAGTTATCACTCTTCCCTAATGTGTTAGAATCTCTCATAATTTACCGGGAGTGTGAGTGCGCATGCATGCTCCACCATGCCATTTTTTGTTATCAATTTTAGTTCTTATCACCATGCAAAAACTAACTTTGATATAAAATCTTGAAATGTTCAGAGTCCGCAAAACGGAAAGATATCTAAAGAATGGCAAAATTTTGTTTAAGTCCATTACATATTTTTTTAAAAGTTGCATGTCAAAGTTGGATACATTTTTTTTTGTCACACGATATAATATACAGAATGGTCAAAACATTCACACGCACGCACGCACGCACGCACGCACGCACGCACGCACGCACGCACGCACGCACGCACGCACGCACGCACGCACGCACGCACGCACGCACGCACGCACGCACGCACGCACGCACGCACACACATTTGATATTAGCATTCATTATCATTGTATGCCTCCAGCTAATTGTTAACCCTTATGCCACTGTTAATGCCAAATCTTATATATATATATATATCTTAACCCTTTACCCCTAAACTCTTTTCAAGAACATTTTAATTTTCTCATAGAAAATGTCTATTTTCAGGCCAAGAAAAAATTCCTTTTGAAAATTTACCACTGGAATGACTGGCTCAGTTATCGAGCCAGTCTTAAAAACTTGCAAAAATTCTCTTCATTTGGAGTGGAAATAGATATCAGCACTGCAGATGCCATTTTTGTGCACCTTGAGTGGTTAGCCTGTTAACCCTTTAACACTCATATCAGCCAAAAACGGCTTCTGCAGTGTTCTTGATAAATGTCCCTTCGATAATCGAGCCGGTCATTCCAGTGGTACAGTGTCAAAAATAGTCTTTTTGGTCTGCAAATGGACATTCTCTATGAGATAATTGAAATTTTCATGAGGAAATTTGGGGGTTAGCGGGTTAAAATTCTTGTGGGGTTTGATGCTGTAATTCCTGTAGTATCATCATCACTCAGTACCTGAGTTTCCACTTATGAATTGTTATCTCTGTGTCAAGTTGAGGCCTATTCCCTCCTCTCCCCCCTCCCCTCCCTCCCCCCCCCCCCCCCCCCCCCCCCCCATCAGCTTACACGTCTTGTTAGCGCTCAGGTACGCGGAATCAATGATTGACATGGCCCGGCAGTACAGCGTTAGATCGTTAGAAATGAACATCGGCTTATCGGAGCAATCTTTCTCATTTAAGCAAAGATATTTCTACGCTAAATAAGTATACTCGTACATTCAGAGTTTCAGTGTTTGTAAAATATCCTCAGAAACTGGGATTAAATTCTGCGGACAGTTATATGCTTCTGTTATATGAGAAAATTAATACACATATTTTCAAATGTGAATTTTAACCGATACCAGTATTTAAATATTGGAAATTTAATATTTACTTTATTTTCATAGAATTAACGCTTTAATGGTAAAATTTGGTCAAGAAAATTTAAATCTCTGCCAATTGAATGTCCGTTTACAGGCCAAGAGAATACAATTTTTGGGAATTTATCACTGTGATGACTGGCTCTGATATCGAGCCAGTCATTTCAGTGGTAAATTTTCAAAAACTGCATTCCACAAAACCATAACAGAAGCCGGTTTTGGCCTGTATGACCATTAAAGGGTTAAAATATAACAATGATACAGCAGGTAGTAGGTACATATTATGTAGCTGATTGTCTCTTCTGAAGTTAATGATCACGATACTATAGAATGATAATTGTGTTTACAAATTTCAAGTGATAGGAAAATTAAAGTTTGATCAGTCTTAGTTTTAACATTTTAATGGTCAAGCTGCCTTAAAATCAACATCTGTAGTCATCTTGGTCAATGTCCATATACAGACCAAGAGAAGTTTTTTTAATTTTACCGCTGGAGTAACTGGCTCGATTATGTGTTCTTTTCGCCTGTAAATGGACATTGGTTTCAGCATAACTGACGTGACCAATTTTGACCATTAAAGAGTTAACTCAACGAATGTACCAGGTGTACTGCTGTGCTTACCTTAATTACTGTGTGCCTGTATAATTTGGGATGTATTGGGTTGATATACGTATGCGCGTGTGATATTACTGAGCCAGTCATTCCAGTGGTAAATTGTCAAAAATTATAGCTTATAAATTAACCTTCACAAAATATAAATTTTTATTTTCCGATATCATCACCAGTGGCGATTCACCAGATCAATGTGTCTGTGTGTGCTCTGAGTAGGCCAAATTCCAAGGCTCTGTGCTGGTGTCTCTTCTGGCATCCTTAGCACGTGAGCAAACATAAACCCTCTTTGCTGGGTGACTTTTACAGACACCACATCATCAAATCAATAAAATAGAAAAATTAAATTTAAAGTTTTTCTGAGAGGTAATGACCATTATCAGTTCAATGTCCAGAGGATTAGTTAGAAAAGCATACAGCTGTAAGGACTGGCGCTGTGTATTTATCGATTATAAACCAAGCCTGTCATTCCAGTGAAAAGGTCTCAAAAATATTCTTCTTGGTCTACAGATAGATATTCACTTGTGGGGGAGGGGTGTGCGTGTGTGTGTGTGGTGCGGGTGCCTGAGAGAAGACTCTTTTGTCGAACCCTAATCAAAGCGAAGCATGCAAGGTTGAGGTAAATGTTAGTTTTCAATGAACATTTAATTCATCAAGGAGTTATCCAATCTCAATAAAACTTCACCAATTTGTTCTATATCCATTTACTACGTATTATCATTAGTATTACATACTATCTTGAGTACTATACATACTATATATTGTAATCGATCTTAAATCAATATACACAGTGTGTATTGATTCTGTAACAAACAGCTGGAGTGGTGAGGCGTCAATGACAGATAGACATCTGTTTCCTCAATGTAACAATTCACCCTTTAACACTCAAACCGGCCAAAAAAGCCTTCTGTAGAAGTCTTGAAAAATGTCAATTTTCAGACCAAAAGAATACTATTTTAGAAATTTTACAACTAATGAATGGCTCGATAACCGAGCCAGTCATTCCAGTGATAAATTTTCAAAAATTTGTCTTCTTTTGGTCTGCAAATGGACATTTTCTATGAAATTGAAATTTTCTTTTACAAATTTAAGGTTTAAAGGGTTAACATATATGCCTTTAACATATTTACTTCTACATTACTTTTTAGCTCACCTGGCCCTTTGGGACCAGTGAGCTTATGCCATGGCAGGCGTCCATCCATCCATCATCCATCCATCATCCATCCATCCATCGTCTTCTTAAAGGTTTGACTGATTTCAACCAAATTTGACTGGAAAGATCTTGTGGTAGTAGGCTCCAGAACTTCTATTCAGATTTTTGATTGGTAAAAAAATTTACCGGAAATTTTCGAAATGTATCTCCTTAACATCTGGATGGAATTCAACCAAATTTGTCTGGAAGGATTTTATGATGGTACACTCCAGAATTTCTATTCAGAATTTTGATTGGTAATTTTTTACTGGCGCCCTATTATAAAGATGGCTCGACATAACGATCCAAATGGCGTGCGACGTGCAAATTAATGTTAATGTTTTCCAGTGTACGTTTAATTCATCAAGGGCTTATCCGATCTCAGTAAAACTTTACAGATTTGTTCTGTAACATCATTGCATCCAGACTACATCATAATTAAAATAATTTTCACATTTCTTACATATTTTTACAGGGATTGGACGTAACCTATTTTGCAAGAATAATTAGGTCATTCAATCGACATTTAATTCACCAAGGACAGATTTGAGCTATACCATTGCATCTAGTCTACATCTTAATTAAAATGGGTTTCACATTTTTTTCCATATTTTATAGTATAGGGTTTGGACTCCAAAAATTAGCTTATTTTGCACCAAGAATTAGTTTATTTTGCACCAAGAATTAGATTAATTATTTTGCAACAAGAACTAGGTAAATGTTACAGTTTTTCAATGGGCATGTACAGCTTTATATCCGATCACAAAAAATCGGTATAGATTTGTCCTATGCCATCATTGCATCCCGACTCCATCTTAATGAAAATGATTGTCAAATTGTTTACAATCTTTACATGGTTTGGTTTGTTGTGGAGCAAGAGTTAGAAAACTGTTAAAGTTTTTCAATGTTCTTTTACTTTATCAAGAGTCTTATCCAATCCCAATAACACTTTACAGAATTGTTCTATATCACCATTGCATTCAGTTTGCAGCAAAATTAAAATGATTTAAAAGTTTTTCCATACTTTTACATGTTTGGACTTATTTCTGTGTGATTTGTCTCCCTTTCAAGTATTAGAAGAATTTTCAATTGACATTTGATTTATCAAGGGGTATACTATTTTAACCATTAACACTCATATCAGCCAAAAGTGGCTTCTACAGTGCTCTTGAAAAATGTAAATTTGCAGACCAAGAGAAGGCTATTTTTGAAAATTTACCACTGGAATGACTGGCTCCATAACCGAGCCAGTCATTGCAGTGGTAACTTTTCAAAAATATTCTTCTCTTTGTCTTCAACTTGACATTTTCGAGAAAATTGAGATTTCCTTTAACAAATTTAAGCCTTAAAGGGTTAAGAAATCCTTTTTTTTACCACACTGCCACACATGTGTGATGTGCGGAAAAACTAGTGTTCGACCCGCGGGGTGAAAATGGGTGAAATGGCGTTACGGGTTGCCCTCGGGACAACTGGATTTTTTCATTTATTTCTTCCCCTGCTAAAGGGCTCGACACACAGGATGCTGTCAATCTAATTTTTTTAATCCACCCATATTCGCCAAAGTTATCTCCCTTGAAAAGCTAAAATTTGTCAAAAAATTCTTGTCCGGAGCAGATTTCGAAGAGTTGTCATTGTAATGATCAATGGAGCTATGAAGACATTCAAGATTGTTAGTGATGTCTGCCATGATCAGAGAATTATCAAAGACAAACTGTTCACATTTAGCATTCCTCAAACAAGTATGCCTGAGAGTGTATGTTGAGTTTCACTAAAACTGTTGGTGAAAATTTGCCGCTGGAATGCCTTGGCTCGATAACCGAGCCAGTTATTCAAGTGGTAAATTTTCGAAAATAGTCATCTCTGAGCCTGCAAATGGACATTCAATAAGTAAATATTTAGATTTTCTTTTCTTGACTAAATTTGGCTATTAAAGGGTTACCTTATAACTTCCCCAAAGGCATATAATTTTTAGCCTTTAGTGATAGGCAGACAGTGTTCCATCATTTTGTGTGTGATGTCAGCTAACTTGTGACATAATTGGTTATGATGTACGTTGATACTTGAGTGACAGATCAGATCCCTCTTTCATTGCCCTTCTCACACCTACATATAGCTTCTGAACAGACCGAAATTTTAATTACATATTTTTGTAGATAAAGAACCATTTCATAAACTGTGTTTATTAGATATAAACTGCTATTTATAATTTTACACTACTTTTGATCTTGGACATCAAAGCCTTATCTAACCATTTTCTGGAAATTCAGATTTAATGGGATAGACTAAAAACATATGATGAATTACTTGTGAAGATTTGAGAAGATTTTTCCTTCATCACATATCAGCAACAACTTTTAATTAATTAATTTATTTATTATTTTCAGCTCAACAATATTAACCCTTTAACCCTCAATTTTTTTTTTTTAATTTAAATTTTTTTATAGGTAATGTCTATTTGCACCAAGAGAAGACTATTTTTGACAATTTACCACTGAAATTACTGGCTTGGTTATCGCGCCAGTCATTCAAGTGGTGAATTAAAAAAAAATCGTGTTCTCTTGGTCTGCAAATGGACATTTCTCAAGACCACTACAGAAGCCGTTTTTGGCTGATAAGAGTGTTAAAGGGTTAAGTCAATTTGTCAATCAGTAAATCTGTGAAATTTCTAAAATTGCTGACAAGCCTGCTTAAATTTCAACTATAGCGCATTCGCACTAGTTCTCAATTCTCAGGCCAGCTATTCCAGTGGTACATTTTCAAAAATAAGTCTTGTCCTGCAAATGAGCATTCACTGTGCATAAATTTAAATTGTCTTCACGAATCGACTATTTTAGTGCGAATATTTAGATTAACCCCTTAATGGTCAAGACGGCCACAACAAGCCTCTCTAGTGGTCATGGGAAATGTCCATTAACAGACCAAGAGAAGACTTTTTTTAAAACTTTGCCACTGGAATGACTGCTTCGGTAACCGAGCCAGTCATTCCAGTGGTAAATTATCACAAATAGTCTTCTCTTGGGCTGAAAATGGACTTTTATCAGGGGAAAAATTAAATTTTCATGACCAAATTTGACCAATAAAGGTTAAAGGTCACTGCTATAAAGTTATAATGTCAGCAGTTAGTTAGTCAATCAATCAGTCTGCAAATTTCCTAGCTACAATATCCCCCTCCTACCCAATGCTCTTTAGCCATTTAACCCTTGGAATTCTAATTTCAAGACAAGTTCTTGAATGTTTTAAAACTAATTTTGCTGCAACCTATTGCTACTCTAGACAGCTGTCAGAAACAGCTTCGAGTTAAATTAGTTTCAAAATATTCAACAAAAGTCCTTATATCATAAAACAATTTTCGTTGTTTGTCAGTATGGGTTAAATTCTTAAACGCTTCATAAACTTTGTTACTACATGACCATCTGGAAATGATGCGATCTTTGTGATATACCTGATGGTCTCGTTTACGATCTGATCATCATGATGACCAGGTGCATGCTGGGAGCTATAGTTAGTATCATTCATCACATTGCAACATCGCTCATCATCAGTGCATTTTATCGTTCAGATGAATTTGTTTTTTATAACACCTACAAGCTGATTATTGGCTTGGCATTAGTAGAGCGCAGGCTGCTCATTGGTACTGAAGCGTTGGTGGCTTCCTTTGGCGCACGTGGTCATACATCATGGCGTAACTCTACAAGAAAGTTCCGGTTTCCTTTGGTAGTTGATGCGGAATGGTCAGGTCAGATTCATCAGAAGGGGAATGCTGCAATTTAAGCCTTACCCATAATCCCTCCTCAGTCACTACCACCCACATGCTCTGTAACTCTGAAATCCATTCTTGAGCATATTTTGACAACATCAACATCTGTTCTGTAGATAGTTATTTGGGTTAGCATTCTGTACATGTGTTGTATTATGTTGTAATGAAATATTGCTGAACCTCACAAGTGCCTACAGAACGTGCATTAGTTTGTGAGTCCGCTTATAAATTGAGTAGAAAGCTGGAGATAAATAAATAACATTGTTTCTGGCATGTGTGGATTATTGAGTAATTCAACTTGTAGAATGTGGCCTGGACAATATATAGTTGTATATATTTTGTCTGTGCACAGATTTTCATTAAATGCGCAGTTAGAATGGCATCAACCGGCCAGCTTTAAATATTAAAACAGGAGTGTCTCAGACACTACCAACCCTTAAGTATTAAATTAGAACTATAATCTCCACCACCCATTTTAAGGACCAAAAGTAACAGAACTATCTCCACCACCTATCTTAAGGATTAAAGGTAACAGAACTATCTCTACCACTCATCGTAAGTCTCGAACATAACATAACTATCTCCACCACTCATCCTAAGGACCAATAGTAACAGAACTGTCTCCACCCATTTTAAGTCTCGAACGTAACAGAACTATCGCCACCACTCATCTTCAGGACCAAAAGTAACAGAACTCTCCACCACCTATCTTAAGGATCAAAGTTAACAGAACTATCTTCACCACCCATCTAACAGATCAAAAGTAACAGAACTATCTCTACCACTCATCTTAAGTCTCAAACATAACAGACCAATCTGTGTAGTAACTCTTAGTCTCCACCACCCATCTTAAGGACCAAAAGCAACAGAACTATCTCTACCACCAAGCTTAAGGACCAAAAGCAACAGAACTATCTCTACCACCAAGCTTAAGGACCAAAAGCAACAGAACTATCTCTACCAGCAAGCTTAAGGACCAAAAGCAACAGAACTATCTCTACCACCAAGTTTAAGGACCGAAAGTAACAGAACTATCTCCACCACTCATCTTAAATCTCGAACATAACAGAACTATCTCCACAATCCATCTTAAGGATCAAATGTAATAACTCTTAGTCTCCACCACCCATCTTACGTCTCAACCATAATACAATCATCTCCACCACCCATCTTACGTCTCAACCATAATACAATCATCTCCACCACCCATCTTACGTCTCAACCATAATACAATCATCTCCACCACCCATCTTACGTCTCAACCATAATACAATCATCTCCACCACCCATCTTAAGGACCCAAGCAGAACTTTAATCTCCACAACTCATAATTTTAACCATATCTGACTGCTAAGTTTTTGCAGAGTCGGTATCTTCCAAGGATTGTATCTATGGACCGGCTCAATATTTTGAAAACAATTTGACTGAAAGATGTTGGCTAAGCCAAATAGTTTTCAAAATATTCAGCAAGTCAAGAGTTTTGACGCATTGAAATTATTGTTTAGTGGCTTGCAGCAGCTAGATAATTAAGGATCAAAATAATAGAACTATATCCAAACACCATGTATCGTGAGGCCCAGAACTGAATTCACCTTTCCAGAGTATTCATCGATCATCTGACCTCGTATGACGTCATAATCAGCTCAGCACATGTAAAATGATGTCACAATCATTACGTAACAAAGGGTTCCATATAGACTGTCATCAAATCTCTGTCTGACACGTTGTATGAATTGTATGTCTTTGTAATTCATTGCTATGTTATAACGGTGCTGTTGAATATTTTGAAACTAATTTGACTGGGCGCTGTTGCTGCCTTACTCCCGGCCCATGCATCAAGAAAGTATTTGCATGTGTTTCATATTCAATGGCCATTTTGAACCTTAACCCTTTAACTTTCAAATTTCTTCAACAAAATTCCAGTTTTCTCAAAGAAAATGTCCATTTGCAGACCCAAGAGAAAATTTTTTTTTGAAGATTTATCATTGGAATGACGTTTTAGATATGCCCCGCCCATCTCTATCTAAGCTCCACCCACACCTCGCTCGTGTTGGGATCGATCGATCTCTGAACACCATGACTATCAATTTCCAAAAAGCTACACAGGTAAGCTGTTGAATATTTTGAAACTAATTTGACTGGGCGCTGTTGCTGCACCCAGTCAGATTAGTTTCAAAATATTCAACAGCTTACCTGTGTAGCTTTTTGGAAATTGATAGTCATGGTGTTCAGAGATCGATCGATCCCAACACGAGCGAGGTGTGGGTGGAGCTTAGATAGAGATGGGCGGGGCATATCTAAAACGTCATTCCAATGATAAATCTTCAAAAAATAATTTTCTCTTGGGTCTGCAAATGGACATTTTCTTTGAGAAAACTGGAATTTTGTTGAAGAAATTTGAAAGTTAAAGGGTTAAGGTTCAAAATGGCCATTGAATATGAAACACATGCAAATACTTTCTTGATGCATGGGCCGGGAGGATGAACTAAATATATGTTTTCAGATCAAATGATTGGTGTGTGTAGGACTGATTTATCACCCACTTAGCTTAATGGGAACAACCTCTCTTCAGAGTCACCTCTGTTAAGAACCACCTTAAGAACCACCTGTCTTAAGAACCACCTTAAGAACAACCTTGCTTATAAACCACCTCGCTTAAGAACCACCTCACTTAAGAACCACCTCGCTTAAGAATCACCTAGCCTAAGAACCACCTGTCTGAAGAACCACCTTGCTTTTGTCCACAAAATTTACCTACTCATCAAGATTAGTCAAGAATATTGACATTTTTATTTAGTAAATGTCCATTCGCTGGCCAACATATTTTGAAATTTATAGCAGGAATAAATGGCTCTGTCATTGAAACAGTCATTCCAGGGATAAATTTTCAAAAATAGTTTTTTCTTGTTCTGCAAATGGACATTCCTGAAGACCATTGCAGAGGCTGGCTTAACCATCGTCGTGTTAAGGCTGCACATGGTCACCATCAGAGCCTATGAGAGCTCGGAGAGCAGACTGTATCTTATAACAGTCAGATGATAAGTGAGTTTTTTCAAGAACTTCTGACATGTGTTACATAGTCACGATCTTATATCTTCATGGCCTGTATATTATTGCTGTAAAACACACATTGTTCAGCATGTAAAATCTCCCATGATGCTCGGTTAACTGTCTCGATAACCCGTATAAGTCCAAATCTTTAAGATAATTCACTAAAATCTCCATAAAGAGTGGTGTTCGTTAGCAGAGATAGAAATTATTGTTTTTAGAGATATGGTATATAGATATAATTAAGTTATATACAGTCCAATTAGTCTTATTAATGTGCTTAACTGTCTCAGCTGCATGCCACCAGACAATAATTTCAATGGGCAATAACTGGAGCTGCTGAATATTTTGAAAACAATTTGGCTGAAAGTTGTTGGTGGCTTAGCCACCAACAACTTTCAGTCAAATTGTTTACAAAATATTTAGCAGGTACAGAGATATAAACCTGGGAATACATCACCTGGCAAAAACTTAGCAGTCATGCGGTTAATAAACCAATTTTAAAAGGAAACTCAGAACCATGTGACTATAGACAAGTAATCGGTTAATGCAAGTTGGTTGTTAAAGTTAAAGACTTGTAGAGGCCCGAAGACGGTGGATCTTTAAAACATGTGGTCTTCTGACCGCTTGTCTTAAGGAACCACGGCATATTGCGTCTCAAATGCAGGTGGTTGCTCGAAGAGGTTTGACTATAATCCTGGAGCTGTGAACTACTTACCAGCTTGAAGCCCACTCAAAGTGACTTTAGTCCTTGACTTTACGTCTTCAAGGTGTGGAACAGGGAGGTGTGTGTGCGTGCGTGCGTGCGTGCGTGCGTGCGTGCGTGCGTGCGGGCGGGCGGGCGGGCGTTCCTCTGATAGTATATCAACCTGGGACTCTGCATCCCCTTAGGGATTGTATTTTTGTTTATTGTTAATGTCGGAGAAAGTCAAGGACATCAATATGGATGTGTATTTATAGATAGATATATGTGGTACAGATATTTGGCGGAAGATTAGAAATTAAAAAAAACATTCCGTTTGGTGTATAAAATCGCGTCTGGCCATCGAGATGGCTTTCCAGTTGTTCGGGATGATGGTAGTGCGTATGTTACAATGGAAGGCGAAGATGAGGGCTCGACGAAAACTAAAGGTAACCGGTAATATATATAAACAGATTCTGTTGATATTTTAATTAGAGTTTAATTGTAAATAAAACAATGACAAGTTCTTTTCAAATAGTTTCCAGATTAATTTTTCAACGTTGAATTTGTTCCAGTAAGTATTTAATTATTCCTATTATTTCGAAACTAATTTGACTGGAAGATTCCTCTATACATCTATATGGCGTGTACAATCAAATTAGTTTTAAAATCTTCAACAAAATATTTCTTACCTTGGAGAGAATTAGTTTCAAAATATCTGCCATTGAGAATTTGTTATATATTAACCCTTTAAAGGATAACTAATCCCATCTCTTGATAGCTATTCAGGCGATCTAACACGCTGGTCATAAACTATCCAGGTAATTTTAAGCCTTTTATCACGCCGCTAAGGAAAGATATTCAGGATTTAGTAGTTAAATGTTGATACATTTCCACACCCTATGATGGCTGTCATGATTTACTTTTCAACCAATCAGAAAAATCCTAGTGTGTCTGCCTCGGTATATACGCTCAGTCATAGAGGCTCCAGCTATAATTTGGCAAAGTGGTATAAAAGCAATCCTACAGGTAAGCTGTTGAATATTTTGAAACCAATTTGATTGGAAGTTGTTGCTGCCATAGGCAATATTTACTCGATATTACAGAACAGATAATTGCGATACAGATCAGGGAATGTGACTGAATATGAATGATATGGATTCTATCAACCATATTCTATCGGTGCAATACAACATTTGAGATAAGATTAGCATCGCTTTAATATTTACGATTGGTCAAGTAAGTTGTAATTCTTGCTTAGTGAATGGCGATTCACAGTTCAAGAGAAGACAATTATTGAAAATTTACGACTGAAATAACTGACTCGATTATGGAGGCAGTCATTCCAGCCGTAAAATTCCAATAATAGTCATTCTATTGGCCTGAAAATTGAGATTTCTCAAAATCACTGCGGAAGCAGTTTTTTGGCCGGCTTGGCCATATAAGGGGGGTAATATTTCTGGGGTTATAACGGTTTATCAGCATATTTTCAGCTGAACCTGGCATGATATGTTTCTGTGAATTATGATGAGGAAGGAATTATTAACAGAATTATTAACATTCATGTCAAGGTGATTCATAATAGACTGAATAATAGATAACTATAGGGACGTATATCTTCCTGCCAGTCAAGTTACTGGGTAACCTTATATGCAAAGGCAATTTGCTAGTCTGTCTCTGCTTGCCTGCCTGCCTGTCTGCCTGTCTGTCTGTGTGTGTTTCTCTGTCTGTCTGTCTGTCCATCCATCCATTGGTCGGTTTGTCGGTCCATCACTGTCTGTGTCTGTCTGTCTGTCTGTCTGTCTCTGTCTGCCTGCTTGCCTGCCTGTATATGTGTTGCAATTGCTAGTGGTTTCCCCATTTGTTGAATGTTGCTTAATTAACACCAAACAAGTGTTACATGTACTGGCTATTAATTTGAATATATGAATTCACCATGCATGGCATCAAAGAGCAGCCTTATGGCACTTGTTAGCTTTTTCCAATTTATATTTGTAGTGCTTGAGTACTGGGAAATCATGTTTTGTGGATGTAGCTTTTACTAACCCTTTAACACTGATATCAGCCAAAACAGCCTCTGCTGTGGTCTTGAGAAATGTCCATTTTCAGACCGAGAGGACTTTTTTTGAAAATTTACCACTAGAATGACTGGAAATTGAAATTTTCTTGAACAAATGTTAACCTAAGTTAATGTTGATATGATAATGGGAACGATCATAATTATTAGCTCACCTGACCCGAAGGGCGGCCATCCGTCCGTCATCTGTCCATCTGTCAAATCGTGTCTTCTTAAGGGTTTGACCGATTTCAACCGAATTTGGCTGGAATGATCCTAAGCTGCTACCCTCCAGAACTTTTTTCCAGAATTTTGATTGATCCATTTTTTGGCTGAAAATCTTGAAAAATCTAATGGAAATGGTCAAAATGCTACTCCTCCTTAGCTGCTTGACATATTTCAGCCAAATTTGACTAGATGCATGGTATGGTGGTACGCTCTAAAACTTCTTTTCAGAATTTTGATTGATCAATTTTTTTGGTGAAGATCAGATTTTATGAAAAATCTACCGGAAATGCTCAAAATGCTACTCCTCCTTAGCTGCTTGACATATTTCAACCAAATTTGACAAGATGAATTCTATTGTGGTAGGCTCTAGAACATATTTTCAGAATTTTAATTGATCAATTTTTTGGTTGAAAATCTGAGATTTTATGAGAAATCTACCGGAAATGGCCAAAATACTTACTCCTCCTTAGCTGCTTGACATATTTCAACCAAATTTGACAAGATGAATTCTATGGTGGTAGGCTCTAGAAAATCTTTTCAGAATTTTGATTGACCAATTTTCTGGGTGAAAATCAGACTTTATGAAAAATCTTCCGAAAATGGTCAAAATGCTATTCCTCCATAACTGCTTGACATAATTTGACTAGATGCATTCTATGTGGTAGGCTCTAGATCTTCTTTTCAGAATTTTGATTTATCAATTTTTTTGGTGAAAATCTTTTATGAAAAATTTACTGGAAATGGTCAAAATGCTACATAGGCGCTGGACATATTTCAACCAAATTTGACTGGATGCATTCTATGATGGTAGGCTTTAGAACTTCTAGTCAGAATTTTGATTGATAAATTTTTGGCCGAAAATCTTAGACTTTATGAAACATTTACCAGAAATTTCCAAAAAAGCGGCTTCTTAGTTACTTGACATATTTCAAACAAATTTGGCTAGAAGTGACCCTATCAAGGTAGACTAGAATTTCTATTCAGGATATTGATTGGTAGATTTTTTGGAAGCCCATCTTGGATTTTCCGAAAGTTATCCATCATATCTATTTAAATGCAAATGGTTCAAATGCTAATGGTCCAGGTGAGCGCCACAGGCCCTTGGGCCTCTTGTCTAAAATTCATCCAGATGTGAATTCCAATATGGCTGCCAGATCGCTATGTTGAATGTCCTTTTCCAATTGTAAGAACCATATGTATTGAAGATTTAGCCAGGGAACCAGACAAGCATGTTGAAGATTACTTGGCATGAGAATTAGCTCTAGTAGCTTTTAGCTAATGATTCAAAACTTTGGAAAATCATTAAGGTTTAACAGTGAAGTGAAGATACATTTCAAAAGCGAGTGATCCATTTCTAGCTCGGTCTGGCCAATTTCTGTTTAAGCTCCGCCCACTTTGTTCACGTGTTTGGCTCGATTTATGTACTTTAATCCTATCACTGACAAATCCCCTGGAAATTAAAATTCTTTACAATATAAAACTTATTCTGTTAAAATATTTTGAAGTTAATTTGACTGGAAGCCGTTGCTGCGTTATGCAGCAATGGCTTCCAGTCAAATTAATTTTAAAATATTCAACAGTTTTCCTGTATGGTTGCCTTGAAAATGAGATATGGGGAATTCTTCGGTGAAAGGGTTAAACACAGAAATCCCAAAATTCCGATTTCAAGGTACTTAACCCTTTATTAAATTTTTTCAGGGAAATTTCAATTTTCTCATAAAAAGTGTCCAGTTGTAGACCAAGAGAAGATTAGGTTTGAAAATTTATCACTGGAATGAATGGCTCGGTTACCAAGCCAGTCATTGCAGTGATAAATTTTCAAAACTAACCTCTTGGTGTGCAAATGGACATTTCTCAGGACCACTGCAGAAGCCGTTTTTGGCTGATATGAGTGTTAAAGAGTTAAACAGGTAATTAAGCTGTTGAATATTTTAAAACTGATTGGGAGGGAGTTGGAGGGGGAGGGATGGCTGCTGCTGTGGCAGCAACAGCTCCCTATCAAATTATTAGTTTCAAAATATTCATTAGAATGTTTATTAAATTCTACGTTCATTAATGACATACAATTCGTACACTTCCTGACAGACTTGTTGATTTTTGTCATGGAGATATTCAGCTAACATTTGATGTTATTGATTAGAATGTCGGCTACTTGAGTGTCAGATCACGTCCATCCATTAATCCGCTTTACATGTGATCTCTGGCATTTATCATTTTATACATAGCCAACCAATAATAATAATAATAATAATAATAATAATGATAATAATAAGTTATTGCAGACCCTCGCCCTGTAAAATGTTTTTGGATATTTCGGATATTTTGGATTTTTATTATTTTTTTTGGATCACGAAATTTTTTGGAATTATAGTGTATGGTCATTATTTCTTGTGTTCAAATTTGAGCTAAATTGGACCAATAGTTTCCGAGATATTCACAGATCCAGAATTTGATCCGGATCATGGCCAATGTCTGGAGATACTCAAGCATGGCAAGTTCCTTCATTGTGTTAAAATTTCAGCGAAATCAGATTTCAAGATAGTTTTCAAGCACGCATGCACTCACACACAGCACACCACGCACGCACCCATGCACGCACGCACATACGCACATTCACACACAAGGTAATAATAAAATCATGACATATGTATTCAAAAGCTATGAATATGTTGTCAAGGAGATTTATCATTATCTAACAATAACAGCTTTTGATCAGTATGAAGACAGTTTCTCTGACATTCCTTATGCAATCTCCAGGGAATGTCATTATGCACTATAATTAACAATGTCAGAGCGTGATGTGAATTCTCCTGAGTCCTGTTGCCGCTTTTGACGATGTCATCCCGCTGTTCTGATGAAATAAAATGCTGAGAGTTAGCGCTTGCTCGCGGCGATGGCGGAATTCTGAGTGATTCCATAACTTTGGATGATTCCGACAATTACTTTGATGCAATAGTGAGAATTCACCCTTTAACCGTTAAATTTGTTCAAGAAAATTATTATTTTCTCATAGAAAATGTCCATTTGCAGACCAAGAGAAGACTATTTTTTTTTAAATTTTTCATTGGAATGACTGGCTCGTACAAATGACGTTTCTCAAGACCACTGCAGAAGCTGTTTTTGGCGGATATGAGTGTTAACGGGTTAAAGTCACGCTGGTCTTGAGAAATGTCCATTTGCTGTCTAAGTGAAGACTATTTTTGAAAATTTACCATGAGAATGACTGGCTTGATAATCCAGCCAGACATTCCAGTGGTATATTTTCAAAAAATAATCCTCTGTCTGCAAATGGACATTTTCTCTTAAGGGTTAAATAAATGGTGAATCACAATAATGAACTTAGTCCTCAATATTAGCGCTGATTTCAAATGAAGAAATAACTGACCTTTCCAGTCTTAGCTATGCCGCGCCCGTCTCTATCTAAGCTCCACCCACACTTCGCCCATGTTGAGATCGATCGATCCCTGAACTCCTTGACTGTCAATTTCCAAAAAACTATACAGGTAAGCTGTTGAATATTTTTAAACAAATTTTACTAGGTGCTGTTACTTCCTATGGTCCTAAAATGGTCTTCTTGGTCTGCAAATGGTCATTGCTCAAGACCACTGCAGAAGCTGTTTTGGCAGATATGAGTGTTAAATGGTTAAGTATTTAAGACTGACTAAATCGAGTCTGTTTCATGCTGTAAATGATAATGGCGTCATCCTACATGTGACGAAGTTGATTATGATGTCATATGATGGATGGATAAACTGGGAAGGTTCATTGTTTTGATCTCAGCCGACTTGGCACTCAGCTGAGCTTTAGCAATCATCCGGCATCCAACCTTCTGTCAGTGGGTGATTGGGTGGGTGAGTGGGTCAATAAGTTTTTTGGTCAGTCAGTCAGTCGGTCGGTTTATCATTCAAGTGTAAACAATGGTGGCATATTTTATTATTTCTGGACAGATTGACTGACACCAAACCTGGGCAAAAAGTTCATATTGCTATCTAATGAGTAATCACCCTTGAAAATTTGATTATAATACATAGTTACTCAAGGAAGGTAACTCGTTGAAGTTATCCTAATCATTATCACAGCTTATTCATTATTATTAATTTGTTTATTTATATCAAGTAATCAAGCTTTGCGGGTCAATGCATTGTAGCATGGAGGTGTGTCATATATCAGAGTTGGTCTTCATGACCTTTTTATGGTTCACTGAAAATCATAGAAAATTTGTGTCAATACTGTAATTTCCAAGGTTTTTCATATCAAGTGATCAAAATAAGTGCCGGGCTAAAGGTTGGGCATGTATCAAAAGGTATGTCACTCCGAAGTCTGACCTACTTTTCACAATTCAATGAACATGATCAAATAAATTGCTATCCAGTCTATTTTCGCAACATTCTTCCACCTACATGTAGATAGTCATGAAACTTGTAATAATGTGGATGCATCGTAGGCTAAATGTGAGAGGTGTTCCAACTCATTTTTGTGTGGGTGGTTGGCGGTAGGTATACTCCCCGATGTAGTGCATCAATACATTCTAATATCCGTATTGGAATTGGCTGATTATAAAGCGGGAAGTACATTTTGTGTAATTTACAGCTATTCAGACCACATATTTTGAAATCACTTTGGACTTGTCAAGAGCTTTTCATCCTTGACCTTGACCCTTTCACCGACAAATCCCGGAAAAAGTATATTATTTACGTTAAAAAACTTATTTTGTTGAATATTTTGAAATTAATTTGACTGGAAGCCATTGCTGCCTAAGGGAGCAACGGCTTCCAGTCAAATTAATTTCAAAATATTTAGTTTTTCCCGTATGGTTGGTTGCCTTGAAAATGAAAAATAGGTAATTCATCGGTGAAAGGGTTACGGTCTAAAGCAGTTAAGGGTCAAGGCCATGGCCCCCTTGTTGATCGCGCTGATTGCTTTAAAAATAATTGGATTCGCTGACTAAGTCGGCAATGGCCTTCAGTCAAATTATTTTCAAAATGATCAGCAGCAATTTTATTTTAATAGCTTGTAAAAGCTATTCGCACAATATATAGCTGCTGGTTTCCCATCAGAATGGGTAAAGCCCTAGATATTGAACCCATTGCTCTAATGGTTTCATCCAGAGCAACTCTGATATTGTCAGAACCAGATTTGCTGGATGTGAGATGATAAATTATATCTTGTCAAAGTTATGTCATAATTATATCGTAATATTTGCAATATGTTTTAACATTATAATGAACACAAGCGAAAAAACCATAGCAGGAATATTAACCGCAGTACGATCATCATCATCATCATCATCGTTGTCATCATCATCATCATTATCACCACCACCACCACCACAACCAATATCATCATCATGATCATCATCATCATCATCATCAGGACCACTATCATCATCATCATCATCATCATCATCATCAGCAGCAGCAGCGGCAGCACTACCATCATAATCATCAACATCAGCAGCACCACCACCATCATCATCATCAACATCATCATCATCATCATCAACATCATCATCATTATCATCATCATCATCATCATCATCATCATCAGCACCACCACCATCATCATCATCATCAACATCATCATCATCATCATCATCATCATCATCATCACATTTATTCTGTTTCATATCATTGTTTCATATCATCATTATCATGCCTATTTTCTCTTTTCCCCTCTTGTCTAATTACTATTAGCATCTATTGCTATCGTCACACTGGCCATGGCCCATGTTCCCGAAGCTATCATTAGGATAGCGATATCATTACTCCAATAGCATAACATGAGTGTAACGTTATCACTATCCTAGCGATAGCTTTGGGAAGATGGGCCGTGGTTGACTAACGTTTTAATGACTAGATCAGCACAACCAGCAGTAGCACAGCCTAAGTACAGAATAAAATACGTCTATAGGTATCATTCGTTGATGGTTTAAAACATTTTATTGAAGTCTTATACTCACTTGCCTTCTCTTTCAGTCTCATCCAGAGTGGACTTTAGTTATCGAGGATTACTCCGCCAATGGCGTCGGTGAGATTAATGTTTGTCACGGCCAGCAGGTGGAGGTACTAGATGCATCTCCAGCGAGACCCGATTATTGTTTAGTGAGGACAATACCAGATGGTCCTGATGGTAGCGGTGATGTAAGTCAAGGCCTGGTGCCACTCTGCGTTCTCAAGTTGTCTGTCACCGCTTTTAGAGGCTCTCGGAACAGTATTGACGAAGGTAAGATAAAGCGGGATTATCTCTTTAACACTTTAATGGTCAAGCCGGACAAAACCGGCCTCTGCAGTGGTCTTGTGGAATGTCCATTTGCAGGCTAAGAGAAAAATATTTTTGAAAATATAGCACAAGAATGCCTCGGAGCCAGTCATTCCTGTGGTAAATTTTCAAAATAGGTTCTTGGCTTGTAAATGGACATTCTTCCAGAGCACTGTAGAAGGTGTTTTTGTTCAGCTTAAGTGTTAGGTGTTAATCCTCAAGCCGGCAAAAATGGCTTTTGCAGTAGTCATGATAAATGTCCATTTGCGGACCAAGAGAAAAATTTTGAAGGTTTATCGCTAGAATGACTGAATCAATAACTGTGTCAGTCATTCCAGTGATAAATGTTAAAAAAAAATTATCTTGTTCTGAAACGGGACATTTTCTATGTGAAAATTCAAATTTTTCTTTTTGTTTATCCATCATTATTTCGTGTTCCGATTGTTGTACCCACCCCTATCTCAATTATGGTCTGTATTCCCACTTATCAATATAGCATTTTCAATCTGTGTTTCAATATATAGAAGCTAGGTCTTGATGGCTATGCGGAGAATAATGGCGTCGAAAATTAGATATAGTATCATTATTACGACGGCATTGCCTTGCGACGAAGCGACAAGGACATGCAGGATTTTTATTCTGCAGATTTTTTTTTTTTTGTTATAAAATGGTAATAAATTAATGATTTTGTTGAATTAATTAATTTATATACAGCTATTTTGAGTTGCATTTCCTAATAGTTTGATTGTTTAGCTATCTCCACATCCTTACCCCTTTTGCCATATCAATCCTTACCACTCCGATGTCAATAGTCTATTTTTAATTCTGTGTCAATAGCAAAGAAACTCATGTACATTTTCCAGCAATTTTGGTGCACGATATTGCTGTCTCATCTTCCGCCAAATTTGTTGAAAATTGAACACCTGAGTTCAACTTTTAATTTAATTTGAAAATTATAAATTTGACATCATGACGGTAAGGGTTAATCTGGCCAAAACCATCTGCTGTACTGGTCTTAAGGAATGCCCATTTGCAGGTAAGTGAAGATAAATTTTTGAATTTTACCACTGGAATTGACTGGCTTGATAACATTCTGATGGTAAATTAAAATATAGTGCTCTCCTGGCCCAGAGATGGACATTGAGTGAGCAAATTCTTTGATTTCCTTGACCGATCCCGACCATTAGCACATTTATTAATACTTTCCACCAGGAAATACCAGAACATGAATTTCAAAATATCTATGCATGAATTTATATTTATTTTATATCTCTTTTAATATAAAGCTGATACTTATGAATTGTAAAAAATGTATTACTTTGTCACAAAGACGTTACCCGTGACGGATATAAAGACAGCAAGATAGCATTAAACAAAGCTCCAGTCAGTTCCAGGGAGGTAACTCTTGGAGCATTAGAATATTTGTCACAGTAAAGGGAGAAAACTCTGCCATGGCTATATTTGAGGAATTTTTTACATTACATGCGGGGGGGGGGGGGGGGGGGTGTGAATTTTAATTTCTTAATAATAAATACTAATATGCACGCAGAAGAATATTTTTGAGAATTTACCACTGGAATGACTGGCTCGGCGGTTATCGAACCAGTAAATTTGCAAAAACAGTTTTCTCTTGGTCTGCAAATGGACATATTTCAATCCCATTACAGGGGCCGGCATTGGCCATCTTAGTCATTAAAGCGTTAAAATGCTATATTATTAAATGAAATTATTGATCTATGCGAGGTACAAGCTAATGTGATGCCTTGATATTAATTATTCAACCTTTTTTTTCATGAAAATTAAATTTTCAGCGCCCAGTCAAATTAGTTTCAAACTATTCAACAGAATATTTATTAAATAGTAAAAGCAAACAATTTGTTCAAGTTCGTGACGTACTTATCTACGTCATTCATGACATCATTCATTATGATGTCATTGTACACATCATGCAGTTCATTACGACGTCTTACGATGGATGGGTACTCTGGAAAGGTGAATTGTCCACTCAGATTTCTGTATAGATGACTGAAGCATCACCACAGTTCTTCCAGCCAATAGTTATTTGTATTAATGAGTAGTTATTTTTAAAATGATTTCCTGGATATTTTTGGGAATCCAAGATGTTCGCCGAAAGAAATCGCCAATTACATTTCTGTACATAGAGTTTCTGATGCCTGAGCTACTGTATAGTTTTCAGGAAATTGATAGCTAGGGCATTTGGGGATCGATCAGTCCCAACGCGGCGAGGTGTGGGTGGAGCTTAGTTAGTGATGGGTGGGGCATAGCTAAAAATGGAAAGGTCCAATGTGTTTGGCAGCCATCTTGGATTTCTGAAACTCTAAGCAAATTCTTTAACAAAATACAGCTCTGATTGATGACTGCACATGTGCTTGTCACTATGTGTATGGGTGCATGTGTGTATGCATGAACATGCATGTGTGTGTGTGAGTGCTTACGTGTGTGCATGCGAGAGAGGATGTTTGGTTAGATGGGGGTCAGTGGGTGTATGTGTGTGCGTGAGTGTGCTAATGTCTGCATGTGAGAGAGGATGTTTGGTTAGAAGGGGGGGTCACTGCATGTATGTGTGGTAGATATGTGAACATTATGACAAGTGTGTGCGCATGAGTGTGCTGACATGTGTCTGTGTGCGTGAGCATGCTGATGTGTGTGTGCGCTAGAGAGGATGTTTAGTTAGATGGGGTCAGTGCGTGTGGTAGATCCGTGAACATTATGACATGTGTTTGTGTTTATTTACTGTTCATTTTCACTTTGAGTTTTCTCACCTGTTGATTTGACAATGTTTGTAGTTTTCTGGTGTTTATGCTTACCTGTTTACCTGTCTGAGGTGGGTTTTGTTTATACAATGTTTAATTGCTCACACCTGCCTCTCTAGCATAGAGTCTGTCTTGTGTTCAGTGAGGGTGAGACTACTGGCTGGAGAGGGTGGGGTGGGTGTAATAGTGGGTTTGAAGAGGTAAGGGCCACTTAGTTGTCAGCATCAACCTGATTTTACAGTCAAAACCCTTCTCCAAAACTCTTATGCTGTATCAGGGGTGTAGGAATGTGTCTTGGTCCATGGTGGGGGTAGCTAAACTATGGGTGGGGCCAAAACATGGGTCGGGACCGCTATGGGTATACAATATGGGAGATGAAAAACCTAGGCTGGGAGGCGGTTTATTTCTCCCTTCTCCTTCCCCCACCCACCTGTTCCTCCACCTACTGTATCACTTGTCATAAATAAGTTAAAATATTTCCAAAACTAAAACAGAAACATTTTAGTTAAAGTAATTTTGAACATGATTTAAGAAATGTTCAGATGAATATTCTGAACTTAATTTGATTGGAAGCTTCCAAAACAGCTAAACCTAAAAGCTGTTGAATATTTTAAAACTAATATTCATCAAACTATTCCTTACGCCGAACAGAATTCATCATTTCTGCTTAAACATTAGCCCTTTAACCTTCAAATTTGTTAAAGAATATTTCAATTTTCTCATTAAGAATGTCCATTTGCAGACTAAGAGAAAGTTAGTTTTAAAAATGTATGACTTGATCGGTTATTGAGCCAGTCATTCCACTGATAAATTAAAAGAAAATAATGTGGTCTTGGTTAGCAAATGGACAATTCTCAATACTACTGTAGAAGCCGTTTTTGTCCAACTTGATTGCTAGATCTTAGCCATTTAACACTCATATCAGCTAAAAATGGCCTCTGTAGTGGTCTTGAGAAATGTCCATTTGCAGACTAAGAGAAGACTATTTTTGACAATTTACCACTGAAATGACTGGCTTGATAACAGACCCTGAGCCATTCCAGTGGTACATTTACAAAAATTGTCTTCTCATGGTCTGCAAATGGACATTTTCTATGAGAAAATTGAAATTTTCTTGAAAACATATGATGGTTAAAGTGTTAAGGTGTTATTCTGGCTCCATAAGGTGGTCACTTAAGCCACAATTGATAGCTGGAATGTTCAGTGGAACATCAGTATGTTCTTCAAGGAGATATTAGTAATGTTTTTCCGAGTTAGATCATTGGTGTTTCATCTGTGGTGCATGTGACTGCTCCCTCCCCAACCTCCTCGCCAAGTTTCCCCCATCTGACCCTACCTTTTGACCTGATTTTCATTACCTCTAAGATATACCATCCATAGAATCTGAAGGTTAATGTAAAGCACATGAAACAGTCATAATATTATCTCTGGGTGGCGCATTGTGGTGTAAGGGTGGGTGGGATGGGGACAAGGGAGATTCACCAGCCATCTAGTAGCCTATGGTTTTTAGGAATGTCTTTCCTCTTGTCAGTGTTTAAAGAACTGCCTCATTAAAAACTGCCCTTGAGGTCATCAGCATGTGTGTGTGTGTGTGTGTGTGTGTGTGTTGTGTTGTGTGTGTTGTGTGTGTGTGTGTTGTTGCATGCACGCACATACATGTGGCTGGTTGTGTGTGTTATTATGGTCAAGATTGCTCATTAAAATTTGAGCACTTTCAATGTAAATTTGCATCCCAAAAGATGAGTATTCTTGAAAATTTACCACTGGAATTCTTGTTGTAGCTAGTGAACCAGACATTCCACTACTAAATTTACAAAATTAGTCTTCTTAACCCAGCAAATGGACATTTATAAAGACCACTACTTGAATATAGGATGCACACCCTTCTTAAATCTTGTAAATCACAGTCTAAAACAGTGTTTTATCTACATGGAAATAATGATAGTATACCGAGACTTCAACTAGTACTGAGGGCCCAAAATGTAATACTTTAAGGCTTAAGTCAAACAGAGCTGACCTGTAGTAGTATTGAGGATTGTCCCATTGCAGGATAAAGTAAACTATCTTTGAAAATTTACCACTGGAATGCCTGGCTAGAAAACCGAGCCAGTCATTTCAGTGGTAAATTGTCAAAAATATCGCGTAATTGACTTCTAATTGACACTCAATTATCAAATTTTTAAATATTTGACCATTGTGACTGTTAAAGAGTTAGCGAATGCACTTAATTTGAACATCTTCTGATTGTTCGTATAGAACAGAGCTGGTTCGTGATCCTGATCGGATGAGACTGTACTATATTACTTTCAAACCATTCATTACCAAATAGCAGTTGAGATGCAGACTTTGGGGGTACATTGAAGCGGTAAAGCAAACCGTTGCCAAATGCCAGTATATTGCAGTGGATCAGAGCTGCGGTAAAGCAAACCCTTGTCAAATGCTGGTATATTGTAGTGGATCAGAGCTGCGGTAAAGCAAACCCTTGTCAAATGCTGGTATATTGCAGTGGATCAGAGCTGCGGTAAGGCAAACCCTTGTCAAATGCCGGTATATTGTAGTGGATCAGAGTTGCGGTAAAGCGAACCCTTGTCAAATGCCGGTATATTGCAGTGGATTTGAGCTGCGGTAAAGCAAACCCTTGTCAAATGACAGTATATTGCAGTGGATCAGAGCTGCGGTAAAGCAAACCCTTGTCAAATGACAGTATATTGCAGTGGATTTGAGCTGCGGTAAAGCAGACACTTGCCAAATGCTGGTATATTGTAGTTGATCAGAGCTGTGGTAAAGCGGACCCTTGCCGAATGCCAGTACATTGCAGTGGATCAGAGCTGTGGTAAAGGAGCACCCTTGCTGAATGCTGGTACATTGCAGTGGATCAGAGCTGCAATACAGCAACGGCAAATCAGTTGATAAAGCAGTGGCAAGGAAGCGCTTAATGCCCCTAATGCCCCTAATTTGACATCATTACATTTCCCCCCTGGCTGGCATCTTTGAGGCCATGTTTGCTTATGTACAAGCAAGGTATTTGCCAATTCTTTTTTATCTTCTGATGTAGCCCTTTGTTGATTTATTTCTAATCATTTCATGTATCTGTTCAGCCAGCACATTTATTCACATGATAAACCACCTTGTTTTGGCTACGCTATAATATATCTGTCAAACATGGAAAAATATTGATGTTATTATTGAACCACCTGACAAGTGCGTAATATTCTATATTACCTAAATCAATCCTCATCTCTGTTTGTTTTATAACCCTCACATATGCTACCCATCATGGGTACCATCCCATGCCCAGGTACCATTATCCTGCATGGTGCAGTGTCCAGGTACTGATATTTTCTTTTTTCAAAGACTTTAACAAGAACTTCGCTATCATTCCTCACATTTCAATCTGCGCTGAGAAGCCCTGTTATTTTTTACCGCTTTGAACACATGGTAAAACCTTTGTGGTCTTGAATTATAGGGTCAGACAAATTATTTACTACAGTACTTCGGTGATTTGTTCTATATTGTCTTAAAATAAATTTAAATAAAATTGTTGATTATTCAAAATTTTCAAAGGTATTTTACTGAATTACCATAGCTGCGTTTGGCAGTGTAATGACATTGAGTAAAACTGTTTTCGCAATCTAGCGCAGCAGCAGTATTAACCACCTGTCACTGAGCTTCTTGCACTATGGCCCTATGACTTTCATCTTCACCTCCTGTGAGTAAAATTGGTTTCAAAGAATTTTTCAAATTGTTTTCAACATCTAGAGTAGAGGCATAATCACCCATCAATCAACTTGTTGCACTATATCTGCTAAGTTTCATCTTTCTCTCCGGAGATTGTGAGTGAGTCAGTTCTAAATACCATATGTTAGCATTGAGATAAGTAGGTCAGAGGAAGCAGCAGGTGTGTTCGATAGTGATGATTAATATCTCGGGTGAAATATGACTGATGCTAAGGGTTCTTTACACCACAATTAGGTATGAGGTACAATATCTTCCCTGTTGCATCTCTCACTGATAAGAGGACAGTTAACCCTGTACCGGTCAAGATTTGGCAAGAAAATTCACATTTCTGAATAGTAAATAGCCATTCGCAGGCCAAGAGAAGACTTTTTGAAAATTTACCACTCAAATAACTGGCTCTGTCATTAATTCAGTCATTTCAATGGAAAACTTTCAAAAAATCTTTCTCCTACCCTTTAATTGGATATATCTTATGATTACTGCTGTTGTTGCTTTTGGCTGGCTTGATCAGTGACCCTGTAATGGATAGATTTGTTCAAGAAAATCAAAATATTTGCTCATCGAATGACCATTTGCAGGTCAAGAGAAGACTATTTTTAGCTCGACTTTGCGAAGTAAAACAAGCTATTGCAATAGCTTGCACGTCGCCGGGTGATGGGTGGTGGTGTCGGCGTCATCCAATTTGCATTTAGCTTAACTTTTCTGTTTATATCTCAGGTTTGGTTAATCATACTGTACCCAAATTTGGGCACATGATTCCTTATAAATGACACAACATCTCATAATGATTTTGGTATCGTCAAGGTCATTCTGACCTTTAAAAAGGGTAAAACATTTTTTCAACATCATTTTCTGTTTAGCTCAACTTAGTAGTTTATATCTCATCTTTGGTTAATTATACTGGACCCAAACTTGGACATATGCTCTTTATAATGACCCGGCCTGAAAGGTCAAGTGAGCTTATGTCCTGGCGGCGGTATGGCCCTCCACCACCCATCCATCTTTCAAATCGCTTTCTCTTAACGCTTTGATCTATTTCAACCAAATTTGGCTGGAAGAATCCTATGCTGATACCCTACAGAACCTCTATTCAGAATATTTGTTGGTGAAAATCATAGATTTTATGAAAGATTTACCAGAAATACTCCTCCTTAGTTGCTTGACATAACTCAACCAAATTTTGCTAGACGGATGCTTTGATGATAGACTCTACAACTTCTATTCAGAATTTTGATTGATCAATTTTTTGGGTGAAAATCTTAGATTAAAAAAAAACTACAGAATTTTAATGTGTCAATATTTGGGGTGAAAAACTTATATTTTAAGAAAGATTTGACAGCAATTGTCACAATCCATCTTCTCCTTAGCTGCATGCTGGATTTCAAACAGATTTGCTCCACTCCAGGACTTTTATTCACCATTTTGATTGGTAAATGTTTTTGTTGAGAATGAAAAATTTACTGAAAATTTTTCAAATGTATCTTCTCCTTAGCCACTGGGTGGATTTAACAGCATTCGGTTGGAAGGATTCTATTCTGCTAGGCTCCAGAACTTCTAACCAGAATTTTAATTGGTACATTTTTTAGGTCAAAATCTACCAGAAATTGTAAAATGCATATCCTTAGCCACTTGATGCGTTTCAACTGAGTTTTGCTAGAAGTCTCCCCCCTCCCCCTATGGTAATAGTTTCCTTAACTAACATTCAGAATTTCCATTGGTCAAATTTTCCAGTGGCCATCTTGGATTTTCATAATTTCCAGATATGTATGTGTTATTACAACTGTGTTCTTTGACTGTAGTAGCAAAAACATCCTACAGCTGTGATCAGTCCTCCTTCGCTTTTAAACACTGTGTCAATATCAATCTTATATAGTCTTTAGCTTTCTCAGGTCCATTCTTGATTTGAGTGTACAGAGTCATGCTTTCTTGAGGTCTTAACATAGTCTTTTTGTCAAGTGCATCGATGATCTACGAATCCATAGTTTCCAGAAGGACCAGAAATATATGTTCTCTGTGAGGTAGTATGAAGCATTGTCAACAGTACTACAAAGCAGTGAGCCAGGATTTTATTTTTACTTGATGGTTTGCCACCACAAAGTGAATTGTCATTTCTTTAGTTTGATGCTTTGTAGATACTAGGTGTATGTGGGTGAGCTCTGTTTTGGATTCATTCATAGACGTTCTCATTTTTAGTTTGCATTCAGCTATTGGGAGAAGTCATCTGGGGGTTTCTTTTCCTTATCTATGACGTCCATGTCGTCGGCATATTCCATCTCTAGCTGCATACCCAGTATGCCCACTGGTGTGTTTGGTCTCAGGAACTGCTGTATGGATCAGGATGAAACTCATTAGATTTAATTTCATCGATAACTAAGGGTGATTAAAGTTCATTCAAGAAAACTTGGTCTTTGATAAAACATTGTTGTCATGAACCAATCAAAATTTTTGGTTGGTGGCCATATGGATTTTTTTATTCACTAAATATTGTTCGTACTGAATTCCAATTTTGTATTTTATGTCTTGTTGCTGCTAATGATCCCGGTGAGCGTTCGAGGCCTTTGGAACTCTTGTTTAAATTGTTAATATCAATCTTATATATTCTTCATATATGAAGTGAAAACAAGCAGATAAAGTGTTAAGTACCAACTGAATGTGACTTAGATAAGTGATAGCTTGTCAGCTGATAACTTACGAGGTAAGGCTAATATGATTAAACCATGATTGCCTCCCCTGAAGTGGCTCTGATATATCCAATAAATGTTGTTATTACACCACAAAAACATACATTACCGTTCAATCACTACTTGCTAAATCAATTGTCTGCATTTAGCTACCAGAATAAGATTTTTATGCTTGCATACACTCCTCCCCATGCCTATTCCTGTAAATATGGACCCTCAACCAGGCTACTGGTTAGGTCCACCTCCAGTATATTAACTGAGATAGACTGGCACCAGTCTGTACTCACTCCATAGTGACGCCTGTCACTAAGTGCGCTTGCGCATGCGCACTGGAGCCCAAATAGGAAACAGATTCACTTTTCAATTATTCTGCAAGCAGAACAACTGCACAAATATCAGAAAGTTTTTATAGCTTTGCGCTGTGTCAGCTTACTATGGAAGGACTTCCTCACGCTAAGATACGCCTACTATGAAGTCTATCCTCCCAAAATTATGTTTTTGGACGTATTTCGTGGTTATATTGAACTTTATAACTATGTATATAAATGTTACCGGTTTTCGTGGGGTTTTGTTTTCGTGGTAACAACTTTAATATGCCTAAGTGATCATCATATAAAAACACTCTATTACTCCAGTGAGCCCTTAATCACTTTCAGTTCAAAGAAAAAATAGTGCTTTCCAAGGATTTACGTTTATTTCCCTATGATAGGAAATAATCTTGAATTAGAACTTTTCTGGCCTTTCTTTGAAAGGCGTTTGCATGTTTCTAGACTCCTTTTTATCGAAATTCTAAGCTGTATGCTTCTTTCGTAATCTTTTTTTCGTTTTTTAAGAGTTATTTAACAACCGATAAATCAAGTGCACGTCCTCAATCTGTGAACGAGTTCACTCTGTGGAGTATGGAGGACATTTCTGTTTTAAGTGCACTACGTGTACCCCACATCGATGTGCGGGTTTTGCATAGGGTGGTCTGCGTTCGTATCTAAGTTTTCTTTAAGGATTATTCGTCCTTACAGCGCTGCCCTATGGTCGTCCTTGCCTTTCCTCCGTTGCTAGTAAGACAAAAGGTGTGTGTTTTGCAATATCTAATATGTCTAATCCAGCAGCAACGGAAGGGGGGGGGGGCTTCTTCCGCGAATTCGGAAGCTTTATTTGCGAGATTTGAATCCTTCGCTGCAGTCTTGACTAAATCTTTAGATGAAAGATTTCTTCTGCCATCATGGAGGCCAAGAAACAGAAAGTTTCTTCTGATTCGGACATTAGCCCGAGGGCTAGCGGGCGCTCCCGCATATGGGGAAAACCGATTCCTCTAACGTCTATGCAAGAAATCAGGTCTAAATAAAAGTCTAGAGCGACAAAGCTCTCGAAGGTGATCTCATAGCAGGTCACAGGGTCAAACCCACATTAGTCTTGAGGGTGTTAGGCATAACCTCAAGCAGTGGTGGCGGCGGCGGAAGCCCCCGTCCAAAAGCATTATGCTAATGCCAAAATTTTGGTCATACCGGTTGTCAAGATTCTTCATAGGTCGCCTATAGCCATAGTCCGCAATCTAGTTTTGCTAGTTTTTCCGGTTCCGTTGTGGTGGATTCGGGTCCTCGGGACTCGGTTTTACTTCCGTTTTCCGGTGCTACTTCCGTTCCGACCGTTTCCGGTATGACTTCCAGTTTTGCAGGACATCCAGGTCTTCAAGATCTGGTTCTTACTTCCGTTCCGACCGTTTCCGGTATCACTAATAAACTCTTACTTCCGCTTCCGGTTGGGACGTTCTTCCGGTCTAGTGGATGAATAAAGAACAAAGAGCAAATAATTAGAGCAAATAAGCTCTCGACGGTGATCTCGAGCAGGTCTCCCGGTCAAACCCACGTGAGTCTTGAGGTTGAAAATAAGAAGAAAAGGCATGACCCTCAAGCAGTGGTGGCGGCGGCAGAAGCCCCCGTCTTTATCATATATGCCAATGTAACCGTTTTGGTTTTGTATGCAAGATTCGAGTTATCTGCGTCTCTTCTGATCTAATAAGCCCTTCCAACTTCCGCTTCCGGTTGGGACGTAACTTCCGGTCTAGTGGATGAATAAAGAACAAAGAGCAAATAATTACAGCAAATAAGCTCTCGAAGGTGATCTCGAGTAGGATCTTGAGTCTTGAGGTTGTAAATAAGAAGAAAAGACATGACCTTCAAGCGGTGGTGGCGGCAGCGGAAGCCCCCATCTTTAACATATATGCCCATGTCAAAGTCTTATATCAATTGTAGTGGATTCAGGTCCTCGTGACAGGGGTTACTTCCGTTTTCCGGATCTACCTCCGTTCTTTCCGTATCCGGTCTGGCTTCCGGTTTGCGTATTTCTGGTTCCTATGCTTATTCTGTATTTTTACTGTACATCCGAGTTCAGTTTCCGGTTGTCTTCTTCCAGTTTGCGCATTTCCGTTTCCTATTTTTCCACTTCTGGATTCGTACATCCAGGTATAGGGTCATTACCGGCTTTCATGGTGTTCTTGAAGTCTCTTGGAATCGTAGATATTCAGCATTTATTCTTTTATCAGTGAAACATTTCAACGTAATTAAAGACTTCCGACTGATTGCCGGATGGGTTTTTTGTTGCAGTCGATAAGTCAGTCTGTATTCTACGCATTATCGCTAGATACATAATTTTTAATTTCATCCAACTTTAGATGGCCAGTTGTCTTCGGGCCGTTCAGCCTTTTTTCGCGCTCTTTTTTCCTCTTATGTCAGCAGGTTGACATTTATTTTATCCAAAGGAAGTTAATTTCTTGAAGGAAATCCCTGTTTCTAGCGTAATTCTTAGTCTAATTCTGACAGGCGCTGAAAGGAAAAGATTCAGTAGTGGATTCATAAGGAAGCGAATGACTCTAAGATTAATGATTACAATAGCTAGAAAACCCTGAGAATAGAGAAATAAGATATGGGTGAAGGAAGAAGGAATAAAAGCCGAGTTTTTTCTTCTGCGTTGTCACAGTCATGGTTTAGGTGAGTCTTTTTGCTTTGATTTTATATCGCCTCTGTCTTTCAGCGTTTTGTTTCGTGATTCATCCCGTAGTGTTTAATCATAATCAAGTATCAGTGTTTTGTGTATTTAACATTCTAGCTGTTCCCGGAGATTCATTATCATTCTATCAATCATATCTTTTATTGGCATATCAAACTCAATGACATCCGTCTTTATAAGATGATAATATTTGTTCTTAGTCTTTAATAATAATGAGTAAAGATAAGTATAGGTCTCTTCCTTCATCCTCTGCCCCTTCTTCTAAAGTTTTCTTCTAGTCATGTTCTCCTTCCTCTCTCTCTCTTTCTGTCTTCCTCCTTTTTCTAATTATTGATTAAGGTCTGGTTTTCTCATTCTTTTCCGTTCTTAGGGATTCGTCCCTTGTTCGTTCTTTCATGTCAGCTTTTTTCTCTATTCTTTCAAGGTTTTCCACTAGTGGCCTGATTCACTTTCCATGTTCTCTGGTCAGGATGTTGTATCTGTTCACATTCCTTCTGATCAATCTTTTTCCTTTTCTGATTCTTCTCAGTTTTCTTCTGTTCTACAGCTTCCAAGAGGCCTTGCTCTCCTCTTTCCATTTGAACTGTTGATTCTATGGCCTCTGGTGACTCTTCTCATCTTTTTTCTTCTCCATCTCCTAATCCTTCTTCTAATTCTTCTATTCCCTAGTCGGTCAAGGCTGAGGAGATTTTGTCCAGTCAGGCTCTCTTCGGACGACTGGTCCCTGGCTCACAGGTGGATTGCTTAGACTCTTTCTCTTCCTTTTAAGGACATGTTTTCTATAGACCTTCCTTCTTTTGTGTCGGCTCTTTCCTCTTCTAATTCTTCTTTCTTGTCTCTGCTCCTTCCAATTTACATTTTGTCATTAACATGTTAGTTTTCTTTATGAATGATGTTAATTCTAAGGAATTTATACATACATGAGAGCATTCAGCCTAGGGTAGGGTTTCCTACCCTGTCATTAAATCTTAGTAAAATGATCTCTATTCACTCTGAAACATTCAAAACTGCATTAATTTAAATTTAACAAGGGGTATGACATGATTAAATCTCATGATTCTTACTCCCAAGTCAAGATGGATACCATCTCCCAGATCATTTCCAGTTTAGATCAGGGTATGTGGTCGTTTTCCATCGACCAAAATGACACCTTCTTTCATGTTCTCATTTACCCTTCCTTCAGAAAATTCCTGAGATTTGCTTACTAAGATCGAGTTTGGCAGTTTGGCGTCATGCCTTTTGGCCTGACCACGGCTCCTTTTCTTTTTACTCGCCTAGTCTCAGCCGTGGCAGGAATTTTACACCGTCGTTCTATCCATCTACACGTTTATATAGACGATTGGTTAGTAAAGCAGTCTTCCTCAATTCTCTCAGGAATTCTTCCAGAGGTTTGCAGTCTGGCATGCAACCTAGGGTGGATTTTAAATCTAAAGAAATCAAGCCTAGGTCCCTCTCAAATCTTCACGCATCTAGGCGTTTCTTTCGATCTGGCCCAGGGTCTAGTCTTCCCCTCAGATCCAAGAATAGAGGCTTTATCAGTGGCAATGGAAATCCTGTCTTCTTCCATGGTCTGAGCAAGATTTCTGCTAAGAGTGATAGGTTTGATGGTCATGTAGAGAATGTTGTTCCATGGGCAGCGCTGATGAGAAGACCCTTCCAAATGTATTTAATGTCCCTTTGGAAGCAGTCGGTTCACTCTATTTACCATCAGATTCCCATCAGAGAACACTTGATTCCTCTTCTAGATTTTTGGAAAGATCGTTCTCTGCTTCTGATGGGTGTTCCACTGGTAAAGTCCTCCCCTCAGGCAATTATCTTCACAGACACTTCTCAGGAGGGATGGGGAGTGGTCTGGGATTCCCTGTCGGTTTCCGGTATTTGATCCCTGGAGGAGTCGACAGCTCATATCAACATTCTGTGTGCTGTCAAGAAGGCTCTCCTTTCATGGTCAGATCTTGTGATAGGTCTCAAAGTCTCGATTCGGTCGGACAATTCGAAAGTGGTCTCATATCAACAGGGGGGGGGGGGGGGAGGGGGGGGGGTACAAGGTCATCCCTCCTTTGTCTAGAAGTGTGGAACCTTCTCTTATGGTGTCGCAAGAATGAGATTCTTCTAGTGTCTTCTCATGTCCCAGGCAGTCTGAATTTTCTTGCGGACCAACTATCATGTCCCAGCAAATTCGCCCACATAGAGTGGCAGTTAAGAGGTCGGTTGTCAAAGCGATTTTCAGTCTTATGGATCGTCCTCTGGTAGATCTGTTTGCGACATCTCTGAATGCTCAGACCTCCTCTTACATGTCTCCTTTTCCGGACAGTCAAGCCCTGGCGGTTGATGCCATGTCTCAGTCCTGGACAGGAATGTTTGTCTATGCGTTCCCTCCAACGATTTTGATTTCGTTAGTGTTGAAGAAGGTCAAAGAACAAATCTGTGAGATTCTTTTAATAGCTCCTTTTTGGCCAAAGAGGATTTGGTTTGTAGACCTTCTAGATCTCCTGGTAGACTTCCCTCATCTTCTTCCATTCTCCCAGGATCTTCTGTCTCAAGTAAGAGGTCTTTGTCTTCATCCAAACCCAGAAATCTTCAGTCTGTGTGTTTGGAGAATATCGAAACTAAAGTCTATGAGAATAATGTTTCTTCAGGATCTCCAGTAATTATCGATACTTCCAGAAGAGAGTCGACCCGCAGAGTTTACAAGTGTCGACTTATAATTTTTGGAGAATGGTGTTCAGACCAAGGTCTCATGCCCGATTCTGTTTCTATTCCCCAAGTATTAGACTTTTTAACATATCTCTGATTCCTTGCATTTATCAGCTAATGCAGTTAGGGGATATAGATTTTCTCTGGCATCTTCTCTTCCTTGCCTTCTGTATGCCGATGTCAAGGACACTAAGACCGTTAATAGTTTTTATTAGAGGTCTAGGCAATATTCGTCCTCCGAAAGCTAAGCCTTTACCTTCATGGAACTTGGCTTTGGTTCTTCAAGTGCTGGCAGGCCGTCATTTTGAACCTCTTTCCTTTATTAGTATTAACGGCCTCTGCTAGAAGGCGTTCAGAATTCATGCTTTTTCTGATGAAAGGGAGAGATTTTTAGTTTCAGGTGACGGTTTAGTTTTATATCCCAGAAGGGATTTTTTTTATCTAAATCTCAGTCTAACCGGTTTCCTGCTAGTCCGATCATTTTAAAATCACTATCGTCTTTTTCGCCTTCCGACAAATTCTGGTGTCCTGTTAGGGCATTAAGAATGTACAAACAGCGAACTGATTTCAAAAGATTTGATCCGTCCCTTTTATGTTTTTCTTATGCGGAAGAGTTAGCTAAGCCGGTCTCAAAGTTTACGATATCCTGATGGATTTAGGAGACGATTAAGCTTTGTTATGAGATTGCTTCTCCGGAACAAATTAATCTCTCCCATATTAAAACCCATGTTGTTAGAGGAATGGCTTCTTCTTTTGCACTTTTTTCCGGTTCGTATTTAGATGAAGTTATGCAGGTTGCAGGATGAAAATCTGAATCCTCTTTTACACCCTTTTATCTGAAAGATCAGAGTGCAGCAGCCTCCTTCTTTCGTAATATTATGATTTTAACCAAAATAGCTGAAGACCATTTACCAAGCACATCTCGCCATTTTCGTTAAGACAGTCTGTAAGAAATGGTGAGAGTTTATTTTGGTTTTTATTTATCTCTAAGTTCAAGTTTTCTTTGTTTGATAATCATGGTGTGATTGATTTAAATGCACTATTATGTTTTGTTATTGACATTTGGATAAGATTGGTTTGATTTTTATCCTTGTTTGTTGATTCTCAAATCGCCTCCCACCTAATGGTTTAAGTGGGCCACTGACCAAATCTACGGGTTTAGCAAGTAGTGATTGAACGGTAATGGATGTTTTTGTGGTGTAATAACAACCCCCCCCCCCCCACCACAGACCCCCCCCCCCCCCCCTTGCGGGTTGGTCTGTTGTTTTATTAACAACTATAAAAACATACTTACCATTCAAGCACTACGACCCGGTCTCAGCCACCCCGCATGGAATTCATTTGAGAATTTGCCTATAATATTTGGCACTTAAATTCAGAAAAGTGAATCTGTTTCCTATTTGGGCTCCAGTGCGCATGCGCAAGCGCGCTTAGTGACAGGTGTCACTATGTAGTGAGTACAGACTGGTGCCAGTCTATCTCAGTTAATATACTGGAGATGGACCTAACCAGTAGCCTGGTTGAGGGTCCATATTTATAGGAATAGACATGGGTAGGAGTGTATGCAAGCATAAAAATCTTATTCTGGTAGCTAAATGCAGATAATTGATTTAGCAAGTAGTGATTGAACGGTAAGTATGTTTTTATAGTGCTTAATAAAACAACAGACCAACCCGCAAGGGGGGGGGAGTCTTACTGATGCGAAGATGTGCATTTACAAACATACAACATGTGTCTTTGAATGACCAGCATCTGGCAACACTGTTACACACTCACTAGGAATCAGCACACTCTTAGTGAAAGCTTGTGGAAACATCAGGCTTAACTACCATCTGGGAATAATTGATTATACAGTTGCCACTGTTGTTGCTTATTATTCGCACAGTTGGTGCTGTCCATCAGGCTAATGGTGCAATATGGCAGTATGATCTATAGGAGTGAAGTATCTCAGATTGTGTGATTGCATGTGTATGCCTTATATTGACAACCATTATGCACACCCACCTGGGAGTAGTTGATTCAAGGAAAACTTTCTCAGTCCATGCCACATTTTGCAGGTTCATGCCACAGTTGGCAGGTTCGTATCACCATTTGCGGGTTCATGGTAAAGTTTGTTAGTTCATGACACAGGTTGCAGATTCATGCCAGAGTTTGCAGATTCATGCCACAGTTTGCGGGTTCATGTCACAGTTTGCAGGTTCATGCCACAATTTGCAGGTTCATGCCCCAGTTTGCAAGTTGACAGCACAGTTTGCAGGTTCATGCCAAGCTTTGCAAGTTCATGCCACAGTTTGCAGGTTCATGCCACAGTTTTCAGGTTCATAGCACAGTTTGCAGGTTCATAGCACAGTTTGCAGGTTCATGCCACAGTTTGCAGGTTCACGGCACAGTTTGCAATTTCCCGCCACAGTAACTTCAGGTTCACGGCGCCGGGTGCAGGTTCACTGTAAAGGTCCATGGAAAGTTTCTCACTGCATCTCAATTAAATCTATCAGATGGTATTCATAACAGTGGAATCGTGTTTGTTTGTGTTTCCTCAAATGAGCACAGAGGTCTCCAGCTACATAAATACAGATCTGTCATAATTCCAGTTGTTCCCATTGAATATAGTCGTCTGGTACTGATCTCCCACCAAAACCAGGGAATGCAACCTTTAACCATTATTGCTCTGAAGATAACCAAATGACTACATAACCGTACCTGTTTGCATTAAGTCTTGAACCAAGATGTCCAAACTTTGAAAACAATGTGACTGAACGTTCTTCTTTCTTTGCAACAGCTTTTTAAATTGGATTAAAATGATCAATGAGTTATAATAAATACCATCTATAACAGCTAGATGAAAATGGTTTACTAATCTGAACCTCATGGAATTCTCCATCCTCTCAGGATGCTCTTCCGGTCTACTCCGTGCTTTCACATTGGATCCCGTCAGGTATCAATGGTGGCTTATGCATCCAATCAGTGAATACAGGTGATAAGCAGACCACAGGGCACACACTACATGTATATATCATAACATTCATCATTTTATGTTGCCTGTCTGGCTGCTGAATTTTTGCAGACTACATTTTCCATAGGGCTTACATGTAACTCGGTATACTGAATATTTTAAAAAAAATTTGACTGAGGGTTGTTGGTGACTAGACCACCAACAACTTTCAGTCAAATAGTTTTCAAAATATTAAGCATGTCCAGAGTTATTGGCCATTGAAATTATTGTCTGATGGCTTGCAGCAGTCAAACAATTACTATTCATCTGTAGATGCCAGTAATACCTGAGCTCAGGTCATCAGTGGACACAGGTAAACTCTTTAATCCTTTCATTTCAGCAAAAAATTGCTTCTGCAGTGGTTTATAGAAATGTCTATTTGCAGACCAAGAGAAGAGTATTTTTGAAAATTTACCACTGGAATGACTGGCTCAATAATTCTATGAGAACGAATTCGAAGGCTAAAGAGTTAATAGTGAAAATTTGTCACAGACTCAGGAAAATGTGAGATTGTTGCTTAGCGAATCGCCATTTGATGCTCAGAGAAGACTGTTTTTTTAATCTTTATCACTGGAACGCGGTAATTCCAGTGATAAAGTTTAAAAAATCGTCTTCTCTTGGCCAGAAAATGGACAATCATCAAGACCTAGCTGCAGAAGTCATTTTGACCTGCTTGACCATTAAAGGGTTATAACATAAATACCATGACGACACTAGCGTTACAACATGGTTGTTTTTTAAATTTGTGAAATTTGAGTGTGAATTTCTCGTAGCTGCTCAATGTTTCAGCCTGAATCTAAATCACGGATTACGGAACTCTACCTAGTCGTAGTGTATTAGCCTTAATGTACATGTGCCTTTTGGATATGTAGACACGCGAGGCTTCTAAAGTCATGATACATGTAGTTATCATTAAATTTTCATTGAAATTTTCTTTTATATCACTAAGCTTTTGAGCTAATTTGATTCAGTGACAGTTCTAGTAGTTTTACAGACACTTGTGTTTTTGAGAAATCTTGATGCAGTGATGCATTTACTTTTTATTCTTCTGAAGCTAATTTCATCTTTAGTAGTATAGAAATGTTTGGTTTCTGGTGAATTATGCTATTTAACTATCTGGCTGCTTGATTTCTGCAGACTACATTTTCTATGGGGTTTAACTGTGGATATACTGATTATTTTGAAAACAAGTTGACTGAAAGTTGTTGGTGGCTTAGCCACCAACAACTTTCAGTCAAATCGTTTTCAAAATATTCATCAGGTGCAAAGTTATTGCCCATTGAAATTATTGTCTGGTGGCTAATGCCGCAGTTAAACAACTTATTAAGTAAAAGAAGATGATTTCTAGCGTATGGTTATAAATTATGCGTGTATATATGTGATTTATCACATAACCACACCTATTAGCGATTTACCTTTCCAGAGTATCCTTCTATGTCTGACGTCATATGATATCGTAATCAGCTAAGCGGTGTGTAGGATGACTTCATAATCATTACATCATAAATGCTTCTATGTGGCCCGTCTTTAACTCTTAATAGTCCGACATGTCCGAATTGTTTGTCTTTACTATTTAATAAACATGCTGTTGAATATTTTGAAATTAATTTGACTGGTCGCTGTTGCTGCCATTAGGCAGCAACAGCACCCAGTCAAATTTGTTTCAAAATATTCAACAACTTACCTGTATCGTTTTCTGTAAATTAATAGTCAGGAAGTTTTGCGATCGATCGATTCCAACATGAGAGAGGTGTGGGTGGAGCTTAGCTAGAGATGGGCGGGTCATGGCTAAAAATGAAAAGGTCCATTGCATAACACAGTACAGCTCATAAATAAGTGAACAGGTTTCCATAACAAAAACTTGTTAGTTAGTACAATTTTGAACACGCCATAAGAAATGTTCTGTTGAATATTTTGGATTTGATTTGATTGGAAGCAATTGCTGCCTTAGGTTGGGGGTGGGTGGGTAATGGGTAAGGGTTTGGTGTGGGTATGAGGTGTGGGAGGGGTGTGTGTGTGTGGTGGGGGTTGGTATGTGATGATGAACTATATAAATTTTTCGTCATCTAAACAATAACACTCTTAGAGGAAGGGGCAGGTTATAATGTACAGTATTTTTGTGGGGTGAAATTATAATATTTTTTTCAAGATTATCCCACACGTTTTGAAAAAAAATGGAGGGAATAGTACAATCACATCTATGTGTCTGTCCATCTTCCTGTACATCTCTCCGTGCATCCGTTTGTATGGCTATCTCCACCGAAACCATTTGGTGGAATTCAATCAAATTTGATGTGTGAGTTACCAATATGATTCTGAACTGCACGACAATATTTACATTAGGCTCCACTCCCAGGTTGGGGAGTTGGTAACAGGGTGGAGTTGGGGTCATAAAGACAGAGCTGGCAGAATTCAACCAAATTTGGTATGTTGGTTACCCATATAAGAGCGGATTTTCAAGACCTTTACCCAGTGTGGGGGTGGGTGTGTGTGTGTGGGAGGGGTGTGTGTGTGTGGTTGGGGGGTCCAGGGGTGGGAGGGTGTGTGTGTGTGTGCAGAAGGTCAAAGTTGCCGAAAGTGTTGGATCAATTTACGATCGTGTGCCATCGACTGTGCATTTTAGCTGCATTTTGTAAATCCTCCCCCACCCCACGCTCACTCTCATGTGACATGAATCAATTAATTATTAGCTCAGCTGGCCTGAAAGTCCAAGTGAGCTTATGGCATGGCGACTGTCCATCATCTGTCCATCCGTCATCTATCAACCCTTTCTTTAAACAACTCAAGAACTACTGGCCCAATTTCAATTATATTTGGCAGGAAGCATCCTTAGGGCATATATACACCTGTGCAAAAGTTAAGCACCAGCAAAAACAATAGAACGTAGAAACATGATGGTACAACTAGGCTGCCATACTTTTTGTCCCCGCGTTAACTGACATAATTCCAAGTACGAAATGCACATGCATGCATGACTTCACGCTGCTTGATGTCCGTGCGTGGCGGGAAACAGCACACGTGTTCAGTTATGTAAAAGTCCAGTTTGAGGTGTAGAACATTACATACAGATTTAGGCGACAAGATTAGGAATTTTGTGTTCATGACCGTGGTTTATTTGTACAGAGAGAATTAGCTCTTGATTGTGAACCGCTATGGCAAGACGAAGGTTAAGTGATCGTGTGAAATGGCAAATCATAGGCATGCATACCACTGGTATGTCATGCAGAGAGATTGGCAGACAGCTGAACATTAACCATACTGTAATCAGTCGTTTGATTGCAAAACATGGGCAAACTAACGAGGTGAAGGACAGGCCTAGATCTGGAAGACCGAAGAAGACTACTGCCGTGATGATCGAGCCCTAGTACGCCTTGTTAGGAGATCTCCATTCACCAACAGCAGAGTGCTCAGCCAGCAATGGGAAACGCGCAATAGAGTGTCAATGTCTACCGTCAAAAGGAGACTGTATGCTGCTGGCATGAAAGCTAGGAGACCTGTCAGACGTCCTCTCCTCACTGCACACCACAAAGAGGAGCGTCTGAGGTGGTGCAACGAAAGAAGACACTGGAACATGAGATCCTGGAGACGGGTACACTGGTCCGATGAAAGTCGGTTCCTGCTTCATGCCACAGATGGTCGAACTCGTGTATGGAGGTCCAGACGCACGGCGTATGACCAACGTAACATCATGGAAGAAGTTCCATTTGGTGGAGGTTCCGTTATGATATGGGGGTGCATCTCATTTGATTGTAAGCTGGATCTGTTGACTGTACCTGGAACACTAAATGGACAAAGATATCAAGATTCCATACTGGATAGAGTTGTGGTTCCTCATTTTGTAAATCATGCACCTGGAACCCACCCTATATTCATGGATGACAACGCCCGACCACATCGTGCTAGAGCTGTGCATGAATACCTCCGCCAGAATGCCATCGAAACCCTACCATGGCCAGCAAGGAGCCCTGACATGAACCCTATTGAGCATATCTGGGACATTCTGGGAAACATGGTGAGGAGGGATCCTCCTGTGCAGAACCTACAGGAATTAACAGACGCACTCCATCTTGAATGGCAACGAATACCACAATGGCGTATCAGTCGATTGGTGACCAGCATGAGACGTCGTGTCCAGGCCGTCATCCAGGCACAAGGTGGATATACCCGGTATTAATAATGACAGTCTCAAACTCGTGCACAGATGTTAAACTTCGTTTTCAGACACCATTAATGACAATCTAGCCACGTGTGTCAACTGTAGGGCAATAGTTGTCAGTTGTGTCAACGTAACCATATTCAGGCCTCGTTTTCAAGTTCAAACAAAAACATACAGTGTTTCCCCACCATCATAATCAGCATTCCTCTAGTTGCATTATTACCTCTTGCACTAAGATGGATGGGTACATAAATGTTTATGCTATTGCTTTCTTCATAGCACATGAATATACCCTCGCATGTGCGTAAAAATAGGGTGGTGCTTAACTTTTGCACAGGTGTATAGATTCATGTTTGTTCAAATGGAGCTGATCGGACAATTTGGCTGGTGGCCATCTTGGATTTTGGCCAATTTTTTTGAAATGTCTAAAAATCTTCTCAGAAACTGCTTGGGGGATCGAATCAAAACTTGTGAAATATCATCAGGGGCAACAGCTGAATCAAGTTTGTTCAAGGAAACTTGATTGGCCAACTGTATCAGCGGCCATCTTGGAGATTTTCCAGAAAGCGTCTTATTCTCCAGTACAACTAAACAGATCAGGCTAAAATTTGAGGGATATGGTTAGGGACTAAGCGGCATTAAACTTTGTCCATTGAAAGTTGATACGTAAAAAAACATGGCCGTTGTGCATCAATCAAAATTTAGCGTGTTGGGCAGGCATCTTGGATTTTCTGAAAAAATTGTATAAAGGAGTACTTAGTAATCGCTGAGCCAATTTTAATCAAACTTGGCTTACGTTTTTCCAGTGGTCATCTTGTTTTGTTCATTTGTGCCAGTAGCCAATAATTCCAGGTGAGCGATACAGGCTTTATATTATGAGCTGGTTTATAGCCCATTCACCAACAAATCCATAAAAAGTAAATTCATTACAATATAAAACTTATTCTTTTGAATGGTTTGAAATTAATTTGACTGGAAGTCATTGCTGCTTAGGCAGCAATGGCTTTCAGTTAAATTAATTCAAAAATGTTCAACAGTTTTCCTGTATGGTTGCCTTGAAAATGAGATGTGGAATTCGTCAGTGAGAGGGGTAATATAGCCATTCTTGATTTGTTATATAGATATGTATATATTAGGCTGGTAGAACACATGATGACAGCCAATCTATTAACTCTTGATATTCCAGTCGTCAATTTCAAGTGGACGACACAGAAAAGATGTTGAATATTTTGGAACTAATTTGACTGGAAACTGTTGCTATCATTGTCAAATTAGTTTCAAAATACTCAAGAGAAAATTCCTTCACATCTTGAAGGATGTCATTTCTGATCTGTGTTAACCCTTTAACACTTAAAGTTGTTCAAGAAAATTAAAATTTTCTCATAGAATATATTCATTTGCAGATCAAGAGAAGACTATTTTTGAAAATTTACCACTGGAATGACTGGCTCTATTATTGAGCCAGTCATTCCATTGGTAAATTTTCAAAAAATAGTGTTCTCTTGGTGTGCAAATGGACATTTCTCAAAACCACTGCAGAAGGCGGTTTTTTACTGATATAAGGGTTAAAAGGGTTGACCGCTAATTTAACTACCTGATTGAGCTAAATTCACCATCTCAATTGAACACCCATGAAGTTTAATTTATATAACTTTATAATAAAGATTCCATGACATATTTGAAAATAAGTTGATTAAAATTTGTTCGCAATCTGAGCTTGAAAGCTTTTAAATTAAATAATTTTCAGCATATTCATGAAGTATTTCAGTGCTGTATTTCAGCCGATGTGATCACGCTGGTAATGAAGTGTTAATAATAACAACGGGATAATTGTTCCGTTTAAGATTATATCATTCTGGGATGAAACACTGAGTGTTGACTATAGATATATATCTTAAACATTTACATCTGTATTATTACTCACCGCTAATGCAGTAGACAATACTAAAATATATCTGTGATTTAATTAGTTGTGCGTTTTATTAATAACGAAGTCGGAATTATGTTTATTTCCATGACAAAACTGTTTCACAGATTTCGTGGTATGTAGGATTGCGTCTTTTTTAAAAAGAGTAATGAATTTCTTAATTACATCTAAGTGACCTAATATACCTTTTCACTCTATCCATCCATCATATGACGTCATAATTAACTACGTGATATGTAGAATGACATCATAATCAATGACGTAATTATGACATCAAGAATTACGTAGATAAGAACATCACGATGACACATAATTGAAGACGGACTATGCGTTATTGTACGAATTGTATGTCTTTATTATTTAATAAAGATATGGTGAACATTTTGAAACTAACTTAACTGGGTGCTGTTGCTGCAGCAATAGCACCAGGTCAAATTAGTTTCAAAATATTCAACAGCTTACCTGTATAGTTTTCAAGAAATTGATAGTCAGGAATTCAAAGATCGATCGATCCAAACACGAGCGAGGTATGGGTGGAGTTTAGATAGAGATGGGCGGGGCATAGCTAAAACTGGAAATGTCCATTGTAGTAACCGATACATAATATAATGTATATTAATTTTACATCTGCTCAGTATTTTGAAAACATGTTCTGGGGCCGTTTTCACAAAGGGTACTTAAATAAGTACAGAAAAAAAATACGTGGATATAGAGTAAGTCCTAAAATGTGTAAGTCTGTATTCACCTACATTAGATGAATATTTAGCTGCCTCTTCATGAATATGGCACAGGCAGGGCTTTTAAATAGGTGCAAGCAGTGAGGCGTGTACATAATTTAGGCACTCTTTGTGACTGCTGTCCCTGGTTGTTGGGGTGGAACTGCACAACAGTACGGGTAATTATTTCTCTCATCCTGGAGGCCATGACTGATACATTGTACAAATCAATAGGCCAACATTAATCATTAATGGACCTTTCGAGTTTATGCATCCGTCATATGATGTCATATAACATCATTATCAACTATGTGACGTGTAGGATGACATCATAATCAATGTCTTTACTATTTAATAAACGTTCTGTTGAATATTTTGAAACTAATTTGACTGGACGTTGTTGATCCCAATGCAGGCAAAGCATGAGTGGAGCTTAGCTAGAGATGGGCGGGGCATATCTAAAACTGGATGCCTCTATTCTGTAGTCATCATTGGTATCCACTTAATAACAGTGCAGTGACACCCACTTAGTTACAATGCAGCAACATCTACTTAGTAACAATGCAACAGTATCCACTTAGTGACAATGCAGCGACATCCAATTAGTGATGATACAGCGTGATCCACTTAGTTACAATGCAGTATCATCCACTTAGTGACAGTGCAACAGCATCCACTTAGTGACAATGCAACAGCATCCACTTAGTAACAATGCAACATTATCCACTTAGTGACAATGCAGCGATATCCACTTAGTGACAATGCAGCAACATCCACTTAGTGACAATGCAGCAACATTCACTTAGTGACAGTGCAGCAACATCCACTTAGTGACAATGCAACAGCATCCACTTAGTGACAGTGCAACAGTATCCAGTTAGTGGCAATGCAGCAGCATCCACTTAGTGGCAATGCAACATTATCCACTTAGTGACAATGCAGCGACATCCACTTAGTGACAATGCAGCAACATCCACTTAGTGACAATGCAGCAACATTCACTTAGTGACAGTGCAGCAGCATCCACTTAATGGCAGTGCAGCAGCATCCACTTAGTGACAATGCAGCAGCATCAACTTAGTGACAATGCAGCAGCATCCACTTAGTGACAATGCAACAACATCCACTTAGTGACAATGCAGCCACATCCACTTAGTGACAATGCAGCAGCATCCACTTAATGGCAGTGCAGCAGCATCCACTTAGTGACAATGCAGCAGCATCAACTTAGTGACAATGCAGCAGCATCCACTTAGTGACAATGCAACAGCATCCACTTAGTGACAATGCAGCCACATCCACTTAGTGACAATGCAGCAACATCCACTTAGTGACAATGCAACAACATACACATAGTGACAATGCAGTGACATCCATTTAGTGACAATGCAACAACATCCACAAAGTGACAATGCAGTGACATCCACTTAGTGACAATGCAACAACATACACATAGTGACAATGCAGTGACATCCATTTAGTGACAATGCAACAACATCCACAAAGTGACAATGCAGTGACATCCACTTAGTGACAATACAACAACATCCACTTAGTGACAATGCAGCGGCATCCACATAGTGACAATGCAGTGCCATCCACTTAGTGACATCCACTTAGTGAAAATGCAGCAGCATCCACTTAGTGACAATGCAGCGGCATCCACTTAGTGACAATGCAGCGGCATCCTCTTAGTGACAATGCAGGAGCCCCGTTTTAGCTATGTCCCGCCCATCTCTAGCTAAGCTCCACCCACAGATGAGTCGACCGTGCACTACTTGAATTTTAATTTCCTGAAAACTATACAGGTAAGCTGTTGAATATTTTGAAACTAATTTGACTAGGTGCTGCTGCCGTCTATGAAGTCAAAATAGTTTCAAAATATTCAACGAAATGTTTATTAAATAGCAAAGATATACAATTCGGGCAACTTGACAGACTATTAAGCATTTATGACAGACTTAATTATGTCATTCATGGTGTAATTGATTAGGATGTCAGCCTACATGCAATTATGATGTCAGCCTACATACCTGTATTTATGCGAGTATTGTGTTGTTTCTTTCAGACGCAAATGAAGGCGGTATGTCGGTATCATCATCATCGTCACCGGTTACTAAGCGACGGAGCAGTTTCAGGTAAGCATAATATGCGTGCCTTATTTTTACCTCTTAATTTCTCTTTGCATGTGATTAAAGCACAGCTGGAATGTGTGAAGATGACTCTTTAATATCTGGTGAAAACAATTCCTGTAGTGCTTGCTATATTAGCTGTAGGCAACAAGCCAACATTAATTCAGGACTCTTTCAATGCTGAAGTCCTAATTTCTTAATTTGAATGAAACCATGCATACAGATACGTTTTTGAATGTTTTGAAACCTATTTCACTGTAAGCCAGTACTGTAACGTAACATTTTGAAACAAAGGATTCCTCTCAAATTATATTCAAACCATTCAAGAGAATAACTAGTGAAGAATTTGTCATACTTAAAGTATAAGCATGAGGTAATCCTTTAACGCTTGAAATACCAGAGTTTCAATTTGAAGAAACTAACGGGAAACCTGTTGATTATTTTAAGACTATTTGACTGGAGCTTGCTACTGCCATATGCATAGACTGCCATAGCGCAGCAATGGTTTCCAGTTGAATTAGTTTCAAAATATTCAATAGCATATTCCTTGCATTAAAACGTGTGTTGGTTCAGGTTTGTGGGAGTTAAATGGTTAATCAGGGAATATATGTTCTGGCTTTGTTTCCTGACAACTATAAATACTTTTTGTTATCAAAGAGTGATACGAAACTCAGCTATAAAATATTTCATAGCATGTTCAATACATCACTGTCTACGGAATTCCCTCCCCCCCCCCCACACCCACCCCCTGATGTTTCAAACAAGCCATAGATATTTAATACATATTAATGGAACAGTCAAAGACTGGAACCAATGAACCTTTCCAATTTATCCATCCATCATAATGATGTCATAATCAACTACATAACATGTAGGATAATGTCATAATCAATTACAGCGTGAATGATTCGATTTAGTTCTGAAAGGCTTAATAGTTGGAAACATTGTATGAATTGTATGTCTTTACTATTTAATAAACATACTGTCAAATATTTTGAAACTAATTTGACTAGGCGCTGTTGCTATAGGTAGCAACAGCACCCAATCAAATTATTGTCAAAATATTCAACAGCTTACCTGTATAGTTTTCTCAAAATCGATAGTTGGGGAGTTCAGGGATCGATCAATCCCAACACTAGAGGTCTGGCTGGAGCTTAGCTAGAGATGGGCGGGGCATAGCTAAAACTAGAAAGGTCCATTACAGCAGAATGTATTAACTTTCGCTGAATCCAATCCTGATCCCAGAATTAAATTTTCTGATATCATTCGTACTCACTAGGATTTAAAGTAAAGATTTGTTTTGGGGGAATGGTGCAAGAATGTTATTGATGTAGCACGGTAATTATGATGATGATGATGATGATTATTTTGAGAATAAGTTAGCTGAATGCGTTTGCTGTATCAAATATTTATCAAAATATTCAGCCCCATTTTATATCTGCAGTTAGTTACCTTCACTGAAAGTTTAATATTTTAACACTCAAGCCGTCTAAAACGGCTTCTTTTGCGGTGGTCATGAGAAAGAAGTTTACTTTTGAAAATTTGCCACTGGAATGACTGGTCACGCCGGCCAAATCCTGCCGCTGAAGTGGTCTTGCTAAATGGATATTTTCAGGCCAAGACTATTTTTGAAAATTTACCACTGGAATGATATGACTGGCTCACTAACAGAGCCAGTCATTCCAGTAGTAAATTCTCAAAAATAATTGCTCTTGGTCGGCAAAATCGACATTTCTCAAGACAACCGCAGAAACCAGTTTTGCCAGCTCGATTCAAGTGTTGAAAGCGTTAAACTTATATTTTGATACTTGTAATATTTATCTCTTCAAGTGAAAGATGTATTCCTCCTTTAATGATGACTGGAGTTCTCTCCCTTTAATCAGCTCACCATCCCTGTATTACACAAATTCTTGACACTTAAGATGTTACAAACTTGTTTTGATTTAGCCCAGCATGTAGTCTCTTAAAGTGGGATATAATCTTGAGTAATTTACTCTTTCTAGAAGATAAAGCGAGACTAAATGGACCCCTGCTGTTAATGGTTTATCTATAGGAAGTTATGTCAACTTATATTGGCTATATTATAGCATTAATATTGCCATATGTAATTCAAGGCTTGTGGAATGATTTCTGCTAATGTTGATACATGTCAATTCAAATTACCTCGGCATTGTCACTGATCTACTTCATTCAGTGTAAACCTACTGACATATGTCAGATATGAAAAATTTCCGCTTAATAAATGAACAGTCCTGTAGAATATTGAAATTAATTTAACTGCAGTTCATCCCTGGGAAAACATTTCTGTCGCCTCCACCGTCGTCGTCGCCAACGTCATCATTGTCATCAACGTCACCACCGCTATCGTCATTCGTTATCACCACCACGATTGCCGCCACAACTACTAACATCGCCACACCACCGCCACCGTCGACGTCACGACCAGCATCTCCACCGCCGCCATTTATTGTCAATATCGTCCAGGAACACAGTAATTTAACCCTTTAATCCTCCAATTTCTTCAAAAAAGATTTCAATTTCCCCATTGAAAATGTCCATTTGCGGATCAGGAGAAGATTGTTTTTGAAAATTTACCACTACAATGACTGACGAGTTTATCGAAAATAGTCTTCTCTTGGTATTAAAATAGACAGTTCTCAAGACCACTGCAGAAGCTGTATTTGGTTTAACCATTTAATGGTAAAATTTGGTCGAGAACATCTAAATATTTTCAATTTGAATGTACGTATGCAAATCAAAAGAAGACTATTTTTGAAATTTTACGACTGGGATGACTGGCTCTGTTATCCATCTAATCCTATCATTCCAGTGGTAAATTTTCAAAAGTCTCCCTGAAAATATCCATTCCGTAAGACCTTCAGCGGCATATTTTGGCCAGCATTACCAGTAAAGGGTTAAATGATGTTTTAATGGTTAATCGTAGGCGGAGATTGGGGTGGGTGGGTGGGGTTCAACATCATTATCATCATCAACATCATCATCATTAGCATCATGGGTAAATAATGTTTGCTGAAAACATGCGCCATATACTTATATCTTGGAATCTAAATGGCATGCAGATTGAGATAGACAATGGATATTTGTGCATTATGTAATATACAAACACACATGATTTATCACCCAATGTTTTAGAAACAAGTGTGATGCGGAGCTATAGTCGCGACTTAAAGGCAGCTTTTGCAAGAAATGGCCAAAATCTTGACAGACTGACTTAATGGACGTTTCCAGTTTTAGCTATGCCCCACCCATCACTAGTTAAGGTCCACCCATGGTTCGCCCCGCCCGTGTTGGGATCGATTGATCCTTGAACTCCCTGACTATCAATTCCCAGAAAACTATCCAGGTAATGCAACAGCTTCAAGTCAAATTAGTTTCAAAATATTCAACGGAATGTTTATTAAAGTAGCAAAGACATACAATTCATACAACCTGACAGACTATTCAACATTTAACTTTAGTCATTCATGCTATAATTAATTATGATGTCATCCTACACTAGTTCATTTTGATGTCATATGACGGATGGATACACTAGAAAGGTCCATTACTAGTTGCGACTCCACTAAAGATTTTATTTTTGTTTAGTAAATGTCCACTTGCAGGCCAAGAGAAGACTATTTTTAAAATTCACCACTGGAAGACTGGGTCTTTTATCGAGCCAGATTGAGTTATTCCAATGCCTGGTCAATTTAAAACAATTAGTCATCTCTCAGTCCAGCAAATGGACATTCCTCAAGACTAGTGCTGAGGCAGGATTTGACCGACTTGACCAGTAAAGGGTTAAAATTAATAACTCAGAATACATGTACCATATTTCGCTTAATTGAAGCCTAGGCTTCTATTAGGACTAGAGGTGTTCAATTTCCAACTCAACATCTCTGAGAAAGGGAGTGGGCTTATATTAAAGAGTTTTCCCAAAAAGTTTTCTAAAACCGATAACACGGAAATTCAACACATTTCCTCCCTTCCTAAAAATTCCCACCACCTATGTTTAATGTATACTTCAAAACATCACCGGGGAAGTGAAATTATTTGATTTGAGCGCCTAAATATTGCGTATCCTTTAATAAAGGTCGTTTATTACATCAAAATTAATCCACAATTTCATATAAAATAACGTTGCGAAAAAATACAAATCGTGTGATTCACCTCCAATTGAAGAGTTTATTTTAGAGCAAGGACTCAGATATAAATATTCTGGAATCGGGGCCTTGGAACTCGGAAATTTCTATATATTATCATTGCGCGATAGGAACTGAGTATCATACTGATCTGAATAACGGGTAGCCGTTTGATAAACTCCCGTTAGCGTATAAGATCTCGCGAGAACACCGCCTCCAATCGCAAAAGAGCCGCTGCCTCGCCAACATCAGATAAGTCATTTTGGATCATTTAATGTTGATCGGCTTTTCAAAATTGATGCGCAATACTGCTTGTTTGGTACATAAATTTGGTCTTAAAATATATTTATATGGAAGGTTCACGCCAAGAGTGTTTTACGCGCATTTTGACTACAAAAAGTGTGGAATAAACTTTATTATATCTTGAACAACATACGTGACCTACTATTAGTATTAATCTAATAGGTGGTCGAGATTTACAAATCCGAAGCCTGTATTAGCATCTAGAGGGTCCGGAAATGTATCAAGGCAGAGATCGGTGTGAAGTAGACACATACTGTGACGCGATTGTTATTATTATACATGCTATTCTTACAAATTTGCTCTTAAAAAAATTTTCCTATACAATCTGCTGAGTTAGGGAGTGGGCTAATACGGAGTTTTGCCATTTTGAAACTGCTAAGAAATTATTGGAGCTCATATGTCAAAGTTAGGGGGTGGGCTTCTATTAGAGCATAGGCTTCAATTAGGCGAAATAAGGTACTAAATATTATCTTTAGCACTAACCCTCAAATTTGTTCAAGAAATTTTCAATTTTCTCATACATGTAGGAATTTCAATTTGCGGATCAAGAGATTATTCTTTGAAAATTTATCACTGGAATGTCTGTGGTAAATTTTCAAAAATAGTCTTCACTTGGTCTGCAAATGGACATTTCTCAAGACTGCTACAGAAGGTGTTTTTGGTCAACTTATGTGTTAAAGGGTTAATATAGTTCAATAATAACAAATACGTAACTGACCGACCGATTGACTGACAGACCGACCGACCGACTGGCTGACAGATTGACTGACCGACTGACTAACCGACCAACCGATTGATTGACCGATCCACCAATTTATGCAGGTTATGAGTTATAGCTAATAAGGATCAGCTGGACTCCTAACTAAGCACGGGGGTGGGGGGGGGAGGGTGTGTGTGTGTAAGGTTGTAAAGAAAATTTTTACCAGATGCAACATTACATAGATTATAAATGGTCAAGAATTATTATTAACCTTTGACTCTCTCACATATGAATTTCCCATATCGCATTTCCCATGCAACCTCCAGGAAAACTGTTGAATATTTTGAAATAAATTTGACGGGAAAGCCGTTACTACTTTGGGAAGCAATGTCTTCCTGTAAAATTAATTTCAAAATATTCAACATAATAAGTTTTATATGATAAAGAATTTACTTTTTCAGGGATTTGTTGGTGAAAGCGTTAATGTCTAAAACTGGCCCCTTTTAGAGAATCTATCTCAACTCAGCCAGTCATTCTAGTCGTAGCTTTTCAAAAATAGTCTTATGGCAAAAATTAAAATTTCCTTAACAGTTAAAGGATTAAGCTTGGTCTGTTGATGTTTTGCAAGGTTGGATGGGTGGGGGCTGGTTGGCATTGGTGGTGGGGGTGGCAGGGAGTGTTGAGCAGGCATCAGGGATCATTAATAATGAGTGATGACAAGCTGTACTGTTTAAACTCTGTATCACCTAAAGCTGGCACAGATATTATATGTGATATTACTATGTTCACAGCTAAAGCAGAATGTTATTATGTGAATAGACACGTGAGAATTATTTACAATTTAATGAATATTATGATAAATATTTTGAAAATAATTTGACTGCAAGTTATCATACAGGTGCCAGGCAAATAATTAGTTGCAAAATATTCAACTTCTGACCTGAATAATTTTGTTGAAATGTAGATTACAGAATAAAAGTATTTAACCCCTGGTAAAAAAAAATTAAAATAATTGGTTATTGAATGTCCATTTGCAGGCCAAGACCAGTCTATTTTTTTTAATTTACCACTGGAATGACTGGCTCAGTTATTGAGCCAGTCATTGCTGTGGTAAAATTTTCAAAATAATTTTCTCTTGACCTGCAAATGGATGTTCCTGAAGATGCCTGCTGAGTCTGTTATTTCTCCATGAGAGAGTCGGGTTCTGTAGCAGTAAGCTCTGTAATGAATATCTGCTTCTTAATAATATGCCAAAATAGCAGCATCCTTCTCTTTTTGCACTCGCGTAACCTTCGACTCCCCCACTACCCCCTCCCACCCCCCACCCCCCACACCACCCCCTCCCCCTGCACCCGGCAACAGTTTTGACATGTAACCTTGTTGTATTTTGACTGGATAGATTTTTGGCATACAATATATAGAAGTCTGCATGACTTTGTCTAAACGCTCGGATTTCCATGCAACAGGGCGTTTGTACTGTTCCTCTATTGTGTTCCATTTATCATGGGCACTGAATGGTGTATTCTGATTTTGCAAGCAGTTATATCGTGTTAACGAACCAAACATTGAAACCGGCTGAATATTTGTTCTTAGAATATTCAGCAAGAGAAATTTGACTATAGCATGTAATTATTTGTACGTTTGATTTTATGTATGTACGTTCTGAATATAACGGGTTAGTGACAGTTCTATTGTGTCTTTATCAAACAATCTTTTTTCCCAGCTTTCAGTCAAATTGTGTTCTTCCTTACTATTTTGACATAACTTTCACTTGTTCTGTTAGTTCTAAAAAAACACTTTACATTAGACCGATAGAGACCTACCTGCGATAGATAACTATACCTACGTGTTGCGACATGATTTTACGCACAAACAAACAGTCATTATGCCCAGCGTGCAATCTCAGGTTTTTGCATTGTATTTTCTCGTATGTTTTCGTCCCGCGTGAAAAATGAAAAATGATCACATTAGACTTAGCATGCGAAGAAAAATGAGTAAATTTGGTGTTTATATATATATATGTGTATATAATCTAGTTGAGACCTTAATTGTCAAGCTTGCCAAAACTAACCTCTGCAGTGGTCTTGGTGAATGTCAATTTATAGCCAAGAGAAGACTATTCTTGAAGATTTACCACTGGAATGACTGGCTCGATAAACGAGCAAGTCATTCCGATGGTAAATTTTCAAAAACCATCTGCTCTTGCCTGGCAAATAGACATTCAATAAGCAAATATTCTTTCTATTGACCATTTCTGGCCATGATTTAAGGGTCAACTGATGAATGTGGTGTATAATATACGATATCACTCTCATGACATATGGGATTACTGTAGCTGCTGGATGCTTTATCAACACACAAGTATCTATTCATGGCATTTCTTGACATGGTTAGGTAAGAATTATATTTAAAACCATTAAAATCTAATTAATTAAAAAACCATGGTCGCTTAAGAGAGTCGGAAAGCAAAATTTGTCGAATTTTTAACGATCCTTATTTCCAAGTATAAATAATAAGTAAATATAAATAATAGGTATTTTAAGAATACCTGTAATTGGTCTTCCCCCCCCCCCCCCCCCCCCGACATCGTCAATGGTCAATGGGGACTATAGAAACGGGTCCTGTCCATCCGTGCGTCAGCATTTAGTTTCCACTCGATAACTTCAGTTAGCTTGAATAGATTCATTCAAAATTTGGGATGTCAACTTATGACAACATTTTGGTGGGGATTGCATATCGACGAAATCGGTCCAGAATCACCGGAGTTATCCCCCTTCATTTCATAAAAAATTGTAAAATGTGGTTTCCGCTCGATAACTTCAGTTAGCTTGAATGGATTCATTCCAAATTTGGAATGACAACACCTCGGTGGGGATTGCATATCAGCGAAATGTCTCCTGACACACCAGAGTTATCCCCCTTGATTTCTTGAAAAATCGGTAAATATGTCTGGTGGTGGTGAAGATTGCATATTGACGAAATCTGTCCCGACATACAGGAGTTATCCCTCTTGAATTCTTGAAAAATCGTAAAAAATGTGGTTTCCGATCGATAACTTCAGTTCGCTTGCATGTATTCATTTCTAATTTAGAATGTCAGCTCCTTATGGGGATTGCATATTGGCAAAATGTTTCTAGCTCCACCGGACTTATCCCCCTTGATTTCTTGAAATTTTTTTTAATATTTGGTTTCCAATCGATAACTTCGGTTAGCTTGAATGGATTCATTTCAAATTTTAAATGCCCACTCCTTATGACAAGACCTCAGTGGGGATTGCATATTGGTGAAATGTGCCCAGATCTATTCCCCTTGATTACTTGAAAAAACGTAAAATAATTTGTTTCCTTTCAATAACTTCAGTTAGCCTGCTAGGATTCATTTTGAATTTGGAATATCAACTCCGTATGACAAGACCTCGGTGGGGATTGCATATCGGCAAATATGTGTCCAGAACCATCAGAGTTATCCCCCTTGATTTCTTGAAAAATCATAAAATATTTGGTTTCTGTTTGATAACTTGTTAGCCTGGATGGATTCGATTCAAATTTTGAAAATACACCCCTCTACATGAGATCTAGACTGGGATTGCATTCGGCCAAAATCTGTCTGTAAACACCCAAGTAATCCCCCTTGACAGTACAATATTTGGATTTTAAAACTTGGGGTTGTACTAAAAGGCCCTCATTTTCAAGGCAGCTGTTCAGGAAAACTGTTGAATATTTTGAAATTAACTTGCCTGGAAGCTGTTGCTTCCTAAGCAGCAACAACTTCCAGTCAAATTAATCTAAAAATATCCAACAGAATAAGTTTTATAGTGTAAAGGATATACTTTTTCAGGGCTTTGTTGGTGAAAGGGTTAAAGTAACCAATCAGGAGGCTCAAGACAGGTGTATCTGTGTTTTAATTTGAGGTCTTTGGACACATATTTATTATGAGCATTCCCTGCTGTTGTGCCTGAACACAGAGTGATGTCAGCTGTAAGCATTGTCTACTACTTCGAAGGAAATTCTGGGCAGTGTATAAGGTGATGCCCTGATAATACAGGCGGCCCATCCAAGACATTGTCGATATGGTGATGCAAAGATAATACAGGCGGTCCATCCAAGACAAGTTGTGTGTAAGCTGATGCATAGATAATACAGGCAGTCCATCCAAGACATTGTCTATAAACTGATGCATAGATAACACAGGCGGTCCATCCAAGGCATTGTCTATAAGGTGATGCATAGATAATACAGGCGGTCCATTCAAGGCATTGTCTATAAGGTGATGCACAGATAATAAAGGCGGTCCATTCAAGGCATTGTCTATAAACTGATGCATAGATAACACAGGCGGTCCATCCAAGGCATTGTCTATACGGTGATGCATAGATAATACAGGCGGTCCATCCAAGGCATTGTCTATAAGGTGATGCACAGATAATAAAGGCGGTCCATTCAAGGCATTGTCTATAAACTGATGCATAGATAACACAGGCGGTCCATTCAAGGCATTGTCTATAAACTGATGCATAGATAACACAGGCAGTCCATCAAAGGCATTGTCTATAAGGTGATGCACAGATAATACAGGCAGTCCATCCAAGGCATTGTCTATAAGGTGATGCATAGATAATACAGGCGGTCCATTCAAGGCATTGTCTATAAGGTGATGCACAGATAATAAAGGCGGTCCATTCAAGGCATTGTCTATAAACTGATGCATAGATAACACAGGCGGTCCATTCAAGGCATTGTCTATAAACTGATGCATAGATAATACAGGCGGTCCATCCAAGGCATTGTCTATAACGGGATGCACAAATAACACAGGCGGTCCATCCAAGGCATTGTCTATAAGGTGATGCACAGATAATACAGTCCATCCAAGGCATTGTCTATAAACTGATGCATAGATAACACAGGCGGTCCATCCAAGGCATTGTCTATAACGTGATGCATAGATAATACAGGCGGTCCATCCAAGGCATTGTCTATAAGGTGATGCACAGATAACACAGGCGGTCCATCCAAGGCATTGTCTATAACGTGATGCATAGATAATACAGGCGGTCCATCCAAGGCATTGTCTATAACGTGATGCATAGATAATACAGGCGGTCCATCCAAGGCATTGTCTATAAACTGATGCATAGATAACACAGGCGGTCCATCCAAGGCATTGTCTATAAACTGATGCATAGATAATACAGGCGGTCCATCCAAGGCATTGTCTATAAACTGATGCACAGATAACACAGGCGGTCCATCCAAGGCATTGTCTATAAGGTGATGCATAGATAATACAGGCGGTCCATCCAAGGCATTGTCTATAAACTGATGCATAGATAACACAGGCGGTCCATCCAAGGCATTGTCTATAACGTGATGCATAGATAACACAGGCGGTCCATCCAATGCATTGTCTATAAGCTGATGCATAGATAATACAGGCAGTCCATCCAAGGCATTGTCTATAAACTGATGCATAGATAACACAGGCGGTCCATCCAAGGCATTGTCTATAAACTGATGCATAGATAACACAGGCGGTCCATCCAAGGCATTGTCTATAAGGTGATGCATAGATAATACAGGCGGTCCATCCAAGGCATTGTCTATAAGGTGATGCATAGATAATACAGGCGGTCCATTCAAGGCATTGTCTATAAGGTGATGCATAGATAATACAGGCAGTCCATTCAAGGCATTGTCTATAAGGTGATGCATAGATAATACAGGCGGTCCATCCAAGGCATTGTCTATAAGGTGATGCACAGATAACACAGGCGGTCCATCCAAGGCATTGTCTATAAGGTGATGCATAGATAATACAGGCAGTCCATTCAAGGCATTGTCTATAAGGTGATGCACAGATAACACAGGCGGTCCATTCAAGGCATTGTCTATAAGGTGATGCACAGATAATACAGGCGGTCCATTCAAGGCATTGTCTATAAGCTGATGCATAGATAATACAGGCAGTCCATTCAAGGCATTGTCTATAAGCTGATGCATAGATAATACAGGCAGTCCATTCAAGGCATTGTCTATAAACTGATGCATAGATAATACAGTCAGTCCATCCAAGGCATTGTCTATAAACTGATGCATAGATAATACAGGCAGTCCATCAAAGGCATTGTCTATAAGGTGATGCACAGATAATACAGGCGGTCCATCCAAGGCATTGTCTATAAGGTGATGCATAGATAACACAGGCGGTCCATCCAAGGCATTGTCTATAACGTGATGTAGATGTAATTAACCGTCTGACTGCTGGGTTTTTGCAAGAGGACGTTCCAAGGGTTATATCTCTGTGCCTGCTAAGCCGCCAACAACTTTCAGTCAAATTGTTTTCAAAATATTCAGCAAGTCGGGTATTGTTTATGAAAAACCTTGCTTGCGGGAGGGAAGGGGGTTGAGAAAGATGATTGTAATCTCCCTGTCTATGGATGTACAACATGTATCTGTGTGTTTATCTCTCTGTCCATCATTTTGTGTTTAGCATGATAACACAACACAGATATCTGCCTGACAATTAATCGATTGTGTGTGTCTCTGGTAAATCCATTCTCAGAAACTTATCTGTCTGATCAGATAGATATTTCTCTGATAGCAGAAACAGTCTCCAGTCATATTAGTTTCCAAATCTTCAACAGCCTACCTGTCTTAAAGGTACATATTCTCAGCAAAATGCATGCAAATACATTTGTTTAAATTGTTTATATTTATAGGACTGGCTTAATTAGTGTATTTCAATGTAATGAAGTGAAATAAATCTTAACATATGATGATTTCATTCCGTACGAATTATTATAATTTCTCAAATTATGAAATGTCTCTAATTCAATTTCACAACTTTTGTAAGTTTATACGTAATGAAATCATCATTAAGATTTATTTCGTAAAAGTATACAATTCTGACAATTTTATTGTCAAGCATTTTGTTGTGAATATACACCTTTAATTGAGATGCAGGAACAGAGATAGATAAATCTTAATTTTCGCAGTCAAATAATCAAATCGAATATGGCTGCCAAAAATAATAGATTTGGATTTATCAGTTGACTGGTGGTCATGTTTTTTGGTCAGATAGTTTTGTCTTGAAACTCTGCTTGAAGCACACTAGTGCGGTACGCTTCCAGAAGACTTTGTAATTAATTTGCTTGCCTGACATTGGATTTTTGGTAGTTTTCAGTCAATCTTCTACTGAGTGAAGTCTTACTCTGCAACTCGTGAACGAGTGGGATAAGTTGAACCATCGAAGCATCCATGACATGACTCGTATAACTTCGCATAAATAGGTATTAATACATGTATGCATATACGTAAATATTTCAGAAAGTACACAACGATTCACTCGAAAACCCAGTTTATAACAAACACAATTTTTGTTCAGTGTCTGGCTATCCAGCATGACAATTGATTTCTAACAGAAAATTGATCACCTGTAGAGGACATAGTCATGCTGATTTATTGGCTCAATCGATGTTTTATAAGAAACATTTATCTCCCTTAATTATACCATAGTTTCATTGAAAATTGGCGAAATCTGCAGGATTCAGCACAAAGCTTCGAAAAGCAGCTTAGCATATGTCAGTTACCCCTTTAACACTCGAATTTGTTCAAGAATATTTAACTTTTCTCATCGAAAATATGCATTTGCAGACCAAAATAAGACTATTTTTGAAAATTTGCTACTTGAATGACTGGCTTGGTTATCGAGCCAGTCATTCCAGTGGTAAATTTTCAAAAATAGTTTTCTCTTGGTCTGCAAATGGACATTACTCAAGACCACTGCAGAAGCGTTTTTTGCCTGATATGAGTGCTAGAGGGTTAATTACACCATAGTTTCAATACAAATTGGTGAGATGTGCGGGATTCAGCACAAACCTTCGAAAAGCAGCTTAACGTAATATCAGATAATAAACAAATATCTGTGTATGAGCGCATTGACCAGCAAATACTATTCTCGAACCGAATTGAAATACCCCTGGTACAAGAGGTAATGCCAGTGACATCGCTTTTTGTATCGCTTGTTTGCTATTGCATGAGTCCTATGCAGGGCTATTTTGTTAACCGTGACTGGAGTGACGACGTATATTCAGTTTTCTGATTCTTCTTATCGTACATCGTAACAAAATGAGTCATATCTTATCTGTACGGTTTAAATTGTTAACCCTTCCCACTCTTATGTGCAAATTTTTAATTTCCAACTTATTTTAAATGTTGAATTGGTGTTAATTTTTGTCGATCCCTATGCAAAGCATTGGATGACTTGAGATAGTGATCAAAATGGTTAACCCTTCCCACTCTCATGTGCAAATTTTTAATTTTCAACTTATTTTAAATGATGAATTGGTGTTAATTTTTGTCGATCCCTATGCAAAGCATTGGATGACTTGAGATAGTGATCAAAATGGTGTGTGACGTGAAGATAAATGTTACGGTTTTCAATGTACGTTTAATTCATCAAGGGCTTATCCGATCTCAATAAAACTTTACTCATTTATTCTATACAATCATTGCATCCAGTCTACATCATAATTAAAAGGATTTTCAAATTTTTTCCATATTTTTATGGGGTTTGAACTTTTTTTGCAACAAGAAATAGTAAATGTTAAAGTTTTTCCATGAAATTGTAGTTCATCAATGGCTTATCCGATCACAATAAAACTATACAGATTTGTTCTATGTCATCATTGCGTCCCAACTCCATCATAAGGAAAACGTTTATTGTGGACCACGAATTAGAAGAATGTTATTTTTTCAATGTTATTTTAATTTATCAAGGGCTTAAATCCAATCTCAACAAAACTTTACTTACTTGTTCTATATCATCATTGCATTCAGTTTGCAGCAAAGTTTTATGTTTTTTCCATACATTTACATGCTTTGGACTTAATGTTGTTATTTCTGTATGATTTTGTCTCCTTTTCAAGAATTAGAAGAATGTTAAAGTTTTCAATAGACATTTGATTTATCAAGGGGTAGACTATTTTAAGAAATCCTTTTTTTGGGACACTGCCACACCTGTGTATTATGTGTAAAAACTAAAGGGCTCGACATGCAGGACGCAATTCATCAATTTTCAAAACTGGTGGAAGCCGGGCTGGGCTCAAATACAAAAGTATTTGTGTTTGAAGTAATTTAAATACATTTTTCATGTATTTGAAAGTATTTGTATTTTAAAAGCATTTACGGCAAAAGTATTTGTGTTTGTATTTAAATACATTGTCAATATATTTGGGTATTTTCAAATACTTTGCAAAATACTTCTGTCTATTTCTAATACATTCTTACATTCAATTGTACATGCACAGTGCAAATTAAAATTTAATACAGATTTCTAATATCTTCTGTAAATCTTTGCAACTCTGTTGAAAATTTTTTAATTAATTTGACTGTTACAGTTGTTGCCTTAAGAAGCAACAATCTCCAGTGAAATCTTTGTCAAAATAATCAACAGCATGGGTGTCTTGAAATATAGTTGCTAGGGCTTCATTGTTAAAAATATTACCCAATAGAAATAGAGCTAATCCTTTTATAAATAGAACTTTGCTAATTGCCTTGAAATTATTTTTAAAATTATTTTTCATACACTTCACACATGTTATCCTCAGTTTTAATCAGCTTGGATTTAAAGCAGATAGAAATTAAACCTTTGGAATATATTGAAAATAATTTAGCTGAATGTGGTGTGGTCTTAGGTAGCAACAATGTTCGGTCATATGGTTTTCAAAATATTCACATGGTTTTCTCTGTTTTATGTAAAACACATTATTAATGCATATATAGAATGAAATGAACTTTGCTTCCAGTTTGGCCTTTGCTTGCTGTTACAGCACAATTCCTTACGAATGTATACTGTACTGCTCTCTAACTGAATCCTACTGTCAGAGTCTTGTAGTGTCCTGTACGTGGGGCTTAGAATACACCTTCCGTATCCTCTGCGTGTCGTACGAGGCGACTAATGGAGGTACGGGTGAGGTAACCCTGACAGAAACCTCGAGTGCTGAAGACGGAGGTTCCAGGCCGCACGGCGCACTAATAAACCATGGCTCCACGCACTTAACGCTTATGATCATGTCGATAGTCACTTACAGGACTGGCGGTATGATCAGGAATGAAAAGAAGAAGTCAGAGTCTTGTATAGCTGATTTAATTCTCAATTAATGCTGCTAGGAAGTCAAGCAAGAGGATGTCAGACTTCCTGAACAATCTGATCCCCGCCACCCGCCACCGAGATCTGCCCCTCTTATATGCCAAGCAACATATGAAAGGAGGCAGCCCTATCGGCCACGAATATCCGGCCACAGATTACACTGAAAGTCTAGCTTGCATGGATCACGGATATGGTTAGGATACAAGGATGATTTTTGGTGACAAGAAAAAGGCTTTAGTTTATTTGCTAAACAGCCAGCCGCACGTTGGGCAGGCACACCCATTGTAGTATTAAATGCAGCAATAATTAACAAGTACTTATGGCACTATAGCCCTCCAAATCACCAAAATCTGTAAGGATAGGGCAGGGAGAGTATGGTATAGCGAGAGGAAATAGTAAAGCAGGAGAGGCCTACGAGCAACCTATCAATCACACCCATACAGGCAAAATTGCAACCAAAAGTAATATGACAAGACATTTACAATAATAATAAAAATAACGATAATAACAGCAATAACAATATAATACTGGTGATAATAAAGTCTCTTCAACTTAATGTCAATGGCCCCAAGGAGGATATATATATATATAGTCTTGTGCACTCACGACCCAAAAACACACCACAAATCCCATGATCACCACTTCCAGAATAGATATAATACAATGGCATTGTATGTCCTGGAGACTCACAATCACAGGCTCGAGCCGGCCTACGACGAGACCATGCAGCGTGGTGGTCACAACTAGGATGTCCAATGGTGAGCAGCATTGTCTAATTGTGAGCAGCAGGTAAGCAACACATGCACAGAAAAAACTGACCCAGCACAGAACCTTGGGGCAGTCCCTGACACCAGCACGACATTAAGGCGTATATATTAACCAGCTTGTGTAAAACCGAGTGGCAACAATGCTTGACATCTGGGAGGCAATGTATCCATCCGCCTATGCCGCCCTGAGGCAGATATAGGTCACAACAGAAACCTTGTCACCCAGATGTGAAAATACAGAACCACCACCCCCACACACACAAAGAGTCTGTGAGGACCTATGAGTAACATGCCTGGATCTTATTAGCTAGCTTTCCCACCACCTCCCTGTGCAAAGATAAGGATAGTTCTAGGTAACCCTTATAAGCATCGCTCGACCAGTCCCCTTGGGCCTGAATTAATTCAGATGGCAAGCCACATTCCAAGGCAAAGGTAGTCCCACGCCGGCGAAAGCTGTGACCCAAATTCTCAGATGGTGGGATCCCTGACCGAGCCAAGCAAAGCTTCAGATGGGATAAGAACCTAGAGTAGGACAAGGGTATAACCCCAGAGGACGTTTGAAACATAAACAAGGGGCAGCTAAGGAGGGAGCCGGGGCCATTCTAAATGCTAGCAGAAGTGCCTTGGCCGGGCACAGGGCCGACCCCGGGATGTTAAGCAACCGTTGCCGAAATTGGATAGTCTTGGTGTGGATAACCTGAAGGATAGCACCTCCCTCATGAAAGGAAACTGAACGACAGCTTAGGTGAACACTTGGGTTAAAGTCTGAGGGGGGGTGTATGAACAGGTTAGACCTACATAAAAAGGAGAAGAAAGCCACTAAGCAGGCAGCCCAGAATGTAATGTCCATGGAGGAGGAGAGGTCCAAGGACTTCAGCATTTCCTGCAGAATGGCTGGAGTGATAGGAAGCTTGGGGGGAAGAGGTGTCTCCCAAAACTCCTAGCACCCTTCATAGATGAGCGAAAATGGTGTGAATCCAGAGGTTTGTCAAAACCTGCTTCTACATGAAGGAATCTGACTACAGACAAATAGTTGCGAATTGAATGGAAAGACAGTCTGCGTGCCAAAAATGTCAAATACCTGTCTAAATTGTGCCGGGACAGAAGAACCCATCAAATCCCCAACTGTGTGCAAAGAAGAGCATAGGAAGATAAGTACTGCCAATATGTATTCCTGGTAGATGGAGCAAAGACATTCTGACGGAAGAGTGCGACAGTCCTATCCAGCTCTGCTGAAAAAGCCAGGTATGTGCCTGTGTAGAAGAGAAATAAGAGCATGAGAAGACATGTCTCGCCAACTCGGAGGTATAAACAGGCAAAGCGCCATACAAGTCTAGCAACTTGATAAAATAATCATGATCATGTATCCTAGAAATACAGTCAGCAACACCATTATTTACACCTGGGATATGACGTGCAGAGATATGAAAATTGCCATTCTTGGATGTGCCCTTATTTATGCAACCTACCGTAGCACTGTTGGCAGAGTACAACAAAAACCTGCCTATTCTGAAGCAAAGGAGCCCATCTAGCTACAGCTAACACCACTGAGAATGCTTCCTTCTCATTTATATGACATTGCATCAGGTCTGGCCTGTCAGCCTCCCAATTAACATAAAACCAGTCCCCTGCATAGGTACCGCCACTCCCCTCCACACATGCATCTGTGTAAATTGCCGATGGGGGATGCCTATCTAATAATAATGACCTTCCATTGAATGATGGCATAAACTTACGCCACCAGTCAATGTCAAGGCCAATGTCATCAGACAAGCGCATCCTATGAAAAGCCCTATTCAGCCTGCTGAGAGCATTGATTATTCTGCGAAGAAACACTTGCCCGCCAAAAACAACCGATGCAGCTCAGCTCAACTCAACTTTCCCACAAGGGATTGCAGCTGTCACTTTGTAACACAACATTTCTTTTCAAAAGATGCCAATTCTTTCTGCAAGGCCTCCAATTTAACAGAGGGAAGTTGCAAAACCATGCCAATCGAGTCAAACTCAATGCCTAAGAAAACTATCCTTTGACTTGGGTCAATGACCTTTGACCAATTTATAATAAAACCTGAGTCGCGCAAAAGCCTAATAAGAGTATTTACTACCAAGATACATCTGTTCTGGGAGCGTTCACAAAGGAAAAAAATCAAGATAAGCAACAATTTTGAAACCCCTGCGCGCCATCATACGTCTGACTGCCTGAGAAAGTCTGTGAAAAATGCCAGGGACTGCCTTAGAACCAAATGGTAATTTGATGTCATAAAAATATCGACACCCATCAGGGAATTCCCATTTCAGACCCATGACCATCTGGCTGTGAGGAGAGATAGGAACAGATCAGTAAGCTGATTTTAAGTCAACCGTGGCCATGTAACACCCAGGTGAAATTAGTTTGGCCGCATCATCTACTGATTGGAAGCGTTGCTTATCCAGTTCTTGTACATAATCATTTATGGCCATACCGGCTGGACGACTGCAATCATGGATGATACGAATCCCTCCCTCTGGCTTGGGGATAATTTCTAATTGACTGTGTGAGGAGGGACAAAAACATAATTACCATTATCTATTTCCACCTCTATTTAACGTGGTGCCTCCTCATATAGGGGGGCTAGATGGAGAAGCAGATAGATGATTAGGAATTTCAACCCGTACTGGAAAGGAATCGGGGTCTATAATGTGGAAGCCGTGAGACAAGCAAATATAAAATCTCCATCATAGTCACTAACCAACTCCCGTTCCCAGGCAGTCAGATGCAAATTATGCGCAGGTTCTCCTAGTTTTTTGAAGGCCTGTGCTCACTGACCGGGTGCTTTAGACCGCATCCGGGTATCGAACAAACATGGGTGTACTTACAGGCAACCAGGGTGCATCCCCTGCCATTGAACAACCGACAGATTTCCACCCCCTGCTGTAAGTGGGAGGCTAAAGGGGTTTGTTAGTCACCAGAAAGCTGCGGGGAGTGTACCCTCTGCCACCCATGGGCTGGGAGGTGTTAGCACGTTGTTTTGGGATTCGCGGGTTAAGGAGGACAGTTTGTATATCGGGAACATCTGTACCCCACCTAAACCTATGGAGATGTTGAAGCACCGATATTCACGGTCATAGAAGAACACTGACGCCTGTTCAAATGAGGATACCAAGTGGTAAACCCTAGTGGTATATGATAGGTAGTCTATCATATTACTCTGCCCCGGAGAACCTTCCACCAACAACTTATTCATAATGGCCAGATTTGCCAATGACCATTGGTTTTGTGAAAGGTTTTCCAGTTTGGGTTTACCCGGGCCCGAATTAAAGATCGGCTGTCCCCCTCTAACCCAGTCACCACCTCCTCGGTAACCCACTACAGAATTCACAAAATCTACGTCATGATGCTGGGAATTTGTTTTTGCTGTACACATCGACTTAAAGTAAATTTGTGGGTCCTGCCATGAAATTATGTTGTTGAAATTACCTGTGCCAGGTGTTGTCACTTGATTTCCAACGACATTAAGGTTATTATTTCCTGGAATGGTCTGCGAGCCGCGAAGTTGTTGGAGCATATCCGAGAACACAGCATCCGGTTGCGCCTGCGCAGTAGTAACCGGACGCTCACCTGACTGCTCTCCAGTCGTATCCGCATCCTGGCAGAATGTTTGCCTGATCGACCGCATCAACAATTTCACCGGGCTGATAGGGATGTCAGTGATTACGTCCGCCTCAATTAGTGAAAGCGCTTCCATGGACTGGAAGCCAAGATTTAGTAGCGCAGTCACGGTTGATTTTGCAAGGCATTTCTGCTCGCCCCATATGTTAACTCTATCCGTATCGGATAAAGATCGCGCTCCATCAGGGATAGCGTCGTCTGTGTCAGACGACTGGGCGTGTTCCGTGGGATTCATTATTAGTTCCCTACCGGTAAAAGTTTGCACTCCATCTGTCCATCTGTCTGTCCATCTGTCGCAGTTGGTTTTCCGCACTTTTTTTCCCAGTCCTTCAAGGTATTCATCTGAGAATTGGTATATTGCTTTGTTATGCGAAGTTCAAGTTTCAGGCGTATGCGTCAATTTTTTATGGAGTTATGCCCCCTTTCGACTTAAGAAATACGAAAAATATCAGCTTTCCCACTTTTTTCCCGCACTCCTTCAAGATATTTAAGCAAAAATCGGTGCATCGCTTTAGTATAAGGCGGTTCCCACATTTTCGTAAATTTTTCATGGAAAATATTAGTCTTCCGCACTTTTTTTCGCAGTCTTTCAAGTTATTATACTGAGAATTGCTACATTGCTTTGTCATGAGAAGTTACAGACCAAGTACGAGTGTCAGCCGTATGGGTCAATTTTTGATGGAATTATGCCCCCTTTCGTCTTATGAAATACACAAAATATTAGTTTTATGCACTTTTTTTCGCAGTCTCAAGATATTATACTGAGAATTGCTACATTACGTTGTTATGAGAAGTTACAGACCAAGTTCGAGTTTCAGGCGGATGTGTAAATATTTGATGGAGTTATTCCCCCTTGCGACTTAAGAAATACGAAAAATATTAGCTTTCCTCACTTTTTTTCGCACTCCTTCAAGATATTTAAGCGGAAATCGGTGCATCGCTTTAGTATAAGGAGTTACAGAGCAAGTTCGAGTTTCAGCCATTTTAGTATAAGGAGTTTCCCACATCTTCGTCAATTTTTCATGGAGTTATGCCCCCTTTCGACTTATGCAATACAAAAAAATATTAGTCTTCCACCCTTTTTCTCGCAGTCTTTCAAGATATTCAACTGAGAATTGGTACATTACTTTATTATGAGAAATTACAGACCAAGTTGGCGTTTCAGGCGTTTGCATCATTTTTTTATGGTGTTATGTCCCCTTTCGACTTATGAAATACAAACATAATTATCAGCTTTCAAGTCTTTCCTTCTTCACCATATATAACTGGGACTTGGTTTATTGCTATGTTATGAGACGCTACAGATGAAGTTCGAGTATCAGCTGCTTTTGACAATTTTTAATGAAATTTTTGACTGTCAATCTCTAAAGATTTATATCACCAGGTAGGGGACATGTATTGCAAAGCAATACTTACAGAATGCTTGTTATATATCACTTCATGCAGGCACTGCCATGCTACGAAAGTTGATAAGCTTGCGTTGTTTTGCAAAGGTCCCGTTTTTATTGTCACCACGATCGGGTTAAGGTTCATTATAATAAAAACTGGGTGCAACCTGGAAAACTTTCCTGCCAGGCTCGCAAGTGATGATAGGGTAGCCGTTGATGTTAACCACTGGCATTGATTGGTGGTATACGTGACATGGGTGTATGGTGGTACAGTTACTGGCATAGATAAATCCATTTGCCGGGAAATCAAATGCTATCTATCGGTGTCCGGATAATCCACCTGCTCCTAACCACAGCGCCAGATTCAGTGTTATTTATTTCCCACAGCCAGAGGCAGGCAATAGAGGACCACCATGGCATTAATACGCTATTAAAACTTAATACCCACAATTCTTATCAGTACATGTAGTAGAATAGGCAATTATCACCTTTCAAAGCAAGCTAGGTAGAGCTGGTCAAGTTACAACAACACCTCCATTATACTAGCTGGCAGGACTCATACCAGAGTCTTAACCATTTTCACCATGAATTTTATATTCAAATCATTCATTTAGATTGGGTGTGTGGCAGTGGGGTTAATTACCCTTTCTTGAGCTCTTATGTCAAATGATAAAAAATTGTAGAAGCGATCATGTAGATGTTGGAAATAGTGTTGTTTTCTTAGACAGCAGCAGCCTACAAGCATTGCTATTCAGTATAAAGACCAGTTGTCATGTGAAAAGGAATGAAATTTCAGAAATAGTGAAAGAATTGTGTCTCTGTACAAGTGTTTCTAAAAAACAATTTTGAGTGAGAAAATTTTAGCACATCTAAATAAATAAAATAATAAACAAATAAAATAAATAAATCCTGCTATCCCATTCATACCGAAATTTTTAAAACCTTGTTTCAAATGTAATAAATATATCCCAGTCCACTGGAATGACTAGCTTGCTTATAAAGCCAGTCATTCCAGTGGTAAAGTTTCAAAAAAAGTATTCTCTTGGCTTGAAAATGGTCAATACTCAAGACTAATGGAGACCCATTTGGGCTGGCTTGACCATTAACCTTTTAACAGTTAAATTTCTTTCTCATAAAATGTCCATTTGCAGACCAAGAGAAGCCTATTGTTGAGAATTTACTGCTGGAATGACTGGCTCTGTTATTCAGAGCCAGTCATTCCAGTCATAATCTTAAAAAATAGGCTTCTCTTGGTTTGTAAATGGATATTTCTCAAGACCAGTTCTGAAGCCATTTTTGGCTGATATGAAGGTTAAGGGGTTAACAGCATAAAACTGATAGATAATTGAGTCTGAGTAAGAAACTTGTTTAGCTGGTCTAAATCTCACATGTCCTATCAGTAATGGACTGGGCAATTATTTCCTTTCAAAGCACCCTAGGTAGAGCTGGTCAGGTATTAACAACACCTCCATTTTACTAGCTTGCAAGACTCTCCCCAAGTGTTAACCGTTTTCATTATGAATTTTATATTCATAGCATTCATTTAGATGGCGGTTAATTATCTATTTTCATAATGATGTTAAAAGATTAGTTGTAGATGAAATACTGGTGTACATTTTGGAAGTAGTATTGCTTTTCTTAGACAGCAGCAGGATACAGCAATATTGGTTTTCAAATTAAATAAAGATCGGAATATCTTTGGCAACGATTTGAATGCAAGATTTTAAATGAGATAGTCTTAAGAATATTCAGCAAGGATCTAGATAAACAAAAATAAATAAATAAACCTCGTTTAATGTTATTCCATTTCTGTCTGAACTTTAATCCTTTCACCAATGAATTGCACATTTCTCATTTTGAAGCCAACCATATAGAAAAACTGTTGAATGTTTTGAAACTAATTCTTCCAGTCAAATGAATTTCAAAATATTCAACAGAATATGTTTTATACTGTAAAGAATTTACGTTTTGAGGGATTTGTCGGGGAAAGGGTTAACAAACCTGGTTTCAGAGTTCATATGAAATTACTAAGTGTTTAAAAAATAATTTGACTGGGTGTGTTATTGTCACAACTCCCAGTCAAATTGTTTTCAAAATAATCACATGATTTTGTATTAATATGTATTCTTTATAATCTCCCCTAGGAATTGAAACTTTGCAACTACAATTTTCGGTTATACAACAATCCACAATCATGAAAGCCTCACCAGCAAAGCAAGATTTATGTCTTATTTTGTGGGCTATGATGGTATGACAATGAGTATGTTACATGTAGCATGCTAAGGCGTCTAACGGTATCCATTTGAGATACAGAAAGTATAATTTCATCAAACTTCAATTAGATATTGAAATATTTACATGTTTATGTGCATTTAAATGTAGAAAGCAAAGGTTATCTGCCATTTTGAATTTGATATAATTTTGCATTAACCATTCAGGATGCTGGTTGACTAACTTTACTAGCTAGTTTACTATTTCAACTTTTGCTGGGATCTAGTCAACTATATTTAACTATGGTTAATATCATAGATATTTTCCTTACATAATACTTCCATTCATAAAATGATACTTGTTTCATTTTTTCACCCTTAGTTTGGTATCTATGATTGTCTGCGCTCATGTAAACTTGAGGGTCTGGCTGTCCATCACTAGTGTTACATCTGTGCCATACTTTGGTCTTCTTTAAGACATGTAAGAAGTATTTGAAAAGTATTTCAAATACTTACCCTAAGTATTTGTATTTGTATTTAAATACTTTGTAAAAAAACAAGTATTTGTATTGAAGAATTCCAAAGTATTTGTATTTGTATTTAAATACTTTTGAAAGTATTTGACCTCAGCCCTGGGTGGAAGATACAACAGAAACATCGTCCACCAAAATTGTTGGAAAAGTACACAAGTTTCTTTGCTATTGACACAGTAAAGGATAAAAGAGTGACCTCAGAGTGGTAAGGGATAATAGTTATGACTTATAAAATAAGACTACGTGTTGCTAGAATTATCGTCTTTCTAGAATGAACCTCTTGCTAGTATTAACAGGGTCAACGTGGTACAATTTAATAAGAGTATTCTCAGTTAGGGAGCAGCAGACTAAAACACTTCAAACGAGCTAAGCCATGCATACCAGGGTTTCTTAGAGTGCGAAGTATTTTTGCCCTGTGAAAGTTCATAAACTCACAAACTATTTCATTTTGTCTTAGTTTATTTTAGAATTAATCTTTGGGAATATGCCTCAAGTGTTTTTAAAGAAGACATACTCGAGGAGTATTCTGTGTGTGGTAGCAGTGACTATTTGAGCTAATCAGCAGTTTTAATAGCTTTTAGATTAAAAGTTTAGTTTTAATTTTTTTAGTGTCTTTTATACTGAATAATGAATGATGCAGTAGCAATGTTTTTCCATGGAATATTATAATAATACATCCAAGAGAGGGTGAATATTTTGAAAACAATGGGACTTCAACAAAAAATTTGTTCAAACCTTTAACCCTAAAATTTCTACAAGAAAGTAAAAAATTTCTATTCTAGACAGTTGCAGACCAAGCGATTATTTTTGAAAATTCACCGCTGGAATGACTGGCTCGGTTATCGAGTCAGTCATTCCAGTGATAAATTTTCGAAAAGTAGTCTTCTCATAGTCTGCAAATGGACATTTCTCAAGGCCACCACAATTACACCATTTTTCTCCGACGAGTGTTAAGGCGTTAATACACCATCATTTGGCCTCAAAATCAAGAGTCCCTTATAGATAGGTTTGACTGGATCAATATTTAGATAGTATAAGTCCTCCTTACATTCTCAGCTTCTATTTTCAGATAGCCATGTATAGGTAAATACTAAATGATCAAGATAAACTGTGAGTGATAGTAACCCTTTAAACCTCGCAAACCAGAAACGACACATTCTGTGTGATGTCGGGAGTAATTCTGTTGAATATTTTGATACTGATTTGACAGGGAGCTGTTGCCATAGGCAACAATAAGTTTGAGTCAAATTAGTTTCAAAATATTCAACAACAGTCCTGTAAGATCTGTCTTGGAATTTTGACACTGGTATTTTAATGGTTAAAGGGTTCAGGTCGCTGAACGGGATCTGATACATTCAATTGCCAGCTTATCGCAGCTAAAATTATCATGATTCTTTATAACCATCAAATTTGTTCAAAATTTATAAATTTTTGCATAGAAAATCTCCATGTTCAGAACAAAACGTTATTTTTTTTTAAATTTACCACTGGAATGTGACTAAACTGGCTCGATTCTGGAGCCAGTCATTCCAGTGGTAAATTTTCAAAAATACTATTCACTTGGTCTACAAATGGACATTTCCCATGAGCACTACAGAAGCTGTTTTTTGGCCGCCTTGAGTTTTGAAAGGTTAACACAGTTGGTCAGGAGAATCATGTCAGAAGACCACCTGACTTAAAGAACCACCTCACTTAAAGGACCACTAGATTTTTGTTTCAAAAGCTAGTTAGAGTTGATTCCAGTTAAACAACTACCTGTTTTTACTGACCGCATTCTGACCTCTCCCAGCAGGTGGTATGATCTATAGACAGGTTTGAGTCTAATTGTAGACACAGAATTCACATCATAGTATAAGCGTTAGTGTCGCCTTGTGTCGAAAAATAGAACTCAATTATAATCATCCGATTTTAATCTGTGAAAAGAGAGATTAATACATTAAAGCTAGGAATTGTACTTCCTGATAAATGTTTCTTTTTATGGGATATGTGGAATGATCTTTTTTGTATGTAAATAAGAAACTGTGTGCATATGTGTGTGTCTCTGTGTGAGGTTTCTGTCTGGTTTGCTGCTCTGCATGAATGATTCAAACATGTTCACGATTACTTACTTTCTGTTAACCTAGTTTAAAATGAAACCTCAGAAATATTTTACAGCTTAATCGTCATAGTGATGATCGTGACTTAGCAGTAGTAACTATATATCATAGCTACATGTAGCTTCTGGCTGGGATAAGTTTTGCGATAGTTTACATGAGGAATTCGTTGCGAAATACGTTACCAAAAGTTTGTGTTACTGTGATTTTGTAATGATGACTACAATAAAACCCTTTAAATATTTGTGTAATATGAGTGTGTTCAGTGTTAGGGTTGAAGTATTTTAGAGGAAAATATACTATCTGTGATAATATTATACAATATTTTTTCTGGAGTCACTCAAACAGGATTATAATGGAGGATTCCAGTTTATCCATCCGTCATATGACGTCATAATCAACTATGTGACGTGTAGGATGATGTCATAATCAATGACGGCATGAATGACATAGATAAGTTCATCACGAACGCATAATTGATGATAAACTAATCATTGGCCCAATGTCCGAATTGTATGTCTTTACTATTTAATAAACACGATGCCATAGGCAGCAACCAGTCAAATTAGTTTCAAAATACTCAACAGCTTACCTGTATAGTTTTCTAGAAATTAAGATTCAGAGAGTGCAATGATCGATTGATCCCAGCACGGGCAAAGCGTGGGTGGAGCTTAGCTAGAGATGGGCGGGGCATAGCAAAAGCTGGATTCCTCCATTAACCTAATTTGGTAAAAAAATGGCTTCTGCAGTTGTTTTGAGAAATGTCCATTTGTGGACCAAGAGAAGACTAAAAAAACCTCAGGAATGCCTGGCTCGGTATCCCAAGCCGAAAGTCATTCCCCTGATAAAATTTTTTAAACATTTGTTGACAAATCGACATTGTCGAATAAATTTTCCTGACCAAATTCGATGTTTTAAAAATAGTCATCGAAGATTATATTTATTTCCATAGAAACCAGGTGGTTAAAGGCTTCATACTGAAAGTGGTTAACATTATGATATACAATACAATACAGGATAGAGTGTAATAGACCATGTAATGGACCTGTCCAGTTTATCCATCCATCATATGAATGTCATAATCAACTACATAGCATGTAGAATGACCTAGATAAGTATGCCACGAACGCTTAATTGAAAACGGACTAAGGCATTGTACGAATTGTCTTTTCTATTTAATAGAGAGGCTGTTGAATATTTTGAAACTAATTTGAAGGGGCAGTCAAAGTAGTTTCAATATTCAACAGCTTACCTGTATTTTGGAAATTAATATGGTGTTCAAGAATCGATCGATCCGATTGTGGGTGGCGCTTAGCTAAAGTGGGGCCTAGTTAAACCTGGAAAGGTCCATTGATTTACTAGCTTACTGGTTTTTGTGATGCAGCCTAACAAATGATTTTCATATTTCAGTGGTTGACTTAATGCTTATCATATTTCAGTGGTTGACTTAATGCTTATCATATTTCAGTGGTTGACTTAATGCTTATCATATTTCAGTGGTTATTGTAACAAAGTGTTATATATAATCTGCATTTATAATGTATAAAAAGAAGAAGACAAAACCAGGCCCTGAAAAGACATCACCACGCCTGCATATCAGGTGATAATTCTAGTATATTGGACATTTATTATTCTGCACTAATATATACACACAAGCATATATCTCAAATTTGTTCAAGAAAATTGAAGTCTCATAAAAATGTCCATTTGCAGAACAAGAGAAGACTATTTTTGACAATTTACCACAGGAATGACTGGCTCGGTTGTCATTCCGATGGTAAATTTTCAAAAATCGCCTTCTCTTACGCTGCAAATGGACATTTCTCAAGACCACTACAGTGGCTGATTCTGTTTGCGTGTTAAAGGGTTAATCTACTAGCTGCCTAGATTAATGACAATAATTTAATAATGGATGTAGTCATATACCATATTCCATAGTATATCATACTGTTGATTAGTTCATGGAGATAACTCCATGATCAATAGTGTGATGGCCAATTGATAGTGATGGTCGCATTGTTTTAATTATTTATAAACGTTATAGAATGAATGTACTTTTAAAACATTATACATTTAAGTTTTCACATCATATTTGTAGACCGTTGGTTTTCTGGACATCTAAGATTTTGTCCGCTGTGGCTTCAGAGCATAAAACTTAGATGAGAATTCACTTAGTTTACCGATTGTCAGTATGATTTTTTGTATTGAAAGTTATTTAAATCGACCGCAACTTTACGAGGACCAGGCGGACGGATGTATAGGTGGGCGGGCAGGCTCAATGAAAGACATAATGTGCGAGCGGTGTGCATGTGCATGCGTGCGTGCGTGTGTGTGAGCGGTATGCATGCATGTGTGTGTGCGTGCGTGTGCGCATGCGTGTGTTTTGACAGTATATTATATAAGGATCACATGCTGATTAATTATTATGCAATATTTGAAACAAGTTTCAGCTGCGTGTGTGTTTATGAAACTCAAGAAAGCATGTTTACCCTTTCATTGATGAATTTCCCATATCTTAATTTCAAGACAATAATACAGGAAATATAGCTGTTGAATATTTTGAAATAAATATGATTCATAACTGTTGCTGCAACGCAATTGCTTCCCGTCATATTAACGTCAAAATATTCAACAATAATTATGCTATGAATCGGAAAGAAATTACATTTTCAAGGACTAGTCAGTCAAAAGTTTAACTCCCAAATTGTTGATTAATGTCTGTGATGTGTGATACTGGCACCTTTGACCTTCTTCATAGCATGGTTCTAATTCATGGATTTGTTAACTTTATTAGCTCACCTGGCTAGTGAGCTTATGCCGTAGCAACCATCTGTCGTCCATCCATCCATCTGTATGTCAACTTTTCCTTTAAGCGACTTCTCAAGAACCACTGGGCCGAAAGCGGGAAGGATCCTTAGTGCAGTGAGATCCAAGTTTGTTCAAACAAAGCCAATTGGACAATTTGGCCGGTGACTAGCTTGGATTTTGTCTGATGTCTTTAAAAATATTCTCCGAAAACCCTTGGCGGATCGATTAAAAAATCATGAAATAGCATTTAGGGCAAGAGCTGAACCAAGTTTGTTCAAGGGAACTTGATTGGCCCAGTAGTTTGGCAGCCATCTTGGATGACCTATTCTTTGCGCAAATGACTTCTACAGAGCCGCTGAATGGATCGGGCCAGGATTTTGGAGATATGATTAGGAACTAAGTGCCATTAAAATTTGTTCAACGGATGTTGATGTGTAAAAAATGAAGAGTTAAACCTACACTAATAATTATTTTGCAACAGATACATGTACATGTATCCCTTGAAAGATTTAAATTTGTCAAAATTTTCGTGTCCGTGCCAAATCTCAGCTTTGAACCTACCCTCACAATTTTGCCCCCAGCAGATGTGTTAGGTATAGGCGAAGTGTCATGATTTCGTTTCAGCAAAATCGTCTTATGTCTTCACCAGAATTATCTTCCTTGAAAGATGTAAAATTTGTAATAAATTTCATTCCCGACCCATATCTCAGAGAGTCTTGGACTTACACTCATAATTGTTGTTCAAATGCAGAGATGAAGTGTCATGATAATTTTGCTTCGGCAAAATCTTCCTATATTCACCAGAGTTGTCTCCCTAGAAAGAATTTCTTTTCCACCACATATCTCTGAGTTTTCAGACGGGTGGGTTGGGGTGGGGGAGGAGGAGGTATATTAGATGGAGAAGCAGTGTCATGATTTCATTTAGGTAACCGAACCAGTCATTCCCAGTGGTAAATTAAAAAAAATCGTCTTCTCATGGCTTGCTAATGGACATTTACCATGAGAAAACTGAAATTTTCTTGACCAAATATGCCCATATACGGGTTAGTCTAAGACAGGTATCCATTCCTAGCTATGCTCCACCCATTCCTAGCTAAGCTCCGCCCACATTTTTACACATGTTCAGGGTAACTATGATGATATTAACAATTTAACGCTCATCAGCAAAAAATGGCCTCTGCAGCGGGCATCAGAAATGTCCATTTGCAAACCAAGAGAAGACTATTTTTGAAAATTTACCATGGGCATGACTGGCTCGATAACCAAGCCAGTCATTCCAGTGATAAATTTTCAAAAATAGTGTTCCCTTGGTCTGCTAATGGACATTTTTTATGAGAAAATTTAGATTTTCTTGAACAAATTCAAGGGTGAAATGGTTAATCTTGTTGTTTTACAGGAAGTGGCTCACAACACCTGTGAGAAAGCTAAGTCAAGGTAAACTTGACAAAGGTGTTCTCGATAAAAATGCTGGAACTTATACAAAGGTGGATGATGTCAGAACATCTACACTGGAGAGAGCTATGGGCAGTAAGGTAAGGCGTGATCATCATTGCCTTTATCATTGTCATCGTCATCAACGTTAATGGATTAATACACTTGACCCATGCTTTGCACGTATTGGGATCGATCGAACTCTGAATCTCAATTTCCAGAAAACTATACAGGTATGCTGTTGAATATTTTGAAACTAATTTGACTGGGCGCTTTTGCTGCCTATGGCAGCAAGAGCGCCTGGTCAAATTTGTTTTAAAATATTCAACAGAATGTTTGTTAAATATACATACAATTCGTTCAACTTGATGGACTATTAAGCGTTTATGACGCATTTATTACTTACATATGTCATTCATTACGTAAATGATTGTGACGTCAGCCTACGTGTGATTATGACATCATATACTTGATCGACAGATTGGATTCGTCCATTAGTATTTTCATGTTTGCATCAGAGTGAGCGTTATTTTGGTCATCATTACCATTATCATCGCTGTCAGCTTCGTCGTCGTCAGCATTGACGGCAGAGGCAGTGATCATTTTCATCATCTTTATCAATCATCATCATCATCGTCACCATCATCATTGTTATCATCATCATCATCTTTGTGATCAGCATCATTGTAGTGATCAGCATCATTGTAGTGATCAGCATTACCGTCATCATCATTATTTTCATTTCTCTTTCTATTGCTGTTACCACCTTAGCTGGTAAAGATGATGTCTATTTTCTCAGATCATCTTTCTCATCATCTTCCTTTTTATCTTCAAAATAAACATTCTCTCATCTTCTCATACATATATATTCATTGCAATGGTACTCCAATGGACAGATATCTTCAGCTCTCATAACAACCGTAATCAAAATGAGTGACTTCCCTTGATCGTGTGCTGTGACCAGTATTGTCAAGAGTTATTTCCCTTCCTTGTGTCTGATCGACTGCTCAGTATTTAACTATTAGAAGCAGCATCTTGAGAAACTTATCTCCTAAAGTCACAATTATCTTAGGATAATCTTCATATGTGTTGTTAGGTGTGTGCGTGTGCGTGTGCGTGTGCGTGTGCGTGTGCGTGCGTGCGTGCGTGCGTGCGTGCGTGCGCATGCGTGCGTGTATGCACACATGCGTAGTGAAATCACTTTAGCTTGCATTTGATTTTCTTCATCTGCCAGCACTTGGTATAAAAGATATGAAATCATCAATTAAAAAGTTAAAATTACGCGGTCTATTCCTCAGAATAAAAAAATGGCAAGAAGTTGATCTTTTCTGTATAAGTTTTGTCTATTTACCGTGTTTCTTTCCTTAGAGTTTACAATAACTATTTGCAAAATAGTGACATATACAACGTGTTGAATGTTTTGAAAACAATTTGACTGAAAGTTGTTGCAAGGCAGCAACAAATTTCAGTCAAATTGTTCTCGAACTAATTAACATGACTTTAGCTCTTTTAAATATTGTATAAATATTGAACACCTATGTTGGTCGTATTAAAGGGATGTGTTAACCCTTTAAACTTTCAAATTTCTTTAAGAAAATTTAAATTTTCTCATAGAAAATGTAAATTTGCGGATCAGCAGAAGACAATTTTTGCCCGAGCATCGAGCCATTCATTCCACTAGTAAATTTTCCAAAATTGTCTTGTTTTGCAAATGGACATTTCACAAGACCTGGAGACGCCATTTTTGGCAAGCTAGGGTGTTAACCCTTTAACGCTCATATCAGCCAAAAACGGAGTCTGTAGTGGTCTTGAGAAATATTTATTTGCAGACCAAGAGAAGGCTATTTTTTAAATTTACCACTGGAATGACTGGCTCGATAATCGAGCCAATCATTCCAGTGATAAATTAAAAAAAATATTCTTCTTGGTCTGCAAATGGACATTTTTCCCATGAGAAAATTGAAATTTTAGGGTTAACGGAATAATTCAATGTTGACACGATGTGTTAGTTTTGATGGAAATCAAGATGTCTTTCTTTGCCTTGCAAATGAACGCAAGAAACATTTTGTGTCATTTTGATGTCTAATTGTCCAAGAAAGATGGATCTTTTGTCAAACAGCAGGACAATAATATTGAACAATGGTGGATGGTGACTTCAAGGTTAGATCAATAACTAACATTTAGCGCTTGAAGGCCATAATGGAGGTATGCAGCTTTCGTGGATCCTTGATAGTTTCCGCTCTTCAAAAAAGGTGTCTCTGAGAGAATGTTTCAGATTGTTGTTGCTGATAACTCGTCGAACAAGAATGGAATTCAGAAGATTCATTAACCTGTAGGCAAAATAAGAAGGGAACTAGAGATTTTGATTGGTTCCCTGTAAGCAGAACAAGAATGGAACCCAAAAGAGGTTTTGATTGATTCCCTGTGGGCAGAACAAGAATGGACTTCAGAAGCGGTTTTGATTGGTTCCCTGTGGGCAGAATAAGAATGGAGCCCAGAAGAGGTTTTGATTGGTTCCCTGTGGGCGGAACAAGAATGGACTTCAGAAGCGGTTTTGATTGGTTCCCTGTGGGCAGAATAAGAATGGAGCCCAGAAGAGGTTTTGATTGGTTCCCTGTGGGCGGAACAAGAATGGAGCCCAGAAGAGGTTTTGATTGGTTCCCTGTGGGCAGAACAAAAGGGAATTCAGAAGAGGTTTTGATTGGTTCCCTGTGGGAACAACAAGAATAGAACCCAGAAGAGGTTTTGATTGGTTCCCTGTGGGCAGAACAAGAATGGAACCCAGAAGAGGTTTTGATTGGTTTCCAGTGTGGGCAGAACAAGAATCCTGAATGGAAGCTAGAAGAGGTTTTGATTGGTTCCCTGTGGGCAGAACAAGAATCCTGAATGGAAGCTAGAAGAGGTTTTGATTGGTTCCCTGTTGGCAAAATAAGAATGGAACCCAGAAGCGGTTTTGATTGGTTCCCTGTGGGCAGAACAAGAAGGGAATTCAGAAAACGTTTTGATTGGTTCCCTGTGGGAAGAACAAGAATGGAACCCAGAAGCGGTTCCCTGTGGGCAGAACAAGAATCCTGAATGGAAGCTAGAAGAGGTTTTGATTGGTTCCCTGTTGCCAGAATAAAAATGGAACCCAGAAGAGGTTTTGATTGGTTCCCTGTGGGCAGAACAAGAATGAAACACAGAAGAGGTTTTGATTGGTAGCCTGTGGGCAGAACAAGAATCCTGAAGGGAATTCAGAAGATGTTTTGATTGGTTCCCTGTGTGTAGAACAAGAATGGAACCCAGAAGAGGTTTTGATTGGTTCCCTGTGGGAAGAACAAGAATCCTGAATGGAAGCCAGAAGAGGTTTTGATTGGTTCCCTGTGGGCAGCTCGAGATTCCTAAATGGAAGCCAGAAGCGGTTTTGATTGATTCCCTGTGAGCAGAACATGAATGGAACCCAGAAGAGCTTTTGATTTTAAAACGTGTTGATCCAAACGTTCTTTTTCCTACAGTCGACATATTAACCCGTTAATGGTCAGGCCGGCCAAAACCCACATCTGCAGTGTCCTTGAGGAATGTCCATTTGTAGGCCAAGAGAAGACTATTTTTGAAAATTTACCACTAAAATTCTTTGCTTGATAACTGATTAAAAAATAGTCCTCTGTTGGCCTGCTAGTGGACATTTAATAAGTAAATATTTGGATTTTTTTTTTACAAATCTGACTATTAAAGGGTTAACAATATAATGCCCTTGGAATCTTTATATTGATAGATTTTTAACGCTCAAGCCGACCAAAAACGGCTTCTGCAGGCGTCTTACAGAATAAGAGGTAATTTTTGAAAATTTACCTCTATAATTCCTTGCTCGATAACCCAGGCAGTCGATAAACTTTCAAAATTAATCTTCTTGCTCTGCAAATGGACATTTTCTATGAGAAAATTGAAATTTTCTTTAAAAAAAATGTACCGATTAAATGGTTAATACTGCTACATTTAGATTCGCTCGGTCAGTCTGCTGATACCAGCATTGAGAGGTGAGTGTCGGGTGACGGACAGTGCTCTCATCCATCTCGATTGATGATAATGATAACGAGCTTTTACCTGACTCCATGAGCATCCACACACATCTTTTTCTGATGAATTGATTAACAAATTGGAACAAAATATCTGAAGCTACGTGAGTTAAAAAATAAAATAGTCATTGAACTAAAAACATGTTGTTGAATCCCTCTCACGCTTGAACCATGAAGACATTTTGAATTTTTACATCTCATGGATTTTAATATCCAAAATTTAGCTTATTCCAAATAGTGAACAAAATTGTGAATATACGGGCATTGGTTGCCTAGCTAGCTGCATATCTTCCCGTCTCTCAGCCTCAGTAGGCTATGCCTGCTTTCCTGTCTGCCTTAACCTGCCTGCCTGCCTGCTGCTGGCCTGATCGCAGAGCGCATAAATCTCGCATAATTCTTCACACTGCCACAAATGTGAGAATTTGAGTTTAAGATGCACAGATTTGGGAGAGAAAGTCAAATATTCTGACACTATATGACTTGTATCAGCTGAAGGAAGCGACATGAACAGTTTGCTTCTTAGCAATGGACATATACATGCATAATTCTCTAAGGCATTGTACGGCCCGAGGAATGAAAGACGCATTGCAGACTAAGACAGACCGAGACAAAGCTAGCGTATACGCTATTGCTTGTGTCTGTTGAATGCTACCGCTGCCAGGCTGTTGCGCTCTGGGAAGATAACGCAAGCACTAGATCAATATATCTCATAAGTGTGCCATACTAGACAGCGTTGTCATAGCAACAGAGAGCTTGGCTGGCTTTGAACAGTTTCGTTGACGCATTTTTCTTGTCTTCGACGTTCACAGATTTGTACCACCACTGACATCACCTCCACCACCACTGCCAGCGCCGACGCCATCCTTCTATTTTCCTTTTGCTTCATTGTACAATTACAGTACAACTCAGAAATAACTTAACATGTTTCCAAAATAAAATGTATTGTTGAATATTTTGAACATAATTGGATTGGAAGACATTGCTGCCTAGCGTACCAATGTCTTGCAATCCAATTATATTCAAAATATTCAACAGAACATTTCTTACATCGCATTCAAAATTGTACTACATGTACCTAACATATTTCTGTTTTTGTTTTGGAAACAAGTTAACTTATTTATGAGCAGTTCTGTACAGGAATACTGTCTGCCAGCAAGACAATATTGGTGTGACGGCTGTGGCCGTGGCATCGGTCAACTGAATCGTGGCTGGCTTACTGACACTGGTTGCTGAGGCGATAAGATTTGACGAGATCGTCGCCTGGAAAGCTGCATGAGTATTTCTGTCTTGATTATTAATTGATGCGTGATCAGATCAGGCATGGGCCATCCGGCGGTCAGTTCCATGGTCCATCCGGCAGTCAGTTCCATGGTCCATCCGCCCATCAGTTCCATGGTCCATCTGGCGGTCAGTTCCATGGTCCATCGGTTTGTCAGTACCATGATCCATCTGCGGTCCGTTCCATGAACCATCCGGTGGTCAGTTTTATGGTCCATCCGGCGGTCAGTTTTATGGTCCATCCGGCAGTCCGTTTCATGGTCCATCTGGCGGTTAGTTCCATGGTCCATCTGGCAATCAGTTCCATGGTCCATCCGGCGGTCAGTTCCATGATTCATCCGACCATCAGTTTCATGGTCCATCCGGTGGTTAGTTCCATTGTCCATCCAATGGTCAGTTCCATAGTCCATCCAGTGGTCAGTTCCATGGTCCATCCGGCAGTCAGTTCCATGGTCCATCCTGCGGTCAGTGCCATGGTCAATCCGGCGGTCAGGTTCTATGGTCCATCTGGTGGTCAGTTCCATGGTCCATATTCTATGTGCATTTTGACAGTAATGTTGTTTAAAGCTGTTACAGTTTTAGATGATTAACCCTCTCACAGATGAATTCCACATATATTATTTTCAAGGCGACCATACAGGAAAACTTGAATATATTGAAATTAATTTGACTGGTAGGCATTGCTGCCTTAAGCAGAAACGGTTCCCAGTCAAATTAATTTCAAAATATTCAACAGAATAAGTTTTATATCTTAAATAATATACTTTTTCCAGGATTTGCTGGTGAAAGATTTAAGCATTTCACAGCCACAATCTAGGAATCTAATATCTCGAGAGATTTAAAAAAAACAACTTACCACTGAATTGGCTGGCTTGGTTATCGAGTCAGTCAATCCAGTGAAACATTTTCAAAAAGTAGTTTGCTCTTGGTCTGCAAATGATGATTTCTCCAGAGCCTTTCAGGCCAGCTTGACCAATAATGGGTCAATGGTGAAGCTAGACTAAATTGTCTTGTGCAGTGGTCTTATGAAAATGTCCAAGAGAAGACTTTTGAAAATTTATAATGGGAATGTCTGACTTGATGACTGAGCGAGTCATTCCAGTGGTAATATTTTGAAAATAGTGTTCTTTGAATGAGCCCAAAGGAACATTCACCAATCAAAATTTTAATTTTCTCGACCAATCCTGACCAGTAAAGCAAATAAGTGTGACTGTATTAATAAAATTCTATGTTGCTATTTTGACCTCATCATCGTCCAAAATAACCAACACCTCTTAATTCCTTCACTATATTTTGGGTACACTAGTCCTCAACGCACTAGTCCTTGACGGCATCATTCACAGACGCTGTTCCTCTATTTAGGCTTGGCGCAATGCCTATTTCTGTAGAATAGCGTGAGGATAAATTATCTTAGTCACATGACATGTCTGTAAACATCAGAGCGAATGGAGAATTTTAGATGCTACTGTTCCAGCTGCCAACCAAAGTCAGTGGCCGACCGGTATTGTTGTGCCAACAAGCGAATACTTGATTCCGCTACATCGCTCACATCCTCTACACCGTGTTGGCAGGATTTGTTTTTTCAAGATTAAAAATAGCAGATTTCTGTTGGTGAGAATGAGTCGTGGAAGTGTTATTGCGCTGCACCTTCTGACCTCGTGGGCGGTGGTTGTGAAGAGCAATTGTCCATTCCTGTGTGCATTTCTTCCATGATATATTAGAAATGCCGCAAATTATGTAAATACATATATCCGGTTTGATACTTATGCCAGCCACTGTGTAGTGAAAAGAGTGGGCAGATGTCTAATTGTCAATTGGCATTTGGTCATCCGTCAAGTTTACGTTATGTCATCTCCAAGTAACAACATCACTGATTAGATTGTCTTTATGGTAACCGTCCCACACATGGATTTCAGTGTAATTCACAGAATATTCTCGGAGGAAACCGGATATGTTCTTAGCACTCAAACTAAATTAAAAGATGAACTGGTGTTCATTTTAAAACAAATTTGGTGGAAGATGGTGCTGTCATAGACGGCAACATCGTTCATTAAAATTGTTTTAAAATGTACAACAATTTCTTTGCTACTGGCACTATAAAAAGAATGTTGACATCAGCGTGGTAAGGGCTAATTCACCAAGCTCCTACAACATATAACTTTCAGGAGTAGCCTCCTTGAACCAAATAAACACCCATGTTATGACCTCTTCAATGGTTACCAGGGTTAGATCTATAAAATAGTATCAAATTAGCTAATATGTTTGATATATTTTAACTGTCTGCCTCCTGAATTTTTGCTCACCACATTTTCCATCCTCAGGATATGTTGAATATTTTGATAACAAGCTGACTGAATAAGCCACCACTAATTTTCAGTCAAATATCTTTTAGCAATCCTGTATATCATTAGGTAATTATTTCTCTTCAGCTGTCAAAGATAGTTTCTTGCAAGACAGCTTTCTAGTACCTATAATTCGGCACATCAGTGTACTTGGCAGGATTCAAGTTATGGCTAATAGACAGTGAAAGCAAAATTGATGGCAACTGTGTTGTCAAAATGGTTCTGATTGACTTCTGAAAGCTTGTTAGGTCATGGATCTGATTGACTGTTGACAGCTTGTAAAGATCGATGATCGGATTGGCTATTGATAGCTTGTACGAAAGGATCTGATTGGGTGTTGAGAATTTGTAATCGGGGCAATACTTTATTGGCTGTTGACAGTTTGTAAGGATCAATGATCTGATTGGCTGTTGATGGCTTGTAAGAAATGATCTGATTGGCTGTTGAGAATTTGTAATCAGGGCAATAATTTACTGGCTGTTGACAGCATGTAAGGATCTGATTTGATTGCCTGTTGATGGCCTGTAAGGAAGGATCTTATTGGCTGTTGATGGCCTGTAAGGAAGGATCTGATTGGAAGGATTATATTTGCTGTTCACAGCTTGAAAGATTAGGGTCTTATTGGATGTGTTGCTAGTCTTAAAAGGAATTATCTGATTGGCTGTTGACAGCTTCCAGAACTTTATTTTCATGAATATTAATCAATAGTTTGTATCTCTCCTTCACATGTTCTATACAATGGCTATGCTTAGGTCTAGTCTGCATCCAAATTATATTGATTTTCGGGATTTTTCCATACTTTTACTGTGTTTGAACTTAGATTATTTTCTGAGTCCAGGTTAAGGTTTTTGCTGTGGTTAAGCTTTTTTCAAGCAAGATTTACATTAAGAAGAGGTTATCGGCATTTGAACTTTGATTATTTTAGTGATGATTTGTATCCAGGCAATACATATTATGCTGTGGTTGAGTTTTTTTCAATTGAGAATTTAAGCAGCAAGGGATTATCCAATTTGAGTAAAACGTAACAGATTTTTCCTAAATAATACCTAGGACTAGTCCGCATAAAAAAGAAAAATGATTTTCAAAATCTTTCCATTTTCCATACTTGTACTGCATTTGGACTTTGATTATTAATAATAATAATAATAATAATAATAATAATAATAATAATAATAATAATAATCTTTATTTAGCGAGGGTACATCGTCAATAAAAAAAACCCCTGATCTTCCTGAGGCCCTCCCAAGTTATTTTAGAGCTGATTTGTATCCAGATTATACACATTATGCTGTGGTTACGGTTTTGTCAAATGACATTTACATCAGCAAACGGTTACCTGATTTGAATAAAACTTCACAGGTTTGTTCTATACGATGCCTTAGGATTGTTCCACATCAAAAAGAAATTGATTTTCATATTTTTCCATATTTGGGGGGTGTTTGAACTTTGATAATTTTAGGGCTGATTTGCATCCAGGTAAGATTCATTATGCTCTGGTTATGTTTTTTTCAAACAATATTTACATCAACAAGAGGTTATCCGATTTGACTAAAACTTGACAGATTTTGTTCTATATGATGCATCATTTTTGTCCACATCCAAATTTTTTTTTCAAATTTTTACCATATTTTTTTTCGTGTGTGTACTTATGCCTTCAGGTTAAGGATTTTTACTATGATATTTAAACCATTTGGACTTAACTTATTTTTGGGCTGATTTGCATCCCAATTAAGCTTTTTTTAAATAGCAATTTGGTGAACATGGGTTTATCCGATTTGATTAAAACTTCACAGATTCATTCTATGCGGTGATTACCTCTAGTCTGCATGATAAAGAAATAGATTTGGAAGATTTTGACATATTTTTACTGTGCTTGAAATTAATGTACTTGATTTTGAAAATGTTTCTATTTTTTCAGTCTGAACTATGCTTATCTTTGAACTGTTTGCCTTTTGGTCAGACTTTGTGCGCTAGTAGTCATTGTACTACAGGTTAATCCCAGACAGAGGCTGTATGGTTCAGTCTTAAAAAAGTTATTTTTTCCGAAGCCGTGCTTGAGCCTTGTGTAGTGCCATGGGTATTTTGATTCGACAAGTACATAAATATTCCAATATGATATCATACCAAAATATTATGACATCACCTTTTGTTTTTTACTATTATTATGTGACATCACACATGATCACTTATGGTGATACAGCATTTTGGACACTGAGTCGGGCTGGTTCTCAACCAGTCCCTAAAATGGATTTGGTAACTGTAAACCATAGAAATACTTATATCTATGTATGTATTTCTATGCCGTAAATGCCCACCATGGTCTTGGCAGTCTTAACCTGCAATATGTTTGCAACTATGGTTAAACATGGTATCCCATTACTGACCATGATAATCTATCATTTGGCAACGATGAACATGTATAGCCATGGTTATATTCACAGCATTTCATGGTAATTCACGGTTAGCAGTCAAAGCCCATGTGGACCATGCTCTCCATTCCTCACGGCATGATTGATCTTTCCATAAACAATTCATCCAAAGAGTGGGTTTCAAGACAGGTAATGAAGGAAACATCATTGCATGGTTTTACCACATCGATGGATGAACAATTTTGTGAATTTTGTGGTCAACTTCCATATGCTGTCATAAATTCCAATGACATCATTCATTCCAAAGCGGACAATTGTGGACAACAGTGGACAACACGCATGACATCATTCATTTCAATGTGGACAACTATTCACATTCTTAGTAATGTTCTACAGGGCACTGTACATTTACCGATCCACATATTTGCTGATAACACCAAAATCCATAGAGTAATTCATTCTGAAGATCATCAGATGCTTCAATCTTTAGGATGATCTTTGTAAAATCGAGGAATGGTGTCTTACTTGGCAAATTCATTTAAACTCATAAGCGCATAAGAGGTATTAACATAGCCTATCAGCTCAAATTTGGTGACCATTGTGCAATCCAAGCTAAGAGAGCAAATAGAATTTTAGGCCGACTATGAATATCCTATACATACATAGATGGACCAACTCTTGTTACACTTTATACATCATATGTCAATATCTTGAATTAGATAAAAAATTCAATTTCAAGTTTCAACAGTCAAATAAATCAATAAGGCAACACTTTTTCTCAAATCCTATTATCAACAGTTGGAATAAATTATCAGAATTTGTAGTAAAGTCTATATTCTAGTCTATATTGTTCCAAACATAGACTAGACAGTTTCTGGAGTAGTTTCTGGTGTATTCAAGAGCCAATACATATAAAATATTCTGCTGTAAGCAGTGCCTACTGACAAAGTATAAATAAGTCATAATTATTTAGTATCTACCTACAGACTTAAAGCCTATTAAAGGTAGTATGAGATAGTAGGACTGAAATGATTTATCGTATATCGTGATATTGCGATATAGTAAGTGTATCGCAATGCGCGATACACTTAACTGTGTATTGTGATACTTAGAAACACTAATGAAGCAGTTTACCGCCAAGCTCTGCTTTACTTTATAGGGTAGAAAACTTAACCCTTTCAATGACAAATCACTGAAAGAGTAAATTTCTTTCACGGTAAAGTATATTTTGCTGAATAGTTTGAAATTAACATGACTGGAAGGCATTGCTGCCTAAGGCAGCAATGGCTTCCAGTCATATTAATTTCAAAATATGTAACAGCTTTCCTGTATCGTTGCCATGAAATTGAGACACAAGGGATTTGTGGGCAAAAAGGTTATGTTAACATTTGCATTTTATTTGGTAGTTCTCCCCAAAACAGATTTTTTCCCACTGTTGTGCTGTTGATTGTGTACTTTGTTTATTTTAATGGATTTTTTACTCATCTTTATTATGTATCGTGATAGGCATCGCATTGTAATTTAGGGAATTGTTGCAGCCGTATGAGATAGGTATAAGTATAATTGCTGACAATTATTCCTTAGTTATAACATACGCGTTGTAGCAACGGATTCAAAGGTAATCAATCAGCCAATGAGTTCTACCAGAAGAGTGAAGATAATTTTGTGAATTTAGTATCTGTATTATTGAGGTGCATCTCTGTTGAAATTAGCCAAGGTATGAATTACGTGCCATGGGTGGGTCCTATAAATGTTATAGATCTCGTGTTCTTAGTCTCTGAGCTTCATGCGTGTGCATTTTGCTTTATACCTTGTGTATACCAGGTAATAGAAAATATAGCAGAAATGAAACCCTTTCTTGTTATTATCTTAAGACACCTGCAGACAATCCTTCATTAACCTCACCCCTCCACCATCTTCTTATACCTTTACTCATATATAAGCTTTGTTTCAGACTATTGACAGACACAAGTAGATTACCTGAGCTGTCAGAGTCTGCCTCTAATTTTGTAGCTCATCAAATGTAGCAGCGTGTATTAATAGCTTTGAACCTGTATTTGTAAGATTCTTTTGCACTAATAATTCCTGCAAAGGTGTGTTTTAGCAAGGGTATGTTTTCACATAGGTGTGTTTTAGCAATTGGCTGCTTTAGCAATGGTGCATTTTAGCGAAGGTGTGTTTTAATAAAGGTGTGTACTAGCAAAGGTGTGTTTTAGTGGTGTCAATTCACCTTTCCAGAGTACCAACCCATCATATGACGTCATAATGAACTGTGTGATGTGTACAATGACATCATAATGAATGACGTCGATAAGTACATCACGAATGCATATTTGAAGACGGTCTATGCATTGTTGTACAAATTGTATGCTTTTACTATTCAATAAATATTCTGTTGAATATTTTGAAACTAATTTGACTGGGCGCTGTTGCTGCCACAGGCAGCAACAGCACCCAGTCAAATTAGTTATAAAATATTCAACAACTTCCCTGTATAGTTTTCAGGAAATTGATAACTAGGGCATTTGGGGATCGATCAATCCCAACACGGCCAGGTGTGGGTGGAGCTTAGCTAGTGATGGGCGGGGCATAGCTAAAAATGGAAAGGTACATTGAATGAAACATTGAAATCTATTTAGTAAATTTAAAACAAATTGACTGGAAATTGCTGTTTCCTTAATTAGGCAACATTTATCCATTCAGTCAAATTGTCTTTGTTTGTATATTCAGCAAGTTTTTATAGCGATATTAAGCGTGTTGGTACCTTGACACACATAATATCCTCTCTAAAGGCAGTGACCCGCATGGAATAGCAAATTGCAAGCAGCTATTTGGCTGAAAACGTCAGGTGAAAAATTTGGTTGAAAAAAGAGCAGTGTCCTATTTTCCATCCGACTTTTTTTAGTTGGAAACAACTTGTTGTTTGGTGGTGATATAATGCAGATTTTTGTCGAGCTGCCATAACGAAGTGGAGGATCTCGACAGCGATCCAAATGATGTTCGGCGACTCACATTCGACGTGCACCAAGAATTAGGTAAATGTTATTCAATGGGTATTTAATCCATCAACTCAGGACTCATATGTTCATAAAAACGTTACAGTTCTATATCAACATTGCATTCAATTTGCAGCAAAATTAAAATGATCTTAGTGTTTCAATAGACATCTGAATTATCAGGGTGGGGGTGGGAGGGTATACTATTTTAAGAAATCCTTATTTCGTGACAATGCCACTGTTGCTAGTGATTTGGTGCCAAGTCATATGTTGCTAGTGATTTGTTGCTTGCTAAGTAATTTGTTGCTAATGATATGTTGCTAATGATATGTTGCTAGTGATTTGTTGCTAGTGATCTGTTGTTGGTGATTTGTTGCTAAGTAATATGTTGCTAATTATTTTTTGTTAGTAATTTGTTGCTAAGTGATTAGTGATATGTTGCCTGTGATTTGTTTCTGGTGATTTATTGCTAGTGTTTTGTTGTTAGTGTTATGTTACTGGGGATTTGTTGCTAAGTGATAATGGTGCAAGTGATATGTTGCTAGTGATATGTTGCTAGTGATGTGTTGCTGGTGATCTGTTGCTAAGTGATATGTTGCTAGTGATTTGTTGTTAGTGATATGTTGCTAAGTGATATGTTGCTAGTGATATGTTGACTGTGATTTATTGCTAGTGATTTGTTGCTAGTTATATGTTACTGATGATTTGATGCTAGTGATCTGTTGCTGGTGATTTGTTGCTAAGTGATATGGCGCAAGTGATATGTTGCTAGTGAGTGTTGTTAAGTGATCTGTTGCCTGTGATCTGTTGCTAGTTATTTGTTGCTAGTGATATGTTGCTAGTGATTTGTTACTATTAGTGTTTTGTTGCTAAGTGATATGTTACTAGTGATATGTTGCTTGTGATCTGTTGCTAGTGATTTGATGCTAGTGATTTGATGCTAGTGATTTCTGGCTTGTGATTTGCTGACCCTTGTGTCATTGCGGTTTTAAGTTGTTAAGATTGCTCAAGAAGTATGTATATCTTTACTCAGCGAGTGTCCATTGCAGGCCAAGAGAAGAGTGTTTTTGAAAATTTGTCGTTGGAATGACTGACTCAGTCATCGAGTCAGGCATTCCAGTGATAGACTTTCAGAAATAGACTATTCCATCAGCCTGTGAATGGACAGTCCCCCATCGCAGAAGCCAGTTTTGCCTGTTAATGGGTTAATCAGCGTTGCACTGTCATTGAGGACCTGGTAGTCTGAATTACCAAAACTAGAACTTTGCTTTGTATTTATTTTGTAAGAACAGTGGAGAAACTTTCTGGCACACGCTTGATTATGGAAAATGTTTTGTTTTCGCTCACTGGCCATTTCCTAGATATATATATATATATGTATAATGAGATATTAATTGCCATGTAACAAGAGTTTGTTGGAAGTTAATTTCCACACTCATAGATCAGAGGCTCGAAATTGACTGGTATTAGGCTGGCACTGACAGCCTAAGTCTAGGCCTGAGTCTGGAACTGACAGCCTGAGTTTGGCACTGACCGCCTGAGTCTGGCACTGACAGCCTGAGTCTGACACTGACAGCCTAAGTCTGGCGCTGAAGGCCTGCGTCTGTTACTGATGACCTAAGTCTGGCACTGACAGCCTAAATCTGTTACTGATGGCCGGCATATGTCACTGATGGCCTGAGTCTGTTGCTGATGATCTGCGTATGTCACTCATGGCCTGAGTCTGTTACTCATATGTCACTGATGGCCTGAGTCTGTTACTGATGGCCTGAGACTGTTAGTGTTACTAACATCCTGTGTGTTACTGACAACCTGAGTGTTACTGACGATCTGCGTATGTCACTGACAGCCTGCATATGTCACTGATGGGCCGTGCATTGACAGTGATGGCCTGCGCATGACACTGATGGCATGCGTATGTCACTGATGGCCTGCGTATGTCATTGATGGACTGAGTCTGTTACTTGTATGTCACTGATGGCCTGAGTGTTACTGACAACCTGAGTCTGGGACTGAGGGCCTGAGTCTGTTACTGATGACCTGAGTCTGTTACTGACAACCTGAGTTTGTTACTGATGGCCTGAGTCTGTCACTAACGACCTGAGTCTGACACTAATGACCTGAGCGTAGTTGGATTCTGTCTCAGCTTATAATTAAGTCTATTACAAAATATTTATTAAATAATTAATCCATCAAAGACATTCATGTGTCAGAATTTTAACGCAACGAAAGAACGTCCAGTGCAAGACGATCTTCAGACTTGGGCCATGATCCATCCTGATAAAAGAAGCTGGATCTGGATTGGATCAAATTCTAGATTTATGGATATCTCGGAAATTATTAGTCCGATTTGGCTCAAATTTTAACCAAGAAAAAGATGTGACCATACACTAGGATTCCACAACTTTTGACATGATCCGACAAAATCCGGGAAATTTGGGAAAAACCCTGGAAATCAGACAAAATTACAATTGACAAAAACATGAGGGTCTGCAATCTCTGATAGCTCTCGTTCATCATGCACTTTGATTGTGACATCAGGCTACATGTGACATAATTGATTATGACATTATATACTTAACTCTAACTTTCAAGTCGACCAAAATCTGCTTCTGCAGTTATCTTGGAAAATGTCCATTTGCAGACCAAGAGAAGACTACTTTTGAAAATTTACCACTGTGATGACTGGCTCGTTAATAGAGCCAATCATTCTACATGTAGTGAATTTTCAAAAATCTCTTGGTCTTCAAGTGGAAATCTATGAGAAAATTTAAGTATTCATGGCTAAATTTGAGGGCTAAAGGGTTAAATGTCGGATCAGATCTAATGTAAAAAGCAATGTTCTCTGAAATGGAATTTCATATCTTCATCATCATCATCCTACAACAGCTGACTACTGCACTGCCATTCAATGCTTTCGGTCAATAATAGCAATAGCGAATCTCAGAATATTTCTGTCGCGGCGGGCATCGTCGTCGTCATCGTCATAGACCCTGTATATTCCTGTTGTATTTATTGGTTAGCCGAGTCTGTTGGACGTGGTGGTGGTGGTGGTGGTGATGGTGGTGGCCTCATGGGACAGACTCGGAAGCTTCCAGTCAGAGAATTGTGTGAACATGGGCCTGAGCGCTAGCAGGCACGCGGTGGCAGTGGCGGCAGCAGTAACAGCAGCAATTCTGTGTTCTATATTCGACCATGCTCTGATTACGGAACATCGACACACACACACATGGAATTCCCGATAACAATAATGACATGCAAAAATACAAAATGGCGCGCGCTGTGTCAGACTGTCGTGTATTTTATTGACGTATTTTTGAAGCAGTTGTTGTTGTTATCCAATGTGAATATGTTTGCGTCAAGCGTTATATTAGCCAGCCATTAAGCGTTAGAGCGGGGAAGCTACTTGAACGCCATAGTCGCCGTGGTGTTAGTGCTGTACTAGCATATTTACGAGTTATATCAGACTTTGATCATCGACGACGCATCAGATGTAATAACTTTGGTGTAATTATAAATCGGTTAAACATCTACCCCTTTAAATGTCAAATATATTCAAGAAAATTGTAATCCTAGAAAATGTTCATTTGTGGATTTTAGAAATTTTACTACTGGAATGACTGGCTCGTTTATCGAGCCAGTCTTCCAGTCTGTTATTTTAAAGAAATACTCTTCTTTTGGTCTGCAAATGAACATTTCTCAAGAACAGTGTAGATACTGTTTTTGTAGGATTGAGTTAATTCGTCTTTGGGAAATGTTCATCTGCAGGAAAAGACAAGGATTTTTTTTGAAAATTTACCGTTGAAATCGCTGGCTTGTTAACTGAGCCAGTCATTCCTGTAGTAAATTTTTTTTAAATCATCTGTGCTTAGCCTTCAAATGGGCATTGATTTAGTCAAGAATTATATTTTCATGGCCATATTTGTCTCCTAAAAAGTTAAGAATTTAATTTGGTTTTATTTGCTGTTGTCCATTTGGTTGCTATAGTGATCTTCGTAACTAATTAGAGCGATAAAACTGGAAATGACTACAAACTGTGTGTTATTTAGAACATTGTTTTTTCGTCTGTTTGTCTGTCAGTTAATTTATCCATGGGATGTGCAACATATGATAGCTCTCTCTAGCTTTAACCCTTTAACACTCAAACCAGCCAAAAACAGTTCATTTGCAAACCAAGAGAAGACTATTTTTGAAAATTTACAACTGAAATGCCTGGCTCGATAACCGAGCCAGTCATTGCTGTGGTAAATTTTCAAAAATAGTCTTCTATTGATCTGTAAATCGACAGTTTCTAGAACATTGATATTTTCTGAACAAATTTGAGGGTTAAAAAAAGGCTTACAATACAAGGCTAAAAATAACAGTGTTTCCAAACTAACATAAAACTTACTGTTGGATAATTTGGACTTAACTGTTACCACTCTGATGTCAAAATTTTTAGTTTTCAAATTTAATTAAAAGCTGAACTGGTGTTCATTTCTAAACAAATTTGGTGGAAGATGGTGCTGTCGTAGACAGCAACATAATCCATCAAAATTGTTTAGAAATGTACCCCAGTTTCCTTGCTACTGGCACAATAATAATTGAAAGCCACTATTGCTGCCTTAGGCAGGAATGGTTCCAATCCCGTTTTGTTCAAAGTATTCAGCGGAACATTTCTTATATCATGTTCATTTGTACTAACTAACATGTTTGTGTTTTTATTTTGGAAATATTGGAAGTCGTTTCTGAGTTGTATTGTACTGTGGGTGTATGTTTGATTGTATTTGTAGTATATTAATCTGTTATAAGTCAAATATGGTCAAGATAATTAATATATTTACTAAGTGACTGTCCTTTTATTAGCCAAGAGTTGACTATTTTTTTTTTAATATTCTCAGAAAACGTCCATTTGCCGAACAAGAGAAGACCGTTTTTGAAAATTTACTACTTGAATGACTGGGTCGGTTTACCAGTTAAATTAAAAAAAATATTCTTCTCTTGGGCGGCAATTGAGCATTTCTCAAGAACACTGCAGAAGCTGTTTTTGGCTGATATGAGTGTTAAAGCGTTAATGAGCTGGCCATTGCAGTGAGAAAATTGGTAAAAATGTCTTCGCCGCTTCCAAATGGACTTTCCTCAAGACCACTCCAAAGGCTGACTGCTGCACTCAAGCCACCAGACAATAATTCCCATGGTGTTTAACTCTGGATATGCTAAATATTTTGAAAACAATTTGACTGAAAGTTGTTGTTTGCTAACCCATCAACAACTTCCAGTCAAATTGTTTTCAAAATATTCAGTAGATCCAGATTTATTGCCCATTGAAATTATTGTCTGGTGGCTTGCATCAGTCAGACAGTTAAATGGACATGAGATATAATAGTTTATTTTATTTAAAGTAAATACAAGTAGGACACGGTCAAAGCATGCCAAATGATGTTTTTGTATAATTAAAATAAAGTAAAATATATTATATGCATATTTTTAAATTCCTAAGTAGTAAATTTCACCATGACATCGCATGAATGATATTTTGCTGTTGATCAGTGATAGCTCACAGTAGGGCTGGGCGGTTTGGCCTAAAAGAAAACCGGTGACGGTATCACTAATTAAACCGGTATTAACGAAATACCGGTTTAAGGGGTTAGAATGATCGAAAATAATTTGAAATATGAAAATATAAGTTTGTTGAAATCTAAGGGAAATAATGATTTGTTTGGATTGGGAGTTTATCGTATAGCTGTTTTCGCAGCGCGTTTCTTGATTTTTTTTTGTATCATGTCACATTTGGAATCCTAATCAAACATAGTACACACTCGAATTGAAAAAAGGATTATTTGTTGCAAAGAAGAAATTTAGATTTTCAAATTATTCAATCTTACATTAAACCCGCAGAGCTTACGTCATGTAAAATTCATTGCTGGCAAATCAAATCATATTTGCCGAGGGTCGTCCTCGGCCGATTTGTTGGGATTTCACCAACACCCTTGCTTTCCCACGGCTAATAGTTATAGATGACTGTATTTTATGTCTCTAGTAGCAAATGGTTACACTAGATGATAATATTAAACTGCAAGTCAAGAACAAACTAGTTTAGGACAGACCAGATTTTGCGCAATGGCGATCTTACTGTCAGTTTTTCGTTTTTTTATTTTCGTAATGGTTTTTAAACCGTCGCCATAAAAAAACGTGAGACGGTGTGAAACCGGTATACCGCCCAGCCCTAGCTCACAGCAGCTCATTCAAACGCTATCATATTAATGAGATGCAAGGGAAATCCTAGCGTTTTGTAAACTAGAGCTTGAATCTAAGCTGATATCCAGCTTCGTATCTTTATTAGATGCCGGTTTCTTTTACTCAGGAATAGATGATGGGGTAATCTAAATACACCTGTTTGAAAGTTGATGTGATGACATCATACCGTCAATTTTATGCTCGTGTCAAAATTCATAACCATAACCAAAATCTTTATTCTTGATAGAGTTAGTGAAAAGTTGTCAAATTCTTTTTAGTTCATAAAATCGGATAAAACCCATTTTTAGCATTTTTATTGAAATCTGATTCTTTTTTGTGATCTCCTTTTACCTTTTTACACTAATATCAGCCAAAAACGGTTTCTGCAGTGTTCTTGAGAAATGTCCATTTGCGGATAAAAAGAAGACTATTTTTGAAAATTTACCACTAGAATGACTGGCTCGATAGCCGAGTCAGTCATTCTAGAGGTAAATTTTCAAAATTAGTCTTCTCTTTGGTCTGTTATTTTAACTCGCCTCTAAGGGGATTAGAGGGTATTGCATCCTGGTCTGCGGATCTCTCCCTTTGCGTGTAACTATGTGTCAGATTCTGTATCTCATAAACTACTGATCCGAATTGGCTCATAGGATTTACATTTTAAAAAACCAGATCCAGATAGGATGAAATTCAGGAAAAATAAATACGTATGAAACTACTGGTTCGATTTTGCTTAAATTTTACCATAACGAAAGTGTGTGACTGCACTAAAATTCCATAACTTTGGCCATGACCTGGAAGATCAAAAACGTGTGGGCACGGGTCTGCGATTGACCATTCCAGTTTATCCATCTATCATCTGACATAATCACCTACGTGATGTGTAGGGTGACACCATAATCAATGATGTCATGAATTATGTAGATAATTACGTCACGAACGCATAACTGAAGACGAACTAAGCGTTGTTGTACGAATTATATCTTTGCTATTTAATAAACATTCTGTTGCATATTTTGAGACTAAATTGACTTTAAAATATTCAACAACTTACCTGTACAGTTTTCTGGAAATTTCTAGTCAAGGCATTCAGGGATCAATCGATCCCAGCACAGGGAAAGTGTGGGTGGAGCTTAGCTAGAGATGGGTGGGGCATAACTAAACTGGAAAGGTTCATTCCTAATTGCTCATGTTGGTTATTATGAAATAAAGTCATGATTTAGCCACTTCACTTGTTTCACGGGATTTGGATGTTTGACATTCAATGATTAGTATCACATGCTGGGGTTTCTAGTGCTATCAGTTTATGTATTAATAATAATTTCCCATATCCGAGCCAAATATTGTGTAATTTTATAATTGACCCAGACATTTTAGGGGTAATTTTCTCATAGCCGAGCCAGGCATCTCAGGGGTAATTTTCTCATAGCCGAGCCAGGCATCTCAGGGGTAATTTTCTCATAGCCGAGCCAGGCATCTCAGGGGTAATTTTCTCATAGCCGAGCCAGGCATCTCAGGGGTAATTTTCTCATAGCCGAGCCAGGCATCTCAGGGGTAATTTGAGCTAAGCCAAACATTCCAGGGGTAATATTTTCATAACAGAGACAGACCCTTTAACTCTCATATCAGCCAAAAACAGCTTCTGCAGCGGTCTTGAGAAATTATCATTTGCAGATCAAGAGAATAATATTTTTGAATATTTACCAGCAGAATGACTGGCTCGACGATCGAGCCAATCATTCCACTGGTAAATTTTCAAAAATAGTCTTCTTGGTCTGCAAATGGACAGTTTCTTTGAGAAAATTAAAATTTTCGAGGTTAAAGGGGATAATCTTCTAGATGAGGCAGAATTTCCAGGGGAATTTTCTCAGCTGAGTCAGACATTTCAAGGCTGACTCTTTCAAAGTCAAGCCTGAGACATTTCAGCTAGCTTTCTCGTAGCCGAGCCAGACTTTCCAGGGACAATTTTCTCATAGCTGAGCCAGGCTTTCCAGGGACAATTTTCTCTTAGCTGAGCCAGGCTTTCCAGGGACAATTTTCTCATAGCTGAGCCAGGCTTTCCAGGGACAATTTTCTCATAGCTGAGCCAGGCTTTCCAGGGACAATTTTCTCATAGCTGAGCCAGACATTTCAAGGCTGACTCTTTCAAAGTCAAGCCTGAGACATTTCAGGTAGCTTTCTCGTAGCCGAGCCAGACTTTCCAGGGACAATTTTCTCATAGCTGAGCCAGGCTTTCCAGGGACAATTTTCTCATAGCTGAGCCAGGCTTTCCAGGGACAATTTTCTCATAGCTGAGCCAGACTTTCCAGGGACAATTTTCTCATAGCTGAGCCAGACTTTCCAGGGACAATTTTCTCATAGCTGAGCCAGACATTTCAAGGCTGACTCTTTCAAAGTCAAGCCTGAGACATTTCAGCTAGCTTTCTCGTAGCCGAGCCGGACTTTCCAGGGACAATTTTCTCATAGCTGAGCCAGGCTTTCCAGGGACAATTTTCTCATAGCTGCGTCAGACATTTCAAGGCTGACTCTTTCAAAGTCAAGCCTGAGACATTTCAGCTAGCTTTCTTGTAGCCGAGCCAGACTTTCCAGGGACAATTTTCTCATAGCTGAGCCAGACTTTCCAGGGACAATTTTCTCATAGCCAGAAATTTCAGGGGTAATTTTCTCAAAGCTGGGCCAGGCTTTCCAGGTATAATTTTATTATAGCCAATCAGAATTATATTCAAGTGGTCATTATCTAATAGCTGGGCCTGACATTTCAATCTTGCACTAATGTGTTAGTCGCATGTCTGCAGCTATGGGTCGGGAACAATGGGGCTCATATTTCTATTATAATTTGCAGCTATCTGTCTGAGAATAACTTCCATGTAGATGTAACGCGCCAATATCGAATTTGCGCCGTTGGCCAACAGCTCAGGGCACAAATATTGAAATCGCTATTATGTGGGCCGATATGAAACAATATCAAAGTACACAAATTTCTGTTTCCAACCGAACCTTATTAATGGTTGGCGAACGCAATAAATAACTAATGTATCTAGAACAAATTTCTCCGCGTGAACACGACGAACGTCTATCATGAAACCGTATTAGAACAAAAATAATGAAATCGTTAGATGGAGCTCAACCGAATTTGATATCTGAGTTGTCCATATCATTGTGGAGTGCAAGAGGCCATTTAGATTTGGCTGCACCCTAGGGGGCAGGAGAGGGTTCAAATTTTAACCTGCAGAAATTGATTGTAACATGTCTCCTCCGGTCGGAAATCAACAAAATTTGGTCTGTGAGTTATCCATATCAATGTGTTCAATGTGTAGTGGATGCGCACCTTTACATTTGGGCCCGGCCCCATGTTTGGGGGATGCAGTCAAAAGGTAATGAAATTGTAATGCAACTCATCTAACACTATTGGACAAAATTCAACCAAATTTGGTATGGGAGTTATCCATATGATTGCGGATTGCAAAAGGATGTTTAGAATTGGCTCTGTGCCTGGGAGTTAAAGGGGAGGGTGTGTGTGTGGGGTTTCTGGGATGGGGGTGTGTTGTTGGATGTGCCAAAAGTTCAAAGCGATGAGCATGGGGAGTTGCGATGACGCGTCATCGACCGATCAATCTAGTTTGTCTTGTTACTGCTGAATTAAAAGTATTATGTCTGTTCAAATGCTAATGGTTCAAACGGTAATGGTCCAGGTGTGCGTTTGCTGTTAAGGCCCTTGGTCCGCTTGTTTGTTTATACAAGACTAGTGATGAATCGCAAGTGACCACTAATTAAGTACCAAATAATCTGGTTTCTCTGCTAAAGGGAGATAATTTGGACAGTCAGAATTGTGTTTATTATCCCCATATTTGAAAAAAATGTCTGGGATACTGTAATCGCCTCCGTCAGTCTGTTCATCCGTCCATTATGCTATCTCCTCCCAAATGTTTGGGTGGAATTCAACCAAATTTGGTAGGGGGGTTATCCATGTGATTGTGCTTTGCAAGACAATATTTAGATTTGTCTCTTCCCCAAAAACCCCCATAGGGTTGGCGCAAGAGTCAAAATGTCAAATCACATAGAACTCTGAAACTGTTACACAAAATTACATCAAATTTGATATGTGAGTTACCCATTTGATTGCGGAGTGCAAGAGGCCATTTACATTTGGCTCTGCCCAGGGGGTGGGGCTGGGGGAGGTGAAAAAGTCAAATTTTAACCTGCGGAAATTGATTGTAATGCATCTCCTCCGAAACAGGTGGACGGAATTCAACCAAATTTGGTATGTGAGTTACCCATATCAAAGTGGAGTGGATGAGCACATTTACATTTGTCCCCGCCCCCAGGTAGTGGGTTGTGTTGGTGGTGGTGTCAAAAATTCAAAGTGGTGAACGTGGGGATTTGTGATGACGTGTCATCGACCCAGGCAATCTAGTATTTATAATCTGTATCATCTTGGATTTTAAGTAGTCGCATATATATATATATATATATATATATATATATATATGTATAATTATATATATATATGTATAATTATATATATAACTGTTGCTGGCTTGTAGCTGAACAAGTGTTACTGCTGTGAGAGGTGTCATCACGCGTGCGCATGTTTTTGTGTCAGAGGGCACACTGGCATATTTTCTTCTAGATATGTCGTTAGTTAACCCTTTAACCCTCAATTTTGTTCATTAAACTTTCAAATTTTTATGAAATATGCTTTCACAGGAAGTTTAAATGAAACTTAATTGTCAATAAATTGAACAGAATTTCACTGATTGTTGCAACAATTTTGAATCAAATTATTATTTCAATAATCCGCATGAATTTAACTAAATGCGGGTCATGAATATAATATGTTTACCTTAATTAAATAGCAGCTGAAATGGGTTAAAAAACCTAGATTCTTTGTTTCATCTTTATCATTCAGTATCTTATCTTTACAAATCTGCAGGTGCTGACAGACTGTTACCAGTTATTCTGTAGCAATAGGACTATGTTCCTCCTCTAATAATACTTTTTTATGACCGTCAGACCCCCATGACTCCATTCTCTGGTGTTCATCTTAGCATCTTGCTGCTGTGCACCGAATAGATATTATATTTACTATATATACATAATACTGCTGAAGATAGATAGATAGATATATTTTCTGTTCTGCCACAAAGCATATTCACCATGCATTTAGCTGCTTAAGTACACGTATTAGCTCTTCCTTAGTGGTGTAAGATTAATGTTAGTGCTCATAACCTCTTAACCCTTGAACCCTTGAATTTGTTCAAGAAAATTTAAATTTTCTCATAGAAAATGTAAATTTTCAGAGCAGGAGAAGACTAATTTTGACAATTTACCACTGTCATTCAAGTGGTAAATTTTTAAAAATAGCCTTCTCTTGGTCTGCAAATTGACATTTATCAAGACCCCTGCAAAAGCCACTTTTGGCTGATATGAGTGTTAAAGGGTTAATTAATGGTCAAATGTTAGTCCAGAAAACCGAATAGAGGATCATGTGACTTTACAGAAAACTTAAACTACTGAAATATTTGGCTCTGTTCCTGAGTGTAATACTACGCCAGGTTTTCTCAACATTTTAATGGTCAACCCAGCCAAAACCGACCTCTGCAGTGGTCTTAAGGAATGACCATCTGCAGACCCGGAAGAAAAGACTATTTTTGAAAATTTATCACTGGAATGACTGGCTCGATAAACGAGCCAGTCATTCCAGTGGTAAATTTCCAAAAATAGTCCACTATTGGCCTGCAAATGGACATTTAATAAACAATTATATGGATTTTCTTGACCAAATTTGACCATTAAGGTGTTAAATATTACTTAGCTTCTTCAAATAGACATTTCTCAAGACTGTGCTGCTGGACGTATTTTGACCAGCTAGACCATTGAAGGGTTAATTACGTAAGTTTGGATATGTGTGAGATTATTTATAGAAGCGTATTAATTTTTTACTAATATTTTTAGTTCTTTGAACTTTTTTTCATTTGTTAGAAGAGAATTGGTTCTATATTTACCATGTCATCTGGCCCTCTATTTAAATCGTAAACTCTGCCAAACCTGGTCTCTACCATGGCGTTGTGCAATGTCCAGTTGCTGGCCAAGAGATTACTTTTTTGATAATTTTTCATTAGAATGACTGGCTCGATAAGCGAGTTTGAGTCATTCCAGTGGATAATTTAAAAAAAAATTTCTTCTTGGCCTGTAAATAGACGTACACTAACAAATTATAAGCAAAAATTAAAAATGTTTTTTGAAAATACTTGCTGATTAAAGTGTTCACTGATGTTAGCTTATTTGATGCCAGTAACTCGGATTTACAATCTCCCTAAAGCAGCCACCATAGAAGAACCAGTTTCCACTACAGCAGGTGGTTAGGGAACCAGTTAGCATTGTCCAGGCAAAAATAAGTTCTGTGGAGCTTGAATAAACCAGCTTAAAGGCAGGTGTATGGGGAACCCATTTAGACTAAAGACAGGTTGTAGGGGAACCAGTTAACGCTAAATGCAGGTGTTATGTGACCTCTTAACACTAAAGGTTAGTGGAAGGGGGAAACAGTTATAGCGAAAGGCCAGTATAATTCATTTGTAAGCCAAAAGAAGGCTATTAAAAAATTTTTTTGACAACTTTGCGTAACTGACTGACTCAGTTATTGATCCAATCAATCCAGCGTTACATTAAATAAATAATCTCCTGGCAGCTCTAAATGGTCATTTCCTGAGACCACTGAACAAGCCGTTTTTCTCGGACACAACCTTTAACCCTTTAATGGCCAAGATCTTTCACAAAAATTTTAAATTTCCCTCACTGTCCATTTGCCGGCAAAGATAACACAATTTATGAAAATTTATCACTGGAATGTCTGGCTCGATTATCGAGCCAGTCATTCCAGTGGTAAATTTTCAAAAATAGTCTTATCTTCACCTGCAAATGGACATTCCTCAAGACCACAGCCGAGGGTTGTTTTGGCCGGCTTGATCTTTAACGGGTTAAATAGTCAAAGATTATTTTAGGAGTTTGTCATGAGATGTGTACAGTGCAGCTCAGAAATAGTCTAAAAATAGTTTCCAAAACAAAATATAAAGTACCGGTAAAGATTTTGAACACAATTGAGTTGGAAGGCACTGCGGCATGTCCAATGTCTTCCAATCCAATTATGTTCAAAATATTCAACAGAACATTTATACTACTAACATGTTTGTGTTTTGTGTCTTGGAAACATTTTAAATTTAGTATTTCTGAGCACTAATAACTGTAATTCATTTGAAAACTTTACTGTATATAATCTGATCGTTCGTGTGAAATTTTGAAAACTATTTGATGGAAGGTGAGAGTGATCTGATGTGTTACTCGACTATCTGACGTCATAATCAAAATATGTCATGTCCTCGCTGATGCCACAATCAAGTGATAGTCACGAAAGTGGAAACGGTCAGATAATAAGTGTCTAAATTGTACATCTTCAAATGGTGAATTTACAATTTAACAAACATGCTGTTGAATATTTTGAAAGTAATTTGACTGGGAGGTGTTGGTGACATATTTTCATTTGAAATTCTGGTAATTCCACGTTCAAAATGTTTTAATTGATTCAAACGCATGTACAAAGTGGACAGGGCTTAGTGAGAAATGTGCGTGGTTAACCCTTTAGCACTCATATCAGCTAAAAACGGTTTCTGCAGTGGTCTTAAGAAATGTCCATTTGCAGACCAAGAGAAAACGATTTTTGAAAATGTACAACTGGAATGACTGGCTCGATAACCGAGCCAGTCATTCCAGTGGTAAATTTTCAAAAAACATCTCTTGGTTGTCATTTTATATGAAAAAATTAAAATTTTCTTGAATAAATTGGAGGGTTAAAGGGTGAATAGCTAAAGAGCATCCTTCCCTTAATGCACTGTACTGCCTGTGACTCTGAGAACATTCGTGTGCGTAAATAGCGTGGTCTACGAACTCTTGTTTCATATCTACGATCTTGATTAGTTTTACGCAGCAACGTGTATCGAGGTTACTTGTCATTATGAAAAGTGGCCTGGCATTTGTATCAATCAGCGATGTCATCATTGGTTCGGCTAGTGAATGCCAGCAATACTGACCCATGTCCACAAAGCTATACTCAGTACAATTACGCGACAGACCTGAGCGACGGACCCGATGCCACTGTGTTCCATTTACCGAACAGACTAGTGCATGATGGTATTGATTTTCTGCGTATTTCCTCGTCACCAATTTGGCTTAGTGAATTTTGAGTCGAATTTAAACTCGTCTTCTGTTACAAAACGATTCACATTCGTATTAGCTATCTTATACTGCGGATTTGATAACTGACAGTGGTATATATCGCATCATTCATAGCAGGTATTGTAATGAAAGCTGTGCTGCATAACAATGTTTAAACCGCCTTCAAATTCTGTGTTTCTGCAAAATATACAGAAATCAGAAGTATAGCCGTTTACATAGCTATGTGCATCAGGTATAGAAAAGCAAGCGTGGTTCACATATGTATATTCGTCAGTATTACTTTGCAAATTTGAATTTGATAATTGTGCATTTTCATGATGTTTATTGCAAAGATTTATTAATTACTCAGTAAGTGTTTCTTTACTTTTGTTCTTACAGTTAAATGATATTTAAACAAATAATAACTGGGATAGGATAGATTTTGTCAGAAATCTAATAAATTTGATCGAAAGACAGACACTTAAATCGACAATTTTATGTCGTCTTCATCTTTGTAATTTTCTGTCATGGCATCTGCAATGTAACCAGCAGCAATGGATCAGTGCACTTGTACTTAGTTTTGTGTTTTTTTTCTTGATGTTTGAAGTATGTTTATGTATGGATATCCCTGTTATAATTGTGAAAATGGTGCGTGTTTCATTTACCCATACACCTTCACAGACTCTAAAGTGACAAATTCTTTATGATGTAAAGAAGATAGCCCTGAGATAGGAAGTGTAGATATCCCTGAGATAGGGAGTGTAGATATCCCTGAGATAGGGAGTGTGGATATCCCTGAGATAGGGAGTGTGGATATCCGTGAGATAAGGAGTGTGGATATCCCTGAGATAGGGAGTGTGGATATCCCTGAGATAGGGAGTGTCGATATCCCTGAGATAGGGAGTGTGGATATCCCTGAGATAGGGAGTGTGGATAGCCCTGAGATAGGGAGTGTGGATAGCCTTGAGATAGGGAGTGTGGATAGCCCTGAGATAGGGAGTGTGGATATCCCTGAGATAGGGAGTGTGGATATCCCTGAGATAGGGAGTGTGGATATCCCTGAGATAGGGAGTGTGGATATCCCTGAGATAGGGAGTGTGGATATCCCTGAGATAGGGAATGTGGATAGCCCTGAGATAGGGAGTGTGGATAGCCCTGAGATAGGGAGTGTGGATAGCCCTGAGATAGGGAGTGTGGATAACCCTGAGATAGGGAGTGTGGATAGCCCTGAGATAGGGAGTGTAGATATCCCTGAGATAGGGAGTGTAGATATCCCTGAGATAGGGAGTGTGGATATCCCTGAGATAGGGAGTATGGATATCCGTGAGATAGGGAGTGTGGATATCCCTGAGATAGGGAGTGTGGATATCCCTGAGATAGGGAGTGTGGATATCCCTGAGATAGGGAGTGTGGATAGCCCTGAGATAGGGAGTGTGGGTAGCCCTGAGATAGGGAGTGTGGATAGCCCTGAGATAGGGAGTGTGGATATCCCTGAGATAGGGAGTGTGGATATCCCTGAGATAGGGAATGTGGATAGCCCTGAGATAGGGAATGTGGATAGCCCTGAGATAGGGAGTGTGGATAGCCCTGAGATAGGGAGTGTGGGTAGCCCTGAGATAGGGAGTGTGGATATCCCTGAGATAGGGAGTGTGGATTATGTGGCACTGTTAACTCATACAGACTAGATGTAAGAAATATTTGAAACTGTTTTGATTTGAACCTGTTGCTGCCTACCTATATATGGCAGCAACAAGTTCAAGTCAAATTAGTTTTAAAATATTTAACAGCTTTCCAGCATAGGTGTCTTGAAACTGAGACACCAAGAGAAGACTATTATTCAAAATTTACCACTAGAATGACTGACTTATAGCAAGTCAATTCTGGTGGTAAATTTTCAAAAGTATTCTCTTGACCTGCAAATGGACAATTTCTAAGAGAATTTCTTTGAAAAAAATTTGAGAATTAAAGGATTAATTAATGTCAGCCTTACCATGCCACTTAACATGTCACCATCAAAAATTTCAAAACTCCTCTTCTCTTGCCCTGCAAATGGACATTTTTTACCAATTGATCTTGATGATTGAAAGGTAAATAATATATTCTACACCATGATAAATTGTATAAATATGAAATGCGTCACGTAACACACAGTCTTTTGACAAATTATCTTTCATTTCGAAAATCTATATAATTCTGTAATACAGAAATCTTTAGCAAACTTATTGTGCACATATATAGATGCGTCTATTAAAAGGTGAAAGGCCGTGAAATAGCAGGTTCTGTTGTTCCAAGCAGCCAGGTAATATAGAAATACACTGAGACTGGAAATGATGGAGTTATTTATAGGTTACATAAGCCCTGTGTAACCTTCAATTATACAAGAGATGTGTTGCTCTTATTCACTTTCATTGCTTTGTCTAGAAGCCTTTATCTGGACAAGTTTTTGCAAGACAATTAAAATGGTTGCGGGAGCTGAGTTGTAAAAACTACTGCTTACTTTTGGATCAAAATTTTAACACAATAAAGGATCTGACGGTTAAAGAAAATTTCCAGTTATTGGCCGTTATCTGGATACAATACATGGATTCTGATCGGATACAATTCTGGATCTATGGATACCTTGGAAGCAAATTGTCCGATTTGGATTCATATAAATTATAATTTGGAATTTCTTTAGCTGTAAAATTTAAAGAATACGATTCTCTTTCCTGTAGATTAGTGTTCCTCAAGACCACTGCAGAGGTCAATTTTGGTCAGCTTCTTAACCCTTTGACACTCAAACCAGCCAAAAAACAGCTTCTGTAGTAGTTTTGAGAAATGTGGATTTTCAGACCAAGAGAAGACTATTTCTGAAATTTTACAACTGGAATGGAATGACTGACTCGATAACTGAGCCTATCATTCCTGTGGTAAATTTTCATAAATAGTCTTCTGTTGGTCGGCAAATTTACATTTTCTCTGAGAAAATTGAAATATTCTTGAACAAATTTGAGGGGTAAAGGATTAAATAAGACACCATAATCGTATGCGGCCGGTGGTGTCGCTCGAATAAGTGTCAGCACTCTCCCTCCCCAGAACTAGTGAATGTTAGCATTTTTAGAGCTAAGATTGAATCTTTAAAGGCAGGGGAATATGCTTATGATGAGTAGTAGAAACTTCTAATAATCTCCAGAGTAATTTTCTTCCACCGATCGCCCTCCATACTTCCACCACAAGTAAAAGACCATCCCATGCGGATTGTGCCATGCCATATAGCCATTCATATTATCAGTAAAACATTTTCAAAAATATATCTATCATCGCCTGTTAAACGGCTATGTCTGAGGAGCATGAACAAGTAATTATTTTTATCTCCCTTTGCCGGGTGTGGAACTGAATAATCGTCGAAAATAATTTATTCATCTCCATTCTTCCGATTTTGAGTCGCTCGAGAATATACAGAGCTCTCTGACACCATACATAGATTCTGGTGAGCAAATATGAATATTCATTGTTATAGACTCGTAGTTTTTACATGTAACAGCTTTTTGTTTGATTAAAGCAATCCACTCATCTATATTAACATATGTCTTGATCCATAGGGTGTATAGTTAACCCTTTCATGAGCAACCCGGGAAAAAATGGACGACACAAGTCAGTGGGCTTGAGGAATGCCACATTTACAGTTCAATAGAATACTATTCTTGAAAATTTACCACTGGAATGACTGTCTCCAGTGATAAATTAAAAAAAAATCATCTTCTTGGCCGACAGTTGGATGTTTACTGCGCCAAAATTTAAATTTTCTTGACCTGAATCTTGACTTGGTTAACTCATTCCTTGTCATTTCTTGACATTTCTCTTGGTGGAAGAGACCCAGGCGAGACAGCAACCATGGTAGTCTGGTATTTGATGGAAAACCATGAAATACTATGATCTACCATGGTCAGCTCAAATACCGTAAAGTGCTGTGGTGTATCACCATGGTCACCATGGTATCTCAGTGATGACCATAGTAACCATGATTTATCATGGTAGTCCATGGTTAACAGGGTACTGACCATGGTCACCATGGTCATAGCCATGGTAGACCACAGTTACCATGAACTACCATTATGTTAGCCACGGTAGACCATGCTTGCTATCAAATACTGTGGTAGACCATGGTGACATTTAACAAATACCCTCGAGCTAATGCTATGGTTCCAACAATCCGCCTGCAAAAAGTGGGGATAAATGTATGACCATGGTCAACCATGCTCTATCATGCTGGCACAATGTAATAAGGGAGGTAACTCATTAATTGTAAACTTGTTTTTTTTTGTAAATAAAAATAGTCTTAATTATATACTATTACACATAAATTATGTAATCATCGTTAATTGACATTTGGGTAGTAAGTAAATGCCATATCCAATGAAACATAATAATAAACACTGGGTTCTTCTCTAAATTTTATCTTTGTTCAAACACTGTTTAATGCTGACTAATAGTTTAATGGAAGGATCTGCCATGATACTTTTTACCAGGGTCCCATGTACCGTACTCTAAAGATACCAGAATCCCATTGCCATAGTATGCCATGGTCAACCATGGGAGATAGCTGCCTTGATATTTATCAACCATGTTGCCAATTACCATACAATGATTTACCATGGTCAACCATGGTATATACTGCCATGATATTTTTTAGGCATACATTAAACATAGCGCTGATTTACAGATGGTAATTTGTTAAAGGTACATTTTTCTAAATTTAACAGCTTCTTATACTTGAATACAAGAGATTTTTGGGCTGATTTTGGTCAAATTTGGGACAGCATCCTATATTCGAGGGCGGCCTTTAGTCGAGAAATGATGGTAATGGTCCCGCGACCATCGTATACCATGTTTTACCACAGTACTTAACGGTATACCATATTTTACCATGACACTTAGCTGCATGCCTTTCACCTAGGTCCTCTCTCCCACCTTATACCATACCTAACAGTAAGCATTTTGTTCACATATGTCCTGCTAATATCTTACCACAACAGTAGTCTACTGTCCAGGCACCTAGTCCCAATATTATGTTAGTAAACATCACGAGATATTTCGGGATGAAGATGAAAATGTTGGCATCTTTAGAAGCAAAATGAAAGTGCTGATTTTTTTGGGTTCATATTTTGCTACCTTACATACATATGTATACAAACGTGCTGTACATATTATCGGTGTGAGAGCAGTAGCTTATATGATTTAACCATATGACTGTGGAGTTTTTGCAAACAACGTATTCCAAGGGTTATATCTCAGGACCTGCTAAATATTTTGAAAACAGTTTGACTGAAAATTGTTGGTGGCTAAGCCACCAACAACTTTCAGTCAAATTGTTTTCAAAATATTCAACAATTTAAGAGCTGATCGCCAATTGAAATTATTGTCTGGTGGCTTATAGCAGTCAGCTAGTCAAGAAATATGTGGAAAAGTTATTAATAAGTTCAGCATGCATTCATCTCACCCACCCCACACCTCCACCCACCCTCCTGTGTCAGGTTTTACAGAACATGAACTTAATGTTTTCTCATTAACCAGTGCTGTAACTAGGTCAGATTTCTTGCAGATAAGTTACTTAGAAAAATATCACAAATTCTTGATGTTGTGGTATTAACTAATCATATATTTTAAATTTTAAGTCTAATCTATGCAAACTATAATATAATATTCAATATAAGCAGCTGATTATTTTGAAAACATTTTAACTTGATGCTGTTATACGGCCTTTCTTGTAAATACACATTTCAGTGAAGTTGTTTTAGCCATTTAATGGTCAAACCAGGCAGCCAGCCAAAACCAACCTCTGCAGTCGTCCAAATATACAGGCCAAGATCAGAATATTTTTGAAATTTTACTACTGGGATAACTGGCTCGATATCTGAGCCAGTCATTTCGTGATAAATTTACAAAGTTTTCTCATGGGCTGCAAATGGAGTAATGCACAAATTTTTAATTTATTTTACAAATCTTGATGAATAAAGGGTTAAGTACCTGTAAAATCATTACTTATTACAATTCATTGGAGTGAGATTTGTGAGAATTAAAATAATTTTTAATAAAGACATTCTTTAATTAACCCTAAATTCAATTTCAAGACAACTATGCAACCAAGATGTTGAATATTTTGAAACTAAGTTGACTGGAAGCTGTTGCTGCCATAGGCAGCAACAACTTCCAGTCTAATTAGTTTCAAAATATTCATGACACTTAATTACATCATAAAGAATTTGTTATTACTGTTCTGTAAATGTTAAAGGGTTGATCAATAAATGTGAATTGATCATATGTACAAAATAACTGCTATCGTGAACCTTTTGACCCTCAAATTTACCCAACAACGTTTAAATTTTTGCAAGAACATGTCCATCTTCCAACCAAGAAAAGAATATTTTGGAAAAGTTACCACTTGCTCAACAGTCATTCTAGTGGTAAATTACAAATAGACAATTCTCAAGACCACCCCAGGAGCCATTTTTGGACGGCTTTGTCACTAATTGTTAAATATCAGTAAACTCTGTTTTCTGTGCATTATTTGGTCAAGCGGTCATTGTTGTGTACTAGACATGCACTGGTCAAAGATTGACATATTGTATTGTCCACACCGAAATGGACTTCGCATATTACAAACCAAATAATATTCTAAAATCAATAATGTTTTGTCGTACCTTAAGTGCAAATCAGTTGTTGAGATTTCTTTGTGCCGTATCTTAGCTTAGACAATAAATATTATCTTAACAGCTCAGCGTAAAAACTATTTTTGTTTGTTTAGTCATTGACGGTCTCAATTTCAAGGGAGGTAACTCATAAATTTTAAAATTACACATTTGGCAGTTAAATAATTGAGAAGGAAATATATACATTTTTCTGCTGTGTACTGATTTATGAAAGGATTCATTTTATTAAGAGAGTCAGTCATGTTAGTGCAAGTTATTTTAACTACAGTTTTTCCTTTACGTAGGAAGATATGTTTATTTTCTGTTAAATGATCAAAATGTTCACATGTGCAACGGGAGAAAACTGTAGTTTAATTCTTAACGGTTACGGTTGTTTATCAAAAAATTAAAAATTTTCCGAAGTGAATGTCCATTTGTAAGCAAATAGAAGACTATATTTGAAAATTTACCGCTGTGATGACAATAGTCACTATTCCAGTCGTTAACCTTTTAACTCCATTGAAATTTTCTTGAGCTAATTAATAGGTGTTAGGGGTTAACCTGTGGAGAACAATATAAGTTCTATCAAAATGCAGGCTAATAGAAAGTGATTAACCCTTTCATTGTGAAGCCGGCCAAAACTGGCCTCTGCAGTGCTATTAACCCTTTAACCCTTACCACTCTGATGTCAATGTTTTATTTTTTATTCTGTCAATATTAAAGAAACTTGTGTACATTTTTCGACAATTTTGATGGAAGATGTCTACGACAGCACCATCTCCCACCAAATTTGTTGAATAATTAACACCAGTTCATCTTTTAATTTAATTTGAAAATTTAAAGTTTTGACACCGAAGTGGTAAGGGTTAACCCTCATATCAACCAAAAATGGCTTCTGCAATGGTCTAAAGAAATGCCCGTTTGCAGACCAAGATAATACTATTTTTGAAAATTAACCACTGGTATGACTGGCTCGATAACAGAGCCAGTCATTCCAATAGTAAATTTTCAAAAATAGTATTATCTTGGTCTGCAAATGGACATTTTCTATGAGAAAATTAAAATTTTCTTGAACAAATTCAATGGTTAAAGGGTTAAGGAAAGTCTATTTGCAAGCCAAGAAAACACTATTTTTTAAATTTTCGCACTGAAATGAAGTCCAATGGTAATCTTTCGAATATAATCTATTCTGCATTTGGATATTTTCATCGAGAAAATTCTATTTTACCAAAATTTTACCATAGTAGGGTTAAAACCTATTTATCGACTTCATCACTCTACAAACACGAGACACCAGATTACAATGTAAAACATATTGTGTTGAATATTTTCAAAATAATTTGACTGGACGTTGTTTCGACTTGAACTCAGGAACAGATTTCATTTTAATTATGTTGAAAATATTCAAGGAATGATTTACATACATATCGTTGCTTTGAATCTAAGCTTACATTTTGAGTGATTTTCGGTGTCACAAATGAGCGGGATTTCCATGAATTTAGTTTTACCTCACTTTCAACGTTTCTGAAAATGTTGAGTTAATTTTTTTTGCACGGATGTTAAACGTATAATGCGCCAAAATTTGCTATTTATTATTTTAGTAATGAGTATATTTGATGTAGTGTTGTGGAGATTTGTGAACCGGATTCTGACAATGTGTCAGTATGGGCGTCAGTGTTTCCGGTAATGGTGTATGTTATTAACACAGCTGACACCATATGGTGTTTATCCGTGTTATAGATATTCCTATAACATCATTAACCATGTAATAACCCAGCTCACAAAAACTGACCTCTGCAGTGGTCTTGAGGAATGTCCATTTGCAGGAAAATCGATGATCGAGCCAGTCATTCTAGTGGTAATTTTTGGAAAAAATAATCTGTTGGCCTGTGAATTGACATTCAATAACCAAATTTTTTTTTTTTCTTAATGAAATCAATTGAGCATGAAAGGGATATTATTTCTAAATCTGAATCGGTTGTAAATGCTAATGTTATTAATTAACCCTATCAATGACAAATCCCTGAACAAGTAAATTCTTTATTATAATTAGCATATTCTGTTAAATATTTAGAAATAAACATGACTAGAAGCCAATATTTAGAAATTAACATGACTAGAAGCCAATATTTAGAAACTAATATGACTAGAAGCCAATATTTAGAAATTAATGAGTATGAGCCAATATTTAGAAATTAATATGACTAGAAGCGCTTCCACTCAAATTAATTTCTAAATATTTAACAATTTTCCTGTACGGTTGCCTTGGAAAATGAGATATAGGGAATTCCTCTGCGGAGGTGTTAATCAGTATGAGTATTTATATGAGCTAGAATTGTTTCACTGTCTGTGATACAAGTAATTTAACCGTCTGACTGCTGAGTTTTGCAGACGACATATATCAAAGGTTATATTTCTGATACTGCTAAATATTTTGAAAACAATTTCACTGAAAGTTGTTGGTGACTAAGCCACCAACAACATTCAATCAAATTGTTTTCAAAATATTCCACAAGTCAAGAGTTTTTGTGCATTGAAATTATTGTATGGTGGCTTGCAGCAGCGAGAGAGTTACTGTCTCAGGATGTTGGTTACCTGACTTTTATATCAGTTATCCTAATTTTTTAACGCTCAAGTCCGCCAAAAATGACATCTGGAGTGGTCTTGAAAACTGTCCATTTGCAGACCAAGAGTTTGTCTTAAAAATTTACTCTGGGAATCAATGGTTCGATAACTGTGCCAGTCACTCCAATGGTAAATTTTCAAAAGTTTTCTGCTGTCAGTCTGCAAATGGACATCTTTTATGAGAAAATTTATATTTTCTTGAGCAAAGATTTCTAGGGAAGGGATCCCCTCTCTATTTCCTTTTTCAAGTTCACCCCCGTGCGCGGCATACTTCTACTAAGATGTGTCCTTAGAGTAACCCTTTCACTGATAAGTTCTCCATATCTCATCTACAAGGTAACCGTACAAGAAGACTGTTGAATATTTTGAAATTAATTTGACTGGAAGCCATTGCTACGGCAGCAATGGCTTCCACTCAAATTAATTTCAAAATATTCAACAGAATACGTTTTATATCATGAAGAATATACTTTTTTAGGGATTTGTCAGTGAATGGGTTACATTTCAGTGCACCATATGTCCTGTAGAAATTCTCGGATCCGCCCTGCTGCACCAACATTGTTTGCTGGTCATGAGTTTTCGTCAATGTCTGATGTCCAGGACAGTTGAATTAAAACATTGTTCTCCGTGAGGATGTTGACATTCAATGCTTGCAGCAATGATAAGCTTAAAATAGTTCCTAACAAGGGTAAGCAGGGCTTAGTACATAAGCTCAATACAAGGACATGATCTAAGCTCGCTCTCTGTTACGGTTTGATTCGCTTGAGGGATGAGGACATAAGCTAGTTCTCCAGCGGTTTAATACCCTTCTTAGGGAACTATATGCATAGGTCAGGAGGACAATACTCGGCAGGACATAAGCATTAAAAAATGTTGTTTTCTCACAGCATTTACTTTTCAAAAGATTTCTAGGGAAAGGATCCCCTCTCCATTTCCTATTCCAAGTACACCCCCATGCACGGCATCCTTCTACTAAGATGTGTCCTTAGATAAACCCTTTCACCGATAAATTCTCTATATCTCATCTTCAAGCTATCCCTACAGGAAAACTGTTGAATATTTTGAAATTAAGGCAGCAATGGCTTCCAGTTATTCGTTGGTCATGCTTTTTCATCTTTGTAATGGGTGATGGAAAGTTGAAATAGAAAATTGTTCTCCATGAAGATGTTGGCATTCAACCTTTGCAGCACCAATCGGCTTAAAGTTCTCTCGTCCCGTTAAATATAGACACTTGCACTATACATATGATGCCTCTTGATTTCTGTTCAATGTACTGAGTGTGCAATGCTACCTGCCATGCAATGCCCTGACTCCATAATCGTAACTATTGGACGCTATCTTCGTTTAGTATATTGTCTTCACATGCCAGCATTTCACAAACAATACCAACACGCTTGCACGTGCAAATAGTCATTTGGCCGCCAGTTCCGGAAGTGTAAGCATGCTCGTAGGACGTATTCATGGCAGTACATTCAACAATCTGTATTTCAAAAGTGTCAATTTCCGTTAAAAAAATATGAGAAAGCTTTGATATACTTTGACAATAATTTGCGTGAAAGTTGTTGCTATCAATGACAACAACAACATTCAGTCAAATTATTGTGAACATAATTATTAGGTAATACGATGACTACCTGCTAATATCTGATGCTAATTTGATTGAATATTGTTGCTGCAACAGCTTTCAGTCTAAAATAATCATTATAATTTGTACTCGACATTCGCTACAGATTTGAAGAAGAATTTGACTAAGTTGTTAATTGCCAACGCACCAGCAACATTGCGGAATTTTTAGCTACACACACGGAATCACTATCTTACCATATAGGTAGAGTGAGCATAGGCCTATATACGCTCTATCACCAAGAATGAATGATTAGCAAAAGGCATGTAGGTTTCGTTGACGGACTGTGCATTTGTTTGAAATGCATTGATCGAATTGAAATGCTCACATGCTAGCTTGTCTAAATATTTCCTTCGTGTAGGCAAAGTGTCTTGGTCAGCAACAACTGCACTTCAAATCCGTAGCGAGTGTTGCATGCTGGATAAATTGAACAGAAATCCACAGGCATCTAATATCTCATGCAAAGGTGTTTATATTTAACAGGACATGAGAACTTTAAAATAGTTCCTAACAAGGGTAAGCAGGGCTTAGTACATAAGCTCAATACAAGGACATGATCTAAGCTCGCTCTCTGTTACAGTTTAATTCGCTTGAGGGATGAGGACATAAGCTAGATCTCCAGTGGTTTGATACCTTTCTTAGGGAACTATAAGTATAGGTCAGGCGGAAATTGATCTATTATTAAAATTTAGTCTATCTCGCAGTATACAGTTATTAAGTTCAGAAATAAATTAAACCGTTTTCCAAAACGAAATAAAAGATTTAATATGGTGAACATAATTCACCTTTTCAGAGTACCCACCCACCCATCATATATGTCATAATGAACTGCGTGATGTGTAGAATGACATCATAATGAATGACGTCGATAAGTACGTGACAAACGCATATTTGAAGACGGTCTATGCGTTGTTGTACAAATTGTTTGCTTTTACTATTTAATCAATATTCTGTTGAATATTTTGAAACTAATCTGACTAGGCGCTGTTGCTGCCTATGGCAGCAACAGTACCCAGTCAAATTAGTTACAAAATATTCAACAGCTTCCGTGTACAGTTTTCAGGAAATTGATAGCTAGGGCATTCGCGGATCAATCAATCCCAACACGGCGTGGTGTGGATGGAGCGTAGCTAGTGATGGGTGGGGCATAGCTAGTGATGGGTGGGGCGTAGCTAGTGATGGATGGAGCGTAGCTAGTGATGGGTGGGGCATAGCTAAAAATGGAAGGTCCATTGGATTGGAAGACATGAGGTCACCAAATGTCACCTTAACTCTTTAACCCTTACAATTCTGATGTCAAAATTTTAATTTTTCAAATAAAATTAAAAGATGAACTGGTGTTCAGTTTTCAACAAATTTGGTGGGAGATGGTGCTGTCGTAGACAGCAACAACTTCCACCTAAATTGTTGAAAAACGTACACCAATTTCTTTGCAATTGGTACAGTGAAAAGATTTTTAATATTCACATCGGAGTGGTTAAGGGTTAACAGTAGCAAGCCTATCAAAATTGGTTCTATTTTTGTGATCGATGATTGGTTTTATATACTAAACGATGATCAATTCATGATTGATCATAACTGGTTCTCATTTTTCACCCATTTTGAATGCAGTAATTATAGCATGTCCAAGGATAACTACCCCTTTCAAACAAAGTCGCGGGTATGACAGATTCTTAATAATTTAAGAAATAATCTGTTGAATATTTTGAAACTAATTTGACTGGAAGGCAGCAACAGCTTCCAGTCAAATAAGTTTCAAAATATTCAACATGTTATTGGTATGGTTGCTTTGAAATTAACATACTATTTCAGTGCTGAGAAGACTAAGGAGTAATACTATATAGTTCTAGCAATTAAATTTAAATTCTTTTCCAAAAAGTATTCGTTTTCTAGCTTGACCAGTTAAAATATATTAATAAAATCAATTTATAAACAACCAAAATCGATTTCTGAAATCATGATCGATCTGTTGATTGAACATACAAACCAATCAATCATCGATCAAATCGATTAATCGGAACAACATTAGCAATCGGTCATCTTGAGGAATGTCCATTTGCAGGCCAAGATAAAAGTATTTTTGAAAATATATCACTTGAATTGATTCGGGCTCGATAACCGATTCAGTCATTTCAGTGGTAATTTTTTTTAAATATTCTTCTTAGCATGGAAATGGAACTTCAATAAGCAAAATCCTCACCATTAACCCGCTAAGTCTCTAACCTTTCAAATCTCAGTGTCTCAACCTCGAGACAACTATATATACACAAGAAACCTGTTGAATATTTTGAAACTAATTTAACTGGTGGAATACGTTGCTGCCATTAAAGCTGGGCAGCAGCTTCCATTTAATCCTCGAATTTGTTCAAGAAAATTTAAGTTTTCTTATTTAAAATTTGTAGACCAAGAGAAAATTATTTTTGAAAATTTATCTCGAGAATGACTTAATGCTCGAAATTAAAAAAAAATAATTCTTGGCCTGCAAATGTACATTTCTGTCAAAAATTAAGAAATCCAATTTCTCTGTCAATCATATGACATCATAATCAATTTTGTCACATTTAGGCTGACATCATAATCAATTACGTCATGAATGACCTGATATATTCCGTCACAAACGCATAATAGTCTGACAAGTTGTATGAATTGTATGTCTACTATTTAATAAACATTTTGTTGAATATTTTGAAACTAATTTGACTGGTCGCTGGTACAGCTTATATGTATAGCTTTCTGGATTTTGCAATTCAAAGTGCAGGGATCGATTGATCCCAACATGCTCAAAGCATGAGTGGAGCCTAGTGAGTGATGGGTGGGGCTAAAACTGGATTCCTGCATTGCATAAACTGTATTTGACTGGCATCAGCTATAACTCATTCACCAACAAATCCAGAAAAAAATATTCTTTACGATATGAAAGTTATTCTGTTGAATGTTTTGAAATTAATTTGACAGGAAGCCGTTGCTGTCTTAGACAGCAATGGCTTCCAGTCAAATTAATTTCAAAATATTTTGAAATTCCTATATGCGTGCCTAGAAAATAATTTGTGGAATCCCATCAGTGAAAGGGTTAAGCACAAAGGCTTAAAGCCATGTGTATTTGACTTTTGCATAACCTGTACTATTTTGGGGGACCAATATTTTAAAATTAGAAATATTATGATCCGATCGTATAAAACAGTCTGTCGATGATAAGCTGTTTGTTAAAAAGTTACTAGGTGAAGGTCTGTGTATATTACTTTCAAATGCCAGTATGTGTTACGTGGTAAAAGATACTATTATTATTTCCGCTGCTTTGCGAAATTCCGGGAATTATTATTATCACACATTTTGAATAAAATATCGGGGATATTGCAATATGTCTGTCTATCTATCCTCTTGTCCATCTGTTCCTCTCTGTCCGGTTATCTCCCCTTAAACTGTACCGCTAAAATTTGTTCAACAGATTTGTCATAGAAAATATTTATTTGCTTTGCTAGAGATTATGTAAGAATGAAATGACTGCAATGACTGGCTCAGTTATCGAGTCATTGAATTGTTAAATTTTCAAAAATAGTGTTCTTGGTCTGCAAATGAACATTCCCAATAGCACTGCAGAAGCCATTTTTTGGCCGGTTTTAGTTATCTTGTAGCAAACTCCCTAAAAACTATGGTCCGAGATGAAAAGGAATGCTGCTGATTGGATAATTTTGTCAGAGATGAAATACGTGCAAGCTTCTAAGCGTGAAAGAGGGGAAAATTTGTGGAGAATAAGAATGGTTGTCTGTAATAGAGTTGGTTGGTTGATTTTCATGCATTCAGATTTAGTACAATCTAAAGGGTAATTGTGACACTTAACCCTTTAACCCTCGAATTTATTCAAGAAAATTTAAATTTTCTCATAGGAAATGTCCATTTGCAGACCATGAGAAAACTATCTTTGAAACTTTACCACTGGAATGACTGGCTTGGTTATCGAGCCAGTCATTCCAATGGTAAATTTTCAAAAATAGTCTTCTCTTGGTCCGCAAATGGACATTTCCCAAGACCACTGCAGACGCCGTTTTTGGCTGATATGAGTGTTAAAGAGTTATGCCAGGTGACTTTGCTAAAAACATAAAAAATTTAACGGATCACCCGCACAGAGAGACAGACAGACGGGCTGACAAGTAGACAGACTTACACTAGTTGCGGAGTAGCAAGTAGCAATTAATTTTCTAGTTTACAAGATACATGTGTTGTTTATAAGTATCTGATCTCCCGCTTGTATGGTAATAGTTCTTTCTCAGCATGATGCCGTTAATGACAGTTAACATATCGCGTAATGATCGATCTTCTAGCTGGGTATAAATACACTGAGAATTGATTATATGTCATACGTGGAGGGGACAGCATATGTGTGTATGTATCGAAACAAGAATTCTGAAATGAAGTTTAAATTATTTTATCTTTGAATGGTCAAACTTGCCAAAATTGTCTCCTGCTGTACACATGTCATTACAAATGTCCAGCCGCAGGTAAGGAGACTATACAGTATTTATACATTTATTACTTAATAAGCCTCGAGGCATTCCAGTAGAAATTTTAACGCTTAACCATTTCACTGACCAATTACCCGTGTCTCATTTTCAACACTAGGATTCAAGAAAACTGTTGAATATTCAGTCTAATTAATTTCAAAATATTCAGCAGAATAAGTTTGAAGAATATACATTTTCTTGGGATTTGTGTGTGAAAGGGTTAAATGGTCATGTCTGCTCAAACTGGCCTCTTCAGCGGTTTTAGTGCTATGTCCAGTTGCTAGGCAAAATAATGTTATTTTTGGAAATTTACCACTAGAATGACTAGCCAGCATTCCTGTAGTAAATTTTAAAGAATATAGTTTTTCGAGCCTGTAAATGGTTATTGATAGATCAAACATATTCCTTTGACCAATTTTGACCATTAATGGGTTGTATTCCTTTAGTACAGAAGTGAATCACCTTTAGTTTGGTTTCTGTTTAGATGGACCACTTTGAGAAACTTATTGTTATGCAGAGAGAATTTTGCAATATTTTGCTTCATCTTAAGTGGACTGAGTGACAGAGCACAAGTTTTAGCAACTCTTACCGTACCAGTCTGATGTCAAACTTTTAATTTTCAAATTAAATTAAAATATGAACTGATGTTAATTTTTCAACAAATTTGGTGGAAGATGGTGCTGTTGTAGACAGCAACATCGTCCACCAAAATTGTCGAAAAATGTACACCAGATTCTTTGCTATCGAACCAAGAAAAAATAGAATTTTGACATCGGAGTGGTCAGGGTCAATGTAAATATTATCTATAATTATGTGTACGTTACGCAGTAAATCAGTCGTAATGATTGTCATTTGAATAGCAGGATCCTAAGAGTGTAGCTGACACTATGGCGTAGAGTATTTAATAAGCATATTATGTAACATGAATTGTCATGAAAAATTTGCGAGACTCACCATCGTCATCATGTCATGATTTTCTTGTGATTTAGGGCTGTATGTTATGAGTGTGAGCAAATATTTACTGTGAGACGCCCACGATTATATTCGGCACCGTCACAAAGGGTGACCCGGGAAGAAAGTATTGCATTCGTGTCTCTGTCTGTCCATCCGTCCGTACGCCTGCCCACCCACCTGTCTGTGTCTGTCTGTCTGTGTCTGTCTGTCTTTCTTAGTCTGTGCCTGCCTATCTGTCTACATGCCTGCCTGCCTGTCTAGCGCTTTATCTTTTACAAAATGCTGATCAGATTTTGCTCAAATTTACACCACAAGTAAAGTTGCTAACTTAACCCTTTCGCTGATGAATTACATATTTTTAATTTTCAAGGCAGGAAAACTGTTGAATATTTTGGAATTTTTTTAAACTGAAAGCCATTGTTGCCAGTCAGATTACTTTCAAGAATTTACTCGGATCGGATGAAATTTTGTTGTATGGATGCATGGTTGTAATCGCGGAACTATATTGATCTGATTTCTGGCTCAAATTATAGCATAAGAAATGTTCTTACATGCAAAAAAATTCATCAGTGTTGGTTTTGATCCAAACAAAATTCTGGACAATCTGTAATGGAGCTTTCCAGTTTATCCATCCATCATATGACGTCAAAAACAACTACATGACATGTATGATGATGTCATAATCAATTATAACATCAGTGACTATTTAGTCTGTCTTAAATGCTTACTAGTCCGACACGTTGTATGAATTGTATGTCTTTACTATTTAATAAACTTTCTGTCGAATATTTTGAAACTAATTTAACTGGCCGCTGTTACTGCCATAGGCAGCAACAGCACCCAGTCAAATTAGTTTCAATATATTCAATAACTTAACTTGTATAGTTTTCTGGAAATTGATAGTCAGGGAGTTCAGGGATCGATCGATCCTAACACATGTGAAGTGTAGGTGGAGCTTAGGTAGATGGGCAGGGAATAGCTAAAACTAGAAAGGTCCATTAATCAAATGTTACAAAAACAAAATTGGGAATAGGTGGGGTTATGTTTATTTTTTTGGTAATTTGCTTCCGCCTGTGTGTACATGTGTCTGTCCATCCGTGAAGATCATTAGTTTCTGTTCAATAAAATTACTCGTTTCAATCGTGGAATAAGTTCATGAACCTTTGTGGGTAGTTTGGCCATGCAGTTAGCAAGAATCATATTTAATTTTTTTACCAGTCAGTCCATAAGTGCTGATTAATAGGCATGTGTCATGTTAGGACACACTACAGTGCTGTATGTATGTGTGTGCGTGCACGCATGTGGAGGTTGGGGGGGGGGGTGTGGGTGTATTTTTCTAACTGTTCGGAATGATCCCATCTTTTTAATGTTCAGCCATTGCTTATAAATATCTCTCTTTCTTAGCGTACATCATCTATGAAGATTTGAAAATATGCATGTTAAGTACTTTAATATTTAATCAAAACACATTTCAAAAATTCTATTTCTTTGATGTTAAATATTCAAATCTTTGACCTGCGAGTGAAATAGTTTAAAGCTGATGATTACTGAAGATGTGTAATTGCTTTAGTTAGGGCAGAGCTTAATTCACCACTATGTTATAAATTAGATAATACAGATCTCATCCACTATGGAGGAAGATATATAGGGTCAAAATTTTGATAATAATTTGACAGAAAGTTATTGCTGCGAAGACAGACATAACATTCAGTCAAATCTTTATCAAAATTTTGAACTGAATTTGAAATCCTGTATCTGCAAAGAAATCTTAAGTTGCAGTCTGAAGGGCTTAAGTAACTCTTTAATTGTAAAATTTAATTAAGAAAATTTAATTTTTCTTATAAAAATTCCAATTTTCGGATGAATTCAGTACTGGAATGGCCGACTCCTTTAGCAAGCCAGTTATACCAATGGTAAAATTTCAAAAATAGTCTTCATGTTCCGCAAATGGACCATCCTCAAGACCATTGTACTGGTTGGTCTTGACCAGCTTGACCATGCATTGAAGGGTTAATGTCTTATTGTCATCTTCTAGATAATTAGTTTGTGTGTGTTAGATTCTTCACTAACCCTTTAACACTAAAATTTGTACAAGAAAATTTAAATTTTTTCATAGAAAATATATATTTGCTGAGCATGGGATTATTTTTTTTAATTTACCACTGGAATGACTGGCATGGTTATCGAGCCAGTCATTCCAGTGATAAATATTTTTAAATAGTCTTCTTTTGGTCTGCAAATGGACATTTCAGAAGACCGTGGCATAAGCCGTTTTTGGCCAACCTTTAGTGGTAAAGAGTTAATTGACACACAAACCGGATCTTCTTTCAAATATGGATAGGTTATTCTCAGATACGCTGCCGAGGATTAATAACTTATTAATTAATTTGTGTGATTAATTAATGACAATATTCATCAAAACATTAATATTATGATGGCTCCGGATCATACCATAAGATGTATATGTTGTGAGAACTTTCTAGACAATACATCGTCACGCCTGATTGATTTACGTCGCCTTTAGATAACTATGTCAATGCTTAAGAGAATGGGATTTCATCGGAAGAAAAGTCGTAGAAAAAACACGCTAATAAAGTTGTGCTCCTGTATGGGAGCGGAGCCGGAGTCTGACACCGTGGACGATGATAAGCGGCCATGGAAATCTGACTCTAAACCATGTAGTTCACCACAACACGAGAAAACCACTCTTCCACCCAAAGCGGAATCTGAATCTGACGATGCGTTGGACGATGCCGATATTGGTCATTCGTGTAGATTTGATTCTGGATCTCACACCGCTGATGACAATGGCCGACCAACGCATACAGAATTTGATGAACATTGTCACGGTATTGCTAATGGCGAAAGAGTAATGTGTAGATCTAAAGCGAGGCCAGACTCTCTGCATATAGTGCGTCAATTGGTGAGTATAGAACCAAAATATGATTTGGAAACATTTTCGTTTATTAATTATGATATGATGAAAAAATAATGAAATTAATGAATATGTTTGATATAATGATCATATTATCTTGTGCTTGAGAGCACGTATGTGCGTCTGTGCGCGTGTGCATGTGTGTACATGTTTATGCATGTTTGTGTGTATGCTTGTGTGTTTCTGTGCATATGGGCATGTTGGCGCATGAGGTAGGCTTGCACAATTATTCGATTATTCAATTAATCACGATTATTCTTGAAAACATGACCGTGCATGATTACAAAACTAAATAATGAATAATCGAAGATTTTCACTGTCTAAGATAGTTGTTTTTCAAAATGTAAAGTAACATACATTAGCAAATAAAATTAGCAAAAATTGCTAACATAGAATTAGTAGGTCCTTTCAGATATTACCAATACTAGCAGTAGAATTTGTCAAAATATTCCCTGTTGCATAGTTATTTGTGTTGAATAAGATTTTGTTCCCCTGCACACACAATGACCTGTAGGATACAATCGAAAATCATGATTACTTATTTAAAATGGTTGCGATCATGAAAAAGGAGCAATTGTGCACCCCTAGTGTGAGTGGGCGCATGCGTGTGTGTGTATGTTAGTCGGGGCTCTGGATTAAATACAGAAGTATTTAGATACAAATACTTGTGGACGCATGTCTTTGTAAGCACATGCCTGTCTTTATGTGCACATCTACCTGTTGCTATGTTGTATCTGTGAGGATATTTCTTCATCTATCGCTGTTATTCTATGTATGTCTCATCTGTATATGCTGTAGTGCACTGTTAGTTCTTTATTATGCAAATTAGAAACAAACATGTAATATGTAATACGACAATGGCATGCTTTGATTGGTTGACATAGCAGTGAGGTAAATTTACCATTATCCACTAAACTATTTAATAGTTCATCTTTATAATTTTCCATTTATGGTATTTATTGTTAACTGAGAGTCTGCCTGCTGAATTTCTGCAGACTAGATTTTCCATGGGGTTTTAACTCTGGATATGCTGAATAGTTTGAAAACAATTCGACTGAAAGTTGTTGGTGGTTAAGCGTTACATTGTCATGTTGTGAGTGGACAAGTGTTTGGTTATCATAGTGATGAATGCTAGAGTTATCTCACATTGTCATTCTGATCCAGAAAATTATGTTTATGCGATAAATTTATTAACTGCCTCCGTGCAACAAGCTACCAGACAATAATTTCAATGAGCAAACACTCCAGACCTGCTAAATATTTTGAAAACAATTTGACCGAAAGTTGTTGGTGACATAGCTGCCAACATGTCAGTCAAATTGTTTTCAAAATATTTAGCGGGTCCAGAGATATAACCCCTGGAATATGTCATCTGCAAAAACTCAGTAGTCGGACGGTTAAACTATTTTATTATTTATTAAATTGTATGTTCATCAGAAGCATACAATTCATTCACTAATGTCGGACATTTGCAGGAGCGAGACAGTTAAGGGCACGTTTCATAATTCATGAAAACTCAGAAAGCAGAAATGACTGAGTAATTAGTGAAGACTCTCAAGAGATACTTAACACACATGGATATTGTATATACTGTCTAGATTGCTCATGTCCCCCTCAAAAGTGGCATTTCAGAGTAGACTATTTTCTCGTTGACCTCGTTTATATGAGAATATCATATGACTCAGAAAATCTTATTTTGTTGCAAATTCTATTTCCTAGTTGTATAAAATGTCAGTACATCCAACCAAATTTTATTTACGATAAATATATAAATCCACGTCATGAATGTCTGCTTCTGCTTGCCAATTAGTAGCCATTATGCTACTGTAGAGAACGCATGGAAATGTTAGAAACAGTTATGCTCAGTCTCTTCTGATTACTGAAAAAAATTAGAGACATTTATGTATGCTGCCACAGTATTATAAACCGTAGTGCTTGGACCGGCCAGTAGAATGAAGAATGAGAAGAGCACTGAGAAATGTCACGATTGACTGATAGTTGTTGACAAATTTCCCAGATGAAATAAACACAGGCGCTGAACAGCTGTTATTGACAACTTCCTTCGACGCATAAAAAACTTAAAGTACCCTGTTGACAGCTTCCTTCGACGCATCAAAAACTTAAAGTACCCTGTCAGGCGTATTGAATTTGCGTCACCAGCGGTCGCGACAACTAGCCCTATAGTGAGGGTATACACATGATCAATCTAGCCAGTATATACAATATCTATGGACACACCCTGTTGACACCTTCCTTCGACGCATCACAAGCTTAAAGTACCCTGTCAGGCATATTGAACTTGCGTCACCAGCGGTCGCGACAACTAGCCCTATAGTGAGGGTATACACATGATCAATCTAGCCAGTATATACAATATCTATGGACACACCTCATTGTTCTGTGGGTCTGAATGGAAATGAATTCATTCATATATTAATCATATATAATGTCATACCACTTTGTTATGAATAATTTAGTATTTAGATAGCGTTTCAAGCAGGGCTGGGGTCAAATGCTTTCAAAAGTATTTAAATACAAATACAAATACTTTGGAATTCTTCAAATACAAATACAAGTACTTGTTTTTTGCAAAGTATTTAAATACAAATACTTACGGTAAGTATTTGAAGTACTTCTCAAATACTTCTTACATGGCTTATAGAAGACCAAGTATGGTACTGATGTAACTCTAGTAATAGACAGCCAGACCCTCAAATTTACATGAGCACAGACAATCATATAATAGATACCAAAACTAAGGGTGGATTGAAATCGTAAACTAGCTAGTATAGTTAGTCAACCAGCACCCTGAATGGTTAATGCAAAATTACGTCTGATTCAAAATGGTAGATAACCTTTGGTTTCCACGTTTACATACACATAAACAAGTAAATATTTCAATATCTAATTTAAGTTTGATGAAGCTATACTTTCCTGATCTATGTTAATGTTCCCAACACCTATTCCCATCCCATTTTATCGCTTCCACCAGACCAAAGCCGGAAGACATATTAAATCGTGCTTTGCTTGTGAGGCTTCCATGATTGTGGGTTTCTGTATAACTGAAACGTGTATATGACATTTCCTACAGGAGAGTATAGAGAATACATATTGATACAAAATCATGTGATTATTTTGAAAACCATTTGACTGAGAGTTGTTGCTGTCTATGGCTAGAACACGTCCAGTCAAATTATTTTTAAAATATTAATTTCATATATATTACCTTTGAAACCAGGTTTATTAAAAATATTCTAAAAAATTTCATTTCCATCTTTTTTAAAACTGTACTGATTAAAATTGAGGATGACATTTGTGAAGTGTATGAAAAATAATTTCAAAGCACCTTTGTAACTATTTGTACAAGGTTTAGCTCTATTCTTAATGGGATGTAGTCTGTGTTTTTATAATAAAAATATCATTATACTATTATTGGCTCATATTTCTAACACTGAAGCCATAGCAACTAGGTTGGAAGACAACCATCATGTTGATTATTTTGACAAAGATTTCACTGGAGATTGTTGCTTCTTAAGGCAACCATTGCATTCAGTCAAATTAATTTTTAAACATTCAACAGTATGTCATGCAAAGAGTTACAGAAGATATGAGAAATCTGTATACAATTTTAATTTGCAATATGCATGTACATTTGAATGTAAAAATTTATCAGAAATAGACAGAGAAGTATTTTGAAAAGTATTTGAAAATACTCAAATACATTGGCAATGTATTTAAATACAAATACAAATACTTTTGCCTTAAATACTTTTCAAAATACAAATACTTTCACATACCTGAAAAATGTATTTAAATTACTTCAAATACAAATACTTTTGTATTTGACCGCAGCCCTGGTTTCAAGGAAGGTTAATAGAGGGAGGTATTTTAATATTTAATGCACAGCATATCATAATTTTTTTTCTTTTTTCTCTATCAAGGAGGGGGAATCGAACCACCACCACCTCAACCACTGTTGAGGCAGCCACAGGCAAACAAAAAATGAAAGTAAAGTAAAACTATTAGAATTATAAATCATTCTTATACAACAAAAGAAAAAGGACAAACAGAAGCCTGTGGCTAAACCATATAGGATCACCTCAGTCACATTGTCCACGTCTTAGAGTCAGAGCATAGATTCTTAAGTAACCACCACAAGCAGCGCTTACTACCACATGGATACATATGTATACATACATTATGAAAAGAAAAACAGTGTTCACCAAGCTTCCAACTTAATGATATTTTGCATGAAATGTCATTGAGTATGAAAATTTATTAAGCAACTCTTTAGCAGGACTTTCCACAATTACAAATGATAGTTGCTGTATAAGTAATATTTAAAAAAAGGATAACACTGTTTTAAAAACACCACCTGCGATAGTCACCCAATTTAAATCATCAATCAGACTTCAAATTGTATATCATGCTCCAACTCTAACTCAATCATACTCAGAGCTTTTCATTTGACTTGAGGTGAAAGTCAGCAATAAACACAACAATCAATTTTCCATACCTACCCCAATCCAACATCCTAAGGCCTATCCCTCAGCTTATGCTACTATAGGATAAACCTGATTCCAGGAAACAAATATGAAGATATATTACTAAGAATAGTAATTCATAAAAATTCCAAAGTCTAGGCATCTTTTCCAAAACCATCATTTCAAAAGCACATTATAAACATTAACCAATATAGCATGTCAATCATTGAAACAAATGCTCAAAATCATGATGAATGAAGCTTCTTTTTTAAAAATGCAAATATGTATTCTATCTATAGCCTTACAGGTGTGCAAAAATGGAAGGCTATGTAGCCAGTTTATATCAGTTATTTGGGGGAACTAGAAATGGAAAGGCTATGTAGCCAGTTTATATCAGTTATTTGGGGGAACTAGAAATGGAAAGGCTATGTAGCCAGTTTATATCAGTTATTTGGGGGAACTAGAAATGGAAAGGCTATGTAGCCAGTTTATATCAGTTATTTGTGGGAACTAGAAATGGAAAGGCTATGTAGCCAGTTTATATCAGTTATTTGTGGGAACTAGAAATGGAAAGGCTATGTAGCCAGTTTATATCAGTTATTTGTGGGAACTAGAAATGGAAAGGCTATGTAGCCAGTTTATATCAGTTATTTGGGGGAACTAGAAATGGAAAGGCTATGTAGCCAGTTTATATCAGTTATTTGGGGGAACTAGAAATGGAAAGGCTATGTAGCCAGTTTATATCAGTTATTTGGGGGAACTAGAAATGGAAAGGCTATGTAGCCAGTTTATATCAGTTATTTGGGGGAACTAGAAATGGAAAGGCTATGTAGCCAGTTTATATCAGTTATTTGGGGGAACTAGAAATGGAAAGGCTATGTAGCCAGTTTATATCAGTTATTTGGGGGAACTAGAAATGGAAAGGCTATGTAGCCAGTTTATATCAGTTATTTAGGGAACTAGAAATGGAAAGGCTATGTAGCCAGTTTATATCAGTTATTTGGGGGAACTAGAAATGGAAAGGCTATGTAGCCAGTTTATATCAGTTATTTGGGGGAACTAGAAATGGAAAGGCTATATAGCCAGTTTATATCAGTTATTTGGGGGAACTAGAAATGGAAAGGCTATGTAGCCAGTTTATATCAGTTATTTGGGGGAACTAGAAATGGAAAGGCTATGTAGCCAGTTTATATCAGTTATTTGGGGGAACTAGAAATGGAAAGGCTATGTAGCCAGTTTATATCAGTTATTTGGGGGAACTAGAAATGGAAAGGCTATGTAGCCAGTTTATATCAGTTATTTGGGGAAACTAGAAATGGAAAGGCTATGTAGCCAGTTTATATCAGTTATTTGGGGGAACTAGAAATGGAAAGGCTATGTAGCCAGTTTATATCAGTTATTTTGGGGAACTAGAAATGGAAAGGCTATGTAGCCAGTTTATATCAGTTATTTGGGGGAACTAGAAATGGAAAGGCTATGTAGCCAGTTTATATCAGTTATTTGGGGGAACTAGAAATGGAAAGGCTATGTAGCCAGTTTATATCAGTTATTTGGGGGAACTAGAAATGGAAAGGCTATGTAGCCAGTTTATATCAGTTATTTAGGGGAACTAGAAATGGAAAGACTGAAATCAGGATAGGTACGGAACTCACCCCATGTCATCCAATCATCCTTCAATTTTGTTTTTGATTTCTGAGTACATAATAAACACAGATTAAATATTAAGAATTAATATCGATTAAAATTTTATTTAAAATAAACCCCACCCACCCACCCCATAATACCCCATAATCCTTCTTCACTTGAGTAATTCTATGAAAAGACACTACAAAGATAATCAATTGCTTCACATATACAACAAAAATGTTATTTAAGAGATAAATTTTTCCAAAAAGGAAGATAGTTCTACTTTAAACTTTACAGCTGCCCTCTCAATTACCTTTAATTGAAATTTCAACCCATTTCTGAACTCGATGTATTCATACTCTTCCGTAACATGGCATTTATAAATATAAAATTTTGTTAATAAAATTACATAATTAATATGGGGATACTTGGAAATTGGAGCATATCCAAAAATTATTATTTCTTCCATCTCACCTGTAGTAAAATTTACAGTATTTTCTATTCTTTTTATTCTATTAAAGACAGAATACCAGAAATCTAAAGTAAGAGGACAGTTATAAATATAGTGAACAATATCTTCAATTGTATTTGGGCATCTATTACAAAAAAGGATCCGTAACAATATTTAATTTGAATAAAAACTTCTTACATGGCAGGATATGATGCAATAATTTAAACTGAAACTGTTTAGCTTTATTTTCAACTGATAATTTATGGAAATAAGAGCATATATTAAATTTTGCAGACATTGTGTCAGTAGCATCAAATTTCAAAATAGGTGTCACAACATATAAAGCCATTAATACATTATAAAAAGATTTAGATCTTTGAACACTGTCATAGAAATTAATACCCTTAAAGCTAGGTGGCTGGACAAAATTAAGGTCAGGCCTTGAGAGAAATTTATTCAATAAATTGCATCCAACTGCTCTATAACAAGCTTTTCTTAATTGATCATTATATATCCTAAATGTAAACATATCTTTTAAATATAATTTGCGTCTTAATTTAATATAATTGAGAAAAGACCCATTCATAGCAAAAATATCTCTAATAAAAATAATGCCAGCATCATAAAGTTAAGGAATAAAAACAGACTTATAATTAATTAATATTTTCTTATTATTCCATATAATTTGATCAAAGACATCATAATTGGAATCAGACTTAAATTTAATACAAATTTCTAATAACTTTATAAAAGGAGAAAGGATAATTGATAATTTTTTAATGTTAAACTGACAATGTAACAAAAAAGCCAAACCACCAACATTTAAAAAAATTGTTTCGGGAATTATTTTTCAGGGAGCGGCAGGTAAAAAATATCTAGTAAACCAAACAAGCTTCAAAGACGCATTCATATAGTATGAAATCATGGAGTTAATACCACCATTTTTTATTGGGGCATTAAATTGAATTCGCTTAATCTTTCCACATTTTTTACCCAAATAAATTTATAAAAGACTCATAGTTTTTTAACATAATTTTAGATAGGGGTAACACACTCAAAAGATGAACTAACCTCGATATACCTTCAGCCTTGACTAAAAGAAAACGACCAAACATGGTCAAACCTCTGATTCCAGATATTGAACCTAATTTTAATTTTATCGAAAACAGATTGTAAATTATTATCGGTATTTAATGTAACACCTAAATATTTATACACTTTCTTGAGACCATATAGTATATCATCAGTTGTCTTAACATTACCAAACGGCATTACAACATGCTTATCAATATTCAACTTGAGTCCAGAAATAGGTGTTTGCTTCTGATAATATTCAATGGCTTTTTTAATGGATCCACAATTATTCCATAAAATAAATGCCATGAAAATATTGATTATTAATATTTTTTAAAATCAATATCAGATTTATGGGTGTAATTATTATTTATTATTTCAGCACAAATGATAAAAATAAAGGGAAAGAGTGGACAGCCTTGCCTAATGCCCCTTCCATTTTTTAACCAATTCGATGAGATCTTATTATTCAGAACACAACTTTTGATATTAGTGTAAAAATGTTCTAAAGTGTTGATGAAGGAGTCTTTGAAATTAAAAACTCTTAAACATTCATACATGTAGTGATGTTCAATTGAATCAAAAGCTTTTTCAAAATCAAGCACGCACATATAGCCACCAGTAAAGTCTAAATCACAACAGTCCAGAATTAATCTTATATTTCCACCTATGAATTTTTTATTAATAGATGCTGTTTGAGAAGGATGAATTATAGTTGCGATCACTTTTTTAAGTCCATTTGCGATAACTTTAGCAACGATTTTATAATCTGTATTTAACAAGGTTATTGGCCTATAATTTTGGGGATATCTTTTATCTTTATCCAGTTTCAAAATTAATGTAATAATTCCACGTTTTTGGGATTCAGATAATTCACCCTCTTCCAGCGATTCATATATTGATAATAAATAAAATTCTTTCAAGTCATCCCAAAAAAATTCGTAAAACTGGAGTTAAACCATCAGAGCCTGGTGATTTATTATTTTGCATAATTGATAAGGCCTCATCAAATTCATTAACTTCCATAGGAGCATTGAGGAATTCTGAATCAGCTTCATTTATTTCTCTCCGAGAGAGAATATTAAAAACGTCATAAAAAAGTTTTTTTTTACAAAAATCAGATATGCTATTAAATAACTTCGAATAAAAACACTAATTCTAATAGAATTAATTTTTCCTTATAAACTGTTTGAGTATCAGAAATAAATAATTCAGTTATAAAACTACTAGACTGTTTCTGTCTCTCCAAATTAAAAAAAAATACTTTGAACTTTATTCACCAAATTCTGTCCAGTTTACTCTAGAACGTATCATAGCTCCTGCTATTTATCATAGATCTTTTCCAATTCCATGGTTATAGTAGCCAAATCATTAACATAAACAGGGTCATTTTTATCCACGAAAATACTTTCTAAAATGGAGATTTTTCTTAACTAAGTCTCCTTTTCCCTTAATACTTTAATTTTTCTTTTTACTAAAATCAATCGAAGTATTTTTAATAGAAAATTTGATCCAATCCCACTTAATCCTGTGATTAGATAATTCTTTCATTAATGGAGCTTCATTCAATAGAAAATTTGTAATTTTTTTAGTACATGCATACAGAACATCTCCCAACAAGCATTTTTTAAATTTCCAACCTTTTGGAACTCCCGTGTGAAATAAATTTCAAGTTAACTTGGATTAGCTTGGATTTTCTTGAATATCCAAGCTATTGGGAAATTATTCAACCCATACCAGCTTGGATTACCTTGAATTAGCTTGGACTTTATATAGTTGCTTGAACTTCTTGAAAATCCCCCCTCTCAGAATTCAAGCTAGCTTGGATTTTCTAGGACTTTTTAAATATCATCATGAAAAAGTGCACTCTTCTTGGATTTGCTTGAACTTTTCTGATTTGACAGAATTCAAACTAGCTTGGATTTTCTAAGACTGTTTTGTCAGACATAAAAGAATTCAAGCTACTTGGATATCCTTGAATTTGTAGACTCACTTACATTACCTTGGATTATCTTGAAATAGCTTGCACTAAGGCAAGAACATGTTCTGTATAGTCATGACTAGAGGTGGCCGTGACCTGGTAAATTGGTGGGAAATTTAAAGTCTTTGTTAAAAAGCAAACAGTACATTCATTGCATTGATCATTACCGGCTATGGATATATAGAATATGATAGTTTGGAAACACGTGCAGTACTGTTAGATAGAATGCTTAGCATCAGTAACCTTAACTGGAAACAGAACTGTATTTTGAGGTATGTATTCCATTGATTTCCAGAGATTTATTCAGAATTACCAGTTTTGGTATAACTTTTTCAGTTCTATGTAATTAATGCAGTGATGATGCCTTTCTAAATAATATGGCACATTAACAATCTATCTCTATAAGAATAACAGACAAATCAGTCAGAAACTCATACATTGCTAATGTCTGGCTGAAATTGTATTTGTTATTGAATAACTCAACTCCCATGAAGGTGATTTTGGGTTTTATGCTTACATATTTATATAGAATCTCTGTGTGGCAGCATTTATGTGTACATGCATACATCTTATGTTAATGGCTAACCTATTTCAAAAGCTAGGATTAGCTGGGATTTTCTTGAAGGTGTAGATAGCTGGGAATTTCTGGAATAAAATCCAAGCTAAGGGGGATTTTCTTGAACGTTCAAGTAGGCTTGGATTTTCTTGAACGTTCAAGCTAGCTTGGATTTTCTTGAATGTTCAAGCTAGCTGGAATATTCTTGGATTTTATTAGTGGCCAATACCGGCAAGCTAGTTTGGATTATCTTGAATGTTCAAGTTAGCTCAGATTTTCTTGAATGTTCAAGCTATCTGGAATATTCTTGGATTTTACTTTAACTAGGCCTTTCTTGGATTTTCTTGAGTTTTATGTGGCCAATACCAGCAAGCTAATCCAAGCTTTTCCAAGTTATTAAAAGCTTGGATTAGCTGGAATTTAAGCTGGTTTATTCAAGCTCTACAAAACTTGGATATTCATGAATATCCAAGCTTTTTTTGGCCTGGGTTAAGACTAAAGCAGAGCTCTGAAGATACTTTAATTCAATTGTAACAAGTTTGTGGTCAGACTGAATACTAGGGGAAATCTCAGAATGAGTCACATAATTTCTTATATTTCTTTGAACTAGCCAAAAATCTATTCTAGACTACTGTCACAGACTTTACAAGAACATTTCTTTGAAAAAGGATTACGAAGCCTCCAAATGTCCAGTAAATCAAATTTGACCATTAAACTTTGTAAATTTAAAGATATATAAGTATTGTTCGAATTTAACCTATCATTAATTGGACAGAGAACAGAGTTAAATCCCCACCTATGAAAACATTTCCTGTATGAACAGATTCCAGTAAAGTTGAACATTCTTCCATAAAATTTTAATTTTCTGCTCTAACATTGGGGCCATAAATATTCATAATATCCAATTTTTTATTTTGAAACTCAAGCTAAAATAATTCAACCTTTAGCTTAAAAGAATTTTATCCCCCCATTCAGCTGACCAGAAATTCTCATCAGCCATTGTGCTATGGGTCTCTTTCAAAGCAATAATGTCTTCAGTTTCTCTTCTTACAAAATAAAAAAGTCTTCCTTCTCTTTACATAATCTCTCAAACCGCTAACGTTATATGAAGCTAATTTAATAAGTCATTTGAAATCACTCAAAAGAAGAAGGAAAGTAAATAAGCCCAACAAACCCCACTATATAAGAAGCAAAAGAAGAAACTAACAGAAGGATACAAATCGGAGATTGTCATATCCCAAACCGTCAATGACTAGGCCACTTAAATGACAAACTCATCCAATCTATCAATCAAGGAAAAGAACAAATATTTTACAACTAGGGCGGAGATGCAAGTTGACACTTCCTGATCAATTCCCTATAAAGACTCAGCAAAAAATAAATTATGAGTTCTAGATCCTACATTCATAGGATCATTCAGTCAAAGTAATCAAAATCAACCAAAGCATAATAAAGTATGAAAATATAGTCGCCCTGGCAAGTATATCTGGCCATTGGGGCCAAGTGAGCCAATCAAATCTGTTCCCCTAATAGAGAGGGATAATTCAATTAAGTTTCAAAATAAATTGAAAATGTGATTATGCGGTCAACATTGGTGAAAAACAGATCTTAATTGTAAAATCATATAACAAGTGACATAGTTACTGTGTAACAGTGATTCTTCAATTACGTAAGACTCATGTCTTATTGTGCTCCCTTGTAGACTAAACGATAAACATTTAAAAAAAAAACTTCAATACTAATGTGGACTATAATACCATTGCAATGTCAATTAACAAGTGATATATTTCATATTCTAAGGCACAAATCCATCCTTCTTAACATATCATATTCACAATCGCTAAGGGGACAACATCAGCTTGAAACTAGGATGGTTCCATTTTGTCAAACCAAAACATTGTACCAGTACTCACTTTCCAAATACTTCGACGAAAGATGGTGCTGTTATAGACATCAAAATCATTCACCATAATCATTGAAAAATGAACATCAGCTTTTTGCTGCTGTCAGGGAAAAAAATAAAAAAATTTACATCAGATTGTCAAGGGTAACACCATTACCATCAAATCAGTTATAAACGCCTCAACAGAGGACAAATGATAATTTTTACATCAAATAACTAAAACAGTGATCACACAAATCAAGCATCATGTAATTATGGCAGATATGCAAGAGCCATAATAAGAAAAGCAAAAGCAACAAGTCCACGCAAACCATCAACCCTTCAAAGTTCAATAGTCATACCGTCCAAAACTGGCCATGTGAAATGACTATTTACAGGCCAAGAGAACACACACACACGCACGCATGCACACACACGCACATGCGCACGCGCACCGGAACAACTGGCTAGATAACCGAGCCAGGTAATCCAGTGATAAACCGTCAGAAATTGCATTCTCTCAGCCTGCAAATGGACATTCACTAAAGTAATATTTAAGGTTTTTGACCAAACCTGAACTGGTTAAAACGACACTACTACGCAATTGATGCTCAACCCTCCAACATTCCCCTCAGCCAAAAATGCGACATACAGTTATCCAGGGAAATGACGCGTGGCAGACCAAGAGAAGACCACCTGGAGACTTACCACCGGAATAACTGGCGCGATAACCGAGCCAGACATTCCACTGATAACCCCACTTCTCCGGCCAACAAATGGACACTCCCAAGAGAAAATAGAAATTTACATTCGAGGGTTAAAAGGTTAACAGCTTCAACCACCATCCAACCAAACTCAGAAACAATAAGATTACATAGGTCCCCCCAAAAAGCACCAAAATGCCTTTTGTATATGCGACAGTCTGCAACACTGGTGTCAAACCTATTATGATCGCAAGAGCTGGTATCAAGCCATAGGCAAAAAATAACAATTAAATTAAGTAAGAGCAACAAGCACCTTCAAAATCTTGACCCTTAAACCATATGAATGGTGTTTGAATTGGTTATGGAAATTGTCCATATGTAATCCCAAGACCACTCTTGAAAAATTGTCACTGGCTAGACCAGTCATTCCAGCAATCAATCCAAGGGGTTCCACTAAGAAAATGTGAATTCTCTTAAGCCAATTCAAGAGCCAAAGGATTAAGCATACCAACACAATAACATAACTATTAACGAGCAACGATACATAAAAAATAAAGAAACTAAAAGGGCTAATACCCAATAATAATTTTAAGTAATTTGAAACTTTGAAGAATTTATTGGCTAAAAAACTGGAATTTCAAGGAACCGAAAGGTCTGACTCTGTATATAATACATAATGGGCTAAAAAAATACACTATGGGAAAGCTGAAGCACAGCAAAACCACCGAGCAAATGTATCATAAGCAAGTGACTATAAAGCAAGCCAAGCAATAACAAAAATTACAAAAAGTCAACTCTGCACGAAAACATCGAAATGCTGGATGACTTTATGCTTTAGCAATCAGCTGCATAAACAAAAAAATAATAAAGTCAGTTCATTCAAATGATATAAAAGAAAGCAATCAGTTTTGAACAAGCTTTTCGACCATATCAAAATAATTTAAAAACTGCAAAAAATATGTTTTTCCAAAAACAATATCTAAACTAACCAATCCTACATACTGACAATTTAACCATTATAAACTTCTCCATCGATATAGCTATTGCTGCGCACAAAAAGCCACTCATTGCTTGCTCGCCCAAGCTCTTGCCAATCACATCTTTGAATGATTGTTTTTTAATATAATCCTCTTTGATTAAATGGTCTTTACAATATATTATTGGATCATTCATTTCTCGTTTCCGTTTTTAACCATGAATTTTTGTGGCCTCCTCAGGAATTTGCATACAATTGGTCTAGGTTTGTTCCCTCTACGCCCAAGCCTATGCGCATTCTCCATGTCAATATCAGATGCAATTCTGAATTTGTCTCTAAAAAGCTTCTGTGAAAGAACTACAACATCTTCACCATCGCGCTCTGATTCCGGCAGACCATAAAAGAGCAGGTTAAAATAGTATGAGTATCGCTCCAATGCCAACAGCCTTTCTTTTAATGATTTGTTTTCACCATTTAACTTTGCAATTGAACCCTCCAGCGAATGAACGGTCTTGGTTAGACCTGTTGTGGTGCTGTTAACAGCTGTTCAGAAGCTAAAAAATCCACTGCCTTCTTAATATTAACAACCTCCACCTCGATTTTCCCCTGATGTACTTGGAAATCATTCAGAAGGTCCTCACAAAGCGAATTCATCGCCTTCACCACCTCATTCATTTTACTTGAAGAACCACCACGGTCACCTTCATCACTATCAAGACTTCATTTCATCACTAGTGTCACCTATACTATGCTTTGGTCTAGGCAGTAGAGGTCTATTAACTGAAGATTCACGCTCCTTTACAGACATCAGATTAACATCAGCCTCAACAACAATGTTATTATTTATCTTACTTTATTTGCTTCTTGCCATGACAGGAGAATGGTCCCGAAAATCTGACTCACCAGATGACAAGAGTGCCTCACCAATCTCACAAATAACTGGAGACTCCAAACACATCTCCAAATTCTGAGGATTCTTGCCATCTTTTGCCATTTTATTTCGATTTTTCTTTGATTTTCCACGTTTGCTTTCCATTAAAATTTTTTGACGTCTCCAAAACACGAGACAATATGGTGACTATTAAATTTCGCACGTGATAATACAAACTGATGGTATATATCAAATTAATGCTAATATATACTTAGCTTAAATTCCATTGAAACACTGTAGAGCTATACGTAGGAAATAATGAGACAAATTCAAAGAGAACACATTCTTAGATTGAAATACAATTGCTTAGGCCTTGGCCACATAACGGTTAGGCCGATGTTAACGGATAGACATCTAAGACTCGAATCCAGCATATCATCATCTTCAATAACCTTTCACCAAGTTTTAATATTGAAGGGGAGATAATTTAGTATTAGATGACTTCAACAAGGTTTAACAAGAGCAGATAATTTAATATTTAGATGACTTCTATAAGTTTTAATAAAGGGTGAAAATTTAGTATTTAAATGTCTTTTCTATGATTTTTAATTAGCTGAGATAATTTAGTATTTAGATGGCTTCAACAAGGTTTAATAATGGGTCATAATTTAGTATCTAACTGAAGTGAACACTGGCCCTTTCCAGTTTATCCATCCAACATATGACGTCATAATCAACTATGTGACGTGTCGGATGCCATCATAATCAATTACAGCATGAATGACTCGATTTAGTCCATCTTAAATGCTTAATAGTATGACACGTTGTACGAATTGAATGGCTTAGCTACTATTTAATAAACATTCTGTTGAATATTTTGAAACTAAGTTGACGTGGCGCTGTTGCTGCAATAGGCTGCCATAGTTGTCTGGAAATAGCTAGTCAGGGAATTGAGGGATTAATCCCAACACAAGCGAGGTGTGGCTGGAGCTTAGCTAGAGATGGGTGGGACATAGCTAAAACTGGAAAGGACCATTATTAGCTCACCTGGCCCGAAGGGCGAAGTGAGCTTATGCCTTGGCGGCCATTCGTCTGTCTGTCGTCTTTCCATCAACTTTTTCTTTGAAAGCCTACTCCTCATTAACTGCTTGACCAATTTTAATCAAACTTGGCGGGAGGGATTCTAGGGTGGTAGGTCTCAGAAGTTTTATACAGAACTTTGATTGGTCAATTTTTCCGGCAGCCATCTTGAATAATCAAAAAAATGGCGGAAATCGTTTAAAATGCTACTCCTCATTAACAGCTTGAGCAATTTCAACCAGACTTGGCTGGAAGGATACTAGGCTGTTAGCATTCTAAATTTATGTGCAGAATTTTGATTGGTTCCATTTCTGGAAAACACTTAAAAGCCTATTCCTCGATAACCTCTGGACCGATTTCAATCAAACTTGGATGGAAGAACCCTAGCATAGTATGCTTCAGAACTTGTATACAAAATTTTGATTGGTCAATTTCTGGCGGCCATCTTGGATTTTCTGCAAAATGGCGGGAAATCGTTTAAAATGCTATTCATTAACTGCTTGAGCAATTTCAACCAGACTTAGCTGAAGGATACTAGGCTAGTAGATTTCAGAACTTGTATACAGAATTTTGCTTAGTCCATTTTTCCGGTGGCCATCTTGGATTTTCCTACTCATTAACCGCTTAAAGGAGTTGTAGCAAACGTGGCTGGAAGGAACCTAAAGGGCTATGCTTCGGAGCTTGCATATAGAAATTTGATTTGGTCAATTTATTCGGTGGCCATCTTGAATTTTCTGAAAAATGGCTGAAAATCGCCTAATCATTAACTACATGTACTTGGACAATTTCAACCAGACTGGCCTGAGCGAGCCCACGGCGGTAGGCTTTAGAACTTGCATATAGAATTTTGATTGGTCAATTTTTCCGGCGCCCATTTTGGATTTTCTGAATATTTTGGGAAATCTGTTAAAAGACTACTCCTCATTAACCGCTTGGCCAATTAAAAAAAAATCCGCTGAAAGATCCCTAGGCTGGTACACTTCAGAACTTGTATACAGAATTTTGACGGCTTGATTTTGATGGTGGCCATCTTTGATTTTCTGAAAAATAGGAATGCATATAAAATGCTACCAAATTTGGCTAGAAAGATCATATTGTCATAGCCTCTAAAAATTCTATTCAGAATTTCGATAGGTCAGTGGTTTGGCAGAAATCTCTGATTTTCTGAAAGTTTTCCGGAATCATTTAAAAATGGTACTCCTTCAATCAATATCCAGATTTCACAATTTTTTGGTGGCCATCTTGGATTTTCCGAAAATCATCCATGTCTATTAAATGCCAATGGGCCAGGTGAGCGCCACATACCCTTGGGCCTCTTATTTTAATAAGGGGTGATAATTTAGCTGATTTCACCGACAATGTTTTACCAAGCGGGGTATTATACTAAGGTTATTTCTGCCACTTTATAGCGATTCTCAGGCAAATTGTTTGGAAATCTTCAACATTTCTATCTATAGTCATGAGGTACATTTAGTAATTAACCCTTTGACACTCATATCAGCCAAAAAATGGCTTCTGCAGTGGTCTTGAGAAATGTCAATTTTCAGACCAAGGGAAGACTCTTTTTGAAAATTTACCACTGTAATGACTGGCTCGATAACCGAGCCAGTCATTTCAGTGGTAACTTTTCAAAAATAGTCTTCTATTGGTCTGCAAATGGACATTTTGTATGAGAAAATTTAAATTTTCTTGAACAAATTTGAGAGTTAAACGGTAAAGGAGAATTTCTAGTATGTATGTAAACTCTGTAACTTTTAATACAAACTAGAAAGAACAAATCCTTTGCGAGATGTTATCAATATTCTGTTGAATATTTTGAAACTAATTTGACAGGGATCTGTTGTGTCCTGTAAGTAATTGTCTTGAAATTGAGATACAGGTATTTCATGGGTTAACTCTTTACCGGCCAAATTTTGTTAAGAAAATCTAAATATTTCCTTATGGAATGTCCATTTGCAAGTCAAGAGAAGACTATTTTTGAAATTTTACCACTGGACTGGCTGGCTCGGTTACCGAACCAGTCAATGCTGTCGTAAATTTTCAGAAATTATCTCTTGACCTGCAAATGGACATTCTACAAGACCACTGCACAGGCCGGTTTGGACGCGGCTTCGGCATGATAGTGTTAAAGTCTTGATTCTGATGGTTTTTCCAGGCAATCATTAATAGTGTTCTTTTGTTACTAGCATTAACTGCTGCTACGTTGTACATTTTACGAGCATACAAGATTTACCTCCCTTGTGCTACTATGACGACTTATCTCACAAGAAGCGTGCTTATGATTATCTCTGTGGATCAATGGTGTAATATGAATAGTTAATTATATATTATACTGTCGCTGTGTGTTTGATCAATATTACATTCTGTTGATAATTATAGTGAGAAGATGCAGTACCACGAGTAGATTTGCGCTGGCCATCGCTGTCCACTCAGTCTCACCATCAGCACATTTTCATTTGGAATTAATTATACCTTTTAACCATTTAATGGTCAAATTTGGTCAAGAAAATTTAAATATCTGCCTATTGAATGTCCATTTACATGCTAGAGAAAACATTTTTAGAAAATTTATCACTGGAGTGACTGGCTCGGTTATCTCGTCAGTCATTTCAGTGATAAATTAAAAAAAATTGGTATTCTCTTGGCCTGTAAATGGACATTCCACAAGACTATAACAAATGCCAGTTTGGCCGGCTTGCGCATTAAGGGTTTAAACATCACCTTCGTTCAAGAAGATTTCAATTTTCTCATAAAAAATGTCCATAGCAGACCAAGAGATTAGTTATCGAAAATTAATCACTGGAATGCCTGGCAGTTCGATTATTGAGCCAGTGACTCCAGTGATAAATTTTCAAAAATTTCTCTTGGTCTACAAATGAAGCGTCTTTTGGCCAGCATGAGTGTTACAGGTTTACTTCAATCTTTAATGGTCAAGTCAGCCAAAACTGCTCTCTGTTCAGGTCTTAAGGAATGTCCACAGAAGACCATGTTTGAAAATTTACCAATAGAATACCTGGCTCGATAACCGAACCGGTCATTCCAGTGGTAAATTTTCTAAAATTGTCATCTTGTCCTGCAAATGGACATTTAATAAGCAAATATTTAAATTTTCTTCATTTGACCCATTCACCCTTACCACTCGGATGTAAATTTTCTATCTGTTACTGCGTGAATTGCATGGAAATTGCTGTAGATTTGTCAACAATTTTGGTGGATGATGGTGCTGTCTACCCCCAAATTGGTTGAAATATGAACACCAGTACATCTTTTAATTTAATTTGAAGATTGAAAATTTTGACATCAGAATGGTATGGGTTAAAGATTTCAATCTTTTGTTTTCACTGGCATTCAATATTCAGAATCTTTTGAGTGTTTTCAAAACAATTTAGCCCATTAGAAAACAAAAATTTGCCATTCTAGTTAGATTATTAGCTCACCTAGACCGAATGACCAAGTGCCTTATGCCATGATGACCGGCCGTCATCCGTCCATCAAATCGCATCTCCTTCTTTGCAATTTCAAACAAATTTGGCTGGCTGGATCATATGGTGGTACACTCCAGAACTGTTTATTCAGAGTTTAGTTTGCTCTATTATAAGGCATGTTAATAAAAATAAAACTGAGTGCCCTTATTGAAATTAGGATGCCCACATTACTCTGCTTTTTTGCAGGGACAGAAAGTAGCATGCCTATGCAGGTGGGGGGTGGTTGGGTTGTGTGGCGGGGTGAGGGGGCCAGGTGACTGATGAGATCTGAATGCCCTTGCCAATTTTCACATGAGTGCTGTGGTGCACTAGGTTACAGCACTGGTAATTCTTTTGGGTGAAAATCTGAGATTTTATGACAATTTTACCGGAAATTGTCAAACACGTCGAAATGCATCTTCTGTTTAACTACTTGGTGGATTTCAACTCTATCTGACTGGTTTGTAAGGATTGTATGGTGCTTATGTCGGGTCTCAATAGCATCTATGCAGAATTCTATGGTAAATTTTTTTGGGTGGAAATCTTAACTTTTATGAAAGATTTACTGGAAATTGTCAAAGGTTTTATGAAGAATTTACTGGAAAATGTGAAAATGCATCTCGTCCTTTGCGACCTGGTCGATTTGAGATGAATTTGGCAAGAAGGACCCTATGGTGAAATGCTACAGAACTTCTATTCAGAATTTCGATTGCTCTGGGGTTTTTTGTGTGAAAATCTAAATACAAATTTTTTTTAAATGCTACTCATCCTTAATCGATGGCCCAATTTTAAGCAAGTTTAATGGTGATAGTTTCTGGAACTACCATTCATAATTTCCATTGGTCGATCTTTTCAATGACCATCTTGGATTTTCATAGCTTCTGAAAATCCTATAAGAAATGAATGGGAACAGTTTTAAACGGCTTCTCAAGAACCACCTGGTGGATTTTAATGGAAGTTGGATAGATAAACCCTGTGGTGATTTGCACCAGAGATTCCATTCAGAACTTTGATTGGTCCCTTTTTCCAGTGGCCATCTTGTTCTCGAAAATAACATCTAAGGAACTGCTGTACAGATCAGTCTAAAACTCATTAGATTCATCGATAACTAACGGCGATTAAACTTTGTTCAAGAGAACTTGATCTGTGATAAAGCATGGCTGTCATAGGCCAATACAAATTTAGGGTTTGCTGGCCATATTGGATTTGTTATTGGTTGGATGGAACCTTAACCTTTGATCTGTTATTGAGCCAGTTATTCCAGCATTAAATTTTCAAAAGTCGTCTTCTGGTCTGCAAATGGACATTTCACAAGACCACTTACAGAAGCCCTTTTTGGCCGACTTGAGGGTTAAAGGGTTAATTTACGACTAATTATCGTCTGTACTGACAATTCCAATTATGTATAATTTAAAGTATTGTGATTGTTGAAATGCTATTGGTCTAAGTGAGTGTTAAGGCCCTTGGGGCTCTTGTATAAAATTTCATGTTTTTTGCCTGTATGTTGTAGAGTGTATTGCATTCAGATCTGAGTGTGCATCTATGTGTCTGTGTGTCTCTGTCTGCGAGCCTCTGTGTGTGTCTCTCCGTCTGTATGTCTGTGTCTGTCTGTCTGCGTGTATCTGTCTGCATGTCTCTGCCTGAGTGTGTCTGTCTGCATATCTCTGTCTGAGAGTCTCTGTATGTGTGTCTATCTGAGAGTCTATCTGTGTGTCTGTCTGCGTGTCTCTGTCTGTGTATCTCTGTCTGCGTGTCTCTGCCTGCGTGTCTGTCTGCATGTCTATGTCTGCGTGTCTCTGACTGTCTGCATGTCTCTGTCTGCATGTCTGTCTGCATGTCTATGTCTGCGTGTCTCTGACTGCCTGCACGTCTCTGTCTGAGAGTCTGTCCGTAGATGTATCTCAGAAGCGACTGATCCTCTTTCACTCAAAGGTGAACACGGGGATGAGATAAATCCTATTTTAATAGGAAATCCAATTTTTTGCTAAACAGATTTATAGGAAATCACATTCTATTGTTGGCCAGCTTTCAAGGAGAGTCATACAAGTATCTTAAAGACGATATAGGTTAACATTTTAGAACACTAATATCAAATTATGTTGATTCATCAGTCCCATAATTTTCAGTGAATTGCAGAAATAGTGTGTGCTTTGCTTTTAATGGTCAAGAAAATCTAAATTTGTGTTTAGTGAATGTTCATTTTCAGGCCAAAAGAAGACAAATTTTGAAAATTTATCACTGCAATGGCTGGCTCAGTTACCGAGCCAGCCATTTCAGTGGTAAACTTTTCAAACGTTCTCTCTTGGCGTACAAATGGATATTCCTCAGGACAATGGCATAGGGTTTTTGACTCGCCTGCCTATTAAAGGTTAATTGGTCTAGAAGATTGTGACAATTTCTAAAGCACGATGCACACTAGGATGACACGATGGCGACACGATGCCACAACTATCACTACTAGTCTCATCGCGTCGCTATCGCATCATTTTCGAGCACACACTACGCCGACAGGATGAGACTACTTCGCGATTTAACAGCTTACATTTATATTTTTAACACCAGCTCACGTGCATATTATAATTACGTATCCAAAAACATGTGATTTAGGCCTACCCATTTGTAAATGTTATTTTCGGTCGCCGGCGATTCTCAAGCGACAAAAGTATTTGGAAGCATGTTTAATATTGAGCGACGACTGGCGATCAGTTGCTTGCTTGTTCTGTCGGTTGCTGGCGCACACTAGAGCGAATTGTTGCGTCGACGTTGTATCACCATAGTGTGCGGTCACCTTAAGTCAAGAAGTACTGACACTTTGCGTTGAGCCTGTTCCTATTTTTTTCTTCGACATCAGTTACATCACTGTTAAACACCAGAAATGGCGGATACTTTCAACAAGGATTTCCAGAATTTAACAACCAAGATATGGATCTGATTAAATTCCAGACATAAGGATATGTTAGAAACTAACATTTCAGTTTGACTCAGAAATTAACATATGAAAGGTTGTTGCGGGCTTGCGGCGATACTCAATGATGCCGCAACTTTGTTCATGATCGGTGTAAAAAATCCTGAAAAACTCTGGAAGATCCTAAAGTAAAAAAAAGTGTTTTATTTGGGAAATAATATTGCTGTGAATTATATTATTGATGCCTGTTTCTAAAAGGTAAATCTGCCTCAAATTCTTCTACGATCTGTCAGAATTAATGCTTTAACACCGACAAGCGGCCCAAACCAGCCTCTAAAGATGGCTTGCAGAATGTCCATTTGCAGGTCGAGAGAAGAATATTTCTGAAGATTAACCACTGGAATAACTGGCTCGATAACCGAGCCAGTCATCCAGTTGTAAATTTTCAAATAATTGTCTCTTCTCTTGATCTGCGAATGAATATATCTGATATAAGAAATGTTTCAATTTTCTGGAGCAAATTTTACCATTCAATGGTTAACCATTTGGCAGCATGGTGATGCAGTAAGGCTCAGAAATAACATGATTTCCTTTCAAACAAAATAAAACATACTGAATGTGAATATTTTGAACTTAATGGATGAATCCAGTTTATCGATCAATATGTTATAATCAATTACATCACGAATGACGCGATTTAGTCCGTCATAAACGCCTAATAATCTGTCAAGCTATAAGAATTGTATGTCTACTATTTAATAAACATGCTGTTGAATAATTTGAAACTAATTTAACTGGGCGTTGTTGCTGCCATAGATAGCAACGGTACACGGTCAAATTAGTTTCAAAGTATTCAACAGCTTACCTTTATAGTTTTCTGGAAATTGAGTTTCAGTGAGTGTTACGGGATCGTTCGATCCAAACATGGGCGAAGTGCGGTCAGGGGCTAATAGCTAGGGACGGGTAGGGCATAGCTAAAACTGGATTCATCCATTGGATTGGAAGACATTTCTTCCAATCCAATTGTGTTAAAAATATTCAACAGAACATTTCTTACATTATAATAATTTTTGTAATAACTACATGTAACATGTTTTTGTTTTTGAAACATGTTAGCTTATTTATAGTAAGCTGTAATGGTACCATTAACAGAATGACAATTGGCAGCAATTTAGTTTAGTAAATTTTCTAGTTGCGACACAACTAGTTTAAGTCTGGTTGTGTGTCTGTGTCTGTCTGTCTGTCTGTCCGTCACTTTGTATGGCATGACTGTCTCACCTCTTCATCATCATTGTTATCATCATCATTGCCATTGTCATCTAATACAACTGTATTTTAATTCTTTCCCTTCCCTTTTCATCTTAGTTTATCAGTGCCAGTATCATTGTTGTTGTTAATATTCTGTCTTGCAATTTAAAGCCTATCTAAGTGATACATTTGTTTCATACAATACTCAAGGTCCAGCATCTCTGTGTCTCTGCTCACGATTCCACAAAGATCAATACTAACGCGCAACAGTTCGTGTGTGTGTATGGGATAGAGTATAGAGCGCCCTGTCTGTATTATATCGTTACATGAGCAGATCACGCTTTTCTTTCAACACCCACCGCTATTTGTTGTGTTTATGTGTGAGTGTGTTTGTGCGTGTATTCGGTGAGTGTACGTGTCTGTCCGGGCATCGACGGTAGTCGGCTTCAGGAAATACCGGCCCCGTGTTTATGTTCGGCCTATAATAACTGCTTGATTGGTGTTGAGGATGAGCACGCGACAGTTCGTGCTGAGGCAATAGAAATGACAAGGCTTTGAGAGACCACACCTTGGCGCAGAGACACAGTTTGACAGGAACTCTGAACTGAACATTCTTCTAAAGCTTTAGTGCTATTAGATTTGAGTTTTTATGCAGAACAGTATGTGCTAAACGTTTATGATTACGATCTTTGCATCAATGCACTTTTCTTAACCACTGTATGCCCCTACCCTTTTAACGCTTAACACTCCGATGTCAAACCTGTAAATTTTCAAATTAAATTAAAAGATGAACTGGTGTTCATTTTTTAACAAATTTGGTGGAAGATGGTGCTGTCGTAGACAGCAACATCGTTCACCAAAATTGTTGAAAATGTACACCAGATTATTCGCTGTTGTACCAATAAAAAATAGATTTGGTAAGGGTTAATGTTCAAATTTGGTAAAAATCCAAATATTTGCTTATTAAATGTCCGTTTGCAGACTAAAAGATGACTGTTAAATTAGTTTCAAAATATTCAACAGAGTGTTTATTAAATAGTAAAGACATACAATTAGTACACCTGACAACCTATTCAATGTTCATGATGGAGTTTGATACGTCAATCTATTATGTATTATGATTGTGACATCAGCCGAGATGTGGCGTAATTGATTATGGATCACATCATATACTTGAGTTACAGATCAGGTCTCTCCATTGTGGTATGTTCTGCCACTTGTTGATGTACATGTGGTAACAACAAATTCGGTAGATATGTTCCTTTTAACAATATATATTTGATGTATGAATATGAATGAAGTGGACAGGCGATTTCGTTGCTGTTATTCGATTATCAACATGGAAGAATTCAAAGATTTTTTGTCAGATTCATATCCTTGTCCCTCCCATGAGATTGGAATAACTGTATGTAGCTTTGCCCTGTTTACTGAGAACGTTGGAAGTTGATCAAGTGTGGAAATGGGAAGGATCCCATGGTCGAACTTGTTCCAGGTATTTAAAGTCCAAGATCGAAAATTGGTTTCTGGGCAATAACTCCTCATATAACTTTGATCAATTAATTCAAATCTCTGTAGTGAATTTGAGCCTTATAAAGTATGTTGTGGGGTTGCATGCATACAATATTATTGTACACAACCATTCATTGTAGTTGTAGTATTCATTCATCCATCCATCCATCCATTCACCCATCCATCCATCCTTACTGTTCATACGTATGTTTGCATCCATCCATGAATCTGTATTAATCTCTATGTCTGTCCATATGTGTGTCTCTCCACCTGTGCAGTCAGCTGGCATTAGACATGTTGGATGCCAGGATTCTGTGATTATTATATTCTTCATAGTTTGAATAAGGGATTATGTCTTATTAGTACACTCTAGCCTTTAAATTGAAGCTAGAAGACAAGAAAATAATTTTAAGTTTTATTAAAGAAATAAACTTTTAAAATGTTACTCAACCAAAAAGCGGCCTTTAGCTTGACTTTATAAATTAAAGTGAGTTATTGTGATACCCAATGCTTTGCGTCCGGCGTCAGTGCAGCAGTTATCCAATTTGTAATTGACTAAATAACAGTTCATATCTCATGTTGTGTTAATCATACTGGACCCAAACATGGACACATGCTTCCTTATAATGATGGCATGACACAATGATCTAAGTGTCATAAAGTCAAAGTCATTGTGACCTTGGTAAAAATCTTTGTCAACATTAACAATTTCCATGTAGCTCAACTTTGCCGTTCATATCTCATCTTTGGTTAATCATACTGCGAGTTTATGAATTAAAACAAGCTATTGTGATACCTTGTGAGTTATCAGGGTAAGATCATAAGATCAACTTATTTCTGATAAGAACTGATAAAGATTGTTGTCAGAAATGTGATCTTTGTTAATGTTTTGTTTAATGAAAATTCACACCTAAAATACAAGATCGGAGATGGGGGGAAAAATTCACAATTTCAACTCGAAAGTTTTAAGCTATTACAGTATTAATCCTTTCATCATGTTAATTGTCAAGATTGATCAAGATATTCCAAAACATTTTCTCAGTGAGCAGGAGGGGGCGGGATTGTGGTGTAGTAGTAGTAGTAGTAGTAGTAGTAGTAGTAGTAGTAGTAGTAGTAGTGTTAGTGGTAGTAATAGTGGTAGTAATAGTGGTAGTGGTGGTGGTGGTAGTAGAGGTAGTAATAGTGGTAGTGGTGGTGGTGGTGGTGGTGGTAGTAGTAGTAGTAGTAGTAGTAGTAGTAGTAGTAGTAGTAGTAGTAGTAGTAGTAGTAGTGTTAGTGGTAGTAATAGTGGTAGTGGTGGTGGTAGTAATAGTGGTAGTGGTAGTGGTGGTGGTGGTAGTAGTGGTAGTAATAGTGGTAGGGGTGGTGGTGGTGGTAGTAGTGGTAGTAGTAGTAGTAGTAGTAGTAGTAGTAGTAGTAGTAGTAGTAGTAGTAGTAGTAGTAAAATCTTTAAAATAATTTCAACCAGTTTCAGAATTAGTGACTTGATATTTTAATCTAATTAATTTGTTGAAAATATATAGTGAACTCATATGTTAACCCTCAGACATGTTAGATAGGTGGTGATTCTAAGATTTCAATGCACCTTTCCCACATTGACGTCATTACACCAGGATTCCCCTAAATCAATGCTCAGAGCAAAACTGCTGGCTGGTACCGTCGCCAACAAGCCGCTGACCCGCGTTGAGTTACTTTTGCACTAAAATACACCGCACTCTAAACCGTTCCTATGATAAACTAAAATCATTATATTATTTAAATCATATATCACTGGAAACGCATTCAATTGCCGAAACATAATGCATTATTTTTTTAATTTTTGTTATTTGCGTATAAAATGCACCATTCGACTTAGATTCATTAAATCAAGTGGACGATAGGGGATATTTTAAAATTGCAATCAACTGTATTAAATTTTATAAAACTATAAAAACTAATACAGAAATCTGTGGAAAATTGGCGTAGCTTTCCAATGATGTATGACTTCAAAAATATTATGAACATAGTTTTTCATATGCACTCTAAAGTGCACTGTATCTGATTCCCATAGTAAAGTAATGCTGTTTGTGTTTCGGCTATCATGGTAACCAGCCGGAAGTGGTATGTGCAGTGCATTCTGGGAAGGTATTTTCCCAAATTGTGCTAATGTGGGAAAGGTCTATTCAATTCCTGATAATAAGCTAACCTGTGATTATCTTGGGTACACTGTTGCTCCAAGCCGTTACTGGGAATGACAGCAGCAGCTTTCATCAAAACTTCACCCAAGATGCATGAATATGGATACTGCAGCAGGGTGAGCAGGATTTAACCCTTTCACCGACAAATCCCTGAAAAAGTTAATTCTTTGTTCTATAAAACTTATTCTGTTGAATATTTTGAAATTAATTTAACTGGAATTATTTTTAAGGAGAAACAACTTCCAGTCAAAATATTCAACAGTTTTCCTGTATGGCTGCCTTGAAAATGAGATATTAGGAATTCATCGGTGAAAAGGGTTAAATGTCAGATATCTTTAAACCTATACTGGAATCATTTGAATGACTGGTGGTATGTTTATAGTTTGGATGGAATGTTGCGACCAGGCTGTTGCTGTAAATGAGAACTAACGACCTTCAGCAATATTCATACAATATGCATGAATGTTAGCCGCAGTTTGGGAAGGAGTGAAGCCAGATGTCTTTGTATCCAGATACAGAGATTTCTATGCATAACCTTTGACTACAGATTCTTAAAGATTAACATGAAAATGGAACTGATAAATCAGTTGTAAATGTGTCTGTCTACAGTATAGCTCATAAATAAGTTAAAATGTTTCCAAAATAAAAACAGAAACCTGTTAATAAGAAATGTCATCAAGGGCTTATTCAATGGCAGTTGAACTTTAGAGATTTGTTCGATGTCATCATTGCAGGTTCCATCATAATGAAAAAGATTGTCAAATTGTATCCATATTTTTACCCGCTTTTGTTGGAATTTATTGTGGACCATGAATGAGAAGAAATGGCCTTTTAATATATCAAGGCTTTATCCGATTCCAATGAAACTTTACAGATTTGTTTTATGTCACCAGATATTCACTTTGCAGTAAAATACAAATGATTTTTATGCTTTTGCCATACTTTTACATGGTTAGTGTAATTTGTTTCCTTTTCAAGAATTAGAAGAACGTCTGAGTTTTTCAATAGACATTTGATTCATCAATGGGGTATATATACTGAACCAAAAAGGTTTAGCAACACTGAGAATATTACTGTATAAATGTTATTTAACAAAAACAATAAATTGATTCAAATATATTATTTAATTGATAGGTCATTTTCCAATTTGAACAACAGTCTCTTGTTACTGTGATGCCAGCATCGCGCCTTTAACACGCCATCATTCAACGGAAGGGTCCAATTTAAATAATGACACTGAGCTGTCAATACCGGTTGTGACCTCCGCGCGCATTAATCATCGCCGTACATCGCTTTCTCATGCTTCGAATTAAGCACCTTATGTCACGAAGAGGAATCGCATCCCATTCCTGGAGCAGTGCAGCTTCCAGCTCCCGCACGTTGTGAAGATGTGGATGGTTCTCACGCATCATACGGCCAAGAATGTCTCACACGTGTTCGATAGGAGACAGGTCCGGTGATCGTGCTGGCCAGTCCAACACCGGAATGTTGTTAGCCTCAAGGAAATCACTGGTGACCATAGCTGAATGAGGACGGGCGTTGTCTTCCTGGAACATAAAGTCTGCATGATGCTGCATAAAAGGGATGACAACAGGGGCGACAACTTCTTCACAGTAACGTTGAGCCGTTAAATTTCCGCGAATCACAATAAGATCTGTTTTGCTATTTTCATGGATTCCAGCCCACACCATGACACTGCCGCCACCCAATCTGTCATGCTGAATGATGTTGGCTGCATCATACCGTTCTCCTAAACGTCGCCAAACCCGTTGCCTACCATCTGCCACATCCACACAAAACCTCGACTCATCACTGAACAAAATGTGGCTCCATTGTTCTCGATGTGGCGCTCTGTAAGCGGAACAGCAACAAGTGGACGACGGGCATGCAGTCCAGCATCATGGAGTCTGTTTCGTACAGTTTGTGCATGCACTGTAGTGCCAGTAGCGGTGTGCAAATTATGGGCCAGCCGCGGCGCAGTCTCAAACCTGTGACGTCGTGATGACGTCGCTAAGTAGCGGTCTTCTCGTGGTGTTGTTGCTCTCAGTCTGCCAGATCGTGGTCGGTCATTAACATGTCCAGTTTCCTGCTCACGTTGGCGGAGATGGGAAATGGTTGAGGCATGAACATTAAAATGTCGAGCAACAGCGCGAACGCTTTGCCCAGCAGCGAGTCTTCCCATTGCTTCATGGCGCTGATTTTCGGGTAGCCCTGGGCGGCGGCCCATGTTCGGTAGGGTAAACTTTTAAGCGTTTTCTGTTAACGTTCGTTATCTGCTTTTGGAATATGGTGAATTTTTGCCTTCGCTACCCGCCAATGTGGGCCAGTGCATGAAAAATGCATTTTCACATGCAGTAAGCATGCGGCCGAGAAATGCAAGAAATGATTTGCATTTCTTCATGATCAGCGAGACATTACATTGACGAAACATGCCTGCAAATTTGGTTATAAATGGATGCATAGTTTTAATACAACAAACCAAACTTCACTGTTGCTAAACTTTTTTGGCTCAGTATACTATTTTAAGAAATCCTTATTTCACAACACTGCCACACATCATGTGTGATATGCGTGAAAAACTCAAGGGCTTGACACATGAGAATCGGTCCATCAAATATTTTGTTTTGGAAATGTTTAAAGTTCTTCTGCTTATACTTCTTTTCTGCCAATTAACCCTTTAACACTCATACCAGCCAAAAACTGCTTCTGCAGTGGTCTTGAGAAATGCCCATTTGCAGACCAAGACAAGACTATTTTTTTTAATTTACCACTGAAATGACTGGCTCGATAACTGTCCCAGGTGGCAGAGCATTCCATTCCTTGATGGTGCGAGGAAAGAAGGATTCTTTCCTGTAGTCGTTCGAGCAGGGTGGAATTTGATGGCTCTTCGTACATATTACGACTCAGGCATCTAAGTGGAATAAGGAAGTTATTGGTTTGATTGGCATCTATCGAGTCCCCGATTCCAGGTCCCATTCACGCCATTCCAGGCTGGTTTTACTTCAGTCTATTATTGGTAACTCCCCCAGCTTTTATACTGGTACCTATTTATACTCCTGGGTGGAGAGAGGCAACGCGGTGTGAAGGAGATTGCCTATGTTTCCAGCGATAGTCAGTTGGCTGAACAGAGACGCGATCCTGGGGTCGCTGGTTTCACAGTTCTGTTCATTACTGCCTGAGCTACCACCTCTAAAGTGGAATAAGGTGTTCCTCTTTGCTTATTTTTAAGCGGTACTGTACTCTGTACCTTTACCATAAGTATGGATTACCCATTCATAAGCGGAAAAAAGAATTCTCACCTCTATGCCTGCTATCCGCAGCGTGAGCATGTCAACCAAGGTAACCAGTAGATAGGAGCTGTCACTCATGTGAATAACGACAGATGAATGGCAGAGTGAGTGAATGCTAGCTGACAAACTGTGAGTGGCAGGGCAAGATTAACTTATTTCTGTTAAGAACTGATAAGAATTGTTGTCAGAAATGTGATCTTTGTTACATTTCTTTAGGCCAGACCAATTTAATGTTTTGTTTAATGAAAATTCACACCTAAAATACAAGATCGGAGGGGGGGGGGGGGTGTGTGTGTGTGTGGAAATCCACAATTTCAACTCGAAAATTTTAAGCTATTACAGTATTAATCCTTTCATCATGTTAATTGTCCAGATTGATCAAGATAAGCCAAAACATTTTCTCAGTGAGTGTCCATTTACAGGCCAAGCAAGAGAAGATTATTTTTGCAAATTTACCACTGCAATGTCTGTCTCATTTACGAGCCAGTCATTCCAGTGGTCAATTAAAAAAAATATGTCTTCTTGCTAGCAATTGAATTTTTCTCATGACCATTGCAAAGCCATTTTGAGCGACTTGACCATTAAAGGGTGAACAACATTACAGAGAACAAAGAGTTACAGAAAATACTGAGGAATTCCGAGTGATATGGTTTGGCCGCAAAAAATTGCTAGATGAAAAGAATGTCGAAAATAATGCCTTAAAGGACAATTCCGGGATTGGTAAAAGTGTACTTTATTTGAAAGACTATTATGTGACTAACATATTGGATCATAAATAAAACAATAGACAAATAATACGAGTAATTAAACCATCGTCAATATGGGATTATTTTATCTCCCGCCCGGCGCCATTTTCTTGCAACGAGAGCGAGATTTCACGAGATCCTGACATCCCTGCACCAACGCTGTCTTTGCCGAGCGCGAAGGATGTACAGTAAATATGTATATGCATGGAGGCCTAACTTGTGCTAATTTGTAATCATTATGACATTGTCCGGTTAATCTAGTAAGTTTTTCAAGTAATTCTAGTATCCGAGGTCAGCGGGGAATCGTTACGCCCTAGGCCGCTGAAGCATAGATACCATTTTCTCTATCCTATCAGAATGTGTTCATTTTGGTAACAATGCTGCTGTAAGTCATTGCTGTGCATGACAGCAACACATTACAGCAACGTTATATAGCATGCATCGCAGGCAGTGTAAATATATATTCCAAGAAAACATATGATATGATAATATTGCCGGAACCACAGAACCAATTGTGATAATTCTTATACCTACATGTAGCTGCAAATTCGAAGATTTATCCTATCCTAGGGATGTTAGAATCGGCCTAGTGGTTCAAAAGATACACTCTGTGGAAAAAACTAAGCCAGCTAAATTTCAAACACAAATTTCAGGATGCACCCTATCCATCATCCCATATCAGAATGAGTATTACAGCTACAATGGCAGAATTTGATGTGCGAAGCTTTACAATTTTATCACATAACGGGAAATATTTCATCAAAATATCATAATTATTGAAATTACTACATCTTGCCTGGCAATATTGATCGGCGATGAAAATTCCCAGATTTTATGTCAAAATGTTAATTCATTTGATGATATCTCTGGCTATATTCACGTGAGCAAAATAATAATAGGTCAGGCAAATAGCCATTTCTTTCAGCTTTAAGTACACTCCAATGACAATACGCAAAGATAGAGTCTGCGAGACAAAAACAATCTCATGCTGAATTTTACCGAAAAAGGATAACATATTCTCAGATCATATCTTAGATGAAATTTTTTTTTTATATTCCAGTCTTTTGACCCTCTTGTCAGTGAAAGGGTTAATGAAGTTTTTACAATATAAGATTTTGCACGAAATAGATTGTTAAATTAAGCTATCATCATTGTATTAAGCCGTTAACCATTTAATCCGCGAATTTATTCAAGAAAATTTCTATTTTCTCAAAGAAAGTGTCCATTTGCAGGCCAAGACTATTTTTGAAAATTGACCACTGGAATGACTGGCTCGGTTATCGTATTCCGGTGGTAAATTTTCAAAATAACCTATTGGTCTGCAAATGGACATATCTCAAGACCATTGCAAGAAGCCATTTTTGGCTGATATGAGTGTTAACGGTTTAAGGGTCAAGACGGCCAAAACCAGCCTTTTTAGTCTTCAAGAGACTATTTTTGAAAGTTTATCACTGCAATAACTGGCTTGGGTACTGAGCCATTCATTCCAGTGGTAAATTTTCAAAAATAGTCTTCTCTTGGCCTGCAACTGGACATTGCATAAGAAATTTTTCAAACCTTTTCATCACCAAATTTGACCCTTAAAGAGTTAAAGAGGTCATCATACCGTTAAAGACGCCAAGCTGTCTTCGTGAACATTCATATTTGTCCGCGGTCCTGACGATATGTATGTTCCATCTGGCGCCTTCCACGTAATTAATGGACGTGGTCGACCACATATCCGACACGTAAACACGGCCATGTTACCGGCATGTACCACCACATCTGATAGCGGCTGTTGTATGATTGGTCCGAGTCCGGTTGTCATGACAACGGCAGTATCACTGTTCATCTAAGTAAGACATTTGAGATAATTTGACTAAGCATTCCACTAGAGAGGCCAGGTGGGACAAATTCTGAGAATCACAATTTATGCTCAATATTTTGAAACTAATTTGCCTGGAATTTGTAGCCGCATTGTCTTAAAGCAGCAGAAGCTTCTCTTATGGGACAATTCCGGGATTGGTAAAAGTGTACTTTATTTGAAAGACTATATTATATGTCTAACATATTGGATCCTAAATAAAAACAATAGACAAATAATACGAGTAATTATACCATCGTAAACATGGGATTATTTAATCTCCTGGCCAGCGCCATTTTCTTGCAACGAGAGCGAGATTTCACGAGATCCTGACGTCATCCCCCTGCACCAACACTATCTTTGCCGAGCACGAAGGCTGTCCAGTAAATATGTATATGCATAGAGCCCTAACATGAGCTAATTTGTAATCGCGTTAGGACATTGTCCAGTTAAGCTAGAAGTTTTTCAAGTAATTCTAGCGGGGGGGGGGGGGGGGGGGTTGTGTGTGAGGAATTGTTAACCCCTAGACCGCTGAAGCATAGATTCCATTTTCTCTATCCTATAAGAATGTGTTCATTTTGGTAATAATGATGCTGTAAGTCATTGCTGTGCACGACAGCAACACGTTTCAGCAACATTTCTTTTCAAAATGTACCCGGCACTATCTCTGTAAGTAGGCTATTACGCATTTTACACCATGCGATAATTGTTAAATGAAGTGGCACACTTGACACGTGCGTATTATCAAATTACTCAGCTGACTCATGATACCGTTATAGCGTGTGTCGCAGGCAGTGTAAATATATATTCCAAGAAAACATATGCTATTATAATATTGCCGGAACCACGGACCTGATTGTAATAATTCTGATACCTACCTGTAGCTACAAATTCGAAGCTTTATCCAATACTAGGGATGTTAGAAGCGGCCTAGTGGTTCAAAGATACACTCTGGGGAAAAACTAAGCCAGCAAAATTTCAAACAAAAATTTCAGGATGCGCTCTACCCATCATCCCATATCAGAATGAGTATTACAGCTACAAGGACAGAATTTGCTGTGCCGAAGCTTTACAATGTTATCACACAACGGGAAAAATTCCATCAAAATATCTTAATTATTAAAATTACTACCGCTTGCCGGGCAATATTATTCGGCGATGAAAATTCCCAGATTTTATGTCAAAATGTTAATTCATTTGATGATATCTCTGGCAATATTCACGTGAGCAAAATAATAATAGGTCAGGCAAATAGCCATTTCTTTCAGCTTTAAGTACACTCCAATGACAATACGCAAAGATAGAGTCTGCGAGACAAAACAATCTCATGCTGAATTTTACCGAAAAAGGATAACATATTCTCAGATCATATCTTAGATGAATATTTTTTTTGTTATATATTCCAGTCTTTTGAACCTCTTGTCTGATATTAACATCCATTATATCATATTAATCCCGTGGTCGGCACCTATTTAGAGATCCTAGAATCATTGGAATCGTTTCAGCGGTTCGTTTGCTATTGTCATTAACGTATACTTCCTTATGATATATACCCGCATCTATTGGCCTCGCTCCTCCAGTCATAGCAATAGCGGTGGTGCGGGGCTGACGTCGCTAGACACGATAAAATGGCAGCGCCCCGATGTGCGAAAAAATTTCAATTTTACCGACTTTATTTAGTGATAGTTGGTTACGCTATTTCTATCTAGTTATTATTTTGGCGCAATTTCATTAAACATGTAATAATCTTTCAAATAATGCACACTTTTTATCATCCTGGAATTGTCCTTTAAAGGATACCTAATCCCATCTCTTGATAGCTATTCAGGTGATCTAACACGCCGGTCATAAACTATCCAGGTAATTTTAAGCTTTTTATCATGCAGTTAAGGAAAGATATTCAGGCTTTAGTAGTTAAATGTTAGTACATTTCTACACCCTATGATGGCTGTCATGATTTACTTTTCAACCAATCAGAAAAAAACCTAGTGTGTCTGCCTCGGTATATACGCTCAGTCATAGAGGCGCCGGCTATAGTTTGGCAATGTGGTATAAAAGCAATCTTACAGGTAAACTGTTGAATATTTTGAAACCAATTTGACTGCCATAGGCAGCAACAACTTCCTGTCAAATTAGTTTCAAAATATTCAACGGGATGAGTATTACATAATAAAGAATGTGGTGCATTGGCGCTTACATCACATCACACACTATCGCTTGAGGAGACAAAATGGCAGCGTCACTGTTCAACATGTACCCGATATTTCAAAGCAGATCATTGCGATACAAATCAGGGAATATGACAGAAAAGAATGATATGGAATCTATAAACCATAATCTACCAGTGCAATACAACATTTGAGATGAGATTAGTATCGCTTTAAAATTCCAACATTATTTTTTGGAGCGAGATATGGACAAGTTAAGTTAGGAGGGTTTGTAAAAAAAAATTGGTCTGGTCTAATAACTAGCATTACAGTTGCTACTTGTATTTCATGGGTCAAGTTTGACTCCTAACCATAGCTAGCTATAGCTAACTAGAGTACCAGCCGAACTTCAAATAGTTAACTAGGTAGTCAACTATAGTCAGCCGAGCACCCGAGCTCGGTTCAGATGGTTAGTCCGATATTTGCGTAAATTTCAAAATGGCTAACACTGGTCGCTTGGCGTGAATAAATGCATATAAAAATGTAAATATTTCATTAAATAACTTCAGTTTGATGAAATTATGCTTTCCCACTTTATGTCAATGTTCCCAAGTCCCTATTCCTTCCAACTTTATGTCATATGGACGCTTTTTGACGTCTTAGCGGACAAAAACTACCCATTTTCGTAGCTCATTAAAACAGACAACAGAAAGGGTTAATAGAGACTGGTACCCGGTTCCAAATTTTCTGCAATAGCAATTTAATAGGGAACTGGGTACCAACGAACTATAGTCGACTACGATCAAGTTCGACTGGGCATAGCAACTGCGCATGATCAGTAAACCATGAAACTGACTATGGTTAGTGAGTCGGACTTGACCATGTATTTAGCTGTCACAAGCATGTCCATCAAGCTGAGTCTCTGTTTGGCAGCTTGGTTGGTTAAATTAAATGATTACATTACATCTCTAATTTGATGTGTTCCTAATAAATTTTGAAATCTGTCTTCTATAAATTCTGTAAAATGAACTGTTTCCTGTAGAAGACAGTTACTGTAGCCAGTGGCAGAATATACAAGATGCTAGATCGGGCCAGTGTTAGTTAAGAATGCAGATACATTAAGAATTATGAGAAAATTATGATTATTTAATTGATTTGAAACCAGATAAATATTGGAAATTTTGTAAATTTTACCCATACATCGTCTTTTAGATATAAAAGTAAAAGTTTGAATACTTCAACAAGATGCCTTCAGTGGTTGGTTAATTGATTAGTATTAGCTGTATGGTACGTGCCTGTATATAATCATTATCACGTTTTCTGTCCAGCACTCAGTCTATCCCGTATCCAGTCCAATGGTTAGCCCGTCTATCAGTGAAATAACCTGTCCTTGAGAAGTCTGCCAGTTAATCTGTCTGTCAGTCAATCTGCCAATCCACCGATCAGTCTGTCTATCATCCTTGACTGATCGGTCGCGTAGACCAGGGTATGAAGCATAAACTGGTTTACCATATATCATCTAATTAACTTGTTCACCCATAAATTACCCGAATCTCATTTTCAAGACACCCATACGTGAAAACTGTGGAATATTTTGAAATTAATTTGAGTGGAACCCTTTTGCTGCCGTTTGCCTTTCAAAATAGTCAACAGAATAAGTTTCATATCATAAAGAAGTTACTTTTTCATGGATTTGTCAGTGAAATTGTTAATTATGAGTCTCTGTTTCAAAACAATTTATGGACAATTACACTTCCTTATAAATTATATGTCAGTCAATATGTGGAATGAAATTCTGCGATTTACCAATCAATATGTGGAATGAAATTCTGCGATTTACCAATCAATACCATGATGCCGCCGTATTCTGTGGAAGTCGCAGTATTTAGTAGGTGCACGTGTATTTCCATAATTTCCACCTGCCACCATGAGACAGGCATCACGTGACAGCGCCGGCTTCGATGATGTGCAGATGCTCGTTAAATGACTCTGTATTGGCGCTTATGGCATAAAGCATATGGTAAACAGTGTATGATCAGGTCTAGCGGAGAGGATCAATTAATCTTTGGCTGAGTAAACCATCGGTGTGTGTGCGTATAGAATGACTGAATGACATGGAGGCATGATATCGGAGACAATGTGTTGATCCCGAGTGCGCAACAGCTAGACAATGCGCCAGTGCGGCCGAGCCTGAGCAAGGACGACCCCGCCCTAGCTCTCGAACGCCTGTTATGGCAAAAGTTTTCTCAATGTTGAGCATGCTTACCGCCTAGCTGGCTACCTTTGATGTTGCGGTGTGCATGTAGTCTCCTAACTAGAAATAACGTGTTCGTCTCACGATTTTCTCTGCTATACACGGCTGTATTGGATTTTTAATCCTTGCTATTTGCAGTCTACAAAAGAAATCGTGATCGTGCAGCGATTTACTGGGAAATATTTGTTGCCGAATGCTTTTATGATTTCTCTGGAGGATGATTCTGATATGGTGTGAGCATCGTGTATCCACTTCCGTGATCAGTTAACGTATGTCTTCTGTACATTACATCGTGTGTTCTTATCGTGAACCAGAAGGCGCGATATTGTAAGTCTTGTTCAAAATTGACATGTGCTTAGGTTACTAACGTAGACGGTGATGCAAGTGTTTTAGTTCTGACTTCATCCTAATATATATATATGTATACATTTTAAATTTTATAATTTGTTTTAACCATTTAACCCTTGTCACCCTGATGTCAATTTTCTATCTTTTACCATGGAAATAGCAAAGAATCTGGTGTACATTTTTCAACAATTTTGGTGGACGATGTTGCTGTCTTCGGCAGCATCAGTGCGTTAAGGGTTAACTCTTTAATGCTGGAGTCGACAAAACCGGCCTCCTTGAGGAATGTCCATTTGCAGGACAAGAGAAGACTATTTTTGAAAATCTACCACTGGAATGACTGGCTCGATAACCGAGCCAGTCATTCCAGAGTGGTAAATTTTCAAAAATAGACTTCTCCGGCCTGCAAATGAACATTCAATAAGTAAATATTTCTATTTTTTTGACAAAATTTGACCATTAAAGAGTTAAATCTCAATGACCAGAAATGAAATTCCTTTTGATCTAAAGAATATTCTTTTGAATATTTTGAAACTAAGTTTTCTTACTATGACATATTTTGAAACTAATTTGACTGGAAGCTGTTGCATCTTCCAGTCAAATTAGTTTCAAAATACTCTACAACCTTGTTGTATAGCTGTCTTGGAATTGAAATGTTAGAATTTAAATGATTATATTAGGGCTACCGTAAATTTATATAATTAAAAAATGACAGTATATATATATTTATTTGTAAAGTTTTTGAAACATAATATATATCTCTCATGCATTTCAAGCCTGATTGTTAAGACATGTTCATTAGCATCTACTAAGAGGAGACAATTTTTGAAAATTTACCACTGGAATGGCTGGCTCCATGACTGATAAATTCTAAGAGTCCTCGTTTAGACTGCGAGTGAACATGTACATACTGTACAGCTCATAACTAAGTTAAAATGTGTTCAAAACAGAAACAGAAACGTTAAGTTAGTACACTTTTGCACACAATGTAAGAAATGTGCTGTTGAATATTTTTAACATAATTTGATTGGAATGCAATTGTGGTTCAAAATATTCAACAGTACATTTTCAATCTTGTCATGGACACATTTTCCATTATCCCTGAGCTGTACTGTTCTATTAGCGGGCTCACTGATGCAAGCTATCAGACAATATAATTTCAATGAGCAAAAATTCTTGACCTGATGAATATTGTGAAAATAATTCGACTGAAAGTTACTTTCGGACAAATTGTTTTCATAATAATCAGCAGATCCAGAAATATAACCCTTGGAAAATGTTGTCTGCTAAAACTCAGCAGTCAGACAGTTAAGGAGTCCTGATTTCCTTCACCAATCTTGACCATTAAACGACCACGTTAATGTTGAATTTTTAAAAAGCAGATTGCAGATTTTTGGTAACAATGTTTTTCAATGTCGCAATATGTATTACTACAAAAATTGACTTGCCTCAGATTTTCTTCATCCATGTACGTTGTTGGTAGCTTGCATGCATTTATGAACTATTCATATTTCTAGCCAGTTGATTCCATTTTTACTTGGACCCCTCAACCTTTCAGTGAGCATCTCAACAATATTGACCAATGTATCCAATTCACCAGCGAGGTCAAAGAAGGTGGCAAAATTGCTTATTGGACGTCTTGGTACACCTGGAACCACCAAAACTTACAGTTTACAAAGAACGACGCAGATCAATGTCTAAAGTTTCATTCTAAACACCCTTTGGAGCACAAAAGGTCAATTGTCAGAACTCTATTTCACTGTGCAGACTCCGTGACAGAAACATCAGACAAAAAGAAGAAAAGCAATATATCCAAAAGTCACTCATAGACAAGTCGTCTGCTGCGCTTCCTGGATGAGAAAACCCTCCCTCCTCCCACACCTCGTAATTAGAAACAAGCAGATGATAAAAAAACTTCCACTGATCGAAACATTGACTGATCAGACTTCCGTACATCCAATGTCTATCTGAACACCTAGGCAGACTCTTCAGACAACATGACATCAAAACTTCCACAATCCGTCACCACCTTAAGATTACAAATAGTAAGAACTAAAGATAAGCTCACCACAGATAAACACTCTGACTATCTACAAGGTCGATTGTGACCAATCCGAGGGACCATATATAGGCGAAACCAAGCGGTCCCTCCACACCAGAGTGAAAGAACATCTACAAACCAAGCCCATTGCTTGGCCGTGGCATAGCACACATAAACTACGGGACAATGTGTCCTGCCAGCAATCGGCCTATGTCATTAATATCAAGACCAATTTATTCAAACAAAAAGTCAAAGAGTATTGAAATTTACAAATATCAACCAACCATGAACCGAGACTAGGGCTACCATATACCAGCAATCTACCAATCAATGCTGTCACGTGGCTCAACAAGAACTGACGAGAATGACGTAGCCAGCGACCGTCGGTTAGTGCTGAAGAAGTGACTGAGATGATCATGAAAGCTACCTTCAATCAATTTCTGCATCCAGAGAGGTAGCTAATTTTTATTTATTAACCCTTCAATGGTCAAGATTGGTCAAGAAAATTCAAATATTCGCTTATTGAATATCCATTTGCAGGCCAAGAGAAGAGTATTTCTGAAAATTTACCACTGGAATGACTAGCTCGGTTGTCGAGCCAGTCATTCCAGTGGTAAATTTTCAAAAATAGTACCACTGCAGAGGCCGGTTTTGGCTGGCTTGACCATTAAAGGGTTAAAAGGATGTAAGAAATGTTTTATTGAATATTTTGAACATAATAGGATGGGAATACATTGCTGTCTTAGGATCATCCCAGTTCATTTCGAAATATTCAACAGTACGATGTATTTTGTTTTGGAAACAATGATGTTTACATTATGTCTTGGCTTTACTTAATCATATGTTTAGTGAACATAATTTTAATCATCTAGTTATCAAACCTGCGTAAATTGGTTTCTGCAGCACTTTTCACAAATGTCAGTTTGTAGGCTAAGAGATTACTATTTTTGAAAAGATAGTACTGATAAATTTTCTAAAATAGTCTTCCTTAAGCTTACAAATGGACATTCACTAGGCAAAATATTTTTTCTGACCGTTGAAGGTTAAACCGTTCAGAGTCCAAGCCTGCAAAAATATCATCTGTAGTTTGAGAAATGTTCATTTGCAGGCCAAATGAAGACTATTTTTGAAATTTTACTGCTGGAATGACTGGTTCGATAACGAAGCCAGTCATCAAGTGGTAAATTAAAAAAAAGAATAGTCTTCTCTTTAGCCTACAAGCCACAGTTTTAGATTTTCCTGACGAATCTTAACTATTAACCCTTTAACCCTCATATCAGCCAAAATTGGCTCTGCATTGGTCTTGAAAAATGTCCATTTGCAGACCAAGAAGACTATTTTCGAAAATTTATCACTGGTTCTGACTGGCTCGAGACAATCATTCCAATGGTAAATTTTCAAAAACAGTCTTCTTGGTCTGAAAATTGACATTTTCTATGAGAATATTGAAATTCTCTTGAACAAATTTAAGTGTTAAACGGTTAAACTGTTATAAGTCTGTTTTTATTCAGATTATACTGATAACTTTACTGTAGCCATCTTAACTGCTGAGTTTTTGCTGACCACATATTCCAAGGGTTAGTTCTCTGGACCTGCTATATATTTTGAAAACACGCTAAGCCACCCACAACTTTTAGTCAAATTGTTTACAAAATATCGAGCACGTCAAGAGTTTCTGTTTATTGAAATTATTTTCTGATGGTTTATCTCATCTGGGAAGGCCTAGTAATGAAATTCCGTACATGGCATTGATTTCAAAGTATCATATTTACAATGACCGGGTGGACCCTTGTATAACCCTGCATATGCAATTGATAAGGATTCATCCTGGCATTAAAATATACATAAGTCTTTTTGTTGTATAAGATTGTCATATTGTTATTCTGTGGAAATTCCTCTTACTTGACACAATCCTCACCACCAAGGACAACAAGTGGAAACAAAAACTGTATTACCTTTTAAGGCTTTGATTCTTCATGCTGCGTCGTGTATCGTGTGTCGGAGTATAGATTGTGCTTATCGTTCATCTTCGCTGATGAGATGCACTATGGATAGGCTTTGATCTCCGCGTGATAGAGAATGTGTCGTAGCTCGGCCAATAGAATATACAACATATCGCCATGTTTATGTCTGAGTTAACATGGAGAATGACACAGCAGTAAATTATGTATGGTTGATTGGAACTGTAGACATCATACATCCTTGATGTAGGGCGTGGCTGATATAGATTAACTTAGCCTGTGCACACATGTGTGTGATCTAGAAGATTAATAAGCTCAATTATAAGTGGCCATAATGTTTAATTTTGAATTTGTCTTAATTACATATAATCAGGTCTAATTTTGTTTAATTTTATCCTATCTTTATTATTATTCAAAGATGACAGGATTTTATGGAGTTGTATAAAATATTATACAGGAAGTAAAAGTAATAATTTGCAGTCTTATGTAAATACAAAATGAAACAAAGTTTTAGATTTTGAAGCTTTTTACCCAGATTGGTGACTTTCTTTCTAATATCCAAGCCAAAATAACTGACACATTTCAGTGATGATGATGTTAGTCTATTGCAGCACAAATCCTGACAAAATCACATTATCTGTGCCAGTCACGTGTGATCAATGTTTTATCAGTCTGGAGATGCTGATAGTTTGCGACACGTGTGAGTTGGCTTGATCCGCAGTTATGTTAGTGTCTAGTCGTGGTAATGATCATCTCGTTAAATTCTTCACGCGATCATTGATATTTAGTCTGTTTTATATGTTTCATTCTTGTTGTCTGAGACAATTTGTATCAGCTGTATGCGCTAAGACTGCAGATACTACAGACTATTTTGATCAGAATTTGACTAAGAGCGTTTCAGACCGTAACCCTTTAATTGTCAAGATTTGTAAAAAAAAATGTTTTGAAAATTTTGCTTCATAAATGTCCATTTACAAGCCAAAAGAAGATAATTTTTGAAAGTTTGTCACTGGATTGACTGGCTCATTTATGAATAGTTTATCATTTCTGATCCGTACGGGTTACTTGGTTAATAATTGCATGATCATGCTGAGTTCTGCATCATCAACACTTCAGCCAGCGCAGACGTAGCTAACTTGTACCATTAACACGGTCAAATCTCCACAGCGAATATGCCAATTTAATATTGATTTCAGAAATATTTATGGACTTTTGAAAGCATTTTGACGAGAAGCTGTTGATAAAGTACCTTTAAAATTCATAGCGCTGCTTCCAAATAATTTTAACTTTGAATTTCGATGCTGATATTTCCAGTATCAAACAGTGAGTTTTAGTATAAGTGAACTTTAGTGTATTCATACCCTGTTTAAACAGTCATGTGGAAGTATAAAATTTGTTCTTGTGAATGAAAATTAATTTTGTTTGAGATTATTTCTGTTTGGTGTTTATAATCCTGTATGTAATACATGTGTTATATTGCCAGCATTGATGCACTGACACCATATTTTTTCAGACTCATTGCAGTACGAGCATGTTTAAGGCTCATCTCCTGTATGCATCTGAATCTGTCTAAATATAATTTCATCTATTTTTATTCGGGTTAACAATCTACCATACAGACTTACACTTACAAATATATGGCCATATTGATACTAAATTCCTTGTTCAGTAAGAATTGATATTCTGGTGAATAATTGGAAATTAATTTCTTCTGATACATTGCAGTTTGACCATAGTATATAAGCTGAATTCTGAATGCATTTGAAAATCTATAGATATTAATTCATCTCGAACAGATCAACGCTATGATGTTGACCTGATATAATTAATTCTTTGTAACATAAAAAACATTTTGTTGAATATTTTGCAAAGTATTTTTAGCTCACCTGGCCTGAAAGGCCAAGTGAGTTTATGCCATGGCGGCTGTCTGTCCGTCCATTCATCAAATCACGTGTTCTTAACTGTTTGACCAATTTCAACCAAATTTGTCTAGATGCATTCTATGGTAGTAGGCTCTAGAAATCTTTTCAGAATTTTGATTGATCAATTTTTTGGGTGAAAATCTTAGATTTTATGAAAAATCTACCAGAAATTGTAAAAATGCTACTGCTCCTTGGCTGCTGGACATATTTCAACCAAAATTGGCTAGATGCATTCTATGGTGGTAGGCTCTTGAAATTCTAGTCAGAATTTTGATTGATCAATTTTTTGGGTGAAAATCTTAGATATTATGAAAAATTTACCAGAAATTGTAAAATTGCTATGCCTCCTTAGCTGCTTGACATATTTCAAACAAATGTCACTAGATGCATTCTATGGTGGTAGGCTCTAGAAATTCTATTCAGAATTTTGATTAAGAAATTTTTGAGTGAAAATCTTAGATTTTATGAAAAATTTACCAGAAATTGTCAATACATTGCTTCTCCTTAGTCGCTTGACATATTCCAACCAAATTTGGCTAGAATGACCCTATCATGGTAGACTCTAGAACATCTATTCAGAATTTTAATTGGTCATTTATTTGGGTGGCCATCTTGGATTTTCCGGAAATGATCCATCATATCTATTTAAATGCAAATGGTTCAAATGCTAATGGTCCAGGTGAGTGCCCACAGGCCCTTGGGCCTCTTGTTTGTAATACAAATAATATATTGTGTTGCCCAGGCCAAAAAAATCTTGGATATTCATGAATATCCAAGTTTTGTGGAGCTTGAATAAACTAGCTTATCCCAGCTAATCCAAGCTTTTAATAACTTGGAATAGTTTGGATTAGCTTGCTGGTATTGGCCACATAAAATTCAAGATAAATCAAGAAAATCCAAGCAAGGCCTAGTTAAAGTAAAATCCAAGAAAATTCCAAATAGCTTGAATATTCAAGAAAATCTGAGCTAACTTGAACATTCAAGAAAATCCGAGCTAGCTTGAACATTCAAGATAATCCAAGCTAGCTTGCCGGTATTGGCCACTTAAAAAATTAGAAAATTCTAGCTAGCTTGAACATTAGAAAATCTAAGCTTGCTTGAATGTTCAAGAAAATCCAAACTTGCTTGAACTTCAAGAAAATCCCACCTAGCTTGGATTTTATTCCAGAAAGTCCCAGCTATCTAGAACTTCAGGAAAATCCCAGCTAATCCTAGCTTTTGAAATAGGTTAGACATGAACATAAAATTCACGCACGTACACATAAATTAATGCTGCCACACAGTGGCATATAGAGATTATATATAAATATATACTGGTATGCTTGAAAACCAAAATCACCTTCATAGTAGTTGAGTTAGATGTAATACTCAATAACAAGTACAAGTTCATCAAGACATTAACAATGTATGAGTTTCTGACTGATTTGTCTGTTATTCTTATACTCAGAGATTGTTAACATACCATATCATTTAGAAAGTCATGATCACTGCATTATTTCTATAGAACTGAAAAAGCTCTACCAAAACTGGTACCTCTGAATAAATCTCTAGAAATCAATAGAATACATACCTCAAAATACAGTTCTGTTTTCATTTAAGGTTACTGATGCTAAGCATTCTATCTAACAGTACTGTCAATGTTTCCAAACTGTCATATTCTATAGATCCATAGCTAGTAATGATCAATGCAATGAATGTACTGTTAGCTTTTTCACAAAGAATTTTTAAATTTCCCGCCAATTTACCAGGTCATGGTCACGTCTACATGACTACAGAACCTGTTCTTGCCTTAGTGCAAGCTATTTCAAGATAATTCAAGGTAGCATAAGTGAATCTACAAATTCAAGGATATACAAATAGTTTGGATTCTTTTATGTCTGACAAAACAAAGTTCTAGAAAATCCAAGCTAGCTTGCATTCTGTCAAATCAGAAAAGTCCAAGCAAATCCAAGAAGCTTGCACTTTTTCAAGATGACATTCAAAATGTCCTAGAAAATCCCAGCCAGCTTGAATTCTGAGAGGTGGGATTTTCAAGAAGTTCGAGCAACTACATAAAGTCCAAGCTAATTCAAGGAAATCCAAGCTGGTATGGGTTGAATAATTTTCCAATGGCTTGGATATTCAAGAAAATACAAGCTAATCCAATCCAAATCAACTTGAATTTTATTTCACACGGGTGCGGCACATTTTATACCAGGCTGTTAGCCAGAGACCCGTCCACCCATCTTTTGGACAGGTAAATTCCATTTTGGACAGACAGAAAAAGTCAGAGGTTAATAAGGACGGGTTAAAATTTACAAGACTTTTACCAATTGAACCAGGAAATTTAAAAATGCTCTAACTTGGAGGATTATAAGACCTGTACTCATTGTCTGTGGACACCCTAATTTCAATTCCTGCCTAACAGCCTGTCTGATACCTCAGCTGAAGGTTAGCAAAAATATTGTAGCATAGTGCTTCAATGGTGTGATTTATATTATTTATTATATTGTAAGCAGCTATGTGGTTGAATCTCTTTGCGATGGCTGCCTCCTTTTGAGGACAAAAGATAATTTGTTCTTTTTTAGATTGGTTTGAACAAATGGCACGTGGTTGATCAATCATGTCACTTAAAAGACCACACGTTTAATTGTGGCAATGAATAGGGATATCGATATTATATTAAAATTATCTTGTATTAGGTGACCACATCTCTTACATGTAAGTATTTATACTTTAATTGCCTGACCATTTCAATGGTCATGCTGCTGACTATTTTGAAAACGACTCTGTCAAATTGTATTCAGAATGTTCAGTATATCCAGACACTTCCATGCAAAATGTAGTCTGCAGAAATTCAGTAGGGAAACAGTTAATACTCTCTAAGCTATGGTAGCAATATACACAATAAAGACTACATTCAGTAGGAGAAATCTGATGAATATTTTAAAATAATAATTCAGCTTAAGTCAGATTATTTGTCTGAATAGTGAAGTGAATTTTGAAATATTGTAACTGCTTTGTGATAATTGTGTTCTGCATTGCCGAAATGGCAAATTGCAAATCATATTATTGCTGGTAATTATAATGTTGGGGTTATTAATTAATCATGTGATTCGGAAACATTGTCTGACTGCTGTAAGCCACAAGTAAATTATTTCTATAAGCAATGACTCTGGACTGTAAGAATATTTCGAAAACAATTTGACTGACAGTTGTTGGTGGTTAAGCCACCAATAACTTTCAGTCAAATTGTTTTCAAAATATTAGTCCAGTCCAGAGTTATATCATTATATTGTCTGTACAACTTCAGCACTCAGACAGTTAATGATCAGATATATATCCACAGTTCCATTAGCTCAAATGAAACTCATCATAAAATACTCTGTCTACCAGTACCTCAAAATAATTATAATTAATCTTTGAATGATTATATTCAAAGCAATCTGACTGAAATGTTTGTAGCTAAAAGCAGCAGAAACTTTCATTCACATTTTTCTAAATACTCAACAATTATGGTATTTATGGTGTCCGTGAAATGAAGTAATTAACTCAGTATGAAATTGATTTAAATGGATCATTGTTTTAGCGATCTTGTCGGTTCATCAGGCGATAATGTTTTGTCCGAATGCTCATCCCATTGAACCAGTGTACAGTTAAAACAACGGATCAGCAGAGGACTGGCGTGAACGCACCAAACTCAGACCATATAGATCAGTCCATACTGATAGAGTTCTTTGTGAATGTAGTTATATGATTATCCATTAGCGAGGGAAAATACTAGAGAGCAAATGAGACCTCGAGGCCCGGAAAAATACTAATGTGTTGCTGTCTCTTCGCATAATTCTCTTTGAGGTCAGACGTGTTACTCCGAATTGAGGTATTAGCAGATATATGTCACTTATCTGCAAAGCTGAGAAGTTGTGATGACACTGGGCCCTGGAAACTAATCGGGAACGCGCTGCAACAATTGTCAGATGTTGGTGTGATTAGCAAAATAATGTCATTTGTTACGGAGACTGGTCCATCCTCATACCAGAGGTGATTACACTCTGCCAGAGTATATAGGTTTGCAGCTGGCTGTGTTTTACTGCGTGAATATAGGAAGCCTGCAGCTTAATGGTTAAGTAATTTTCACCAGTATTTCAGTCATGCATTGTGGCACTGCCAATGTTCAGATATCCTTGATTATTTGTAGAGAAGTTTTGTTGATGTGCACAGCGCATAAATAAGTTAAAACATTTCCAAAACAAAGAGAAACATATTAGGTATACTACAATTTGAACATGATGTAAGAATTTGAATATTGGACTTATTTGAATGGAACCCATTGCTGTTGAATATTTTGGACATAATTTGTTTGGTAGCCATTGCTGCTTTAGTTAAATTAAGTCCAAAATATTCAACAATATGTTTTATTTTACTTTTTAAACATTTTACGTTATTTCTGAGCTGTACTGTACGCAGTGACAATCTTCAGTCAAATCGTTCTCACATATAGTCGGCATGTTCCGTAATTATCGTGTACTGAACTCATCTTTCTGGAAATTCCGAACAGGAAAATATCAATTTATTTACTCCGGGTGCTGGATAAATGGAATCCTAGTTTAAATTTAAATGTAATGATTATCAGATTTAACCCTTTAACACTCATATCGTCCAAAAACGGCTTCTGTAGTGGTCTTGAGAAATGTCCATTTGCAGACCAAGAGAAGACTATTTTTGAAAATGTACCCCTGGAATGACTGGCTCGGTTATCTTGCCAGTCATTCCAGTGATAAATTTTCAAAAATAGTCTCTTGGTCTGCAAACTGACATTTCTAAAGACCACTACAGAGACTGTTTTTGGCTGATATGAGTTAAAGGGTTAAGAAATATTCTTTGTACACAATTTTGTTTGATTTTTGTTAACAGTTATTCTTTTCTTTTACCTGATAAATTCAAGGGTTAAATAGCTAAGAGCACTGTACTATCATGAGAGAAGATTGTGTCACATTAGACTGAAAACCTACTAACCTTGTAGAAAAAGTGCTTCATCAATTTAGATAAGGCATCACCTTGTGTAAGCGGACTTGAGTTACATTAGAAAAGAGCAAGTTTTTTTGATTGATTTTTATCAATTGTTTTGTTGCATAATATAAGCTAACTGTCAATGGTTCGGAGGATCTGAATTAGCCCACGTAAGCGATCTCGAAAATTAAATCGTCTACTACGCAATCCCGATCGCACTTGTGACGGTACATTGGAGTTAGCTTCCCTCATTAACTAATGTGAGCAGAGAATGCATGCCTGTTTCTTTGACAATGTTTAAACCTTTAACACTTAAGTTTTTCCAAGAAAATTTGAATTTTCTCATAGAAAATTTCAATTTGCAGAGCAAGATTATTTTTGAAAATTTATCACTGGAATGACTGGCTCGGTTATCAAGCCAGTCATTCCAGGGATAAATTTTCAAAAATAGTCTCTTGGTCTGCAAACTGACATTTCTAAAGACCACTACAGAGACTGTTTTTGGCTGATATGAGTTAAAGGGTTAAGAAATATTCTTTGTACACAATTTTGTTTGATTTTTGTTAACAGTTATTCTTTTCTTTTACCTATGTTAAATATTTTCCGATTGTTACAGTCTTAGATGGCTCTATAGCCATAATGTCATGTTAAGATTGTTATTATCTTTAAGCAGATTTCTAGAGTAATATTAGAATCAGATATATAACAGTGAATGAACATTATTAAAAAAAAAAATGTAACAGTTGCAGATAGAAATATGTTAAACTCAGAAAGTACTGAAGATAAAGGAATCTGGCAACCAGTGAATAATAATAATAATAATAATAATAATAATAATAATAATAATAATAATAATAGAACTATCAGCAACATTTAAATTTTTTAATATCATTTTAATTTTTCTATACATAGAATGTGACCGTCTTCACAAATTTGCTGATTGTCTCTGCATTGATTTATTTAATCTCCATTCCTGTCACTTTTAGGCAAATGAACATCGCCGGATGTTCGCTGATGAAGAGCCATCATTATAAGCATCATTTCATATTCATTCATGGACTAAAATACTTGCATTGTCATAATTGCTTAGGAGTATGCCGATCTGACTCGATTCTCGGCACGATCCTCGCCCGGTTCCTGTCATTCTCTTCCTTTCGTAGCTAAATATATCCTGTTATGCGGAGCGGATTTGCGCATCATCTCATCCTAGCAATGTTACTGCATTAACCCGCAAATTTGTTCAAGAAAATTCCAACTTTCTCATCGAAAATGTCCATTTGCAGACTGTCAAGAGAAAAGTATTTTTCAATATTTATCACTGAAATGACTGGCTTGGTTATCGAGCCAGTCATTACAGTGATAAATTTTGAAAAAATTGTATTTTCTTCATCTGCAAATGGACATTTATAAAGATCACGGCAAAATCCATTTTTGGTAAACATGAGTATTAAAAGGTTACTTGTATGACCATTACTGGATGAGGTTTTCTTCATATAAGAGGATTCCCATCATCGTGATCACATTATATTATAACGGCTATCTTATGTTGACAGGATTATGTTATTTATAACGAGAAGTTCTCGCGAGTGACTCGATTATTATACAAACAAATTATTGACATATTTTATCATTGTTGTGTCGAATATCTGACAGTAGAGTGTATATAATGGTTGAGTACGTTACTCGTCAGTCAGACTGCGCGATGGAATTGCGTTTTAAGCTACAGTGCTGCATGATTTTAACAGATATAGTTCCTTATGTAGACTTTTGACTTTAGATATATATTTGAAATAATCGCTAGCCCTTTCGGTGTAGTTAAGCAGAATCATTGTTTCGCATTCGTCGCCATCCCCATCATGACGGCAAAGATTGAAGCAGTCGCTGATCCCGAATGCGGATTATGGTGTAAGATGTATCGAGTTATGTGCTGTCCATGCGGCTCTGCAGGAGCACCCTACAAAGCTAAGGCAATGACCGCTATAGCTCATATAGTATTTATGCATACATCATACTCCTTCTTGTCTTTGTATTGTGGTCTGCACGTAGACTATATATGTATCTCGTTTAGTATTTTCTCGTATGTGTGATCTCTGCACAGTGTGTTTTCTGGCGCTATAGTAAAGCTTTATCCGGGTAATCATGTGATACTGGCTTCACGTCATGCCAGTATCTACTTGATCAAGATAATATTAATGTAGTCTTTTTTTCAGCAGGGGCAAACCGTGGAAATTTTCCCCAATTTGTGTAACTGTACCCATAGAAAATTGTCCAGATTTGTGTAAATGTAACCCATTTCAGGTAAAATCTTAGGGAAATGAGTATCTCAAGTCTGAGGTCTTGAGAGGGTATTTCTTGCACTTGATACAATTTTGGGCTAAATAATCTGGGCAAATAGATATTTCCTCAAAATATTTCCCCAGAATTGTTGAGGTGTGCCGGTTTGCCCCTGTTGTCCTCCCCTGCAGTAGCCACTGTTTTAACCCTTTAACACACATATCAGCCAAAAAGGGCTTCTGCTATGGTCTTGATAAACATCCATTTGTAGACCAAGAGAAGAGTATGTTTGAAAATTTGTCACTAGAATGACTGGCTTGATATGCGATCCAGTCATTGCAGTGATATATCTTAAAAAATACTCTTCTCTTGGTCTACAAAGGGACATTTTCTGTGAGATAGTTGAAATTTTCTTGAACAAATTCAAGGGTTAAGTGGTGTGTGTGTGTGTGTGTGTGCGTGCGTGCGTGCGTGCACACATGTGTGTGTGTGTGTGTGCGTGCGTGTGTGTGTGTGTGTGTGTGCGTGCATGTGGGTTACTAAGGATGGTATGATGGTGTGCATGTGCATATGTGTTACATTTTAACAGGCCATCATTCCAGTGACATGATATCATTGGAATGGCGGGCCAAATATTTCCGAAAAACTAGATGCTTCTTTTCCCAGAACAGACACTTCATGAATAAAACTGACGTTATTTCTCTCTCCTCCCCCTCCCCCCCCCCACCACCTGATGATTGTCACAGTGATGTGTCTGACTTTCATGGCTGATATAACTATAGTGTTGGGAATGGGTACTAATTTTTGTGATCGATGATTGGTTTTATATACTAACCGATGATCAATTAATGATTGATCATAACAGGTTATCATTTTTTACCAATTTTGAATGCAGTAATTGTAGTATGTTTAAGGATAATTACCCCTTTCAAACCAAGTCGCAGGTATGACAGATTCTTAATAATTTAAGAAATAATCTGTTGAATAATTTGAAACTAATTTGACTGGAAGCTGTTGCTACCTTAGGCAGCAACAGCTTCCAGTCAAATAAGTTTCAAAATATTCAACATGTTATTTGTATGGTTGCTTTGAAATTAACATGCTATTTCAATGCTGAAAGAATTAATGTCTTGGACTAAGCAGTAATACTATATACTTGTAACAATTAAATTTAAATTCTTTTCCAAAAAGTCTTTGTTTTCTAGCTTGACCAGTTAAAATTTATTAATAAAGTCAATTTATAAACAATCAAAATCGATCTCTGAGATCATGATCGATCAGTTGGTTGAACATGCAAACCAATCAATCATCGATCAAATCGATTAATCGGAACAACACTGTATAACTACTCTAACTATTGTATGGCTTAGTAAAGCTGTTATGTTGTTTCAATTACAGCGTTGCTCAAATTCAGTGTTCCACTTCTGTGTATAATATTGCTATCTCCAGCATCATCTTTATGGTTTCAGTAATTACCATCATTATATCATTGTCATTCGTGATCATCATCATCGTTATTATTGTCACTCCTCATCATCATACCATCACATTTACCTATCATCATAATTTCATCATTATTGTCACCCTCAGCGGTAGCGGCATTGTCATCTTTGTCACCATTTCCATTATCACCATCATCATTGTCATCATCATCATCATGGTCGTTATCATCGTCGTCGTCATTTCCACCATCGTCATTATCTTCATTAAATGGTCATCATCAATTATTACAAATAATGAGGTGTCTTGATACCTGTGTTATTCACCTGCCATTGTCAGTGAATACTACTTAATCATGTCATTATATCATTGTAGGTGCCAATGTACCAAGGATTCATTGTCACATTTTGTTCACTACCTACCCCCCACCCATTCTTGCCTCATCAGTGTTAACCCTTTAACCCTCAAATTTGTTCAAGAAAGTTTAGATTTTCTCATAGAAAATGTCCATTTGCAGACCAAGAGAAGACTATTTTTGAAAATTAACCGCTGGAATGACTGGCGAGGTTATCGAACCAGTCACTCAAGTGGTAAATCTTTTTGAAATAGTTTTCTTTTCATCTGCAAATGGGCGCTTTACAAGACCACTGCAGAAGCTATTTTAGCCGATTTGAGTGTTAACGGGTTATGAGTCATACGGCAAAACATGGCTGAAAATTTGATAAACAGTTTTAATTACATCTTTGTATGCCAAGAAGATCAAACTTTCTGCATGTCCATTTGAGGGCCAGAAGATTAATTTTGACAATTTTCCACTGAAATGGCTGGCTCAAGCCAGCCATTCCAGTGGTAAATAAAATAAAAAAAATTTAACTTGCAAATCTACATTACTCAAGACATGTAGAAACTAGTTTTGGCCGGCTGGACTGCATAAAAGGTGGTTTAAATTGTTGATTAAATCGTATTCAAAATTTTCAAAACAATTAATGGTTGAGATTTAGTCATGCCAGCTTAGCCTTCTACGCATTACGATCTGTCAATTTTTGTTTGGTGATGCCCATTTGCAGGCTAAGAGAAGGCTATTTTTCAAAATTTACCGTTGTAATGATTACTGAGCCAATCATTCCGATCATAAAATTTAAATAATTCTGTAGTTTTCTCCTGACCGGCAAACATAGATTTCTAAAGAACTTTGTAAAGGCCATTAAAGGATTAATAATGCCTTCAGGAATTCACAATACAATTTAATTAACCGTCTGACAGCTGAGGTTTTGCTGGCAACATTTCCAGGGGTTCTATCTGTGGACCTTCTAAATATTTTGAAAACAATTTGACTGAAAGTTGTTGGTGGCTGAGCCACCAACAACTTTCAGTCAAATTGCTTTCAAGATAGTCATCCAGTCAAGAGTTTTTGCGCATTGAAATTAATGTCTGTTGGCTTGCAGCAACGAGACAGTTACTAACTACTACGGTGCAGAGGTTTACTACGATAACGGAAATTGAACGAAACTCACGGAATTGGTAAATTGAAATGGAAACGCTAACGTCTTATTTTCTGCGCATGATAATAGCACAATGCACAACACACTTTCGACAATTTTACTGACTTTTTACGTGTACTGAGGTAGCTTAAAATGAAATGGAATTTTTTAATGGAAAATTGCAAATTTTGAAACCTGGAACACGACTTTCCATCATCGATAAATAAAAATATCATTCATTAGGTTTTAGATTATTAAAGGAGAGCATGCACATGAAAGTGATTGAAATTAAATTGTTAAAATTGTATACTTTTGTAGGCTTAAGTTGTCTGTGGGTCCAGATGTAATGAAACGAAATAAATCTTAACATGTAATTTTTTAGTTGTGAAATTGAATTATGGAATGGTGTCTCTAATTCAATTTCACAACTTACGAAAATTTTACTAATTTGTACATAATAAAACCATCATATGTTAAGATTTATTTCGTTTCATTACATCTAGGCACACAATTTAAGCGACTAAGAGTATATAATTTTCAGTTTTATTTTCAAGCATTTGGGTGTGAATGCGCACCTTTAAATAATTGTATTATTTATACCAAGATTAGCTGAAATCTGTTTGATTTGAAAAATTCCTTTATTTTGTTTTTAAATCAGTTTACAAGAAGAAAAACAAATGTTTTTATCTGTATTAACTACATGATATTTGATATTTGCTTGTTCATAGGAAGCTACAGAACCAGTTGCAGCAACGTCACATAATGACAATGGTGTCATCACATCAGATGTTGTTGCCACCGACCTTCCTCCGAAAACCCCACCCCCTCTTGAAGCGACCAATGAGGAGCCAGAGGCTGCTACCGACATCGAAATTCCCCCTCCAATGGCCATACAGGATCACACATTCAATGCTCAACAAGGCACCAGCGATAATTCCGGCAAATTGGTATGTATAAGACTAGAGAAATACTTACATGTAGCTTATTATTAGTACAAATATTCAAACCTATATTTTTAACATTTTAGTTGTCAAGCTGGTCAAAGATAGCTTCTACAATAGATGAATCCAGTTTTAGATATGCCCTACCCATTTGTAGCTTCGCCCATGTTGGGATAGATCGAAGCCTGAACTCCATGAATCTTAATTTCCAGAAAACTGCAGGTAAACTGTTGAATATTTGAAACTAATTTGACTGTATACTGTTGCTGCCTACGGCAGTTTCAAAGTATTCAACAGAATGGTTATTATCTAGTAAAGACATACAACTCGTACATGTGACGGACTGTTAAGAATTCCTGATGGACTCAAATATGCCAATGATGATGTATATTAATTGTAACGTCTGCCTACATGTAGCATATCTGCTTATGACGTCATACTTCACAGAAAGGATGGATTTCTCTATTGGCTTGAGAAATTTCCATTTGCAGATCTAAAGTAAGGGAAAACTGTATTTGGAAATTTACCTCTGGAATTACTGACTCGATTTAACCGAGCCCGTCATTCCAACAAAAATTTTTCAGAGCTATTGTTTCTGGCCTGAAAATGGACATTCAGTAAGCAAAAACTGTGATTTACCTGATGAACTTTGACAGTTGAAAGATTGACACGTTAACACTAATCTTATCCTGGCCAAAAACACCTTCCCAAATTGTCTGCAGTAACCAGTTTTAAAAATTGACCACTAATGACTAGGTTGGTTATTAACCCTTACCGCTCTGATGTCAATATTCTATGTTTTACTGTGTCGGTAGCAAAGAAAGTGGTGTAGATTTTTCAACAATTTCATTGGACAATGTTGCTGTCCATGACGGCGCCATCTTCCACCAAAATTAAAAAAAAATTGACACCAGTTTATCGTTTAATTTAATTTGAAAATTAAAAATTTTAACACCATAGTGGTAAGGGTTAAGCTAGTCATTCGAGTAATAAATCTCGACAAATATTTTGGTCTGAACAGGGCAGAAGCTGTTTTTGGCCAAATTTGAGTGCTAATTAATGGGTAAAGAGTGAGTGTTATCTGATTATATATGCTGTCTATACTGTCTGCATTTCCTTATATTGCTTATAACCCCTCTCCAAAATGTGAATATCTTGAGGTACATAGGGAACACAGATTTAAAAAGAACACTAGATCACTTAATTAGCGATGCTGTAAATATCTACAGCTCATTCAGGATAGTGAGTGGTCTATTGATAAATGTCTATGTTAGGGTGTGATAGATTACTGGCTTTATGATGTCACATGCATAATGCCCCTCTATGTTGTTGCTTTGCAGAGTGAACATGAAGCGTCTAGCTCGCTGGATCTTGCCAATGAGATCGAGTCAATGGTCAAGCAGAGAGTGGCCAGTGTAAGTAGTTTGCTGTTGTAGCGACATGCAGACTTCTGCTTCTTAACCGTTTAATTGTCACAATTGGTCAAGAAAATTGAAGAGGACTTCTTTTTAAAAATTTACCACTGGAATCACTGGGTCCGTTATTGTGCCTGTGACATTACAGTAGTAAAATTTTAAAAGGTGGCGTGTAAATTGACATATCTCAAGATGATCGCTGAAAATGAATCCAGTTTCTCAGGCAATTATAGTGTGTCATAATCAACTACGCGACCTGTAGGCTGACATCATAATCAATTATGTCATGAATAGCTCAATTTAGTCTGTCTTAAGAGCTTAAAAGTCTGTCAGGTTGTATGAATTGTATGCTTTTACTCTTTAATAGACATGCTGTTGAGTATTTTGAAACTAATTTAACTGGGCACTGTTGCTGCCATAGGCAACAACAACACCCAGTGAAATTAGTATCAAAATATTCAACAGCTTAACCTGTATAGTTTTTTTGAAATTGACATTCAGAGAGTGCGGGTTTCGATCAATTCCAACACGATCAAAGCATGGGTGGAGCTTAGCTAGAGATAGGCAGGGCATCACTAAAACTGAATTCCCCCATTGTCTTATGCCAGAAACTATTCTTTTCCCAATGCACACTAACCAATTCAATTGACTGATGAATCAGATGAGTTCTTTCCCCATTTCAAATTAAAAATGTACTATAATTTCTCCTGTAATCAAGTTGGAAAAGGATCGTGTATAGCGTATCTATTTGGCAGTACGTGTCCTATATGCAGTTAAAATTGAGAGTCTATAAATGTATTGCTGGGGAATCGAACCCGCAACTGGTAAAAGCGCTTAGTGTCATAGCCTTTAAACGCTTTCACCAGAGGCGTTGATCTGATGGAAGCGTATGTGGGTTATGATGCTAGACGCTGTCACCAGTTGTGGGTTCGATTCCCTGTCAATGATAAAATACTGTAATGCCACGGATAGCTATATAACTATAAATCTATTTGTACAGTCTCATCATCTTGTGTTAGCGGCTAACTCGCATATGAAGTGTGGATAATAGTGGCGGATACTGAAAATGTCTATGTTTTGTTCAATAAATGTCAGATCTATGCGAATCGGGCATATAGTGTTAATAAACACTAATCAGTTACAGGTCAATGTCGGCACTGGAGTGCTTGAAAATAAAATTGTTGTAATCGGTTGCTTTTAGAGACTTAACCCTTTAACACTCATATCGGCCAAAAACGGCTTCTGCAGTGGGCTAGAGAAATGTCCAATTGCAGACCAGGAGAAGACTATCTTTGAAAATTTAGCACTGAAATGACTGGCTCGATAACCAAGGCAGTCATTCCAGTGGTAAATTTTCGAATAGTCTTCTCTTAGCATATGATGATATGATTCCGTTTTAATTAATATAATTTTTTATGTCGTTAAATTGAATTAGAGACACGTATCCCGAATTCAACTTCGCAACAAAAAATATATTATTTTATATGGAATTAAAATCATCGTATGTCAAGATTTACTTCATTTCGTTACATTGGGGTACACAATTTAACCCTCTAAAAGTAGAAAATTTATAAAATTTTAGTTTTCAAGCTTTTTGGTGTGAACATTGTCCTTTAAGTTTAATATTCTAAAAAAACCTAACATGAATTGTTTGCATTACACAAGTTTTTCACTTTTCATGTGACCTGTCAATTAATCAAATGTTTAAATTTTATTCAATTCAGTTTTATCATATGATTAATTAGGTAACTAACGCCAATGTTCCCTCAGCGATGGCTTCCAATCAAATTAAGACTAAAATATTCAACGGTATGTTTTATCTTGTTTTGGAAACATTTTAAGTTATTTCTGAGTTGTACTGTAATTCATAGCTCATCGTCAGACATGTTTTATGAATTTTAAAATATAATTCTCATGTATGATTTCCTAATCTGCTTCGTCCACAGCCATCCATAGAGGGCGCTAGTGACGGTGGAGCAGAGGCGACACCAGATGAGCCACTTGAAGTTGATGTGGTTCTTAAGTTTCTCAAGCGACGACAGTGAGTGTGGTCTACTTAACCTGCTATTCTCTTATTAGAGGATCTGTTCCGTGGTTTGATAATTTATCTCGATTAATTACGCCTTTACTGTTATTGGTTGCGTATTGGGAAAGGGAAATAGCTCATGTCCGCAAAAGATATTATTTACTGGTATTTTTAAAAACCTTCCTCTCGTATGATTGGCTCTCCTATCACTTTAATGGTCAAATCGGAGCTTCCACAGTTGTCTTGAAAAATGGCTATTTGCAGGCCAAGAGAAGACTATTCTTTGAAAATTTACCACTGAAATGACTATCGAGTCAGTCATTCCAGCGGTAAATTTTTAAACATGTTTTTTTTTGTCTGCAAATGGACATTCAGTGTACCAATTTTAACCGTTAGAGGATCATAAGATAAGGCTCTTAATGTCCAGTCATCTCAGCGAAAATTGTGCATCATGCATTCGTTTGTGCGTGTGTGTGCGTCAGTGTGTGCGTACGTGTGCGTGTGTGGTGTGTGTGTGTGTGTGTGTGCGCGTGTGTGTGTGTGTGCGAGTGTGTCACTGTGTACATGCGTGCATGTGGATGTTGAAACCCTGATATCTTATATTAGATATCCCGCAACTTTTTAAAGCAAATTTATTTTCTATTACTGGTCTAAAGGATTTATGTAATAATATCTGTCTTTCTTTTGTCTGCGTTTGTTATTTTCTTATTTCAGACTCTGTGAAAGTTTCTTTATTTTTGTTTTTTTATTTTAATTAAATTTACTTTAATTATGTTCTGTTTTGTTTCTGCTTGTTTTAATGTATTAAGTTTTTCTTTTTATTTACTTTTTTCTTAATGAGCAGTCGCAAATTCTACAAGAAAGCTAAGTGAGTTACATCCCCTTAGCAACGATGTTTTATTTTTCATATATATATATCTATATATGTATATATTTCTCTACATATTTATCTGTCAGTGGCACCATTATCTTTTCACTCCCACCCCACCCGCCCCCACCCCCACATCTCCACACGTAGTCTAAATCGATGTTACAGTATCCGCTCACAACAGTATTTCTTTATAGGTTCAGTCAAACTACCTGCCTGTAGAGGACGCTTTTTGGGCCCAGAGATGGTGGTTCTTAATGATACCATTGTTATTGGGCCTCAAAGGTTATTACCATGGCCAATGAATGGAGGAATCCAGTTTTAGCTCTGCCCCATCCATCTTAAGCTCAGCTCCCCCACACTTCGCCCATGTTGGGATTGATCAATCCATGAACTCCCTGATTATCAATTTCCAGAAAACTATCCAGGTACATGTAAGCTGTTTGGATATTTCGAAACTAATTTGACTAGCAACAGCACCCAGTCAAATTAGTTTCAAAATATTGAACAGCATGTCTATTAAATAGTAAAGACATACAATTCATATAACAATGCTTAGTCCGTCATCAGTTTTAGTGTTAGTGACAAAATTAGCTACGCCATTCATGATGTAATTGATTATGACGTCAGCCTACTTGTCACATTGTTGATTATGCCATCATATTATTGATAGATATAAACTGGAATCCTCCATTGTATTAACCCTTTAAGCCTTGAATTTCTTCAAGAAAATTTTAAGTTTTTCAAAGAAAATGTCAATTTGCAGACCAAGAGAAGACTAATTTGAAAGTTTAGCACTGGAATGACTGGCTCGGTTATCGAGCCAGTCATTCCAGTGGTAAATTTTCAAAAATCGTCTACTCTTGGTCTGCAAACGGACATTTCCCAAGATCATTGCAGAAGCTATTTTTGGCTGATATGAGTGTTACGGTTTAAGTGACCGCCTGTCTTTAGTGGCCATTTTGTTATGGTCCCTACAGTGTCCGTTATTGACACATGATACTATTGGCAATATTTACTCCTGTCAACATTACTGACTTGGATACTTAAGGGAGCTACAACTTCCAGTCAAATTGTTGTCAAACTATTACACATCCTTCCTGTGTCGGCCTCATGAAGTCCCAGAACTGTTATTATAATGGAGAAAGTGATAAATAGCAAACATTACCTTCAATATCAGCAAATCATTTTCTTGAATTTATGCATGCAATTTATCATTCGTGAGCTTGACACAAGAATACCTACAGAATATTGCACCTGTATTCATTGATCGGAGATAGTTTATTTAATTTCTTTCTCAAGGAAGCTCCAGATTAAAGGTATCTTAATTTGCTATAATCAGCGCAAGAAATTTCACCTTGTTAAACACAGTATGCGACATTTCCACATTTAAAAATAAATAATAGTTCTTTGGATGAGAAAATGAGTCCACTACTGCTATTATACATGGGAAGGCACAATGTAAATTTCAACTGCATAGAAGCTCATATTTTCTAGTTTAATATATAACAACCATGTCCATGTTTGACTTATTAACCATAGTCCACTGAACATGTGCATTGACTATGTTCAAATAAATGCTGGATTGCTAACTATTGTTAGATGATTGCTGACTCTCTACCTCCATTGCAGAGTATTTGGATCATGAGTCCAGTCTAAGTTAACCCTTTCCTCAGAAACGTAATCTACGTCTACAAAATTATCAATATAAAAAAAATGGCAAGGAAATCGACCTTGGAAATATCATACAGTAGGAAAGTATAATTTCATAAAACTTAAATTAGCTATCTAACAGTTGCAAGCCAATAATTTTAATTTGCAAACACTAAACTTGCTGAATATTTTTTGAAGACAATTTGACTGAAAGTTGTTGGTGGTTTAGCCATGAACAACATTCAGTCAAATTGCTTTCAAACTATTTAGCAGATCAAGCGTTAAAACCCCTGGAATATGTTGTCGGCAAAAACTCCGCAGTCAGATGGTTAGTTAGTGAAATATTTATGGTACATGTTTATGTGCTAGAAAAAATGACAATCAAAGTCTCTCCGCCATTCTGCATCTGATGTCGATTTAACCCATTTGCGACGGAGCTACAAAGGCTGGTTGATGATAGTTAATTCGCTAGTGTCACCCTCGTAAGTTTCTCCACGTTCTAGTCAACACTTGTTACCAATACTTGCCAGTCAAACTTTCTCCATATTAGCGATGTCAATTAGGACTTATTCCCGGTGATCCATAGTCTTCGTATTAAAGTACACAATTTACTGAATTATTCTCCATGATACTATAGTCTGTGCCAGAAGTAAAGCACTACCTTCAATCTGTTTGTTGCATAAGTCCAGTGTTATTGTCAACCTAAGTACACTTATTGCCAAAAGTAAATCACTCAGTATTTTCTGTGCCAGAACTTTTCTTCCATTCATTCTGCAATATTGTTTCGAATTGGACACTATACCTATCAAATATATTTAAATTAATTTTTTACTTTAATGTTTGTATATGTTTTTGTGCTGTCTCCACTTTGTACATTGTCTGTTTTGATTTTTTGTTTTCATGTTTTCTAAAGATAAAAGGTCAAAGCGAAAGTTTTTATAAAATCGTGTGTCATGTCTTACAGATATTATTAAAAATCAGCTCATTTGCATATCAATTAATCCCTTATGATGCTGGGTACGGGGTCAGTATTGGCCCACTACCAGCCCAGTTATCACGGTTTCTCTGCAAATGTTCATTTGCACACCAAAAAGAAGAATATTTGAGAAAACTTACCACTGAAATGACTGGCTTGGTTACTGAACCAGTCATTCCACTCATAATATTTCCAAAATATTGTACTCATGGTCTGCAAAGGACATTTTTCAAATACCATTGCAAAAGCCATTATCGGCCGGCTCTTTTTGTTGTTTATTGCCTAGCGCTAACCTTGTCATCGATGGATTCCCCATATCTCATTTTCAAGGGAACAATAGAGGAAAACTGTTGAATATTTTTAAGAATGCAGCAAGAGCTTTCAGTAAAATTAATTTCAAAATATTCAACAGAATAATTTTTATACCATAAAGAACCTATTTTTTCAGGGATTTGTCTGTCGAAACAGTTAATATATTACCGGAAGATAATTTTAAACATTAATGTATTAAAAGTCTCTAATTTGCATAACAATAAAACATGTGAAATGTGTAATTTAAACATTATTGCTTAATATAGATTGTCCTTTAAACTCTTATTATATTCATTACTATACTAAAGCTGATATCATGCTTATTGTTTTGAAAACAATGTAACAGAATTCTCTTGCTACCTCAATGACTTTGTGTTATATTGCTTTCAATGTGTTCAGCATATTTCAGATTTTGCCCCCCTGGAATCCATGCTTTTATTAATACAGAATGAAATACGTTATTTACCAAGTCTTTAATATGGTTCTTTATTTTAACTGTTTGATTGGTTGCTATTTTTAGATACGTAATTGTGGAGTTACTGGAGACGGAGAAGGATTATGTGACGGACTTGGGAAGTATAGTCGAGGTAGGTTTCAGTTAACCCTGACTACTGAGTTTTTGGAGACAACATACTCCAATGGTTATAATGCTGGATCCGCTAAATATTTTGAAATCAATTTGACTGAAAGTCAAGTTATTTTCAAAATATTCAGCAGGTCCAGAGTTATTTCCCATTGAAATTATTGTCTGCTGGCTTGCAGCAGTCAGTTAATGGTCACATTCATTTTATTGGCTGGATTGATTTTATGACATGGTTGCTTTACTATCATGTTTGGTAGAATGAAGGGATCCAATATCTAGATATGCCCCGCCCATTGTTAGAATAGGTTTCAAAATATCAGAATGGTTAGTAAATTGTACCTTCGTCAAAAACATACAATTCATACAGTTTCGATGATTGTGGCTTCATCCAAACAAATGATGTATTTGATTGTGACGTCACGTACTTGAGTGACATGGACCACTCTATTGAACCTGATAGAATGTGTCACTGCTTCTCCATTGATTTATAATAATAGCTGAGTAGCAGCTCAATAAACCATCATGTCTTAGTCAGTCAGTCCATCTGTCCATCCATTCGTCCATCTGTCCACCCGCCCGCCCGCCCGCCCGCCAGCCAGCCAGCCAGCCAGCCAGTCAGTCACTCACAAAAGATTATTCCGGGCTCTAGTTTCAAGAGTTTACAATAAAACTTGGGAAAAGGTTGCCAGTGGAGTCCTGAACATGTGTGATAAAGTTGGTTTTATAAAACATGTTCTATTCAAAATGTCACTGGTGAATAACTGAACTAACAGGGCATGCTCTGTTTTTATTGGAAATTTCCATCTAGCATAAGCAATAGGTTCAAATAATATGGCAGCAACAAACTATATCTAAAATGGCATTTCCGCTTGTCATTCGTCATGTTAGTTAAAGTGACATAAACTAACAAATAGTCCACTATTTATGATCCATGACTTATTAAATTTCAGAATTTATGAGAACTTTAAGGAATGTCCATTTGCACAACAAGGAAATATTATTTAAAAAATTGTATCACTAGAATGTCTGGCTCGATAATTTAGTCAGTCTCACTAAGGAAACATTTCCATTTTCTGGACATATCTTGACCATTAAATGGTTAAATATTTACGACAACGTTCAGTGTTACTATTCATGTTTACCCTCAGCTTTCATAATGTAGCCCTTGATATATGGTGCTTCAGCAGAACCCTGCATCCCCGATAGTGCTGGTTACTAGGCCAGTACTGGCCAACTACCCCGCATTAGCTTCGATTGGTTCATATCTACCTGGTAGCTGGCATGCTGACAAGGTGTGTTTGAATTCCGAAAGGAAGGGGTTAATTGTTTTAGTTGTGTTTTCTTTACTCCAGGGCTATATGGCTTACATCAAGGAACATCCAATGCCCACAGAACTAGAAGGAAAAGATAAAATTGTGTTTGGAAATATTCATCAGATATTTGATTGGCACAAAGAGTAAGTTATCTGGGCATGCATCAGTGCAAATGCATGCACAACCGTGCACGCATGCACACACAGACACACTATTTATGCAAGCACGTATGCACACGCACATGCACACACATGCATGTATGTGCGCAAATGCATACACACACATTGATATAATTTTAGATACTATTTATTAACCATTTAACACTCATATCAGCCAAACATGTCTGTTGCAGTGGTCTTGAAAAATGCCCATTTGCAGACCAAGAAAAGACTATTTAAAAAAATTTAACGCTGTAATAACCGGCACGATAACGGAGCCAGTAATTACAGTAGTAAATTTTCAAAAACAGTCTTCTCTTGGTCTGCGAATGGACATTTCCTATGAAAACATTGACATTTTCTTGAACAAATTTGAGTATTAACGGGTTAAGGAGCATTTAATGTCATTGATACTATTATGAATTATTCAATTTAAATCTACTGTATCGCAGTCTGATCATGTAATTCACCTTTCCAGAGTATCCATCCATCATCTGACCACGTATGACATCATAATCAGCTCTGCACGTGTATGATGATGTCACAATCATTACGTCACAAAGGGTTCCATATAGACCCTCATCAAATCTCAAATACTCCGACACGTTGTATGAATTGTATGTCTTTGTAATTCTTTACAATTTAATAAATATGCTGTTGAATATTTTGAAACTAATTTGACTGGGCGCTGTTGCTGCCTTAGGCAGCAACAGCACGCAGTCAAATTAGTTTCAAAATATTCAACCGGTTACCTGTGTAGTTTTTTGGAAATTGATAGTCAGGGTGTTCAGAGATCGATCGATCCCAACACGAGCGAGGTGTGGGTGGAGCTTAGTTAGAGATGGGCGGGGCATAGCTAAATTAACCTGTGATGTCAGTGTGGTTTTTTTTCCATCTCCCATATCTCAGGTACCATACGAGACAGGACCGACGTCTTAGCGTCCCCTCTAAAGCTGCATGAGTATGACGTTTTACACCTATTCATGTGCCTGAATGAGTGATTAATCCTAGAGTGTATGATATCTACCAGGCCTCTATGATGATCATAGTAACCAGCCAGAGACATTGTTTTGAGCATGGTGGTTCAGTTTGTCATATATCGTAATGCAGAGTTTAATCTGTTTTAAGATTATTTTACACTTTAATTTCAGGACATTTCAACCGGAATTAGAAATATGTTTAGAAGACCCGGATAAAGTTGGCGCCGTATTTAACAGATATGTAAGTATTTCTTGAGAACATCCCTCCCCTGGCCTGCCACTAATGTACATGTCTAGTTTCAGCTCATAGTAATCATATTCATAAGTCTATTTTTGAAAGTTTCTTGCGGGAATGACTGCCTCCAAATGCAAGCCAGTCATTCCAGTTGTGAATTTTAACAAATAGTCTTCCCTTGGACTATAACTGTACATCCACCATTAAATAATGATACCAATATGCAAGAATCCCGATTAGTCACTTGAGTATAATCAATTACGTCACTTGTTAGCTGATATCACAGTCAAAATGACATAGAGCTCCGTTGCTAAGCTTGAAAAGTCCGTCACTAGTGTTCGAATTGTATGTTTTCGATGAATTTACAAATTAATAATTAAACATTCTGTTGAATATTTTGAAACAGATTTGACGGGGAGCTGTTGATGCTTATGGCAGCCTTACCCAACAGTCAAATTAGTTTCAAAATATTCATCAGTTTGCCTCAGTCTATTGTTACTTTGAAATTTCTTTTATGCGAAGTCAGGCTTCAACATTTCAAATTGAGTCAAATATGCGTAAATATGTGGGCGGAGCATAGGTAAAAACGGGTGGGACATAGCTAGAAATTGATGCCTCTGTTGTATTGCATTATGATAAAGAACTTAGCAATCATTACGTATGATTAGTGATCAATCTACACGTTGCTAGATCATGGTTTAGCTTTGTCATTTCAGAATCATGTAATGCCAAAGGTGAACACATGATTGGTTTCACAATCATGGTGGCTGCTAATGTCAGCCCACGTTATTTATAGGAATTGCAAGGACATATAATATTAACTCATATATAAAGAGCTTATTATAGAGGTGAGCTTTTATGTATTTCATCCAGAATAACATTGACCCTTATCACTCTGATGTCATAATTTTTATCGTTCAAATTAAGTTCAAGGATGGGCTGGTGTGCATTTTTCAAAGAATTTGGTGGAAGATGGTGCTGTCATAGACAGTAACATCGGCCACCAAAATTGTTGAAAAATGTACACCAGTAAAAAAAATAGAAATTTGACATCAAAGTGGTCAGGGCTAATAACCATTGTTAGCTCACCTGGCCAGAATGGCCAAGTCAGCTTATGACATTTCGACCGTCCCTCTGTCCATCCATCTGTCCGGCGTCTGGCCGTGAACCTTTGCTTAAAGATGCTACTCATTAACCACTTGGCGGATTTCAACCTAAATTGGTTGGAAGGACCCTATGGGGGTAGGCTTCAGAACATATACACAGAATTTTGATTGGTCAATTTTTGCGGCATCCATCTTGGATTTTCTGAAAAATGGTGGGAAATCGTTTAAAACGCTTATCCTCAATAACTGCTTGAGCAATTTAAACCAGACTTAGCTGGGAGGATACTAGGCTGGTAGGTTTCAGAACTTGTATACATAATTTTGATTGGTCAATTTTTCCGGTGACCATCTTAGATTTTCCGAAAAATGGCGGCAAATCGTTTAAAATGCTACTCATTAACTGCTTGAGCAATTTCAACCAGACTTAGCTGGAAGGATACTAGGCAGGTAGATTTCAGAACTTGTATACAGAATTTTGATTGGTCCATTTTTCTGGTGGCCATCTTGAATTTTCAGAAAAATGGTAGGAAATTGTTACTGCTTGAGCAATTTCAACCAGACTTGGCTTGAAGGATACTAGGCTGGTTTCAAAACCTGTATACAGAATTTTGATTGGTCAATTTTTCTGTTGGCCATCTTGGATTTTCTGAAAATTTCTAGAAATCGCTTAAAAGCTCCTCGATTTCATTCAAACTTGGATGAAAGAACCCTAGTCTGTTATGCTTCAGAACTTGTATACATAATTTTGGTTGGTCCATTTTTCCTGCAGTCATCTTGAATTTTCCAAAAAAAATGGCAGGAAATCGTTTAAAACGCTACTTATTAATTGCTGGAGCAATTTCAACAAGACTTGGCTGGAAGGATACAAGGTTGGTAGATTTCAGAACTTGTATACAGAATTTTGATTGGTCAATTTGTTCGGGGGCCATCTTGAATTTTCCGAAAAATGGCTGAAAATCGTCTCATTAACTACTTGTGCGATTTCAACCAGACTGGCTGAAACAAGCCTAGGGTGGTAGGCTTTAGAATTTGCATATAGAATTTTGATTGGTCTATTTAGACTATTTTTCCGGTGGCCATTTTGGATTTTCTGAATATTTTGGAAAATCTGTTTACAAAGGCTACTCCTCATTAACCGCTTGGCCAATTTCAACCAAACTTAGCTGGAAGAACCCTAGGCCAGCACACTTCAGAACATGTATACAGAATCTTGACGGCTTGATTTTGATGGTGACCATTTTGGATTTTCCGAAAAATGGGATTTATATAAAATACTACTCCTCATTCATCGCTTGGGCAATTTCAACCAAATTTGGCTGGACAGATCCTGTTGTCTTAGTCTCTAGAAATTCTATTCAGAATTTTGATAGGTCAATGTTTTGGCAGCAATCTGATTTTCTGAAAGTTTTCCGGAACCATTTAAAAAACGTACTCCTTCAATCAATGGCCCGATTGCAACAAAACTTGGGTGGAACAATCCTATGACAGTAGGCTTCGTTCAACATATTAAACGAGAGTCTTGATGGGTGAGTTTTTTTGTCGGCAGCTTGGATTTTCCGAAAATCATCCATGTCTATTTAAATGCAAATGGTTTAAATGCCAATGATCCAGGAGAGCACCACAGGCCCTTGGGCCTCTTGTTATTACATGCTAAAGGAAAGCTGGTGTGCATTAGCATGAAAATAGGTTAGCTGAAAGTCAATGATTGTTACCGAACTTAGGTAGCAACAGCTCCCAGTCAAATTAGTTTCAATATATTCAACAGTTAACCTGTATTGTTTTCTGGAAATTGACAGTCAGGGAGTTCAAGGATCGATCGATCCCAATGTGAGTGAATTGTGGGTGGAGCTTAGCTAGAGATGTGGGCGGGGCAAAGCTAAAACTGGACAGGTCCATTGGAACACACTCGCTGATCTGCTTAGTCCCTTGATCTACACTCCACTGCCTTCGTGTACCGGGTTGTAGATTTAGTGATCTTATGCGGTCAGATTTCTGAAGGGTAGTGTGTGTGTGTGTGTGTGTGTGTGTGTGTGTGTGTGTGTGTGGTGTGGTGTGTGTGTGTGTGTGTGTGTGTGTGTGTGTGTGTGGCCCAGAGATTGTCAGAAATCCAGTTGCTACATGTAAGGTTCACTGAATGTTAGATTGGGTTACAGAATACATGTATATGGTTTCTGTTCCTTCTTATCCCTTTCACCATATCTCATTTTCAAGGCAACCATACAGGAAAGCTGTTGAATATTTTGAAATAAATTTAACTGGAGGCCATTGCTGCCTGTAGCAGCAATTGTGCTGAAGCAGCAATGGCTTCCAATCAAATTAATTTTAAAATATTCAACAGGATAAGTTTTTATATCTTAAAGCATCTACCCATCTTGTGCCATTTTAACCCTTTGATGATTAACCTGGCCAAAAACAGCATCTGCAGTGGCATTGAAGAATATCAGTTTGCAGACCAAGAGAATATTTTTGAAAATTTACCACTGGAATGACTGGCTCGGTAACCGAGCCAGTCATTCTAGTGATAAATTTTCAAAAATAGTCTCAAGTTGGTGTGCAGGTTGACATTTGCTATTAGAAAAGGGAAATTTTCTTGAACAAGTCTGAGGGTTAATAGATTATGGGTAATATTTTGATGTATTTCTATATTGTTTTATTATACTCTTGTTGAATGTTTTATTTTCACAGGAGAAAAGGCTGTACATGTACGTGAAGTATTGTGAAAATAAGCCCAAGTCTGAGTACATCGTCGCCGAGTATCTAGATACTTACTTTGAGGTAAGCACAAAAATAACCATCTGTTTGTCTGTCTGTCTGTCTGTCTGTCTGTCTCTGTTCTGAGAAAAATGTGTGTGTGCATGCGTGAGTCTGTCTGTCTGTCTGTCTGTCTGTCCGGAGATGTATCTCAAAATCTGATCCGACGTGACAAAGATTTCAACAACACAACAAGCGCAAATTAGGATGTCCAGTCTTTGGCTAAAAAGCCTGGATTATGATCAGGTTAAATTGTTGACCTAAGGATAGCTCGAAAAACTACAGGTCTGGTTTAGCTCCGATTGATGAATCCAGTTTCTCAGTTAATTATATGATGTCATAATCGACTACGGCATGTGTAGGCTGATGGCATAATCAATTATGTTATGAATGATACAATTTAGCCAGTCATAAATGCTTAATAATCTGTCAAGTTTTACGACTTGTATGTCTTTACTATCTAATAAACATTCAGTTGAATATTTTGAAACTAATTTTACTGTGCGCTGTTGCTGCCATAGCCATAGGAAGCAACATCACCCAGTCAAATTAGTTTCAAAATATTCAACAGCTTACTTGTATAATATTCCGAAAATTTAGATTCAGAGAATGCAGGCACTGATTGATCCCAACCCGGACAAAGCATGGGTGGAGCTTAACTAGAGAGGGGTGCGGCATAGCTAAAACTGGATTCATCAATTATAATGTTGTAATGTGATCACCGTACGCTAAGGTTCCACAAGTTATGACAATTCTAACAAATTCTGGAGGACAAGGTTTTGTCATCTTTGATTGCTATTGTTTAAGCTGCTTTGATTGTAACGAATAGAGACGGTTATGGTAGTGAACGCTGATTTCATGATTTTCAAATATGTCAATATCGATCGCTATCTATGTTTTATATTGCAGGACATCCGTCAGAAATTGGGACATCGTCTTCAGCTGCCTGATCTTCTCATTAAGCCAGTTCAACGAATTATGAAGTATCAGCTACTGCTCAAAGTGAGTAGCTTATGCGAGTTGACACTTTAGTGGTAGAGCTGGCCAAAACCGTCCTCCGCAGTGGTCTTGAAGAATGCCCATATGCAGACCAAGAGAGGACTATTTTTGAAGATTTATGACTAGAATGACTGGCTCGATAACCGAGCCAGTCATTCCAGTGGTAAATTATCAAAAATTGTCCTCTCGACCTGCAAATGAGCATTCAGCAAGGAAATATTTTAATTTCTTTACCAAATTTTACCATTATAGGGTCAAATAGAAACTCACCGGCTGAATATTTTGAGAACAATTCGATTGAAAGTTCATAATGCCTTAGTTTATGGTTCCTTTGGCAGCATCAACTTTTGGTTAAATTATTGTCTTAATTTTCCCCAAAAATAATGATCTCAATCCTAAGATTATTCATATTTTAAAAAGGAAATTTAGTTACCCCTATGAGATATTTTTATAACCGTGTGTCTGTTTTGTCAGGATATTTCCAAAAATATCTCGATTTTATTCACAATGGTAGATATTTAGTTCCCTCTCTAAGAGGTATGATATGTTTAGAACTTTCCAGAATTGACCAGAAAGCTACAGTATCTACTGAGCTAGTAATGCTATTACCAGGTATGTTCATGCCTAACAGCATTGTCTGCTGGTAAATGTAAAGCTATTATGAAATGGAAAGCTTTTCTCTCTATTATCATTGATAAAGAAAACATTCTGAAAACTGATGTGATTTTCTAGAATATATTAACCTCATATATTAACCCTGTAATGGCCACGGTGGTCAAAAGTAGCTTCTGCAGTGGTCTTGAGAAATGTTCATTAGTAGGCCATGAGAAGAGTTCAAGACTATTTTTGAAATTTCACCGCCGAAATAACTGAGTCGGTCATTCCAATGGTGGTAGTTTTATGTGCAAATCGTGCCCATTAATGGTTCAATACTGTCATATTGTATATTGAGCTCATTTAACCCTTACGACTCTGATGACAAAACTTTAAATTTTCAAATTAAATTAAAAGATGAACTGGTGTTCATTTTTCAACAAATTTGTTGGGAGATGGTGCTGTCCTAGACAGCAACATCTTCCACCAAAATTGTTGAAAAATGTACACCAGTTTCTGTGATATTGACACAATAAAATATAGAATATTGACATCAGAGTGGTAAGGGTTAATAAGTTCTCTATTACATTAACAATCATTCAATATCATCGACACGTGGAATAAATAAATGTCATAAGATGAATCATAAGACAAATGTTAATGGTAACAATAATAAATGTTGTTTTTCCAGGATATTTTGAAATATACAGAGAAAGCACAACTTGATACAACAGAGTTGCAAAAGGCTGTTGCTGTTATGTGTGTAGTGCCTAAAGCCGCTAATGATATGATGAACGTCGGCCGATTACAAGGCTTTCAGGTAATGAGAGACAATTCTTTTAGTTTTAATATAAACAAATTCAGCGAGCGAGAATTGTGACTTAAGACAGCTTTGCGAGAAATGTCAAACATTTAACAGACAAATAGATGGACAAACAGACAGATAGACACATGCAGGCAGGGAGGTGGGCGGGGCGGCTCAATGGTCAGACATATATTTGTTATGAGTCACATCTAAAAATAAATTGATTTCCAGATTACCTATGATTGAGAAAGTTGGTTGTTGAATAAACTGAGTACGAATATTTCGTTTCAGTGTGTAGTTTAGACGTGGATTTGAATGCAATTGTTTGCTTGGTTTGGAATACTAATGCGTGTCTGCTTCAGCCCTGAAAATCTCAATTCTAATGCAAGCAGACATGAATGCTGTTGATTATTTTCACTGGAGACTTATTTGACTGGAAGCTGTTGCCGTCATATGTAGCAACAGCTTTGTGTTAAAATAGTATCAGTGTATTTTGCAGAATTTTTCACAATGAATTTATTAGTAATAGACAATAGATGAATTGGGGGTTTTTAATGCATTTTCGGATGCATTCAGGAGATGAGCCTATAAGCTGCTCAAACTGCAACGCATCGGAAAAAAATAATTTATTATATTTAACCCTCAAATTTGTTCAAGAAAATTTCAATTTTCTCATAGAAAATGTCCATTTGAAGACCAAGAGTAGACTATTTCTTAAAATTTACCACTGGAATGACTGGCTCGGTTATCTTGATCCGCAAATGGCCATTTTTCAACACCACTGCAGAAGCCGTTTTGGCTGATACGAGTCTTAAACGGTTAATAATCGACAATGGATGAGATTTTTTTTTAATACGTTTTCGGTTTCATACAGGAGATAAGCCTATAAGCTGCTCAAAATGCAACGAAAGAAAGTAATTTCATATTATGTTTAATAGAATGTCTTTTAACCTCGGAGAATGTGCTGTATATGTATATTATTGTAAAACCATAAATAAATTTGGCGCAATTTGAGCATAACATTGATTCAAACTGCCTTGAACCTACTGCCTCGTGCATGATAATGGCGCAATAACATATTGCCTTGTACTCTTTGGAGCATAAACTATATTTATAGGCATAAACTATGTTGTTGCTTTTTATTTTAGGGCAAGATCACGGCACAAGGAAAGCTCCTGTTACAGGTAATGAAGGAATTCAGTTTTATCTATGCCCCACCCATCTCTAGATAAGCTCCACCCACACTTCATCGTGCAATCGATCAATCCCTGTGTGTGTGTGAGTGTGTGTCTGTGTGTGTGTGTGTGTGTGTGTGTGTGTGTGTGTGGGTGGGTGGGTGGGTGGGTGGGTGTGTGTGTTTGTGTGCCTGCCTGCTTGGAAACTGCTGTATTTAACGTAAGATTTATTTTCAACAATGTGTCAGGAATGTCCAGATTAACTAGTAGTGCCTTTGTAATGTATCCCATCCTAACTGACACCCACACCACATCCTCCCATACACATCCACACCCAAAATATCCTCTCATACAGACCCACACATAGACCATCTGTCATACCCACTCAAACCACCAACCCTCCCAATAGCCACCCGCACTCACAATCTCCTGTACCCATCAATACCTGCCATCTCCTGCACAGATGCCTCCATCTCATTACTAGACTCTGTAAGCAATGTTGTTTTACTGTTGCCAGGACACGTTGCTTGTGATGGACATGTTAGGTGGGAAGAGTCAGAAGTTTCAGGAGCGTCGGGTTTTCCTGTTTGAACAGAGCATCATCCTGAGTGAAATGATACAGAAGAAGAAAGGAAACTTGTCCAATCCAGGATATGTCTTTAAAAATAGCTTCAAGGTTTGTTTACTGGCATAGTTATTTTCATCATCAGCCTCGACACCACCATCACCGCTGCCACTACCAACACCACTGCCGACGTCGCCGCCACCACCATCACCAGCACTAGCATCATCACCATCATGACCGCTACCACCACCAACACCACTGCCTCCATCGCCGCCACCATAACATCATCAACAGCACCATCATCATCACCACCATCACCGCTGTCACCACCAACACCACTGCCGCCATTGCCGCAACCACCACCATCATCATTACCAGCACTAGCATCATCAGCACCATCACCGCTGCCACCACCAACACCACTGCTGCGGTCGCTCGCCACCACCACCACCAACTTTATCATCACCAGCACTAGCATCATCACCACCATGACTGCTACCAACACCACTGCCACTGCCACCATCACCATCATCATCACCACCAACATCACCACCACTTGCATCACCACTACCACCACCATCACCACCCCCGCCACCACATCATCAATCGTCAGCATCAAAGTCATGGACAATCATCTTCATCATGGACAATCATCTTCATCATGGTCAATCATCTTCGTCGTGGACAATCATCATTATTACTCCATGTGCACAATAGTGACTCGCATTTATGAATTCTTTGTACTGGATGAACTCGAAAAATCTTAATTTCTCTAACCTACGCCATACAGTAATACAAGACTAATCAAAGATCAATCAGCATCTTGCAATTAGGAACATAATTGAAGGGAACTGATGAAATCTGCTTATACTCGATTTCAAGGCAAACATCGGAAAACGGGTTAATATTTTGAAAATAATTTTTAATTAGTAATGAGTTCAGGCAAATTAATTTCAAAATATTCAACAGAAAATCTTCAATTGTAAGGCAGAGGTTGTTTCATGTCCGTTGTGGTGATCATGAATGCATTAATGAGGCTTTAATTTAGCTAAGAATCGATGAATCCAGCTTTAGCTATGCTGCACCCATTCCTAGCTAAGAATCGATGACTCCAGCTTTAGCTATGCTGCACCCATTCCTAGCTAAGAATCGATGACTCCAGCTTTAGCTATGCTGCACCCATTCCTAGCTAAGCTCTGCCCACACTTTGTCCGTCTTGGGATCAATTGAATCCTGAACTCCTTGATTCTCAATTTCCAGAAAACTATACAGGTAAGCTGTTGACTATTTAGAAACTAATTTGACAGGGTGCTGTTGCTGCCAAATTAGTTTCAATATATTCAATAGAATGTTTATTAAATAGTAAAGGCATATAATTCGTACAACTTGACGGACTATTTAGCGTTTGACTGACTTAGATGTGTCATTCATAATTGTTTGTGACGTCAACTGCATGTGATGTAATTCATTATGATGTCAGCTGGTTGACTGACAGGTTGGATTCCTCTATTGGAAATCAGTTAAATGCATCTCCTAATACATGATTTCTTATTTTGTCTCCAGGCTAATGGTGTGCTACTAAAGCCTAGCAATGACAATGACCCAGTCCGATTTATTCTCATTGACCGCACACCCGGCTCAAACACAAAACTACTGGTTCAGTGTCCGAGTGAAGAGGTCAAGAAACAATGGCAGACAGCTATTCAGAATATACTGGACATGCAAGCCAGTTTTCTGTTAGGTGAGCATCACAGACCCTATTCCTGCCCATCTACCCAAGATGTGAGAATTTGAGCATTTATTCCGACGCCATCCATCCACACTGGAATAATCCCAGATCCTACTCCCACAGCATCCACCCGTACTGTAACATTCCCAGACCCTACTCCCACAGCATCCACCCGTACTGTAACATTCCCAGACCCTACTCCCACAGCATTCACCCATGCTGTAACATTCCCAGATCCTACTCCCACAGTATCCACCCATGCTGTAACATTCCCAGACCCTAATCACACTCCTCCATCCGTGCTGTAAAATTCCCAGACCCTGTGCAGACACCATTCAGCATTGTAATAGTCCCAGCCCCTACTCACACCCATCCATCCACCCACACTAAGAATCCTAATATCTATTCCTACCCCATCCACCCATTCTGTAAAATTCCCAGACCATACTCACATCTATCGACCAACACTGTGGCTTAAATCTCAGCCCCTATTTCCATCCATCCCCGCACTAACCGACCCTTTCGATAGAGTACACACAGACTGACTTTTGGTTAGGTGTGTTGGGATGGGATATGGTAGAGTTGCTGACAGCGGTGGTAAATAATTCAAATACCATTATCATATCACATTTATTCACACAAATACATATAATATTTATGTTTTCTTTCAGCTTTACAAGCGCCTACAGCGTTTATGAAGGGAGGCAAAGGTTAGTTATTATGATATAAGACGGAGGAATTCCACTTTAACCCTTTTCGTGATGAAACTGGCCTCTGTAGTGGTTTTGAGTAATGTCCATTTATAGGCCAAGAGAAGACTATTTTTAAAATTTTACCACTGAAATGACTGGCTCGGTAACTGAGCCAGTCATTACAGTGGTAAATTCTCAAAAACAGTCTTCTCTTGGCCTGAAAATTGACATTCAATAAGGAAATATTTTAATTTTTCAAAGAAATTTAATCATTACGGTGTTAATGACTTACCATTACTGGCATACAAGATATAAATGATTTCTTAACCATGTTAACTCATTAATTTTCACGCTCACCAAAAACATCTTCTGCAGCGGTTTGAGAAATGTCCATTTGTAGAACAGATAGACTATTTTTTAAATTTTACCACTGGAGTGACTGGCACATTAATTTTAAAAAAAACATTTTTTTCCTGCAAATGGATATTTCCCCCGAGAGAAACTTTTTTAGAAGAAATTTTAGCATTATAGGATTAATTTAATCCTTTTAACATTGAAAGTCCAATATTCCACTTTCAAATCAAACACACTCGTCGTATGCTGCTGGCTATTCTGATGCTATTTGTAGCTAAATTAGCTTCAAATTATCCTGTAATGGTAGCAGAATCATGTTTGCATCTTTACCCTTTAACCCTCGAATTTATTCAAGAAAATTTCAATTTTTTCATTGAAAATGTCCATTTGCAGAGCAGGAGAAGACTATTTTTGAAATTTTATCTCTGGAATGGCTGGCTCGGGGCAGTCACTTCAGTGGTAAATTTTTAAGAATAGTCTTCTCTTTGGTCTGCAAATGGACATTTCTCAAGACCACTGCTGAAGCCATTTTTGGCTGATATGAGTGTTAAAGGGTTAAAGAATTTTTTACCTGGTCTTTACATTTGAATTGGTTCATGCATTGTTATTTTTTTTCCAACACATGTTAGAAATGCATGACATCTAGGGCTTTGTGTGTGAACTGAGTGAAGTTATTTGAAGCTAAGTGCATGTTTAAGTGCATGATTGAGTGCATGGGTCTGTTTGATGTCCGCCTCAATAAAGCGCGATCACGATATGGAAGAGCTTTTGACTTAGTGCATGATCAGCTAGAAACTCCTCATTCTAACACTTCCAACAAGAAATTCCCTATGATAATTATGTCTTTATGAAATAAATTATGTTTTGTTCAGTGACTTCCAGTCATAGTAATCTCAAAATATTCAACAGTTTTCCCGTATGTTAGCCTCCTAATGGACCGTTCCAGTTTTAGCTATGCCCTGCCCATCTCTAGATAAGCTCCACTCACACCTTGCTTGTGTTGGGATCGAGCGATCTCTGAACTCCCTGACTACGAATTTCCAGAAAACTATTCACTCAGGTAAGCTGCTGAATATTTTGACAGCAATGGCGCCCAGTCAAATTAGTTCCAAACTATACAACAGAATGTTTTAATTAAATGGTCAAGCCATACAATTCGTACAACATGTCAGTATTAAGCGTTAAAGACAGACTAAATCGAGTCATTCATGACATAATTAATTATGACATCATCCTATACGTCACTCAGGTGATTATGATGTCCCTTGATAGATGGATAAACTGGAAAGGTCCATTGAGATACAAGGAATGTATCGCTGCAAGGGTTAATCAGTGTTCACACTAGACAGCTAATCCAGAATAAGTCTCATTTACAGAACCTAAATATGTTCAGTTAATTCCAAAAAATCTACACAGTAACTGATCGAAAGTAGTTGCTCCCACATAAATCTTTCATATGAATGCGCACATTTTAGACCGTCCATATTGAGAATGTTCCTTAGTGATAATTTTGCTCAATATTGAGTGCAGCGCCCCTTTGTTAAATTAGCTAGTTCGTTTATGCCTATTCTTGTCCCGATGTTTCCTAGATCATATTTTACCTGAAGTAAAATGTGCTAAGGTGAACCCAAAGCTATAATTCAGAGCTTTGATGGATATGAACTGCTATTCTCCAGGAAATGCTTCATTCAGTATAGAGTATATTTTTTGGCATGCCAAGTTTATTTATTTTATTTTTATTTACAAGTACTTATTTTTGTTGTTGTTTATTCATTTTCTAATAATTTGTTTATTTTTTTATTTTGTTTGCTTGCATTATCTCTCACCTCAGATGAGGATGAGGATTAAGGTAGATTTTCCTCATCTTGTTTTGTTTTGTTTCATTTCGGTTTTTTCGATGCATATTCATCTCCGAATTGTTCCTCATTTACACATTTATTGTTATATATGGTCTGATATGTCTATTAACTCTTTGAACACTCAAAATGGCCAAAAATGCCTTCGTCGGTGGTCTTGGGAAATGTTGATTTGCAGACCAAGATAAAACTTTTGAAGATTTATCACAGGAATGTGTGGCTTGGTAACCAAGCCAGTCATTCCAGTGATACATTTTCAATGATTTTCTTCTCTTGTTCTGTACTTGGACATTTTCTATGAGAAAAATTAAATTTTCTTGAAATAATTTGAAGATTAAAGGGTTAAGACAACCTGCTCTCTTGGACCTCAAAATAGTGAGAATTCAAGTCTATTCAACCGCCCGTTCAACCATCTGTTCAACCCTCTAGTCAACCATCTATTCAACCGCCTATTCAACCCTCTAGTCAACCATCTATTCAACCACCTGTTCAACCATCTCTTGAACCATCTGTTCAACTGTCTATTCAATCATCTGTTCACCCACGTGTCTTGAATAAGCACCATCTGGTGGTCACTTAAGTTTACATGCAGACCACCTTCATTCAATACTGTATTCGTTTTAAATGAGTTTGTTATCACACATGCACGTCTCCGATATTTGTATACATGCTCACATGCATATCACATCCATGGATTCAGGCACATATATGCATGCCCGAATACTATCACGCCTGTTAAGGCATGCATGCACGCATGCGCACCCATATGGACAATGTACAATACAGCCATATATGTGTTTGTACACGCACATGCATGGGAATACTTGTGTATGTATATTTATTCATACGCATGTTAAGACAATGACACAATGCATACACATGTCCATATTCATAAATGCATATCCAGAAACTCATATGTTTCTACATCTACCCATGCGCATTGGCACACACACACACACACACACACACACACACACACACACACACACACACACACACACACACACACACACACACACACACACACACACACACACACACACACACACACACACACACACACACACACACACACACACACACACACACACACACACACACACACACACACACACACACACACACACACACACACACACACACACACACACACACACACACACACACACACACACACACACACACACACACACACACACACACACACACACACACACACACACACACACACACACACACACACACACACACACACACACACACACACACACACACACACACACACACACACACACACACACACACACACACACACACACACACACACACACACACACACACACACACACACACACACACACACACACACACACACACACACACACACACACACACACACACACACACACACACACACACACACACACACACACACACACACACACACACACACACACACACACACACACACACACACACACACACACACACACACACACACACACACACACACACACACACACACACACACACACACACACACACACACACACACACACACACACACACACACACACACACACACACACACACACACACACACACACACACACACACACACACACACACACACACACACACACACACACACACACACAGGGATTTTTCGGTGAAAAGGGTAAGGAAATGGCACTAATATAAAGTATAAATAAATAATCTGATAATTCTACACATTTTTACATAATTTAATAATGCACAATTATACATTTTTTTGTATCTAGAACTATTATGAGATTCGTAGTCTTAAGTAGGAGCTGCATAGCCAGTGTGGCTATTTTTACTCTCATCACCAGATGCAAGGTTCTTCTTGTTCTTGTCATTGTTAGCTCACCGGGCCAGAATGGCCAAGTGAGCTTATGCCATGGCGACTGTCCGGCGTCCGTCCGTCCGTTTGTCAACTTTTTCCTTTAAATGACTTCTTCTCAAGAACCACTAGGCCGATATAAGTTATCTGTGGCAGGAAGTATCCTTAGGGCATAGGGATCCAAGTTTGTTCAAACGAAGCCGATCCGCCAATTTGGCCGGTGACCAATTTGGATTTTCGGCGATTTTAGGAAAAATCTTCTCCGAAACCGCTTACTGGATTGAAGCAAATCCCATGAAATATGATCTCGGGCAAGAGCTGAACCAAGTTTGTTCAAGGGAACTTGATTGGCCAAATGGTTCAGTGGCCATTTTGGTTGACCTAGTTTTAGCGAAAACGACTTCTTCAGAACCGCTGAAGGGATCAGGCCAAAATATGGCAGATATGATTAGGGACTGAAGGCCATTAAAGTTGTTCAAGGGAAGTTAATCCGTCAAAAAACATGGTGCAGTCGGCCAATCAAAATACAGCATGTTTGGCGGCCATATTGGATTTTTTTATTTGATGGATTTTGAGGCTGAAATTGGTTTTATATATGTTTTTTGGGTATTCTGATCACAAATTTGCAATTTTCAAAGCTGTCGGATAAACGGTTTGGCGGCCATCTTTGATCATTTTCCCGCCAAAAGCTCCCATACTAACGCAATGGGAAATTAAAAATGTCTACGTCTCGAGAACTACTGGGCCGATTTAAATTATATATGGCAGGAAGCATCCTTAGGGTGTAGAGATTCAAATTTGTTCAAACAAAGCCGATCGGCCATCTTGAATTTTGGACGATTTTTAGAAACGTCTTTAAAAACCTCCGAAAACGCTTGGTGGATTGAAGCAAATCCCATGGAATATGATCTATGGCAAGAGCTGAACTAAGTTTGTTCAAGGGAACTTGCTTGGCCAAATGGTTCAGCGTACATTTTGGTTGACCTAGTTTTAGCAAAAATTACTTCTCTAGAAGAGCTGAAGGAATCAGGTCGAAATTTGGCAGATATGATTAGGGACTAATGGCCATTAAACTTTGTTCAAGGGAAGTTGATCTGACAAAAAACATGGCCGCAGTGGGCCAATCAAAATACAGCATGTTTGGCGGCCATATTGGATTTTTTTATTTGATGGATTTTGAAGCCAAAATTTGCTTAGTACAGGGTTATGAGTATGCTGATTTCAACAATGCCATTTCTGAATCTATCAGATAAACAGCTTGGTGGCATGTAGTAAAATTGGCATTTAGTACAGGTGGTCTTTATAGCATGTTTAACTGCATTCTAAAACCCTTGTAATCATTTGACAGAGTGACCAAACTCACTTAGCAGCAGTTGTTCACTAGTTCAAAATAATAATTTGACTGAAAGTCATTGCTGCCTTAGAATGCAACAACTTTCTGTCAAATAAATATCAAAATATTCAAAGTTATAGATGTCAGCACACACAATACATATCTTAGATATTTAGCCAGCATAGGAAAACATTTAATCTTGTAATTTAAAACCACAACTCTAATTCCCAAAATTGAAATGAAATTAATACCCTGTGAGGTAGTGAGCTGATGAAGTGTACCATATTCACATACTGATTCTAAAAGATTTATTTAATTAATTCATCATTAACCCTTTAGTACTCATATCAGCAAAAAAGGGCTTCTGTAGTGATCTTGAGAAATGTTCATTTGTCGACTAAAAGAAGACGGTTTTTGAAAATTTACCACTGGAATGACTGGCTCGATAACCGAGCCAGTCATTCCAGTGAAAATTTTTCAAAAATAGTCTTCTCTTGGTCTGCAAGTGGACATTTTCTTTAAGAAAATTTAAATTGTCTTGAATAAATTTGAGGGTTAAATGGTTAAAGCCAATTAATTCTAGCAATAAATTTAGTTCAGTATTGCGTTGTTCACAAGTTTTGTTGGATAGCATGTAGCATGGTGACGACCATTTTGAAAATAGTTTTGCTGACGATATCTGTTACTGTCAAGTGCAGCAACAGTTTTCAGCCTGACTATTCAACCCTTGTCACATCAATGTCTAAAGATTAATTGTTACAAAGCCATTATTAGAAAGGCTGCTGTACAGTTTGTAAACACCATTGCTGAAGACCATTGCTGTCATAGACAGTGCTGTTGCTGTTATATAATTGACAGCAACAGCTTACACAACCCTTATTTCCAGTTAAATGCGGTAATAAGATTCGCTTCTTATCAATTTATTAGGTCACCTGGCCAGAATGAGTGAGCTTATGCCATGGTGACCGTCCGGCGTCCGTCCATCCATCCATCAACTTTTTTCTTTAAACGACTTCTCAAGAACCACTGGGCCGATTTCAATTATATTTGGCAGGAAGTATCCTTAGGGCATAGGGATTCAAGTTTGTTCAAACATAGCCGATCGGCCAATTTGGCCGGTGGCCATCTTGGATTTTGGCCGATTTTAGGAAATGACTGTAAAAATCTTCTCCAAAACCGCTTGGTGGATCGATTCAAAACTCACGAAATATCATATAGGGCAAGAACTGAACCAAGTTTGTTCGAAGGAACTTGATTGGCCAAATGGTTTGGCAGCCATCTTGGATGACATAGTCTTCGTGAAAACAACTTATTCTGCAGAACGGCTGAACGGATCGGGCTGAAATTTTGGGGATATGATTATGGACTACGCTAAGGACCATTAAAGTTTGTTCATGGGAAGTTGATCAGTAAAAAACATGGCCGCCATGGACCAATCAAATTTTAGCGTGTTTGCCTGCCATATTCTATTTTTTTATTTGATGGATTTTGAAGCCCAAATTGGTTTTCTTAACTCTGCTTACTTGTCAGTCAGCTGTCGTATAGCGATGACCCCATCCGTCTTCTGTATGTCCATCCATCCATCTGTCTGTCTGTCTCACCAACAATGGTGGCTCATTTTGTTATTTCTTGATGGATTGACACCAAACTGGGTCACAATGTTAATGTCGGCATCTAATATCTGTGTTGTGAAAATGAAACTGACAGGACATCAAATGCCAGAGTTACCACTCCTTAAATATTTGCAGTCTCACTTTCATAGGGTAAATATAGGTTTGTTTCCACTCCATTGATTTATCACTATGTCAGATTTTATTGCCAAACTAGATATTAAATTCCAATTAACGGATTAACCTTTCCAGTACTGCCAAAATATTTAAGATATGTATTATGTGCTCTGGCATCTATGCTCTTAAAAATATTTTGAAATGTATTTGATTGAAAGTTGTTGCTGCGTTAGGCAGCAGTGAAAGTTGTTGCTGCCTAAGGCAGCAATGATTTCAGTCAAATTATTTTTAAATTCGACTCCAGCTCACCCTACCTCTGCTGCTAACTTGGTGATTCAGCCAGATGCGTATGTGTTAAATGGATTGTGTGGTGGTGGGGGAATAACCTGCTATAAAGACCACCTACCTGCCTTTAGAGACCATTTTCTTCAATTGTATTTAAACCTCTAATAACCATCTGACTGAGTTTTTGCAGACGACATATTCCAAAGGCTATATCTCTGAACCTGATAAATATATTGAAAACAATTGGACTGAAATTGTTGGTGGCTAAGCTGCCAACAATTTTCTGTCGAATTGTTTTCAAAATATTCAACAAGTGAAGAGCTTTTGAAAATTGAAATTATTGGCTGCACTGGCTTGCAGCAGTGAGACAGTTAAGAAACCAGCTGTAGTTAGCACTGATATCATCTATTTTTACTTAAACATTGTTCAAAATCACTAATGCAAAAAAACAGTCCAGAGATTGTTGTCAGTATCTCGAAAACTAAACCATTTGACTGAAAGTCATTGGAAGTGACACCGATGGATGTAAAACTTAAGTAAGATTAGTTGAAATGCCAATGTTCCAGGTGAGCGATACAGGCCCATTGGGCCTCTTGTTCTTCTTAAGACGTTTTTTCAATAACTCTGACTACTGGAGTGACCTTCTCCAAGCTTGGGTGAAAGGTTGTTCGTGGAGTCGCAAAAATGTGTCCTAATTGTGGATTCAAAACTTAAAACACAACAACAGCAGCTGTTAGCAAGATTTTGCTTCCAAAATCGACACATTTGACCACACAGTGGCCTGATTGAAAAATATATCAGCGACATGGGTAGTGGGCACATTCTCTATCAATGAGACCATGTTAAAGGATAACTAACCTCATCTCATGATATCTATACAGGTATTCTATTAGTCCTCTCATAACTATGCATGCAATTTTAAGCTTATTATCATCCCGTCAAAGAAAGATATTCAGGCTTTAGTAGGAAAATGTTGGTACATCTCTACAGCTTATGATGGCTGTCATTTAACTTTCAACCAATCAGAAAAGACGTAGCGTGTCTGCCTCGGTATATGCGCTCAGTCATAGAGGTGCCAGCTATAGCTTGGAAATGTGGTATAAAAGCAACCATACAAGTAAGCTGTTGAATATTTTGAAACTAATTTGACTGGAAGTTGTTGCTGCCTTAGGCAGCAACAACTTCCAGTCAAATTAGTTTCAAAATATTCAACAAGATGATTATTATATAATAAAGAATATAATGCATTGGCACTTACATGACATCACACACTATCGCTAGAGGAGACAAAATGGTAGCGTTCGCTGTTCAACATTGAACATTCACGCGATATTACAAAGCGTGTAATTCTGATACAGATAAGGGAATGTGACAGGATATGAATGATATGGAATCTATAAACCATATTCAACCGGTGAAATGCAGCATTGGAGATTAGATTAGTATCTCTTTAATAACAATAAGAGCATGCTATTAGCAGGTCAATGTGACCATGATGTTTGCATAGCAGTGTGAGGCTGCTATTTGCATATTAATTAGAGCATGCTATTTGCATAACAATTAGAGCATGCTATTAGCAGGTGAATGTGACCATGATGTTTGCATAGCAGTGTGAGGCTGCTATTTGCATATTAATTAGAGCATGCTATTTGCATAACAATTAGAGCATGCTATTAGCAGGTGAATGTGACCATGATGTTTGCATAGCAATGTGAGGCTGCTATTTGCTTAGCAATCATAGCATGTCATTATCATCCTATTTGTATGCAGGTTACCCCTTAAAATGCTGGTGCCCCTCAGAATGCAGGTAAACAAACATAATTGTCTAGGGTAATGAGAAAACAGGTCAGGCATTTTCTATTCCACTACTCAGGTAGGCTATATCTATAGGCAAGCTAAAAATACAAAATGTCCAATGTTTGTATGGAAGTTTCCTAATTATTTGAAGACAAACAATTGTTGCAGCAATGCTTAAATTCAGAATTTTCCATAAAAACAGACCAAACTGTATCTCTTCAGCCCTTCAGTAAAACTAAAAACGGACAAGAGGGTGGATGGAGGATGGAGGATGGATAATTTCTATTGGAAATCTGCATAGCTATTTTATGTTAGTTAAAAAAAGATATGTCATACATGCATCGTTGATTAAAGGGTAGTTGCTTATTTGTAGCGCAGAATAACCTCGATGCATTATTGCTCTACATTTCTTAACTGCTCTTCCTTTTCATTTATATTTTGCTGAAGTATTGTGTCGGTCTGTCATTGACACTTGAATAATGGCTGTGTACAGTCAACATAATTCTCGTGTTTAATTTTGGCTTCATTTCGAATTTACCTGAAAATTATAAACAGACCGTTATTAACCTTTTAACACTCATGGCTTCTGCAGTGGTCTTGAGAAATATCTATTTGCAGACCAAGAGAAGACTATTTTTGGAAATTTACCACTGGAATGACTGGCTCGATAACTGAGCCAGTCATTCCAGTGGTAAATTTACAAAAATAGTCTTCTCTTGGTCTTCAAATGGATATTTTCTCTGAAAAAATTGAAATTTTCTTTAACAAATTCGAGTGTTAAAGGGTTAAATGACTAAAGGCTAAAACATTGTGTTTGAAATGACATTCAGACAATTATGTATCAAGCATATCATGTGTATCACTTGTAGAAAAGTGCTATCAATAATTATACAAAGTTTATAGGCAATCTTCCTATCAGTTCTCATATGCTTGATGCAGATCTGCAGTCATGGATAATGTTTATTTTTACCTTGTAAATATCTTTGTTCTCTTTACTCAGGTGGACATTCACCACTTGCACAACAAAAGGAACTTACTAAAGAATTGTAAGTTATACTACGCATGCTACTGTACTGATAATACTGCTGCTGTTAATGTTGCTACTACTACTACTACTACTGCTACTACTACTACT